>CM057449.1:342252500-343452500 GCA_016271365.2 Neoceratodus forsteri
TCTGAGACATAGGCGTTGAACAGGAGATGCCCCAGCACTGGCCCCTGGGGAACCCCACTAGTAACCCACCTTGGGGATGAGGCTAACCCTCCAACCACCACCTTCTGAGTACATTCAGAGAGCCAATTTCCTATCCATCTTAACAACTGTCTCTCTACCCCCATTTCCTTCAGCTTAGCCAGCAGGCCACTGTGGGGTGCTGAATCAAACACCTTGCTAAAGTCCAGAAAGAGGATGTCCACTGGCCTACCCTGGTCTAGGGCCCTCGTCACCCAGTCATAGAACTCAACAGGGTTTGTCTGGCAGGATCTTCCCATGACAAAGCCATGCTGCCTATCATCCAAGTACCCAGTTTGCTCCAGTAACCCCCCCCAGCCTTTCCTTGATAATATCCTCCATCACCTTGCCGACCACTGATGTCAGGCTAATGGGCCTCTAATTTTCTGCCTCCTCTCTTAATTCCCCCTTGTGGATCAGCACAACATGGACCACCCTCCAGTCTTGGGGCACCTACCCACTCCTCAGAGAGATGTTGAAAAGCTCCACTAGAAGGACTGCCAGGACATCTGCCAGTTCTCTCAGCACCCTGTGATGTATCTCATCTGGCCCAGGTGCTTTCTCTGTCCAAAGGGACCTGAGGGCTTCCCATGCTCTCTTTACCAGGATTTAAGCCTCCACGTCCTCCCCCTTTTCACCCTGTACTGCTGGACCCCCACCTGTCTGTGGTGGCCACTCCCTTTCCCCAGACCCATCAGGGCCCCTGGTCTCTACTGGTCCCACCCCTTCCTCCGGTTTGCCCACGCTCCCCTCGCAAGACATAGCCCCTCCATCCCCCCTGGTAAAAACTGAGGCAAGATGCTCATTTAGGACTTCTGCCTGTTCCCCCGCCTCCTGTGCCCAACCATCCCCTATCCTTATCTTGCAGATCTGCCCCCTTACTTTCTCTTTTTCCCCTATGTATCTAAATAACCCCTTGTCCCCCCTCCAGATCCCACTGGGCAAGGACTGCTCCTTTTTTGCCTTAGCTGCTCTCACCACCCTGGTGACTCTCTTGGCTGTCAGCTCCTATTCCTCCTGATCCCTTTCACTCCTTGAACACTTGAAGTGCCTATAGACCGCCTTCTTTTCCCTCACCACCTCTTGTACCTCCTGGGTCCATCAGCAGGGTTTTCTGGCCTTACTGAACTTACGCCTTTCCCTTGCACAGGATCTGGTAACCTCCTGTATTCCCCTCCCAGTGATCTCCCACCTGCTGTCAGCATCCATATCTGGCCTTATCCTGTCCAGATGATCTTTAAGGATCTTTCCTGTCTCCCTAAAGTCTGCACCCCTTAAGTCGGTTACTACCATCCTTGTTCGGCTTTCCTCCCCCCCCCAGGTCCAGGAAGAACCAGACTGTGGCGTGATCACTCCCTGCCAATGGGTACCTCACCTCTAGGTCCCTAATCTGATCAGTGTCTGCCAGGACTACGCCCAGTGTCCAGACCTCCCTAGTTGGCTCACTCACCTGTTGCATCAGAAACACATCCAGGAAGACATCCAGCAGCCTTTGCTTTCTGGCCACTGGTGACGACATAGTCCCCCAGTCTGTTCCTGGCGTGTTGAGGTCCCCCATTACCACTGCCTTTCCCTTCCCCAGTCTACAGTGTCCCTCGAGATTTGCCACCAAACTTTCTTCCAGAACCTCCACCAGTGCTGGTGGTCTGTATGCCACTCTGACCTTTACTCTCTTACCCCCCTGCATCAGCGGGGTGACCCAAATAGCCTCCACATTCCCCTCTGCCTCCTCTACCCCTCCAGTACTCATGCCATTTCTGATTAACAGTGCTACACCCCCCTCCCCCCTAACTTTCCTGAACATTGCATAGCCCTCCAGATTTAGGTCCTATTTTATTTTTATTTTTTTATTTTATTTAAACAGCAGTTTGGAAAACCTTTGAGCCATAGGCTCATTTACAAAGGTACCTTGTCACAGTAAGACAAACCAAAATACACAGTATAGCAGTACAACACATAGGTATAACAGTAAATTAAGACATAGATACAAACAAGCTGGTACAGGTAGGATGGATGCAAACAATACCAGAGTTATGTTGTCCTTAGCAGCTTAGTAATAAGCTTTGTCATAAGTATTGAGTACGGCTTTGACTAGCGGCAGTTACAGCATCGGGTGTTAATAAGGTGGTTACGTAAGGAAGTTTTGAAGCACGATATAGTTGGAGCTTCAGAGATGGAGGGGGGCAGTGTGTTGAACCAGGAGGGGGCCCTAAAGCTGAAGGCTCTTTGGCCGTGAGAGGTCCTAGCTCTAGGGATAACAAGAGAGGTTTTCCCAGAGGTCCGAGTATGAACTAGTGGGACAGAGCGGCGTATGGTGGTGGTCAATCCTGGTGGGGAAAGCCCAAGGAGGGTCTTTTTTGTAAGGGTACAGGTAAGATATTTGAGGCGCTCGTCGAGATCAAGTACCAGCGCTTTAGCATACAGTAGACAGGTGTGTGTCATCCTAGGTGCTCCAGTAATTAACCTGCAGGCCTTATTCAGAGTAGTGCGAATTTTATGGAGTGCGGTCTGATCAGCAGCACCATACACCGGCAATCCATAGTCCACTAGGGACAGGATAGAGGAGGTGACTGCGAGTTGAAGAGCCTCTGGGGGGAGGCAGTATTTATACCGATGTAAGATGTCCAATCGGATATTAGTGGCAGTGGCTAGGGCCGCGATGTGTCCATGGAAGGAGAGGGAGGGGTCAAAATGGATCCCTAGGTATTTATAGGAGCAAACTTGTTCGAATGGGAATGAGGACCCAGAGTGAATGTGCCCTTGAGTGGCCCAGGTCTCAGTGACTGTTGCTGCCACATCTACCTCCCCCTCAACTAGCATCACCTCGAGCTCAGACATTTTATTTCTTAAGCTCCTGGCATTTATCAGGACCACTTTCCACCCCTTTTCCCTCCTCTCCTTTCTCCCCCTTGAGCTCCCATTTCTCAGCTCCTGCACCCTACCTGGTGACCCATTTCCATCTCACCCTAGCCCCCTAGAGGAGTGGAGACCATGTCCCTCATTTATCGTACCTGCTGGCACTGTCCCTTTTTTGAGTCCTCCTCCCTTCACAAGTTTAAACTCCACCTTTCGCTGATGAATCCAGCTAGTTTATGCTTAAGGATTTCTTTTCCCTCCAAATTAAGGTGGAGCCTGTCCCTAGCATATAGCCCCTTATCCTCCCAGGTCTCCCCCCAGTCCCCCACCAGGCCATACCCCAATTCCCCACACCACTCCCTAAGCCACTGATTTATCTCCCTGATCATCTTCTTGTTTTCCCCACTAGCCCTTGGCACCGGCAGGATTTCCAAAATGGAGATCTTACAGCCTATGGAAAGGCATACCCTGGCCAACTCCCAGAACCTTGCCTGAATTTCTAGTTCACTATTACCATTTATGTTGTTTGTCTCCAAGTGCACTAGAATATCTGGGGTCCCCCCGCATTCCCTTCCTAGTGAATTCAACTCGTGCTTGGCCTTGTGCACCGTTAGGCCTGAGTGGCATTTGGTTCTGATTAGACAGGTTTTACCCTCCTCCTGCCCCTCCCACTGGATGCCTCTGATCATGGAGTCCCTCAGTAGCAGTACTCTGACCTCCCCCTTGCCTCCCTGTTCACCACTCGGGTTTCCCCTCCTTCCATGCCCCTCTCATCTCTTCATTTGGGACCCCCCCCCAACCGGCTCCTCGCACTTCCCACAATCTGGGTATTGAAGGTAGTCCCTTCACTATTTTCCCTGGTGACCTTCTTTATCCTTGTCCTGGCCTTCTTCATTCCCCCCCACCACCCGAGGATCTTTCTTTGTATCTCTTTCCCCACTCTGTACTAATCCATCCGTCCTATCTGTTTGCCTACTTGGCTTCCTGCTCGCTATCATCCCATTTATGTCCTGCACCTTCCTGCCTGTCATGCTTCCCAGTTCCATACCATCAGCCTCCTCCTTGTTCCTCTGATCCTCCTTTTTCCTTCTCCCCCCACCCCTCTTCCCCCATCCTGTCTGGGTCCCCTCTATTGCTCCCTTGCCTCTTGCCCCCTTCACCCTTTCTATTTTGTAGTATAGTTTACAACCAACATGTGATGGCAACAGTTGTAACATCCAAAGCTAACCATAACATGCTACTAATGAGTATTTCCAGGTATTACAGCAGTAGAACAACATGCAACGGTGCGAGTTTCATACCCGAACAGTATCTGACAAGAACTGAATATGTGTCAGCTCTATCTTTCCTGCTATCACATGCCTGCGTGGTAGTAGCGATACCTGCAGCGAGCAAATTGTTTGAATTATGACACACAAAAATCAATATTTAGAAAATTTGTACAGACTAAGTTTCACTGTATGAAAAAGATATGCCAGCTATGTGTCATCATACTGTGCTGGCAGTATAGAGTCGATCATACTGTATTTGTTTTGTCATTACATCATGCCATGTGAAATGAGTACAGTGTAGTGTTTATTGTGCTTACAGATGTGACTGACTTGTATAGTGTCTTAAAGTCTTGCATATGTGTGTGTGTGTGTGGGGAATGCGGAGGATGGGGCATGGAGTGTGTGGTGGTAACTCAACGCTGAATTTCCACACTTTTGTTATTGTGGAAACAACCCTAACTGGTGCATTAACGGATTTTTTTGCAATGAATTTCCTTTCTTTTTGAGAAAGTGTAATGTAAGTGGTACAGTATGTGTTCGTGGAAGCGCAGGCCCTGCTCTCCCTTTACATTGTCCATTTTTTTGCATGATGGTATGCGTACGTGGGAGCACGGGCCCTGTACTCCCACTTATACATGAGCACGGAGCCATACAGCAACCCTATAGGGCAAGGAACCCTTGTAACAGTAATTTGCTAATATCTCAGCAGCCGTAGCAGCTAGGAAAAAAATTCCAGTGCTGGTGTAATCCTGACGGTGCATACTTTATGCCATATAAGTTGACTCAATCCATGTCTCGTATCATTTCTGAGGTATGGGCACCAAAAAGCACTGAAAAGGCACCCTTTGAACCCTTGGAGCATGTTTTTGCCAATATCTCTCCAACCGTAGCAGCTATGAAAAACATTCCACTGCAGGTGTCACCTATGATTTCCAAACTTGTTTCTGCTAGTAGTGAAAACTCTGTATCTCGCTTCATTTTCAAGATACAGGTGCCGAAAGGCGTAACAGGTGCCGCAGTGTCATCCTGTGGGAAAGTTCTCAACTCCGGAATGCTGTAAGTATGGGCCCCTTGAATTTTTTGGCACCAAACTACCAAAAGCGACATCTGTAGGACCAGGGCTTGCCACCCTGCAAATGTCAGCCCAAAAGACGCAACCGTTTTGTTGCAGGAGGATGGCAAAGATTTGCAGTTATTTTTAAAAATATTTTCGCAAATCACGAAAGTTTCGCAAAAAGCAACACGAAACTTTCATGATGCACATATATTTTCCCCCATTGACTGTAAAGGGAAATCTGTTTTTTGAATAACTTTTGAATGGTTTAATATTTTTGCACCAAATCTTCAAAGGCACATTGGTGACCCAGACTGCATCTTCCCTGAAGATTTTGGTCCAAACAGACAAATCATTCGGGCTGTGGGCGTGAGCAAAGAAAAGTGCAAAAAGTCCCTTTTATTATGGATTTTGGCGTTCTGTAGTTCTGCAACTGTACATCTGACCATAACGTAACTTGCTGGATCCAGAGATCTATGGTACCTGACTGTGCATGCAAACTTTCAGGCAAATCCGTCATATGGTAGCAAAGTTATTAAGGTGCAAACTTTGAGGTTTAACATTAAAGCGCTTACTCAACCCTAACTGTAGTGGCACTACTGTGCCACTATAATGTATAATGTGTGTATGTATGTGTATAGAAACATAGAAACATAGAATTTGACGACAGATAAGGACCGCTTGGCCCACCCAGTCTGCTCATTTCCCTACCTAATGGATAAGCTGCAGATCCTAGTTAACCAGCAGCCTACATCTTCCTACCCCCACCCCCTAGAATTGCCTTATGACTGTCCCATGCATGCTTGAATTCCACCACTGTTTTTGACTTCACAACCTCCTCCGGAAGGCTGTTCCATGCATCCACAACCTCTCTGTGAAAATACTTCCTTAAATTACCTCTGAGCTGCCCCCCATCTTCAAATTGTGCCCCTTGTTCTTGCACACCTCTTTTTGAAAGATGCTACCCTCTTGGACGTTGTTGATTCCTTGAGGTACTTGAAAGTTTCTATCATGTCCTCTCTCCCTCCTTTCCTCGAGGCTATACATATTAAGCTCCTTAAGACTCTCTTCATATGTCTTCCAGTGCAGACCCTGCACTATTTTAGTTGCCCTCCTCAGGACAGCTTCCATCCTGTCTATGTCTTTGTGAAGATTGGGTCTCCAGAACTGTACGCAGTACTCCAGATGGGGTCTCACCAGCTGTCTGTACAGAGGGATAACTTCCTGTTTTCTATTGGTGATGCCTCTCCCTATGCATCCCAGTATCCCCCCAGCCCTCCTTGCTGCCCTCTCACTTTGCTTGCCCACCTTTAGGTCATCTGATATGACTACCCCCAGGTCCCTTTCCATTTTTGTTGTTAGTATCTCACCCCCCATTGTGTACTCTTCCCCTGGGTTTTTGTTTCCCAGGTGCATTACCTTGCACTTCTTAGCATTGAATCTAAGCTGCCTTACATTTGACCATTCCTCTAACCTTGCCAAGTCCCTTCTCATCCTTTCCACCCCACCTTGTGCATCAACTCTGTTGCAGATCTTTGTGTCATCTGCAAAGACATACTTTTCTTCCAGTCCCTCTGCAATGTAACCCGGAGCAGTGAAGAGGGACAAATCCCACTAGACCCTGCGGTGCCCCACTAGTAACCCCCTTTCTTCAGGTGGACTCTGTTTACTATTACTCTCTGTGTCCTATTCTCTAGCCAATTCTTTACCCAGGCTGTCATCTTGGGACCCACTCCCAGGCTGGCTAACTTGTATATTAATCTTTTGTGTGGGACTGTGTCAAATGCCTTGCTAAAGTCTAGGTAGGCCATGTCCACAGCCCCTCCCTGATCTACTACTTTGGTCACCCAGTCAAAGAAATCTATCAGATTCGTCTGGCATGACCTTCCGCTGTGAATCCATGCTGCCTTGTGTCCTGTGCCCTCTGGCCTCTAGATACTCGACAGTTCTTTCCTTCAGAAGTGTTTCCATCATTTTCCCTATTACTGAGGTTAAACTAACAGGTCTGTAGTTTCCTGCTTCTGCCTTGCTCTCACTTTTGTGAAGGGGAATCACATCTGCTCTCCTACAGTCCTCAGGTATGTGTGTGTGTGTTATATATATATATATATATATATATATATATATGTACATAGATAGAGAGATAGATATTAGCCACTGCATCCAAAGATACAGATGGTATTTTGTTAAGGAGAACCACAACCCTGTTTTCAGTCATCACCTGACTGTGTTTTTTATATTGTGCTATCTATCCATCCATGCACAGCGGGCAAAGCCAAAAGAGGCATGTGCAATACGACTGTGGATACCACGCATATTATGAATTGTCTCCAGAATTGTCACAGCCAAAACACCATGCTGGCTGCTTTGTGGAATAGGCTGTACTTATTTGCTTTTGTATAGCAATATATAATTGCATGATGTGTATCAGCTTGGTTAATGGTCAGGACATTACCATCTGTGGGAAACCAGAAGCATCATGTGTTTTACTATTTCTGTATATCTCAACCAGATCAAAGCAAGGAGAAGCTACAAATTAGAAGTAGTCACTAGGATATGAATGTCTGTAGAGAGCTGTAATTTGTAATGTTAAATGTAAAACAACAAACAAAACAACTGTATCTGTGCTGTGTGCATGGATTACAAGTCCCACAGATCCTCCCATTTTCTTTGTTGATGTTGTAACTAATGGCACTTTTTTTTTTTAACACAGGTCACCCAGGTTAGTTTAGCTGATATGCACACCTCACCCAGTGTATTCCAGCTGATGTCCTGCATCTCATTTCCAGTGGGATCCTGCTTCTTCCAATTTCCACAGCTGTATGGACTGTAGCACTGGGGAGGTTAGGTGACTTGCCCAAGGTCACACAGGCAGTATTTGGCTCTGGTACAGTTTGAACATGTAATATCCTGGTTCCCAAGGCAGTGCTCTTTTCTTTTCATAATGCTTTGACAACCAATGTACAACTGGAACTGGGAGAATAGGGTCATTGTATAATACTGGGTCTTGGCTCTCTGTCATCTGATTTGGATACCCTTGAGTAGTTTGTCTTTCTGGTTCAGTCCATCCAGCAATGCATTTTCCCAGGTCAATAGAATAGATTTGGATTGTATAGCACCTTTCATCTCTGGACAGAGTAGGTGGGTCAAGTGGTCCTTCTCTGCCAACAAATTATATGTTTCTATGTTTCATACAGTATCTCAAAATTCTTTACAGAGCAATGACTTATGAACTGATAAGATATGTGTTTATTTCCCCTCCCAATCAGCATTTTGTCTCCTGAGCTGTCTCAACTGCACCAGTCTGAGTGGTTCCCCCGCCCTGGCCTCATCATCCAGCTTCTCTGGGGCTTACATTGCTCTCCTCTACCACAGGACTTGTGGAGGTGCACTGGTGCAGGACCTAGGCCGTCATTCTGTGGTTGGGGCGTTTTTCCTCAGTTTCTCCCAAGGGCCAACACTGCGTGCAGTGGCGTGATGTACGAGCTTCACCTCTGCAGAGACCCCCCGGTGCCTGCTAGTGGGGTCCCTTCCCTATGTGGCCCAGTTGTGCCACCCAGATTTCTGCAGGTGGCAGACGAGCAATGAACAGATTCAACCCAGTCCCCGAAGGAGGAGAGCTGTCCTAGGGACACTCAGCCCTCCCTCCTAGGCAAGCCTACAAGTGGTCCACCATTCTTGAACCAGGGATGCTGGTGTGGCAGGAGGTGAGGCTGCCAGTGGCTAAGCCCTCCATGCCACTGGGCTGTAGGACAGTATGTGTGGTTTATGACTTTATCCACAGGGATCCGAGCTCTAACTCACTGAAACTGTTGTGCAGTCTTCTGCAGGGTCCTTGTGCAACTGATGGCAATATACTAAAACACTACATCTGTTGAAGAATGTTCATAAACACAGCTTGCCCATTTGGTGTTCTTGCACAGTTCTTGAACATCGGTGAACATAGAAACATAGACTTTGATGGCAGATAAGGTCCGCTTGGCCCACCTAGTCTGCCCATTTCTCTACCTACTGGATAAGCTGCAGATCCTAGTTAACCAACAGTCTGTTTCTTCCTACCCCCCACAAGAATTGCCTTGTGTCTGTCCCATGCATTCTTGAATTCTCCCACAGTTTTAGACCCCACAACCGCCTCAGGAAGGCTGTTCCATGCGTCCACCACCCTCTCTGTGAAAAAATATACTTTCTCACATTGCTCCTGAGCTGTTTCCCCCTCTATCTTCAAATTGTGTCCTCTTGTTCTTGCACATTTCTTTTTCTGAAAGATGCTACCCTCTTGGACTTTGTTGATTCCACTGAGGTACTTAAAAGTTTCTATCCTGTCCCCCCTCTCCCTCCTTTCCTCAAGCGTATACATGTTAAGCTCCTTTAGTCTCTCCTCATATGGCTTCTCTTGCAGACCCTGCACCATTTTAGTTGCCCTCCTCTGGACTGCCTCCATCCTGTCTTTGTCCTTACAGAGATGGGGTCTCTAGAACTGGACACAGTACTCCAGATGGGGTCTCCAGAACTGGACGCAGTACTCCACGTATCTGTCTGCACTGAGTGGTACAACTAGAGTAGGACAAATTTTGGTTGCAGAGACAGTCTGAAAAATGTGTGCCCAGCATGACAGGTCAGGAAAGAGCACATAGTACTTTCTGCATCCTGCCCCCACACACTCCCTCTGATTGGATAATGTCAGCATTTTGAACACTTGTGTGTTACAGTACCTATTGCAGCACTCGGTGTACACAGATTGCACAGTCACATTGGTGCCGCAGCTGAACTGTAGGTAGAACAGTGGATTGTTCATGCACATAACACAGTACGACAGAAGGAGCAATTACAACATGTTACAGATTGGCAACGTAAAATGATCACAGTAAAAATCATTACAACTAAGTGCTTATTATAAACCCGTTAAGGCGTAAGGGTAAGGGGGGAAATGAGAGCAAAACAGGGACAGGGCAAATTGTGAAGGGATAGCGGTGTTTTAAAGTAAAGGGTCAGTGACAGTTGTAGGTGGAAGAAGTAAAGGCATGAAAATGATTGGAGCTGTAAGTACGGTGCGCTACGCTCTCTGATCAGAGTGTCCAGTAAATAAAAAAAAATCAAGCAAACTGGGCACCACAATATTTATAACCATGCCAGAAACTCCCAGTCAGGGGTTGACCCTTTGCAGAGGCTGAATAATGCACTAGAGCCCTTTACTGTAAGTGGACAGCCATGAGAGGCGGCAGGCACAATGGACATTGGTTACTGTATCATTCAGAGTACTACTTCTCTGGCAAGTGCAGCTGCTGCTTGTACTGCACTGCAGTGATTGCACTTGATATAAGCACAAGTCCTGTTGTGGGGCTTGACCCCACAATATTCTGGCCCAGAGGAATGAGTCACACTTGACATGTTTTGATTTTAGAGACTTATGTGGCTGGATAAATCCAGTATCCACTGTGTCCTGGAGAGTTGAACAGATAGTTATTAGGCAGCTCGGATAATAGTTATTAATTAATTTTAAAAAAAAAGCTGCAGATATTGATAACTGCTGAAACTGGTGCTATCTAGCAGATATCAAATATAGTGGATAATCCGCTATTCCCGTCTCTATGTGCAAACAGGTGATACAGTTTGAATCGTCACACATACTCAATCCAGTTCTCAGCAGAGTTTAATTCAGAGATCAGTCCCATTCTGAATGCCACGAATTGCTCTGTCTGAAACTGGTCAACCATGCTGTGATTCTTACATACCAAGTGAAGTAATCATGAACTGTACTTGAAAATTCATGAACTGTTCATGAAAAGTACATGCTCTGAGTCCATGAACACTCATTAAAGTTTATCAATCATGTCCACAAATGTTTTGTAAATTGTGCAAGAACACCAAATGTTCGAACTGTGTTCATGCACATTCTTGAACAGTTTTGTTCATAAAATGTTCATGACAGTTTATGGCTTTTCTTCTGCAGAACTTTAATGTACACAGTTTATGAATGCTCATCACTAATCCCACATTAGTTCATAAATAATTAATGAACATTAACAAAAGAGTAATGAATATGTTGTGGATGATGTCTACATATGTAAAGAATAATCCATGGTTAGGTGTGCAGCACCATTGTAATAACCAAATGGCCTGGGCAATTTGTGCACCTTGGGCCTTCAGCCACCCAGGAAGTGAGGTTATTACAGCACTGATGCACACCAGGAGCAGATTATTACACTAATAACAGTTATAAGAGGGTTAAAAGTGTTATAAATCTATATATCACAAGTGTGAGTGTGTGTGTTGTATCTGTAAGCAATAACCCACGACAAACCAGCAAAGTGGCGCTGAGGGCTGAGGCCCTAGACGCCTTAACTCACACTGTGCCAGTGACCCGTGTTCGGGAATGAGCATGGGTCACCACGGGTTGGCAGGGTCGGAGAAGGATTGAGCATCCAAGGGACTGCTCTCCTCCTTTGGGGAGGGGGGAAGCCAGTGGTTGGCGTTCAACTGGCCCCTATCGGAGGCTGGGGGGGCAGTGCACTGAGGCTGTAGAAGAGGGGCAGAGATGGAGCAGACGCCTGGAGGAGCGCATGTGGATGCTTCCACACTCCCTCCAGTGGCATCATTGCATGCTACTCTCTGCAAATACAGGGGAGAAAACAGAAAAAAAAACACGAGTCCTCGCCATGGATGTCAATTGTCCCCCTCGCAGTGACACCAGGAGGGCACCTCCTCCGAACTGCATCTAGTCTGGTGGGCTGAGGGTCTCTCCACCCCCCCGCCACAAGGGGTAAGTCATGGGGGCTGAAGGGAAGGGGGTCTCATACCCAGTTGGCGCGTGGGGTGTCAAATTGCAGGCCGGGTCTCCAGGAGAAACTGTACCAACAACAAAACATAATAACCCATGACAGGGTGTGTGGTTATTGGGGATTAATCAACACCCTCAAGTGCATTGTCAGGCACGAGGCCACAGGCCAAGTGTCCTCACATCACTCAGGGTGTTGATTAATCCCCAATAACTGCACACCCTGGAGTGTATTATTGCACTTATAGCACAGGTTGTGTTTAAACAACAAAAAACATCAACAAAGGTGTTTTTTGCTGTTTAAGCTGCAATAAAGGTACTGTATCCTGCCACCTTGCAGAACAGTCCCTTGCAAATAATGCATACAGTGTCTGCTACAGTGCATAAGACATCTATTTTGCACACTCCTTCCCCCCCACACACACACACTCAGATCCACATACCCTGTCGTGGCTTATTGACAGAACACATGCTTGCCGCAGGAGGGGAGCATCGGGAAATCAAACACTGGTAGCACTCACAAGAGAAAGACTGAGACAACACATGCTTGACGTAGGAGGGGAGGATCGCGAATACAAACACTGGCAGCATGAGAGAGAAGGAGACGACACATGCACAGATTGGCAGCCTAAGATTCACCTAACCACCTATAGCGACAGCAAGGTATAGCACCACTTCTGAATGCAGGGAACAGGAAAGCCTGTGCCGCTCACTCCCCTGTCGCTTTTCACTGTCAGTCTCTTTCTGTATAGCGACAAGGTACAGCAGCACTTCTGACTGCGAGTAATGGGAAACCGAACAAAACAGCCTGTCTCTAAAACAATCACTCTCTCTCTCTTCTCAGTCTTGCATTGTCAGGTTGAGAGAGGACCAGGCTACAAGACAGAGGCTTGAGTGTCTGCCCAAGTCACCGGAATACCCGCTCACTGACTGCTCATCCGGGCGGGTGCCTATGCAGACAGCAACATTTCTGTGGCTTTGCCCCCATCACCGGAATACCTGCACACATGTGGCAACCCCCACCTGCATGTCCTGATGAGCTGCTTTATTGCCCTGTCGCTGCTGTACAGATCTCTAGAAACACAGAGACTGAGAGAGGCACTACCGATCCAAAACTTCTAACTGTGGACAACCTTGCTGCAACTCGCTCCCATCCTGTCTCTCTCTCTCCCCCCTCCCCCCCCCCAGCTCTTACTGTCTGTTGCTGCACCTTGTGAACCTTTTGTGCCTCTGAAAACCATCTGCTACAGCTTCCTATGCCTATACCACTCCCACTCTCCCCAAAATGTGGTCCGGTGCTTGCTTCTCTCTCTCTCTGGGGCTCCCGCTGTCTTCTGCCAGCACCACAGGGGACACTGTCTCCCTACTCCACTTCTCACTCCAGTTCTGTGTCTCTCCTCATGTCTCCGCTCCAATGGAGGTGTGGAGGGGACAGCAACAGAACCAGCAATGCGACCTAGGGAGAGGGACAGCAGGGGGGACACAACTCCTGAGCCTACCTCTACTGCCTCTCTTGCTGTCTCTCACCATGTATAGTGGTGGGGGGGGCAATAAATCAGTGTGTGGGTATGTTAGTGTGTCAAAGGTATGCACCAGTACTCTGAGATCTGTGGGGGTGAGTGGGTGGGGAGCCAAGCACTGACGTAGGCTGCTGTGAGGACACTCGGCCGAAAAGTCACACTGCACTCCCTCTCGTGAACTAGCAAGGTAAAATGGCAGTCACACAGCTTTGCTTTACAGAAGAAAAAAGGAGATCTGACGGCAGAACTCCAGAGTCGCTCTGTGGGGCCGTGGATTAATGCTAACTTAATCCATGACCTCACAAAGCGATTGAGCCAATTGTGTTGAAAATTTCAGTGCACCCATGTTGTAAAGGGAATTATAAAATGGGCACAAAATTTCCCTTAATGATGACTGGCTGAAAGCGTTTTTCAGCCGTGTTCTTATAGAGCAATAACTTGGCAACCAGCACTAATTCTGCCAGGCAGAACCACCTCACAATCATATCAGTGTGCCACCTTAGGTCCTGGCAGCCTGGCATCACAAAGTGAGCATAACATCCAGCTATCTTTCCACAGGTTGCGCACCCCACCTCGGCTCTTCCACCTGCGCTGCCATTCACCTGCATACCATTCAAAATCTGCACACAATGCAAAATTAAACACATTTTTTTTCTTCCTCTTAACCCTCAGTAACATGAAACTACCCATTGCGACTCGCTGAAATGGGAAGCACTTGGGGTAGATGGCTCACACTGTGACTACGTCCTTGCTGTTGCGACACCACCACTGACCGTCACCTGAACTAAAACAATCTCCAGAAAACCACATGGTCACTTCAGAATTCCTCTTCCTTCCCTTTCAAATACATACTCCATTGGCAAGATGCCCTGTAATGGAAACACATTCTGCAGTATGGCATCTAAAGAGGGAATGGTCACTCCCTGTAATACTGCTATGAGTTTGAAAAACACCAAATTTACAAAGGCAAAGCACGTACACTGTGTGTGGTTGACGGAGAGGGAGTACATGACCTAAGCAGCAGGTATGTGGGGTTGGTCCCTGTACTGTTGATATAGTTAAATACAGTACTGTACAGTACATAGAGGGACTGTTTTTAGTCTTATAACATGAAGACCTGTTTTATTTTTTAATAATATTTTCCATTTTGACAGTTTTTTTAATTCAATAATTTCTACTTGGGGGGTGCATTTTATAAGCACACTAAGACACTCTAAAGTGTGGGTTATGGCCTGATAACAGCATTTCCTAGGTGCTAAAGGCACTTTGAGCCTCATAATGGACCTCGGGTGTGCTCTTCTCAGGCCATAACCCACACCTTGGCATGTCTTATTGCTTGCTTATAAAATGAGTCTAAAAATCGAAGACATTTAATTAGTTAAAACCAGTCAAGTGGCCATGCATTATTGCAGTGTACAATGCACAGTCATTATGGTCCTAATCCTTACCAGATTTGTTAATAGTCGCATCACACAATGAGTAAATCAGTCCCTCTACACCAGAAATGACCTTCGCTCACAAATATGGCTGCTACCTTTACTTACTAAAATTCTTCAGCTAGATCCTAAAACTAAAACTACCTTAAATAATAAAGGAAAAAACATAGAAGATATCAGCAGATAAAGATCTCATGGCCCATCCAGTCTGCTCCATTTTTCGCTACCTAAAGCTGCACTGCTGACCCTACTGAGTCTTCGGACTTCTCCCCCTCCACCTCACTTTCAAGATCTCCTTGTGTCTATCTGATGCATTCTTCAATCCTGTAACCAATTTAACCTCCGCCACCTATGCTGGGAGGCTGTTCCATGTATTCACCACCCTCTCCATGAAAAAGTACTTTCTCACATTTCCTCTGAGCCTCCCCCACATCCACCTTCATATTGTGACCCTTTGTCCTTGAACATTTTCTTTGAAAAAGACTGTCTTCCTGTACCCTATTTTTGCCTGTTAGGTATTTGTATGTCTGTCATAGCCCCCTTTCCCTCCTTTCCTCCATGGGTACAAATTCAGCTCCTTAAACCTTTCTTCCTAGGTCCTTTGATGCAGGCTCTCCACCATTTTGGTTGCTCTCCTTTGTAAGGTCTCCAGCCTGTCTATGTCCTTACGGAGATGGGGCCTCCAGAACTAGACACAGTACTTGAGGTGTGGTCTAACCAGTGATCTACTGTATACAGAGGCATCACTGCATCCGTCCTCCTTTTTTTTTTGTATTATATTTTTATTGAGCTTTTCAAGTAAAGAATACATGCTTTACAAAAAGCACACTTACACAGGCGAGTCCACATCACAAGGTATAATAGTAAGAATTAACAATACATCTACATCTTACAATGAAATCTCCCCTCTTATAAACCCATGGGGGGAATTACCCACTTACCAGAAACCTCATACTTCAGAAGCCTACAGCACATGGAGGATCTCACAGAGAGAAAAATGCAACCCTAGCCAGTCCCTTTAAGAACCAGCCAGAGTGTGAGCCCTTAAGCCCACAGCTCTCTCTGCAGGATTTCAAATATACCCACAAAGCATAAGCTCCAGTTTATATAAGATCCCCTTTACAATTTAAGAAAAATCAAGCAAACCCAAATGCCCTTCCTTTGATATAGAACAGTAGTTAAAACCCCAAGACTCAGAGCACTGCCCCAGCCCACCTTTTAATTTTGAAAGCATTGAGATAACCTAGCAAACATTCGTTTGGGTCCCCAAATTACAGTGCAGGAAAGAAACAACGACCTGCAAATATTATAGTAAATCCACGATGTTCCTTAGTTCTGTGAGAAACAGCACATAATCATGCGGACCAGTCCAGGACGAGTCCTCATACAAGATCCTAAACTATTCAATAGCATATTTCCCCTGTATTTAGAAACTAGAAACCCAGCATTATAAACCACCCCTACTTAACCAGTACATTAATCAGACCCCCTCGAAATAAGGCAAAAAAGGTTGGTTATACGTTACTGCTTTCCATTTAACCCGACAAGAGAGAAAAAAAAAAGTCACTCTCCTTCTGAATCAGTATCTTCATTCTCCTTAGATCCCTCCTGCTCGATGGTGTCCATAATCCTTTCAGCATCTTTCGGGTCATTAAATATGTAGATTTTCTTCTTCCATGATACACAAAGTTTGGCCGGGTACAGAAGTTGATGATGAATTTTAAATTGCCGGAGCTGGGCTCGAATCGCATCAAACGCTTTGTGGTGCTGCCTGGTTCCGAAGGATAAATCGGGGAAAAGTTGCAATTCGGAATCTCCATACTTAAACTTTCTTCATCTTCTTGGAATGGCCAGCAAACAGTCCCTCTGTCCTATGCCAGAACAGACCACCACAAACGTTTGGGGATCAGTGGATCCTTTCTGCGCCCTTCGAGGTTGAAGCCTGTAAGCCTTCTCCACTGATAACGGTGGTTCCTCCTCTGTAAGACCAATTATGCCACGTAGGAGAGAGCGAGCAAAGTCTAGAGGGTCATCCCCTTTGGCCAACTCTGGCAAGCCCAAAATTCTGATACTCCATTCGCGGGCCTGGTTCTCCAGGACCTCCATCCGTTGACGTAACCGAGTTTCATCACCGATTAATTTTATGGTAGCATCCATAGTTTTGGTTACATTTTGTTCCAGTTTGGCCATCGTTCACATTGATTAAGTTCGTTGTCCACTCCAGAATCAAATGTACAAACAATTTAATTATCTTTGAAACAGTAACAACCACTCCATGGAGCATGGGTTATTTCATTCGGTGGGTTTCCTTCACAGACTTTGCTGGAAAATATACTGTGACAGTCTCCTGGGCTAACAGACTGATTTATTTCATGCAGATCTCCTTTAAGTCATGAGGGCTAAATTCCTGGTACCCTTTAGGGGCTGAATTTGGCCACCCTGTGAGGTAGATTGGTACTAATCCACTCTGTCATCTCCTGTCTTATTCCTCAGCTTTATTTCCCCAGCAGTTACAGTCACTCCGTCAAGCTCTCTTCTTGTAATTCCATTCCTATGCTACACATATGGCTCATGACAGCACAAGGCATTTCTACTGTCACAACCCCTTTACTCTCTCTCTCATTTCCTTCCCATTTGCCTGGTCACACAAATACTCCACCGGGGGCAACAAGACCTGGAGCATACCCTCTTCTCTAAAAGGTCTTAATTCATGAATTCTACTTGTTCCTTAGCAAGAACTGAACCACCATAACCCTTTCAGACATCCAATCGCTGATGCCAGTGCTCGGCAGTTGGGCCCTATTCCGGGCGGTTGTGTGTACACCAGGCCTTTTCCCAGTAACTACTGGCATTTTCAGCTCATGCAGCGATTCCAAGCTCTGAACTGATTCATCAGGGGTACTTCTGCTAGTGCCACACCTCAGTGTGCACCTGACAATCTGCTACCCCACCGGGTTTCCAAACATTACTACCCTAAATGGACTTTCCCTGCCTCCACAGGCTGCTCAACTAGGGAGTTCCAACTCTGTAGTGGCCACCAACCTGGGGATTAAGGGTAGTGCTGCCATCACTACATCCTCAACTGCTCAGGCTGCCACTTCTGAGCCATGCCCCAGGGCCCCATTGCTGTAGTGGGCCTGCTTGCAGGATACCTTCTGACCCACTGCTGAACTCACCTATGGACACAATTTCTTTGGGCTTAAGGCCCCATCAGTGCTTACTCTACCAAGGTGCCGAAGTTCACTTGGCAGGTCTTCCTCTTCCTTTCTTCTCCCCGGGCTCTGGCTCCCAATTGCACCAACAGGCCTCACTCATTGCACCAGTGCTCCCCTTTAATTCTCACCTGAACTGTTGCTCTGCACATCACGGGTCTTCAAGAGTGGAGGGCTGCAGTGGCAAGCTGCCCACCCAGCCCGTCACGGCCCTCTGGTAGAATTTGTCGGACCGAACACCTCTCTCCTCTCCTCTTGGGCTTCACACTCCAGATACTCCTTATGGCACCAAAACCCTTCACTTTTATATCCCAAAATATGGTCCCCCTGCTGGCAGCAAGCAGGCCCTACCTCCCAGACTCGCAGGCACCAACAGTTCCCAATTCCTCCCTAACTACATACCTCTCATAAATTTGCTTACACAGTTTTCATCGCTAGAGTTTCACTAGAGTTTCTTTGCTGACAATGATAAATACTCCTCCTGTCTTTACCTGCATATCAGGGAAATCTCTGCTACTTACCCTGATAGAAAACTGTGGCTGCACATGAGGGTGTGTGTGTGTGTGTGTGTGTGTGTGTGTGTGTGTGCGCAGTATGTGGGGAGAGGAATATTCTGCCAGTGGATTTATGCAGAATTTTGAAGCCCTTTATTCCCTGGTAAATATTCTCTATGTTGAATTTAGAGAAAGGCACAGAAAAAAGAAACAGGATTGAAGGAAGAAAGCACTAAGTAAGCAATAACATAAGATGGAGTGTGGGTTATGCTCTGATAAATGCACGCCTAGGGGTGTAGTGAGGTACGAGGCCACAGACTGAGTTACAAAAGTGGCACCTGCACACTTGGTATTTCTGTAATAAAGTTTATTTTAAATGGCTGTATTTCTGAGACTAGAAGGGAGCTGATGGTATTAGTGTACAGAGTGATCACAGTGGGTCGCTAGGTTGCTGGCAAGACTTGACAATTCCTGATAGTCTTACTGACAGCACGCTACCATCTGTGGCAGTGACTTTCATAAAACTACTGGTAGTCTCACTCTCTTTTTGCAAGTTGGTCAGGAGGGTGACAGACCACGGGTAGCTAAATAAGAATGTCTGGAAGTTGGGAAGAAAAGTGACAGGGACTTTCACAAAAAGAAAGCATTTTGTGTGAAAGAAGTGCTTCCAACTTGAGATACCCCTACTAATACACCCAACATCCCCTAGCCTTACCTACTGCTTTAGTGGTCTGCTTGGATGATTTCAGGTCATCGGTGATGTTGATGCTCAAGTCTTTCTTCCCTTGTGACTGCCAACAACTCCCCTCCCAGCCTATAGGTGGCTTCAGGGTTTCTCTTTCCTATGTGCATGATCCTGCGCTTCTTTGTGTTAAACCCCAGTTGCCACTCTTCCAACCATTTTGCTAGTTTATCCAGATCTCTTCTCATTCTGTCCACCTCATCTTGATCATCTACTCTGTTGCAGATCTTGGTGTCATCTGCAAACAGACAAACCCTACCTTCTCTTCAGTAAATACTGAGCAGAAGTATCTATTTAGGATAGATGCTTTTACATGGTTCTCCTCCTCGCATGCCCCTTATTGCCTTTGAACTTAGCAATACCCACTTTGGACTTTCTCCTTTCACTAATGTATCTATGGAAAGTCTAGACAGCTGGGAACTCTGATCACATCCTTTTGGGAGGGGACGTCATATTGCCCCAACTTCTTTTCTTTTTCAGGGCTCACCTTTCTGTTTGAAATCCCCCCGGGAAATCCTGCTCCTCGTTTGCCGTGATCATATTGTTTTGGGACGGGGCATCATACAGCCTCAACTTCTTTTTCTTTTTCAGTGCTTACCCTTCAGATTAAAAAGCATGTACATTTTTGTGCAGGTCTAGACCTCTTCTGTCGATGCCTTAGTCTCTGTGAATGCCCATACATGGAGTGCAGCAACAAGCAGTGGAACAATGACCAGATGTGACTGAAAAAAAGCATGAAAGAATATATTCTGAGAATTATTTCAGACCATAATGGTTCAACAAAGTGAAAAAGAACCTTTGTAATCCCTCCTGAATTTGGGGCATTGACTGTTTTTTTAAGAGTTACTGAACTCTAGTACATAAAAACCCTTTTACAATATATTAGAATTTTTTCTATATTCCTTTAATACTCAAATATTAAAATTCCTATTAAAATTCATATGATGTTATTGTGTCTGTGTTCTACTAAATAAGTGAGATGTCACTTGCCTTATAGAAAAACTGAATTGCTTCAGTTGTAGACCTTCTGTGCAAGCATCTTGTCATCTCCCTTTAAAACCTGCAATGCTGGTTCTGATCTAATCAGTCAAAAAATAAAATTCAGGGTATTAAATAAGTCACCCCCAAAAAAAAAATTTGATTAGCAGGTTTACATGTGAAAGTACTAGCCAACCGTGAAAATGCATAGCACTTTTAGACTGATTTGCAAAATAAATAATATATATAGTTTTATTTAGGTTATCATTTGTACCGTGGATCACAAAAAATGCTTAGCAGTCTTCTGCTATGCATTTCTTGAAATAGCATTAGCCGGTTTTGCATAGCATTCTGCTATGCTATACCAGCTGGAGATACCCCTAGGGAGAAGTATTTCCAGCAGAAGGAGGGAGGTGGTGTTGCCACTGGTGAGACCCCACTTGGAGTACTGTGTCCAGTTTTGCAGGCTGCACCTGTAAAGGACATAGAGAGGATACGAGCAGTCCAGAGGAGGGAAGTTAAAATGATGCAGGGGTTGTACGAGAAGCACTACAGAGAGAGAGAGATTGAGGGATCTCATCATGTATTCCCAGGAAGAAAGGAGAGCAAAAGTTAACATAATAGAGACCAACAGGTACCTCACAGGGGTGAACAGGGTGCAGGAGGGAAGGCTCTTTCAATTGAGAAAAAGCACCAGGAGCAGGGAGCATGTGATGAAGGTGGTAGTGGGAAATTTAAGAGAGCTATGAGAAGATATTTCTTCACTGAAAGGGCGAAAGAGTCATGGAACAGACTGCCAACAGAAGTGTTGGAGGTGAAAACTTGGGGGGGGCTTCAAGAAGCACGGATAGGCATAGACGGGTGTATTGGAAAAATGGCAGAGAGGAGGGAGGTTCGCCATAGATCAGTTAGGGTTTGCAGAAACAGATTAGACAGGACACACCTGTGCTGACTGGGTGGGCCAAGTAGTGCTGTTCTGATGACAAATTCTATTTTATGTTTAATAGTCTGAAGTTTTACTTGCTCCTCCATTAAGAATGTAACATATTCATGGTTGTTAACAAATAAAAATCAAAGCACCAATGGTACTGAAAGGCGTCAGCTGTCCCAACAGAAGGGACCCCCCACACACACACACACACATACAGGAAATTACATGTGGCATCTCATTTATGCTAGCCCATGTAAACAGATTGTAAAACACTTTGGAATGCAGTACCTGAACAGCAGTACATAAATATATTTTTAAATATTTTTAGTCCAGGCACTACCAGTACTAGGCCATGTTCTTTTATCTTTTTTCTTTCTATTTCTTTTATTATTCATAGGCAACGTTCTCACTGATGCCCCTTTCTGTGACTTAAAGAGCAACTGTCTACCATAATAAAAACGCTTAAACACACAAGATTAACGTACATCTTAATTTAACTTTTCTGTTTTCCAGTTATTTATTTTTTTCCCCTGCTGTTGGTCTGCTAAATATTGTAGATAGTGCAGCACATATTACAGAGTCTTTCAAAATGTATCTGACTGTCGCCTAGTAACCACACAATTGCGGCTTGTAATATCACAGTCTGTTGCCATGGTGAGTCCTATGATGTCATAAATAAAGGCATCATGAGGTTAACATGAGAGGAAAATGTTTTTTATGTAGACTTTTTAGATAGACTACCAAGATGTGCTGCAAACTTTGGAAAGAAACATTGAAAATGGAAAAAAAATACAGTAATACATAATTATGTCACGTGTCCCTGTTTTTCCAAAAACTGATTTAATATTGCTACAGTCACAAAGCAGGAAAGAATGTGATAAAGAAACTTATTGTGCCCTGTGCTGCACAGGAAATACTGCAGAAAGCAACTTTCCATTCAAATGTTGGTGTGTCCAGCCTTGGCAGCAGGGATCATTTCAATGCTGAATGTAACAGTAGTTAAATTTAGAAGGGAACCAGATGTTACCATTCAAACTGCGGATCGTCTGGGCAACTTGTTAAAAAAAAAAAAAAAAACAACCACCACTGCACTTTCTTTGTACTATAAATAAAACCCAAACATGGCTCAACTGTATTGTCACCAATATATTTCATTGAATGGGTCACTCAGTAAATATTAATGGAAAATCCAGTTTGTACATTGTTCCCAGTTACTTTAAAGCAGTTTGGGAGATTTGGTTTGGCCGAATGTCCCCCCGAAACACAACGTAATGTGGGGATACTGTATGTAAGTTTGCCTATCCTTGCTTCATGTACATAGCCCTGTCCGCTGCTTGTGCCAGTCTTTCTTCATGCATCTAATCATTCTATTACTTACTTTAAAGAACAGCTGACGCCCTTGGGGAAAATTTAGACTCAGTTCAGCTTGTAGTTCATTTATCTTAGGTAAATTTCTCCTCACTATTACTTATTGCTCAAGAAATTCCCACAAAAACTAGATCTTTTTCCTTTGGAGTTCATCTACCTCTACAGCTTATTACCTGCTTGCAATTATAATGCCCTCTTGTGGCATCAGTCTGTTGCCATGGGAATAACTGTGATGTCATAAGCAGAGTATTAGGACATCAAGGTGGGAAGAAGCAATAGGAGCGAATGAAACCTCAAGAAACAACTATCCCGTCTACATGCACATGACCTCAGTGATAAAAAATATGGGCAAAAAATACAGAGCTAATGAAAAATATAAGCCGCTTTCAAATATTATGTATTATTAAAGTTCTTCTCAAGGTGTCGCTGGCTCATTAATAAGCATCTCAGCAGCATCCTGACAGTTTGTCCCCACCAGTTCCAGTTGATGAGGAGACTGGATCCTGTTTGATTCTCTCTTGGGAAAGGGGTGCTAGCATTGTGGTCCTTGAATTTTGACATTTTTCTGTTTTATTTATTTATTTACTGAAGTAATCGGATATACACATTTGAGCAAAATGCTCATTTACAAAGGTCAGTAACAGAAAACAAAACTGATGTAAAATCATACACAATCGTACACAATGAGGTTTACAATTAATATTGATCAATAACCAACTGATGTAAAATCATACACAGTGAAGTTTACAATTAAAATTGAACAATCATGTGGCAGCCTTAAGAAGCATTGTCACAAGCAGACCAGACAGTGGCATTGCCAAGCAACACCTATGAAGGAAGACATAAGTACGGAATTGGTAGAAACAAGCTGTACTTATGAGTCATTTTCCACTAAGTGAGTCCGTGGTTGTGATCAGAAGTGCACGTGAAGAGTGCGATGGAAGGAGGGTTATTGTTTGTTGCAGTCACAGACAGCACCAGGTAAAAGTGCCTTCCATAGTTCCCTTTTGAATTGGCCAGTTTTGTATAGTCCTGCCAACTGCACTGGCGGTTCATTCAGCCATTGTGGGGTTGTAGCCACGAATACGTTCTTAGCCAGACATGTTCTACAGAATGGCACAGAGAGGGTACCACAAGCCATGCTCCTGGTTGGGTAAGGGTTTAGGCAGGGCTTAGGAGGTTTTGCCCAGGGGGGAGGCGTGAGGCCCAAAAGGGCTTTCATACCCAGCAGACAGATCTGGAACTTGATCCTGTCCTGCTGTGGGAGCCATTTCGTTAGGGTGTAGAGTGTGTGGGTGGTTCTATCTACCCCAAGGATGAAGCGACAGGCTTTGTTTAAGGCCAGTTTGACCCTGTTTAGTACTGTAGCAATAGCAGCCCCATATACACCGTGCTACCGTAGTCGATTAAAGGGAGAATGGAGCTGGTAACTATGGCACGTTTGACTCAGGGATAAGGTTGTGTCTCTGTCTGTAGAGTGCCCCCAGTTTTCTATTGATGTTGTTTACAATCTGGTCAGCTTGTGGAGCAAAGGTAAGAGACTGGTCAATGGTAAGTCCTGGGTACTTAAACGAGTCCACCTGATCTATTACAACCCCCTTTACATTGTGAATTTTGAGTAGCCCTACTTTATTTGCATGCTGGAAAATAACATTGTCTTGGTTCATTTTGTAGTTCAAGACAAGTTTTTTCTGCACAAACCAGTTTTCAAATGAGCTAAAGCTGAGTTGGAGCTCACAGGTGAGCGTTTCCTATCTGGGGCTACTAGAAAAAATGACAGCATCATCCACATAAAGTAGTACCCTTGAGTATGGGCATGCTTCAGGGAGGGTGTTAATAAAGAGGCTGAAAAGGAGGGGTCCCGGTATGGACCCTTGTGGTACTCCTATACAGACTGGTCTGTCATCAGATAGGGCACCATTGATTTTGACTTGCTGGAATCTGTTAAAGAGATAGCTGTTAAACCAGATTACAGTGTTGGCAGAGAGGCCTAATGTGTGGTGTTTGGACAGCAGTAGCGAGTGATTGACTAAATCAAAGACTTCGGTAAAATCTATATAGATGGAGTCCACCAGGTGACCATTGTTGAGGGACTCGTGTAAGAAATTGGTATAGTAGGGGCAGTGTTGGTATTAAGTAGTTTGTGAAACCCATATTGTTGTTCACATTAAATATTGTATTTGCTAAGGTAGGATACAAGCTGGTCCAATACTGTTCTCTCCAGTGCTTTTAATAGTGGGGAGGGAACAGATATTGGCCTATAATTTGAGACTAATGAGCGGTCCCCACTTTTGTGTACTGGGGTAACAAAGGTGGTTTTCCACAGACTGGGGAATTGAGAGTATCTGAGCGAGATGCTGAACAATTTGGTTTTTGGGCGTATTAGTTCATCCATGGTAGGGCAATTAATTTCATGTCTGTGGCATCACTCCCCATCCTGGTTTTGCCCAGGACCCACTTGACATAACTGACAGTGTCCCTTACTGAGACTGTTTTGAAATAAAACTTCAGGTATGGTAGATCATCAGATCATGTCCCATGCCCTGGCTGAAGCCCAGCAGGGGCCTCGGCCAGGGCATGGGACTTCGTTGATTTCCCTTGAGGGGGCTGGCCTTAGGCAACTGGTGCAGGAACCTACCAGAGACTGGGCAATCCTGGATCTGGTACTGATAAACGGGGACAGGATAACAGAGCTCAAGGTGGAAGGTCAGCTAGGGTCCAGCGACCACCATATAGTGTGGTTCAAGGTGGACACAAGGATTCAGTAAAGCAATATGAAGGCAAGAGTCTTAGACTTCAGAAGGGCAGACCTTACCAGGATGAGACTTCAGCTTAGGGAAGCACTGGAAAAAAGGGGGATGGGGGGAACGCCGAGGAGAAATGGGCACACATCAAGGAGGCCATAGTGGAGGTCACAAAACAGTGTGTTAGGTCGATAGACAAGGGAAAAAGGGGAAGAAAACCGCTTTGGTTCTCAATCGGGGTGGCTGAAAAGGTAAGGGCCAAGAGGCTAGCCTTCAGGAAGTATAAGGAGACATAAAGAGACTAGGACAGGGAAATGTACCAGAAGTGTCTGAGAGAGGCAGGAAAAGTAGTGAGAAGCACTAAAGCGCAAACTGAGGAAAGAATAGCTCAATCGGTTATAAAGGGAGACAAGACATTTTTCAGGTAAATTAGCGAGAGAAGGAAGGCAAGGGGGGGGATAGCTAAGTTCGAGGAGCCAGGGGACAGATAGTAGAGGGAGATGGGGAGAAAGCAGCGATCCTGAATGAATATTTCTGTTCAGTCTTCACTGTGGAAGTGCATGGGCAGGGCCCACAGCTTGAATTTAAAGGAACAAAGAAAAAGGCGGTAAACACCAGTCCGTTCACAGAGGAGAGGGTCCTAGAAGAGGTTGCAAAGCTGAAGGTGGACATGCCATGGGTCCAGATGGCATACATCCCAGGGTCTTAAGGGAACTGAGAATTGAACTTGCAGCCCTGTTCAGTGAGTCCCTAGACACTGGAGTGGTCCCAGAGGACTGGAGAAGGGCAAATGTTGTCCCTCTTCACAAGAGTTGTAGTAAAGAAGATGCAGGGAACTACAGAACAGCTAGTCTAACCTCTGTAGTAGGAAAGATGATGGAGACACTCCTCAAGGAAAGAACAGTGGAGCACCTAGAAGTCATGGGGATGTTGGATCCCAGGCAACATGGGTTCGCTGCAGGACAGTCCTGTCAAACTAATCTAATAGATTTCTTTGACTGGGTGACAAAGGCAGTAGATCAAGGGGGGGCTGTAGACATTGCCTACCTAGATTTCAGCAAAGCCTTTGATACCATCCCACATAGAAACTGGTCAACAAGCTAGGAAGCCTGTGGTTGGGACACAAGGTGGAAAACTGGATTGAAAATTGGTTAAAGGACTGAAAATGGAGGGTAGTGGTAAACAGAACCCAATCAGAGTAAAGGGAAGTGACCAGTGGGGTACCTCAAGGGTCAGTTCTGGGGCAGTCCTCTTCAATGTCTTCATCAGTGACATTGCAGATGGGCTAGAGGGAAAGGTTTGCCTGCCTGCAAATGACACCAAGCTCTGCAACAGGGTGGATACCCCGAAGGGGGTGGAAAGGATGAGAAAGGACCTGGAATGGTTGGCGAGATGGTCGGATGCATGGCAACTAAGGTTAAATACAAAGAAATGCAAAATCATACACGTGGGGAGCAGGAATCTTGGAGCATGCTACAGATTGAGGGGAGAGCTGTTGGCAGTTACTAAAGAAGAGAGGGACTTGGGGGTCCTAATCATAGATGACCTGAAGACCACAAGGCAGACGGCCAAGGCGGTGGGGAAGGCCACTGGATGTTAGGGCGTATTGGAAGGGGAATCACAAGCCGAAGGAGGGAGGTGATAGTTTCACTGTACAGGACCCTGGTGAGGCCTCACCTTGAGTACTGTGTCCAGTTCTGGAGGCCACACCTCCGTAAGGACATTGACAAACTAGAGACAGTGCAAAGGAGGGTGACCAAAATGGTGAAGGGTCTACATCACAAGCCTTACGAGGAAAGAATCAGAGACCTCAATTTGTATATGCTGGAACAAAAGAGGGAGAGAGGTGACATGATAGAAATGTTCAAATACCTCAAGGGCATGAACAAGGTGGAAGGGGACAACATATTCCGGTTTAAAAGTAGTGCCAGAACAAGAGGGCGTGATATGAGACTGATGGGTGACCACATAAGGGGTAATGCCAGGAGGTTCTTCTTTACAGAGAGGGTAGTGGATGCATGGAATAGCCTTCACCAGAAAGTGGTGGCTGCCCATACGGTGGCAGGCTTCAAACATGCATGGGACTGGAATAAAGGAATATTAGAGATGGGAAGAACAAACTAAAGCCAGTGACCGGATAGGGTCACTGGCCACTTCAGCAGGTAGCATAAACAGGCAGACTGGATGGGCCTGGCTGCCCTTATCTGCCGACAGTATCTATGTATCTATGTTTATGATGGCCTGTTTGGGAAAGCTCATCCCCTAGTTATGAGTAAAGTTAGTAGGGAAGGGGCACTGGGGGATAAGGGGGGGGAATAGAGGGAAGGAGTGAAAGGAGGCAGGTTGGAAGATTGCCTCATTGAATGCAAGAAGCCTGGGGAATAAGGCAGCGGAGATGCAGGCTCTCCTAGTGGTGGAGAGGGTAGACATTGCGACAATCACAGAAACATGGGCCACCCAGTACCAGGACTGGGACATGATGATCCTGGGGTTTAGTTATACAGAAAGGATGGGACTAAGGGGGGGGGGGTGGCGATTTATGTAAGGAAAGGGATAAAGTGTGTAAGGGAGGAAGGAGAGGACAGAAGCCCTATGGATGTAGCTTTAGGATGCAAAGAATAGGGCATTGAGGATGGGGGTTGTGTACAGGCCACCAGAGCAGGGGCATGACCTGGATAGGGAATTGGCAGAGCAAATCAGGAAGGGGAGCACAGTAGTTGTGGGGCACGCCATCCACCACGAGTGCAAGGGAACTTGTCCTGTTAGAGGCATTTCAGGAAGGCTTTCTTGCACACCTAGTCCAGGGGCCAACTCCATTAGAAAGGACTTTGGACCTTATACTAGAGAACGGGGAGTCAGTAAGAAATCTGGAGGTGAAGGAACCACTGACTGGGAGCTACCACTATTCAGTCTGGGTCGCACTTAACATGGGGTGGGAAATGGGGGACATGGACACAAGGATGATTGAGTTTAAGGGGGTGGACTTTAAGAAAATGGGGGAAATTTTGGCCAGAAGTCTGGCTGGTATGCAACCGCACATGGCTACAGACAGGAAATGGAGCATGATAAAGGAAAGGTTGGATGAGGCTATGGTAATGTGCACTAGGAAGAAATGTAAGAAGAGTAGGGCAAAGAAACCAAGTTGGCTGACACAGGAGGTCATGGAAGGGGTGAAGGCCAAGAGGGCAGCATTTCGAAAACACAGAAAATCTGAGAGGGAGGAGGATAAGGATATGTATACAGGAAAGTCAAGGGAGGTTACCAGAATGTCAGGGTGGCCAAGTCTTTCAAGGAGCTAAGGCTGGCGCAGGGCATCAAAACTGGAGAAAAATACTTCTTCCATTACATTGGAGAGAGAAGGAGGAGCAAGGACTAGTTGGCGAGGATTAAGAAAGACGGGGTGGGGGTGGGGGTGGAGAAAGGGGCGGAGCAGGCAGAGGTACTGAATGAGTATATCTGCTCTGTATTCTCTCAGAAGAAGGGGGAGGGAGAGAAACCTCAGGCGATGGAGGGGGAGAGGAGAAAATGGATGTAGGGATCACAGAGGACAGGATACTAGAAGGGCTAAGGGCATTAAGGGTGGACAAAGCACCTAGCCCAGATGGCATTCATCCTAGGGTGCTAAGGGAGTTAGCAGAGGTCCTGGTGAGGCCACTGGCTGACCTGTTCAATACCTCCCTGGACATGGGATGTATACCACAGGACTGGAGGATGGCCCATGTGGTACCCTTCCACAAAAGTGGCCCAAAGGATGAACCTGGGAACTATAGGCCAGTGAGCTTCACATCAATTGTGGGGAAGCTCATAGAAACCATCCTTAAAGAGTGACTGGTGAGCTTCTTGGAGGAAAATGGTCTCCAGGGTAGCCAGCAGCATGGGTTTGTCATGGGCAGATCTTGCCAGACCAACCTTGTAGAGTACTATGACTGGGTGACATGGGAACTGGACAAGGGCCATGCAGTGGATGTCCTGTATTTGGACTTCAGCAATGCCTCTGATTCAGTATCGCATGGGAGGTTGGGGGGAGCTGGAATAAGTGGGGGCAGGACCAAAATGGGTGAAATGGATCATGAACTGGCTGAGGGGACGGCAGCAAAGGGTTGTAGTGGTGGGGAAACTCCTGTCACCAAGAGTGGTGATGAGTGAGGTGCCACAGGGATCTGTACTGGGACCGGTGCTGTTTGGGATATTTATTGCTGATATTTTACATGAAATCCAGAGCAAGATCAGTCTGTTCGCAGACGATACCAAAATGGCAGCTGTGGTAGATGACATTGAGGGGTGGAAGGGGCTGCAGGAGGACCTGACTAAGCTGCAGGAGTGGTCAGAATCATGGTAGTTAGGGTTCAATGCCAAGAAGTGCAAGGTTCTGCACTTTGGAGCAAAGAACCAGGGGAGGGACTATCACTTGATTGGAGTACAGTTGGGAAGCACTATAGAGGAAAAGGACCTAAGGATAATCATGACTGGGAGCATGAACAACTCTGCTCAGTGCAGGAAGGTGGCAGCACAAGCCAACAAAATGCTGCGGTGTATAGCTAGGGGGATCTTATCCAGAAGGAGGGAGATTATACTGCCCCTGTACAAATCATTGGTTAGGCCCCACCTGGAGTATTGTGTGCAGTTCTGGCTTCGTTCCTGAAGAAGGACATCAGGTTCTTGGAGGGGGTGCAACGCAGGGCCACAAAGGTGATCCAGGGATTGGGGGACCGGCCCTATGAGGACAGACTGGGAGAGTTGAAGATGTATTCATTGGAGGAGAGGAGGGATAGGGGCAATATGATAGAGACCTTTAAGTACCTGAAGGGGATAAAAAGACACACATAGAGGGGATTTTCCAACTGAGAAAGGGGAAGGGACACGAGAGGGCATGGAATGAGATTAGATGGGGGAAGATTTAGGAGGGAGGTAAGCAGACATTTCTTCACAGAAAGCATGGTGGGCAAGTGGAACACCTTACCAGAAGAGCTGGTGTCTTGTAAGATGGTGGGCACTTTCAAGAGGGGTTGGGACAGGGAAGGAAGGATACTGTGATGGGGGGTGGGAGGCAGCTGCAGGATGAGTGGCTAGCTGTGCACTCGAGCAGACTTGATAGACCATGTGGCCTGTTTCTGCTGGCAATTTCGTATGTTCGTATGATAAGGTTGCTAGGCAATCCTGTTTTCAGGACCATCCTGCAGTTCAGTTGCAATATAAATATACAATCATAGTACAAAAAATAGATATCTAAAGCTTTTACATTACATGCACAAAATAACTACTAGGATTTGCCCCCCAGGGTGGGGCCACAGGAGTGAGACCCCCAGTGGACACTTGTGACAGCAGGAATGGCAGCTGGGCAGGGCTTCATACAAGGGGAGGGACGGATTTTGAAATGCTGAGTGTTTCCCCCGGAGGCAGGAGTGCAGTGATGTCCAGCGTCTGTCCTGCCTCCAGCACATTTTGGTGCCGAATGTTGTGGGTCCCATGGCCTCCGCCAGCGGTCGCTAACATGCCAGATGCTCGCCCCCTCCCCCCTGGAGAAGGAGAGACGCTCCTCTGGTGCTCAGTCCTTCTCCGCCCGACCAGAACTTTGACTCCCAGGTCCATTCCTGAACCTGTGATGCCGGCGTCATAAGTGGACACCTTGCCATTGCGCCAGTGGGCTGGCAGTAATAGCAATCTTGAAGCTACTGTAGATTGTTAGATTCCTTATCTGAAGGGGGACAAGGTTCCAAAGAGGTGGCTATAAAACTGAAAGATAATTTGCCAAATCGTGTCTTTATTTTAGGGACTTTTAAGACCTCTCCCCACTGTCTCCTGGAGGCTGTGTTTTGTATGGGTTAAAGCCGATTTCTCAAGGAAATATTCAGGTACTAAATCTTTCACACTTTTAAAAACATAGAAACAGATTTTGTTGGCAGAAATGAACATTTAGGCCCATTCAGTCTGCCCCTTGTCCCTGCCTGTTGTGTCACCACTGACCCTAGTTGGTCATAGGTGCCACTCCCTGCCCCCATTCCTCTACCTGATATGCCCCTGAGCTTATCTCATGCATGCTTGAAACTCTCCAGAGCATTTGTCCTACTACCTCCTCTGGCAGGGTATTCCAGTCATTCACGACCCCTTTTACGAAGAAATATTTTCACACATCTCTCCTAAACTTCCCCCTGTTAGCTCCATTGCATGCCCCCTTGTTCTGGTGCCTTCCTTTCTCTGAAATAGACCCTCCACTTGCATCTTGTTCACTGCTTTGAGGAACTTGTAAGTTTCAGTCACGTCCCCTCTTGTGTTCTCCTCTTCCATGGAGCACATGTTGAGTTCCTGCAGTCTTTCCTTGTATGGCTTCTGTGCAACCCCCTTAACCATTTTGGTTACCCTGCTCTGTTGTACTGCCTCCACTCTTTCAATATCTTTGTGGAGGTGCAGTCTCCAGAATTGGACACAGTACTCCAGGTGGGGTCTCAGCAGTGAGCAATACAGCGGCAGCACCACCTCCCTTCTCCTGTTAGAAACCCTCTCCCAGTGCACTCCAGCATCGTGCTAGCCTTGCCACCTGCTTTGTCACGCTGCCCAGCTACCCTGATGTCATAAGATATGATGACCCCTAGGTCTCTATCTTGCTTGGTGACTATAAGCTCCACTACTCTCATCTTATACACAGCCTTGTGGGTTCCGCAGCCCTAAGTGCATAACTTTGCACTTTTTGGCATTGAAACCCAGCTGCCTTCCCCTAGACCCTTCCTCTAGTTTCCTCAGATCCCTTTATATTCTCTTCACCCCTTTCTGTTTTGGCATCGAAACCCAGCTGCTGCCCCTAGACCATTCCTCTTGTTTCCTCAGATCCCTTTGCATTCTCTCCACCCTTTCCTGTCAACCCTGTTGCAGAGTTTTGTATAATGGGCAGAGAGACACCTTACTCTCATGGCTCTCCACAGTGTTGCTTATGAAGACATTGAAGAGCACTGGTCCCAGCACCAAACCCTGTGGCAGCCCACCAGTTACTCTTCTGTCGCCTGAGAGGCTACAGTTCACCATCACCCTTTGCCTCCTATCAGTTAACCAGTTTGATGCCCAGCTTGTCATTTTCTCCCCCACCCCCAGGCTGCTTAGTTTCTTAACTAGCCTCCTACGTGGCACAGTGTCGAAAGCCTTACTGAAGTCCAGATAGGCCATGTCCACTGCTCTCCCTTGAGCCACCTACCTGGTTCCACCTCCCTAGTAACCCAGTCAAAGAAATCCGTAAGATTAGTTTGACACGCCTGTAAAACCATGGCTTTGGTGGTCCTGCAGCTCTTTAGCCTGCGGATGCTGCACAATCCTCTCCTTCAGTAGTGTCTCCATTAAAGGGACACTATCAACCCATTTTACATCATACTATTTCAAGTTGAAAACCCACATTTTATGATTGCTTACCGTCTCTAAAATTCATTGGTGGTGGTGGTGGTTTACTCTTCATCCTTTCTTAGTAGAACTAAAAAGTGCATGGCAATTGTGTAATTATACCCAACCTTGTTCTGTTTCAGATTCTTGATCTATTCCTATTGGTCAGTTCTGAACATTAGAAGCACCCCAAGCAGTGCAGTCACTCATGATGCAACAGTCCCTTTTGCTCCCACTGCATTTGAGTGTCTGGACTGTGTTGGGGGTGTTCCCAAGTCCAGGAAAGATGCGGTGGGAGTTGATTAAGAAATGTAAACAAACACATTTTGGAGTGGCAACACCAATATGGTGGGCAGTCAGTTTTTCACTTTTAGAAAGAAAAATGGAATCTGAATCAAACTACCAGCCATATCAGCACAGTCTACAAAATGCAAACAATCATAAAATATGTTTTTTAAACTAGGAACGATTTGAGGCCTAAAGGGGTTGACAGTGTCCCTTTAACTTCCCCACCACTGATGTGAGACAGACTGTCCCAGGACCTCTCAACCTCCCTCATCACAAATCAGGGACAAGGCTTAAAATGATCAGGGACAAATAACCAAAATCAGCTACACATCTGAAATAATAGTAATATTAGTTCCAGAAGTTGTGTACAATATGCTTCTTAGTGTGAATATCATTTTCTTAATGAGAACTAGACTGTAACACCGATGGCTGACATTATTTTGTGATTTAAATCCCTACTCTTCAGTGACAGAAATGTCAAATTTAGGAGGGACAGAAGAAACTTCTGAGGCAAAATCAGGGACATCCCTGAAAATCAGGGACAGTTGAGAGCTATGGACTGTCCTGTAGTTGCTAGCATCCTCCCTACTGCCAGTTTTGTGCAGAGGGACCACATTGGCCCTCCTTCAGTCCTCTGGAACTTCCCCATCTCCACTTAAGTGCTACAAAGCACTGCCAGGGGCGGAGCTAGCAGCCCAGCCAGCAGCAGCAGTTTTCTGGTTTTCTACTTTTGAGCTATTTAATTCTAAATAAAATATAATTCTGAGCCTAGAACTGTTATTCAGCCGCAGAATATTGATAAGAGAGAGAAAACTCTGCAGTTGGAACATTGAAACTCGAATTGAAATGGGGCGTACAAAAACGACCAACAAGATTCCTTCTTGCCACGCTCCTCGAATGCCAAACCGCCAGGCCCAACTCAAGCTTCGAGCTCCAATTCCAATGGGGCTACCCTGACATCTTTGCAAATTGCGGTACAAGATTTTACCAAAATGATCCAACAGATGGACCAAAAGTTGGACAGTTTCTCTGAAAAATTCCTTATGATGGAGCACAGGTTAGATGCCATGGGGAAAACCATGAAGTTGGCAGAAGAGGCCCTGGCCACCATGGCTACATCTCTAAAAGAACAGGCTGCCCTGAGAAGCCGCGTGGAACAGCTAGAAAATTCTGTACAAGCCGCCAATGTCCGGATTCTCAGTTTGCCCATGGAGTCTGAAGGTGATTCTCTTCTGCATTATCTGCAATCCTGGCTTGAGGGTCTGACCGATCTATCAGATTTTAAAATCATTAAAGCCTACCGCATCACTCCTAGAAGACCCTCAAGCGGACTTACAAATCCCCATACTGTCTTGCTAACACTGTGCTCCCCAGGAGAAAGAAACATAGACTTTGTCGGCAGATAAGGACCACTTGGCCCACCCAGTCTGCCCATTTCCCTACCTTCTGGATAAGCTGCAGATTCTAGTTAACCAACAGCCTACTTCCTGCCACCCCCACTACAATTGCCTTGTGTCTGTCCCATACATGTTTGAATTCCCCCACTGTTTTAGCCCCAACAACCTCCCCAGGAAGGCAGTTCCACGCATCCACCACTCTCTCTGTGAAAAAGATTTCTCACATTACCCTGAGCTGTCCCCTCTGTCTTTAAATTGTGTCCCCTTGTTCTACACATCTCTTTTCTGAAAGATGCTACCCTCCTGGACTTTATTGATTCCCTTGAGGTACTTGAACGTTTCTATCATGTCCCCCCGTCCCTCCTTTCATCAAGGGTATACATATTAAGCTCTCTCAGTCTCTCTTCATATGATTTCTGATGCAGACCCTACACCATTTTAGTTGCCCTCCTCTGGAATGCTTCCATCCTATCTATGTCCTTGCGTAGATGAGGTCTCCAAAACTGCACACAGTACTCCAGATGGGGTCTCACCAACTGACTGTACAGAGGGATAACCACTTCTCTTTTTCTACTTGTGATGCCCCTTCCTATGCATCCCAGTATCCCCCTGGCTCTCCTCACTGACTTCTCACATTGCTTACCCACCTTTAGATCATCCGAGAAAGAGATTTGCTGTTGGGGGTCCTAAGAAACAGGGGCCCGACCCATATTGATGAGGCCTGTATCCTATTTTTCTGGATGTATCGTATGCTACCCGCATGAGAAGAAAGGCCTTTGAGGGTGTGAAGCAGCGTCTTCGAGCACTGGATATTACCTATTCTCTCGCCTTTCCTGCTTGACTATGCTTCACGTTCGATCGCCGTCAGTATCGTTTTACAGATCCGAAGGAAGCTGGGGACTGTATTGAGAGAGTATTTGCTAAACAGCATCGGGAGGAACATTCTTTGGAAGGGGAAGAAACAGAAGGGGACTGAATTCACTTTTGAGACAGTGAGTCCTGTTAATAAGTTATCTCGTCTGTATTCTTGTATTCAGTGAGTTCACTTTCTAAGGTCGCTGTCCTTAAGGTGCTGGTTATTGAAAGTTTTTCTAACTTTAATATTTGAAGGACTAGAGTTCCTAAGAATGACTCAAGTACGCTGGGACATTTAAGTTATGTTTGGATTTAACCAGATACTGCTCTTCACCAGTGCTCTGGCTGTCGTGATCTTTTGCTTAATTGCATAATAGTTTATTGTTCTGTGCTCTGAATAAGAATGGGTAAGAGGTGCCTTTTGTCTTGTAGTACCCTGTTGTATGTGACAACACAGTTATTTCCGGGAGCCCTGGAGATGTGCTCTCCCATAATTGGGTGCCATTACTATATAAACTTAAGGCACGAGATGGTCTTGGTGTGAGTGAAATTTTTCCTCTACAGGCACCAGACGTACCATTTCTGTTTTACAACTTCGTGGGCTAATTTCCCGGACTGTTGCAGGCAGCACCATTTATCTCCTTTGTACTTTAGGGGGCGCTCCAGAACGGAGATCTCTCTATTACCTTATGGATGCTAAATTTAACACAAGACCTTTGGTCAGTTTAACATGTTGATGTTTTTTATTACTAAGTAATCCAATTAGGGCATTGGCTGCAGTATAGCTCCTGAAATGGGTGTGATGCATGCTCTATACCTATGATGGTTTATACCCCTAATGCTGTACCAACCGAATAGATAGTTTCCATCCTCAGTAATGTACTCCTATACCTGTAATCTGTGTACCTATTCAGGAAATGAATATTATGTATGCTTAAGTACTAAATGCTATAAATAAAAAGTAAAATTAAAAAACAAAAAAAAAACCACTGCCAGAGGGGCGGCCAGCACCGTGCTCAGTTCCTTTAGGACCCTTAGATAAATCCTATCCGGCCCCATCGCCTTATTCTCTTTTAAGGCTCCCAATCTATTCGGAACTTCTCAACCAAAATGGACTTGGTCCTCCCCAGCGTGTACTACAACATGGTCTATCTCCCCACCCTCTACCATGAATCAGACAGAAATAATAATTTAGTATTTCTGCTTTCTCTTGCTCTCCCTTTCCGCATTCCTCCACTGCCCTCATGATTCTTACTATCCCTCCCCTTGTCTTCTTCTTTTCCCCCACATACCTGAAGAAGGTCTTGTCCCCTTTTTCTGACCTGCTTAGCTATTCTGTCCTTTGTTAGTGCTTTGGCTGCCTTAATCCTCCTTCCTGCCTCCCTTTATTTTGCCTGATATACCTCCGCATCTTCGTCCTTCTGCATCTTGTACTTTCTTATTGCTGGTTTCTTCTCCTTCGCTGCCTTTGCCACCTCCTTAGAGAGCCATAGTGGCCTCTTCTCTTCTTTCCCTTGCTCTCTTCCTTCAAACAGCGTGCTGTTGCCTGGGCCATAACCTCCTTACTCTTTCTCCATTGAGCCTCCACTCCCACTCTACCTCCCCATTTCGAGACATTCTGAGGCAGCTCCTATTTCTTTATAATCTGACCACCTGAAGTCCAGGACCCTTGTCTTAGTGTGTTTTTCTTCCTGTCCTATCCATATGCCAAGCCGCACAGTATGTACACAGTATAGGAATCCATAAAGAAACCTATCTTTCCTCACATTGACATCCACCCCAATTCATGAAACATAGTAGAATGATTAAAGTTTGGTAACGGCCCTGACACCCCTAATTCAAATTTCCAAAGCATTTTGTCCAATTTTTGTAACTCCTTTTTTTTACTTGCCCACTAGTAAACAACACTGTTCCTGAAACTTAAGTAGCAGTGCAATGAAAAGTATTTTTCTAAAAATGCTATTTTCAGCTACAATTAATAAAAATATTAGAATATGTGTCAAATTGAGTCACACCTGGAAACGAGCATCGGCTCAGTGTGCCCTTCCTGGTTACAAAAATTTAAAATAAAATGAAAATAAAATGAAAGAAAATCGACTTTTCTATATGCCTGATATGCTATGTATCACAAGTTTGTTTTTTTATCTCAGTTCTAACCCTTACCAGATTTACAATGGTATTTCTAAGTCAACTGTGTCAGCTATCTGTTTTTCTTAAGAAAAAAAAAAACTAAATGAAAACATTTATCAAATACTCAAATTTTGGTGTAACTAGAACATGTTACCACTAAGTAAACCTGGAAGATTCCTGGAATTTTTCATAAAGAAAAAACATAGGGTCAAATGTTTTGTCCAACATAGCTGCACTTCTGCTAATCACTGGGATCTTACTGCCACATCATCTGTTAATCTGTTCAAGTTTCTTTTTCTGCCTTTTTCACTGCAGTAATTCATGGCTGAGATAAGGCAGCTGTTTCAAGAAGCACATCTTTGTCGTCTGTATAGATCATATCGCCATATCTTTTCTGCATATTAATATTGCTGCAGAGACCACTTTTACAGTTTTAAGAAGTCTCATGCACATTGTTAAAATTTTTGGTTGGGAAAAGCACTCTGAGCTGAAACTCACTTGTGTGTGTCCTGGGAGCACAGGGAGGTTAAATGACTTGCTCCGGATCACACTGTATACAAGTTGTGCAATTCAAACCCAGGCCTGCTGGGTCTCCAGATTCACAGCTTGGTACTCTAACCTCTAGGCTGTACTGCACCCGAAGGAGAGTGGCTCTGGTGCTGTAAGAATGTAAGTAAGACCACTCTTACAATTGTAAGAGTGGTCCTCATGGTAGTATTACTATATCAAGGTCAATCAATACTATATTAAAAGTTTTTAACACCCTCCCCCCCCAAATGAGCCCATTTACAGGGCACCTGCAAGTGTGCAAGTGAGAGAGTCTTTACAGAATAAGACTGTGTCACCTGCATGTGAAAAAGCACTCAGATTACTAGGAAGACCAAGGGAGGGATAGTAAGGCTTAATAAAGGGGAGGGAGGGTGGACAGAGGGAGACTGTGAAAAGGCAGCGATACTAAACAAATATTTTTGCTCAGTATTTACAAATGAAGAGAGGTACATAAAACAAACAGTAGTAACACTCTGGATACAGAAGTTGATACCAGCCCATTTACAGAAGAAAGGGTTCTGAAAGAACTCTTAAAACTGAAGGTGGACAAGTAATGGGGCCTGATGGGATTCATCCCAGAATTCTAAAAGAGCTAAGGGTAGAACTAGTGACACCACTGACTACCCTTTTTAACAAATCATGGGAGGATGGGGTGGTACCCAAGGACTGGAGGAGGGCAGATGTGATTCCCCTTCACAAAAGTGGGAGCAAGGCAGAAGCAGAAAACTACAGACCTGTTAGTTTAACCTCAGTGATAGGAAAATGATGGAATCACTTCTGAAGGAAAGAATTGTCAAGTATTTAGAGGCCAGAGGGGCACAGGACCCTAGGCAGCATGGATTCACAGTGGGAAGGTCATGCCAGACAAATCTGATAGATTTCTTTGACTGGGTGACCAAAGTAGTAGATCAGGGAGGGGCTGTGGACATGGCCTACCTAGACTTTAGCAAGGCATTTGACACAGTCCCACAAAGATTAATATGCAAGTTAGCCAGCCTGGAGTCGGTCCCAAGATGACAGCCTGGGTAAAGAATTGGCTGGAGAATAGGACACAGAGTAATAGTAAATGGAGTCCACTCAGAAGAAAGGAGGTTACTATTAGGGTACCGCAGGGTTCAGTATTAGGACCGGTCCTCTTCAATGTCTTTACAAGCGACATTGTGGAAGGACTGGAAGGAAAAGTATGTCTCTTTGCAGATGACACTAAGATCTGCAACAGAGTTGATGCACAGGGTGGGGTGGAAAGGATGAGAAGAGACTTGGCAAGGTTAGAGGAATGGTCAAATGTATGGCAGCTTAGATTCAGTGCTAAGAAGTGCAAGGTAATGCACCTGGGAAACAAAAACCCAGGGGAAGAGTACACAATGGGGGTGAGATACTAACAACAACAAAAATGGAAAGGGACCTGGGGGTAGTCATATCAGATGACCTAAAGGTGGGCAAGCAATGTGAGAGGGCAGCAAGGAGGGCTGGGGGGATACTGGGACGCATAGGGAGAGGCATCACCGGTAGAAAACAGGAATTTATTATCCCTCTGTACAGACAGCTGGTGAGACCCCATCTGGAGTACTGTGTGCAGTTCTGGAGACCCAATCTCCGCAGTGACATAGGATGGAAGCTGTCCAGAGGAGGGCAACTAAAATGGTGCAGGGTCTGCACCGGAAGACATATGAAGAGAGACTTAAGGAGCTTAATATGTATAGCCTCGAGGAAAGGAGGGAGATGGGGGACATGATAGAAACTTTCAAGTACCTCAAGGGAATCAACAAAGTCAAGAGGTAGCATCTTTCAAAAAAAGTGTGCAAGAACAAGCGGGCACAATTTGAAGATAGAGGCGGCTCAGAGGTAATTTAAGGAAGTATTTTTCACAGAGAGGGTTGTGGATGCATGGAACGGCCTTCCGGAGGAGGTTGTGGAGTCAAAATCAGTGGTGGAATTCAAGCATGTATGGGACAGTCATAAGGCAATTCTGGGGGGTGGGGGTAAAAAGAAGTAGGCTGCTGGTTAACTAGGATCTGCAGCTTATCCAGTAGGTAGGGAAATGGGCAGACTGGGTGGGCCAAGCGGTCCTTATCTGCCGTCAAATTCTATGTTTCTATGTTTCTACTGTAGTCTGAATTGCTCTCTCAATCCATATTAAGTATATAAATTACCAAACAGCCTTCTCATCAGGTGCTGTTACCTCTGCTGACCTTTCCCCAGTTTCAGTGATCATGTTGTACTTCTCAGCCACGTACTGTACCATCAGTGCTCACATTGCCTATCGTCCTTTAAAAGGATTCTTTGCAAAAAACTATGTTAAGGCACCAGTTAGGGTGGCTTAATACCAAAAAAGTCAGGAAATTAGGCATTAGGGTTTCCAACCCTAACTCCCTACCCCCACCCTGCAGGCAGCAACAGGAAAACCCATTATGGTTTCACCTGTCTTGCGTCTTCGCAGATTAAGCATGGGGTGTGTCTTGGGGTTGTCAACCCTAAAGTTCACCCCATTCCATCAGTAAATAAGCTAAGATAGGTACAGTATATGGGAATGGGTTGAGCGTTAGAGTTGACCTCAAAGCACACCCCATGCCTGATTTCCAAAGACGCAAGAGAGGTGAAACCATAATGGTTTTTCTAGGGATGTGGATATGGTGGGCTTATCCACACTTCTGGCAGTGTCCTTTTCCCCTTTCAGGCCTGCTGGAATGTCTTCAAGTTGGCTGCTCCCAGCCACCCGGGTGGTAACTCCTTTGATGTCAGATCTTCCTTTTCGCTGGAAGAAGAAGGTTCCCTCCTTACTGCTCTCACACTGAAGAGGCCCTTTGCTTTATTTCTTTGGATTTCAATAAAAAATCTCTTCTTCAGGCTATTTCTTCTCGCAGTCAGCATGGATGATGCAAAGTCTGCTCCGGGTTTCTGGAAATATGACTGCGGGCAAAAGAAGGATCCGCACACTATGTGCGTTTACTGCCTGAGCGACAGGCACGATCCCCAGGCCTGCGGTATTTGGCGCACTTTCCACCTGTCCACTTTGGGGGATCGTCATGCCTGCCTGCTCCTAGGTCATCTGGACAACTGGGACTCGCAGGTCAAATCTGAGGATGGCTGTCGGGTGGTCTTCATGGCTGCAGGGTCCACCGAGCAACTTGTGGTGTTTGAGGAGGCCTTGTCTCAGGCCACAGTCCACGCCTCCTTGGCTTCTGCCTTTTTGCCATTCTCCTTGGGTGCCTCCTTTACTGGAGTATTCAAAGAATTGTACCAGGCCTTTCCCACTCATGGGCAGGGTCCCTCTAAGCACAAATCAAAGTCTAAAACAGAGACCAAGAAATGGTCTCGCCATCGATTGTGGGATTGGGAGTGCTCTCTGGCTTCTGATTCCCATGCTTCTCCAGAGGTTCTGACTTCGGTCAATGCCTCGGCCCAGGCCACCGGCCCCATGGTCTCCCTGTCAGGCCAGTTGGTCAAGACGCAGATCAGTCTTCTGGCTGAGATTTTTCTCGAGCCAGTCAACCCATTGTCACCTGAAGAGGCCAATACCTCCTTACCCAGGACTCCTATCCTGCCTCTGATTCGGGATGGATCAGTTGGCTGATCCGCTGCCCCTTCCTCAGGAGATTCTGGGCCTGGAGGATCCTCTGTATTGGCCGGCCCCCCTCTGAGGCCCACCATCGGTCTTTCTGACAGTCGTGATCATGGTCCCGCTCTCCATCCCTGCAGTCAAGCAGCCCACATTGGCATTGATGCTCATGCTCTCGGTGCTCGGGGAAGTGGCATCACCGCTATTCTTTGTCCTCAGGTGAGGAGAGGCTTTGGCGCAAGTTGCATCGACGCTACAAGGACTTAATGTGGCAGCAGCTCATGTTCACTGGGATAAAGTCTATTCTTGCTTCGACCCCGGACATCACATGGCTTTTGCCACAGAGGCCGACACCTTCTCTTCCTTGGCAGGAGCCAACCTGTCAGGTCCCAGCTCGGCCTCCACCGACTTCTCTGCCGATTTTGGGTGGAGCCACCACTGTAACAGCCAAAGACTGGTGCTTAGACCATGGAGTCGCACCCAACCTCGGGTCTTCCCGATCAGCTATCGGTCACTGTCACCCCTGACCGTCCTCAGAGGTTCAGTGAGAAATCTGGCAGTAGACCCCCTTTGATGAATCCTCAGAGTCGGAGGGCTCCTCCTTGCATTCTCATCCAGTGGACATAGAATTGACTGGGGATCTTAGACAGAGGAAGGCCCTACCTCATTATGGGCCTGCTCTGTCTTCTCGGGAGTCCACGGGTCTACAGGTGGAGCCCATTCAGAAGCGGGCATGTTACCTGCTCACTGAGATCCTGGACAGTAGTGATTCCCCTCGCGAAGCATTCGCAGTAGCAGAGGCCATTCTGGGCCCTGCATTGGAGCTGTGGCAGCATCCAGGATCCTGCCCTGCGCTGTCGACCCAGATGGCCCGCTAGTATGTGGTCCCTGTCGGGGTTCATGGTGCACCCCTTGGCTGAGGGCCTTGTAGCAGATTTCATGTTCAGGTGCTTGGGCATTGTGGGTGACATTGACAAACAGTCCAATAGGGAGTCCAAGAAGAAGCTGGACCAGCATGGTCGATTGGGCCCACTGGAGAATGCACTCTCTACAATGGGAACTAGCCCTCCAATGGTCTCAGTGCAAGGGCAGCTTCAACCAGCTGGTCACTGTGACCCAGTCAGTGTGGGACACCCTCCAGTGGTGGATAGTCCCAGAACATCTGCAGGAAGGTATCTCATTTGTCCATCCAGAGCCAACAGTTATCCTGATGACCGATGCCTCTCTCATGGGCTGGGGTGGCCACCTGGGGGAACATAGAGTCCCCGGGCTCTGGACCCCCGAGGAGTCCAATGCCACATCAGCCTGCTGGAGGTCATGGCAGTTTGGCTGGCACTGACTGCTTTTTGCTCCACACATTCGGGGTCAGGTGCTTCAGATCCCGAAGTGTGCAGCTTGAAGGCCAATCTCCTGGCCATCTATGTGGCCGGTGCCTTCAAACAGCTGGCGGACACTCTCAGCCGTGTGGGCGAGGTGTTTCATGTGCGGTCTCTCCACCCAGAGGTTATACACAACCTGTTCTTCTAGTGGGGCACCCCTCTAGTGGACATGTTTGCCTCCAGGGAGAAGCAGAGGCAGTTCTGTGCCCGCCTCCTCCCAAGCAGGGAATGCTGCAGGGGGATGCCTTCTTGAGGCCCTGGACCCTGGGCCTTCTCTATGCCTTCCCTCCATTTCCCTTGATCCACAAGGTGTTGCTCAAGGCAAGGGGGGACAAGGCAAGGGTTATCCTGGTGGCTTCTGACTGGCCACACCAGTTTGGTACCCCGATCTCCTCAGCCTCAGCAGCAGGCTCCTGAGGCATCTTCCTCTCCGCCCGGACCTCCTCTTCATCAGTCAGGGGAAGGTTCTCCATCTGGACCTACAATCCCTGCACCTGACACCCTGATTCCTGAGTGACTAGAATTCCAGGCTTTGGGTTGCTCCGAGGATGTCTTCATTTTGGTCGAGGTATCTCGGAAGGAGTATACCTGAAAATGCTATGCCTTCAAATGGAAGAGGTTCTCCATTTGGTGTCAGGGCAAGGGGCTCGACCCCCTTAGCTTGTTCAGTGGCTAGCATTCTTGACTATCTTTGGTCCCTCTCCCAGTTGGGCCTTCAGTCAACGACCTTTAAGGTGCACCTGGCAGCCATCTCTGCCTGCCAGACGCAGGCCAGTCAGCAGTCCATGGTGCAGGAGAAGGTGGTCTGGCACTTTTGTAAAGGCCTTGACCACATTTCCCCTCTGATGTGTGAGCCACCACCACCTTGGGACTTGTTGGTTTTGGCAAAGCTCATGGGAAAGCCATACGCACAGATGTGAGATGTCACATCTGTCATGGAAGACTGCCTGCCTGCTTGCTTTCATGTCAGTCAGAAGGATCAGTGAGTTTCAGGTGCTGTCAGTGGAGTCTCCTTACCTGGTCTTCCACAGGGACAAAGTTGTCCTTCACCCCCAATCTGAAGTTCCTCCGGAAGGTTGTCAGATTTTCACCTAAACCAGGTGATTAATCTCCCGGTGTAATTTACCAACCACACCTCAGAGGCTGAGCACAGGCTCCATACCTTGGACCTGTGGCGAGCAATGGCCTGCTTATAAGGAGTGCACAGCTGGAGTTTGGGGAGAGGTTCCCCAGCTATTTGTCACCTACGCTGAAGCCACTCCTGGCAGACCGGCAGCTAAGTGGACGATTGGTAGGTAGATTGTATCCTGCATTGACCTCTGCTATAGGTTGGTGGGTAGGGAGCCTCCTATAGGGTGAAGGGCTTATTGCACCCATCATACCGCTGCCTCAGTGGCAGCTTCCAGGGATGTCCCTATCCAGGAAATTGCAGGGATGCTACCTGGAGGTCAGCACACACCTTCATTTCCCACTACTACATCGACCTTGAGTCACACCGCGATGCTAGTTTTGGGGCCTCAGTTCTCCAGTCCTTATTCCCTAAGTAAGGGGTGTGCACCTTGCTGCCTCCTCCCGGAAAACTGCTTGGAGTCTGCCAGAAGTGTGGATAAGTACACCATATCCACGTCCTTAGAAAAACAGGTTCTAGGGACATGGATATGTTGTTCATCCACACTTATTGGCAGGTTCCTTGCTGCTTTAAATCTTGCCAGAAGGTCTTCAAGCTGGCTCCTCCCACCCACCCGGGTGGTAAAACTCGCGGCTCCGCCCCATGACGCCAGATCTTCCTTACCGCTTGGAAGCTCAGGTTCCTCCTTAACGGCTGCGTTTAAGACTGGTTCCTAATTCTTGAAAGTTGAAATTAAAAAGTTTTTGCTAAAAGACTTGGTCTTCTTCTCCTGTGGCTACGATGGACAAATTGACTCCTGGTTTTGGAGGTGCCCTTGAACAGAAGATGTCTAGGGGCGGATCCGCACTCGCGTGCTACTGCCTGGGCCTGGAGCCGACCCGCGGGCCTGTGACTTGCTCTTCCTTTTCGGCCTACGTCCTTGAAGACCGTGCTGCCCGATTACAACTGGGGCGCCCCGAGAAAAGAATTCCACCGGTGAAATCTAAAGAGGCCCGATTGGCGGTGTCCACGGTGGCGGGCTTGGTGGATCAGCTAGAGCAGATGATCGCCCTCGAAGAGGAGGCGGCGCGGGCCGCTTCTACCTCGGCTGCGGCATTTGTCCCGCTCTCTCTCAGTGCCTCGTACCACGGCTTCTTTTAAGGAGCTTTGTCTGACCCTCTCGATCAAAGGTGAGGTCCAACTTTTCGGGACCTTTTCCAGGTCCAAAAGAGCAAAGTAAGTCTCTCCATCGCGCTCTTGGGGCCGGAAAGATCCCCTCCCTTGTCGACAGTCGACTGATGACCCCTCAGCTTTCGACCACTGGCTTCCACGGTGTCCCGTCAGGCCAGTTGACCGAGACTCCCGTCGACACAGTCGAGATTTTCTCGACCCGTTGGCGGGTTGTCGGCTGGAGAAGCTGAGATCCCTCTCCCGGTTCCCCGGTGGGGAGTTGAGGATCCGTCGGCTCGTCTGTGCCTCGGTTCTGGAGCCTGGTGGGATCATCCGAGCCGAGGGGAGTGCCGATTTCCGACACTTCTCCTCGCCTTCCTCGGCCTAGTCAAGACTCTCGGTCTCGGTCTCGGACATCCTCGCGGTCCAACCGATCCCGCCGCCATAGGCGGTCTCGGTCTCGGCACCGCGGCAAGCGGCGCCGCCGCTCTTCCTCTTACGAGGAGGCTCGGTGCAAGTTGCGTCGGAGGTACGAGGAACTTATGTGGCAACAGCTCCTTTTGACCGGGAATAAGCCGACCCAGTCGTCTTCCCCGGCCATTAAGTGGCTGTCACCGGAGCAGCCGAAACAACCCCTCGTTGTAGTCGAGGAGCCTGTTCTCAGGCCGGTTGTTCGGCCAATTCCAGCTGCCCAACCGATTCTGGTGGAACCTCCGCCTCCACAGCCATTAGTTGGGGCTCCGACCAAAAATTCTCGGTCGGCTTTAGGTTTGCCCCATGGCTGTCTGTCACCCTCACTCCCGATAAACCTCGGCAGGTGGAGGTGGCTCGAGCCGAGGCAGCTCTTTGAGGACTCTTCTGAGTCCGATGATGGTTCCTCCCTCTTCTCCAAGCGCGTGGACTTGGAGTCCTCGGGAGGGCAGTCAATGGACGATGAGCCTTCATCCTTCTTAGGGTTGCTTCGACTCATCTCGGAGTCCACCGGGATGAAGCTCGAACCCGTTTCTAAACGGGCCAGGTATCCCCTCACGGAGATTCTGGACTGAGGGGATTCTCTTACGGAGGCCTTTCCGGTGGCCGAAGCCATAGTGGTCGGCCTTGGAACTTTGGCAGCGTCCTGCTTCCTGCCCTGCGCCTTGGCCAGGTTGGCCAGGAAGTATCACGTCCCGGTTCCCTGTCCAGTTTTTCGGAACACCCCTCGGCCGAGGGGTTGGTTACTGACAGCGTTTTCCGGCGTGCCGGGAACGCCAGGGATGTGGACAAACCTCCCGACAAGGAATCCAAGAAATTGGATTATGCCGGGCGAAAAGTCTATGCTGCGTCCTCTCTCGGCCTTCGTCAGGCCAGTTCGGCCGTCCTCATGGCACATTTTTCTCACGCCCTGTTGGGCTCCCTGGATGAGGTTGTCCCTCATCTTCCCACAGATCTGCAGACTACGGTCAGGCAGGTGCGGGACCAGGGCAGTGGCTAAACAGCAGCTCCAGACTGCGTTGAGACATCGAGGGACTCATGTCCAGGTCTGTGGCGGCGCGGTACCATCGTCGTGTAGGCTTGCTAAGGATATCCACCTTTACCCGGATACCCAGCACAAGTTGGCGGATGTTCCCTTTTGGGGCTGACCTCTTTGGCCCTGGGGTGGAAGGTCACCTGCAGAGGATCGAGAAGTCCAATGCTGCCTTGGACTCGGTCTCTTCCACTCAGAAGGACAAAGGCCGCAAGCCACAGCCTAAGCCCTTTCGTCCTTCTGCGCCCGCGGCGCGCCCGGCCCAGCAACGTCAGGGCCAGCAGGCTCGACCTTGGTATCGCAAGCCCAAGCCGTCAGCTTCCTCCAACAGGAAGCAGGGAGGTAAAGGCACAGGAGGTCCCTCGGCCAGTCCCTCCTCCAAGCCTGCCCAGTGACGGGCTGAGGGGTGTCGCCCCCATCCCTGTCACCTCACCCCTGGTTCCCCACGTGGGGGGACGGCTCAGACACTTCCTTTCCGCCTGGTCCACTGTTACCACGGACAGGTGGGTACTGGAGGTGGTGGGAAAAGGCCTACCTCTGGAATTCGAGCAGGCCCCGCCCTTCAGAGCCGTCGCACCTCGGGGGGCCTCGGGGTCCGCAGCCTCACTGGCAGCTCGCCGAGCCGACATCACTCTCCTCCTCCAAAAGGAGGTGATCACGGAGGTGGAGAACCCCCCTTCAGACCCGGGGTTCGTGTCCAGGTATTTCCTGGTTCCAAAACGGATGGGGGGCTGGCGTCCCATTCTCGACCTACACGACCTGAACAAGTTCCTAAGGTCTCGAACCTTCAGGATGGTCACTCTGGCACAGATAATACCATCTCTGGAACACAGCATGTGGTTCTGCTCTCTGGACCTACAGGACGTGTTCTTTCACGTCCCTATCCGTCCGTCACATCGGAGATTCCTCCGCTTTCGAGCGGAGGATCCCTCTTCGAGTTCGAGCCTGCCCTTTGGCTTATCTCCAGCTCCCAGGGTCTTCACCAAATGCATGGCAGTGGTGACAGCATTCCTCGCGGCCGAGGGTCTGGGTGTGCCTTACCTGGATGATTGGCTGATAGCAGCCTCCTCCAGGCGGAGGTGGGGCGGTCCAGAGATCTGGCCCTCCAGGTTTGCTCTCGAATTGGCCTTCTCATCAACGAGGCCAAGTCGGAACTTCGACGAAGCAGATGATCCTGTTCATCGGTGCAGAGCTCGACTCTCTTCGAGCCAGAGCACGGCTCCCGGCGGACAGGGCCGAGGTTCTTACCTCCTTTGCCCAATCATTTCTGGTTGGGCAATCGCGCCCTGCCCGGGACTTCCTGCGCCTTCTGGGTCTCATGGCGGCCTGTACCAGCGTGGTCCGTTGGGCCCGCTGGCACATGCGCCCCCTTCAGTGGGGACTGGCCAGCCAGTGGTCACAACACTGCGATCCTTTGGACCAGCTAGTGATAGTGACCCAGGAGATGTGGAATGCTCTCCAGTGGTGGACTGTTCCATTCCATCTGCAGGAGGGCATCCCGTTTGTCCGCCCCGAGCCGACGGTCTCTCTATCGACCGATGCCTCTCTGATGGGTTGGGGTGCCCATCTGGGGGAACACCGAGTGCACGGCCTCTGGTCCCCGCGGGAGTCCCGATGCCACATCAACCTGCTGGAGCTCCGAGCGGTCCACCTAGCTCTCACTGCCTTTGCTCCGTTTCTCCGGGGTCAAGTGGTCCGAGTCCAGACGGACAATACCACGACCATGTACTACCTGAACGCCAGGGCGGGACGTGCTCCATGCTTCTATGCAAGGAAGCTCTCGCATTTGGTCACTGTGCGCAGCCTGGAGGTGGATCTCCTAGCCATTCATGTGGCAGGAGCCCAACACCCTGGCCGATGCCCTGAGCCGGATAGGGGCTGCATCTCACAAGTGGTCTCTCCTGCGGAGGTAGTACAAGATCTGTTCTCCCTGGGGCACACCTCAGGTGGACCTGTTTGCCTCAGGAGAGACGTGAAGCTGAGGCTGTTTCATGCCTGCCCCTCAGCAGGGCTTGATGCAGGGATGCCTTCTCGAGGCTGTGGACCCGGGCCTCTTCTCGCCTTTCCCCATTTCCCTTGATTCACAAGGTGCTTCTCAAAGCAAAGAGGACAAGGCGCAGGTGATCCTGATAGCCCCAGACTGGCCCGCCAGTTCTGGTACCAGATCTCCTCAGCCTCAGCTCCAGGCTCCCGAGGCAGCTTCCAGCTCGCCCGGACCTGCTCTCAGTCAATCAGGGAAGGTGTTCCATCCGGACCTTCAATCCCTGCACCTGACGGCCTGGTTCCTGGCGGCTAGAGTTCCAGGCCTTGGGTCTTTCTGACGAGGTCCTCAATGTTGTTGAGCGTCCCATAGAGTCGACCAGAAAATGCTCGCCTTCAAATGGAAGAGATTCTCCATTTGGTGTCAGGGCAAGGGCTTGGACCCTTCCTCCTGTTCTGTGGCAACATTCTGGACTATTTATGGTCCTTTCTGAGTCAAGGGCTTAGGTCGACGACCCTAAAGGTGCACCTGGCAGCCATCTCTGCTTACCGGGTGCGGGCCAGGAAGCAGTTGGTGGCGCAGGAAAAGGTGGTCGGGCGCTTTTCCAAAGGCCTTGATCACATTTCCCTTCCGGTGCGAGAACCTCCACCTCCGTGGGATTTACTGCTGGTACTGGCAAAGCTCATGGGCAAGCCATTCGAGCCAGTGCACAGGTGTGATCTCTCTCACCTGTCGTGGAAGACCGCCTTCTTGGTGGCTATCACGTCAGCCAGAAGGATGGGAGAGCTCCAGGCGCTTTGCATCGAGTCTCCTTACCTGGTCTTCCACAGGGACAAGGTTGTCTGCGCCCCACCGAAATTCCTTCCGAAGGTGGTGTCGGGTTCACCTTAACCAGGTGCTGACTCTGCGGTGTTCTACCCCAATCACCTCGGAGGCCAAATATAGGCTCCATACTCTGGACCCTAGAAGGGCGCGCTTATTATAAGGAGCGCACGGCTGAAATTGGGGAGAGGTTCGCCAGCTGTTTGTCACCTCACGCTGAAGCCACACTGGCAGACCTGCAGCTAAGCGGACGATAGGCAGGTGGGTCACCTCCTGCATAGATCTCTGCTATAAGTTGGCGGGCATGGAGCCTCCCAGGGATAAGAGCTCATTCTACCGTCATACTGCTGCATCGGTGGCTGCTTCTAGGGACGCCCCTATCCAGGAAATCTGCAGGGCTGCTACCTGGAAGTCAGCACACACCTTTATTACTCCATTACCACATCGACCTTGAGTCATGTGGGGATGCTGGTTTTGGGGCCTCGGTTCTCCAGTCTTTATTTCCCAAGTAAGTATCGGGGTGTGCTGCTGCCTCCCTCCTGCCGGAGAACTGCTAGGAGTCTGCTGTTAGTAGTAGGATGAACAACATATCCATGTCCCTAGAAATACAGGTTACTCACCTGTAACAGGAGTTCGGTAGGAATGGTATATATGTTACCATCCACATGACCCACCCGGCTTCAACGCACAACCTGAGCTTCCAGCAGGCCAGATCTGGCGCCATGGGCGGAGCCGAGAGTTTTACCACCCGGGTGGGTGGGAGGAGCCAGCTTGAAGACCTTCTGGCACGATTTAAAGCAGCAAGGAACCTGCCAATAAGTGTGGATGAACAACATATACCATTCCTAGAACTCCTGTTACAGGTGAGTAACCTGTATTTACTCACCTGTAACAGTAGATTTTCTATGGAATGGTCTCTTGCAGTAGGTTATTACACTTGGGGAGTTCCACCAGGTGGCTGTATCACACAGCAGCTTCTCCAGCAGTCCTCTTCATGAACCGCCCTCATGACATCACTTTCTTAGCCTGTGTATAAGTGTGGGTGGTCCCAGATATCCTCTGTTCTTTTTCCCACAGGCTGCAGCCCACATAGCAGCTAGCTCACTCCTCTGTGTTGCAGTCTTCGATGTGAACTTGAATCCACCTTTTTCTTATGGGCCTGTGAACCACTCACAGTACCCCCGCTTCTCCTCATCCCAGCATTCCTGCTGGGTCTTTGGGCACATCCTTCATGGCTGATAAGGTGACAAATAGAAACATTCTTGACACTAAATATTTGGGGTCCACTGTTTAAAGACATTATTATTCAAAATAAGAAAGTGCTTCACATTCTTATCATTAACTGTGATTTCTGAGGGCCAGAACTATGAATTTTAATACTGAGAGGTTGAGAGGTATGGTCCCTGCCCCCTTCCTGATCCCTGTCCCATTATGTCACTTAATAATTTCACTGGTAGTCTAGTGGCCCCTCCCCCATCCCTGATCTCTGTCCCATTATGTTTTTTTTTTGTTTTGTTTTTTGTTTTTTATAATTTCCCTGGTAGTCTAGTGGTCCCTCCCCGATCCCCATCCTGTTCTTTATTTTATAAAATTGCCCAGCCTGACATTTAGCAAAGAAGTGAATTATATAATTTGCAGAGGCTACTGCAAAACTGGGTGAATGGTGTAAGGGCAGGAATTAGAGTGATGTGAGAAAATGGGTAGCTGTAGGGTTATGCTTTTGAGAAGTGAAACAGCAGGAGTGGCTTGAGTGAGAAGAAAGACAATGAAAGACAGGGAGATGGCTTACAGATGTTTTAAAAGCAGATAAATATTAGTGATCGGTTTCATTTATCGAAACTGTATACAGTACTTTCATTGCTTACAGTATGTACAGCATTTACATGGGTGCTAAACCACTATTGGTACAAGAAAAACATGCTGCATTCTCAAAAGGACCTGAACCGTGCATGTCATTTTTCAGTATTTGCATTTAAATTGTAAAGTATTATGTCCTGGGAGTAAACTAATCGCAAATGTCTGACATGGTATCACAAAATTGCAAGCATTTGCATTTGCGTGATGTCTTTGTAACCCACCTGCAAATGGGGGTTCCCAAAAGACTTCCAGGAGCTTGCTTGAATGCTCCAAGCCTGAATGGTGTTTGGCATTTAAGCCATTTATCAGTGAGTGTTTTTAGAACCTCTGGTACTGTCTCTTTAAGAGCTGTCTGCTTGCAGACATAATTAATTTGTATGGGGGACTGTGTGTTCTCTACTTGAGTACCACTCCGAACTGCTGCCAATTCACTCCATTTTGCAGTCACTAGAGTGCAAAGGAACCTATCTGAAAGATGTAACTGTTTGCCAGAAATCATTTAGAGTAATAATGAAAATACAGTTTGTCTAACCTGCTTTCTTTGCAGTCAGAACTGTGTTTGCCTAGTTCCCATTCTGGTTTTGAACTGCTGAACTGGAACAATCAGTGTGGGTAAGCTAGCTCTAAAATGGTGCCTTGGACGAATCAGAACTTGGACTCATAATCTGAGCCAGCCACAAGAGGATTGTATGGGCAGTGACTCTGGGAGATGTAGTTTAGACTTAGCGCCTTTGGACCAACAGGAGCAGTCTATTGTGAGTGACAGCCAATCCAGTCAAGAACTGGGAGGAACTCAAAGGAAGTGCCCGGTTTTGTCTGTTGGAGTTTCAGTTTTAGCTCTGGCAGTGAAGGGGAAAGAACCTTGTGCTCCTTCAGTGCACAGTTTTAGTCGGAAGCGTGTAAGGTCCGAGTTCGGTCTGCAGCTTGTGTAACTGCTTGTTAGGACTGAATCCGTCCTGTGAAGAGAATCAAAGGATATCTGAAGAGTAGAAACCAGGCTCACCCAGAAGACTGGAGAAATTGCTGAGTTGCACTCGGTCTGTCAGGAACTGAATCTGCTGTGTGTTCTCCCGGTATTGTGCAGTAATTGCGATCGGGATAGAGAAGCAGCCTGCCTGGTTTAGTACTTTCTTTTTGCCATATAAATGTGTGAGGAGTCTCGTGGAGCTCAAGAGTAGCCCTGCTGACATTGAAGGACCTTATCTTGTTTGGAGGTCGTGAGTACTAATTCAGGGTCGCTCCCTGTTGAATTGCCACATTGAATCCAAATGGAATTACTGTACTGCTGACTGTTTAACTAATTTTTCTTTTCTCTGTGTGAAAGGGCCCCTACCAGCTGCCACAGTTTGGACTAGCCACTAGGGCTTGGGTACCAGGGACAGTAACTGGTAGGGATAGGCCCTGTGCACAAAGCCATAGGTAGATGAGTAAAGTATAAGCTAATTAACCTGATTTCCCCTGTCCTTGTTATTTCCCCTAAATAAATCAGAGCTGCTTGTTTCAGCAAAGTTATACTGCCTGAGGTATTTGTCTATGTTAAAGTATTGTACTGTGATTGTTGCACTGTATCTTATTTTACAGGAGGTCCCAGTGCCTGAACCAGCCCTGGGGGTAAGTGTATACTGTGAAGGTAATTCTGATATATTGTGTGGGCCACTAGTGGGAAAAGGGGGGTTGCAGTGTCCCAGAGGGCTGTGACCAAGTAAGTTTAACTATTGCAAACCCTGACCTCTGGGTGGAGGCACCAGCCATTGGATCTAGGCCCCTCAACCTGTTAGTGGCAAATCAGGCAGGGGTAGTAGCCCCTGGGATAGCGCCATCTAGGGGTTACATCTTTCTTGGCTGGGAAGAGGCATTCAAAGTCCTGGAAAGCTACCTTAAACTGTTGTCCAATATTTGAGAACGGTATCCGCAAGAACAAAGTCATTTAAAAAATCCTTCCCGATGATCTTTTGAAATCATTTACAAAAACAGGAAAAATGCATTTGATTATATTTCACTGAGTTTTATTTTGCAGTTTTTATTGATCAGCATCAGAATAAATTGCCTTGCTGTTTAGGATGCCATGTTTGCTGAAATACATTTGATTCAGGTGCTTTCTTTAAAGTAATGTTCCTGCTGCCTCTAAAACACTGACAACTGGCATCAGAGGTACTGAAATATCATAACATTGCATAATTACTGGGATTTCAGTACATTTCATTCTTTCTGACTAAGGTAGTTTTTATGACTAGAAGAACATGTTGCCCCCTAAAACATCCATCTGTTCTTGCTGTTTCATGTCTCAGAGTGAAAATATTCTGCTTGTGATATCAAAATAATTTCCATGGCACCACGGTGGGATGTCATAAGCAGATGCCATGACTTCATGGCAGGTATAAGCAATGTGAACAGATGAAGTCTAAGGGGAAAGATGCTAGTGTAATGAAATACCTTCAGCAATAAAAAATTGAAGGTCTGAAAATTCCATTTAGAGAGAATTTGTGTAAGCTGATTTTCGCAGATGCCAGCTGTGATGTTCTTTTTCTGGGGAACCAGAAAATCTCTTTATAGAAAAAAATAAGCTTAGCATGAGGCTGACTTTCAAAAGATGTCTGGTCTGTTCCAAACACAACACATACAAGCTGCCCAGATGTGCTTCTAATATGTAGGCCAAGTATGTTTGTGAGTTTGGATAAGCAGACAGAGCTGTTCAGCCTCTCACAGACCACATGCTCTGCTAGCATTGCATGTAAATAAATTAATTAATCCACATGGTTTTTGTCTTATAACTTTTCCAGTGATTTCCTCTGTCCCCACTAAAGTAGAAATTCTTGCAAAGTCCCCTTTTGCGAGCACTTCCTTGCATGTCACACTGTATTTTATTTATATACTTTAAAAGTTGACAAGTATTTTGCTTCAAGACCCAACACATGAGAAGAGTCTAAACAAGCACCTCCCCTTCAGACTGAAGAGTATATGGTGGTATGTTTTTGCAGCTTTCCTTTTTAAACAGGGTAAATGTTCAAACCTTATTCAATTGCTCTTTTTCCAAGATACTGCATTGCAGCGATCCCTATCCTACCGGGGACCTAAGTGGTTAAATGACCTCCCTGCCCCTCTTATCAAATGCAGTAAGCTTTGCCAGTTTAAAACTGGGTTCTGCTCCTACCTAGCCCCTGAAAATTACTGCTACTGCCCAGCATAAACTCGGACTACCCAAATATTACCCCCCTAGCTCACTCCATCTCTCATTTTTTTGCCACATCTCTCCTCCCTCTGTACCCCACCACCTCCATCACTCCTACTCCCACTCCTCAATACTATTCCTCTCTGCTGTACCCATGACAGAGTCGCCTCTGGCTGTGTATATCTCTACTCTATGTACCTAGGTAACCCAGGAACTCTATCTGGCCCTAAGCTGCTTACTGAACTTACCGAATCGATGTGCCACACTCATGGAGTGGTGTTATTTTTCACACTTAGTACTTCTGAAACTGAAGCTGTGTAACCTTTTACGTAATTAATGTCTTGTCTGCTGTGTTTACCTGTAACCAATGTATTGACATGTACTTCTTGACTTAGAACCTTTGTAAAGGAGCCCTTAGGCTCAAAGGTGTTAATCGGAAAATTAAATAAAGAAATAAATAGAAACATAGACTTTGACGTCAGATAAGGACCGCTTGGTCCACCTAGTCTGCCCATTTCCCTACCTACAGGATAGGCTGCAGATCCTAGTTAAACAACAGCCTGTTTCTTCCTACCCCCCACTAGAACTGCCTTATGTCTGTCCCATGCATTCTTGAATTCTCCCACAGTTTTAGACCCCACAACATCCTCAGGAAGGCTGTTCCATGCATCCACTACCCTCTCTGTGAAAAATACTTCCTCACATTGCCCCGGAACCACCCCCCCATCTTTAAATTGTGTCCCCTTGTTCTTGCATGTCTCTTTTTCTGAAAGATGCTACCCTCTTATACTTTGTTGATTTCACTGAGGTACTTAAAAGTTTCTATCATGTCCCGCTTCTCCCTTCTTTCCTCAAGGGTATACATATTAAGCTCCTTTAATCTCTCCTCGTATGGCTTCTCTTGCAGACCCTGCACCATTTTAGTTGCCCTCCTCTGGACTGCCTCTATCCTGTCTATGTCCTTGCGGAGATGGGGTCTCCAGAACTGGACGCAGTACTCCAGATGGGGTCTCACCAACTGTGTGTATGGAGGGATAACAACTTCCTGTTTTCTGCTGGTGATGCCTCTTCCTATGCATCCCAGTATCCCCCCAGCCCTCACTACTGCCTTCCCACATTGCTTGCTAACCTTAAGGTCATCTGATATGATTACCCCCAGGTCCCTTTCCTTTTTGTTGTTATTACCCCACCCCATTGTGTAATCTTCCCTGGGTTCTTGTTTCCAGGTGCATTATTTGCACTTCTTTGCATTGAATCCAGCTGCCATACTTCAACCATTCCTCCAACCTTGCCAAGTCCCTTCTCATCCTTTCCACGCCTCCTTGTATCAACCCAGTTGCAGATCTTGTGTCATCTGCAAAGAGGATGTTTTCCTTCAGTCCCTCTGCAATGTCACTTATAAAGACATTAAAAGGACTGAACCCTCAGATACCCACTAGTAACCCCTCTTTCTTCAGAATGGACTCATTTACAATTACCTTCTGTGTCTGCTGTCAGCCAATGTTTTACCCAGGCTACCACCCTGGGACCCCTACCAGGCTGGTTAATGACTATTAATCTTTTGTGGGACTGTGTCAAATGCCCACTAAAGTCTGAGTAGCGCCATGTCCATAGCCCTCCTGTCTACTACTTTGGTCACCCAGTCAAACAAATCTATTAGATTCATCTGACATGACCTTCCCGCTGTGAACCCATGCTGCCTTGGGTCCTGTCCCCCACTGGCCTCAAGGTACTCAACTATTCTTTCCTTCAGAAGTGACTCATCACTTTCCTACCACAGAGGTCAAACTGACAGGTCCGTAGTTTCCTGCTTCTGTCTTGGTCCCACTTTTGTGAAGGGGAATCACATCTGCCTTCCTCCAGTCCTGAGTACCACACCATCCTCCCATGATTTATTAAAAAGAGTAGTCAGTGGTTTCACTAGTTCCCCCTTAATTCTTTTAGAATTCTGGTGTGAATTCCATCAGGCCCATTAGCTTTGTCCACCTTCAGTTTTAGGGTTCTTGCAGAACCCTTTCTTCTGTGAAAAGGCTGGATCGACCCCCCTATCAGAGCGCTTCTGTTAATTGGATTAGGCACTCCCCCTCCTCTTCTGTGAATACTGAGCAGAAATATTCGCTCAGTATCCTGCTTTTCACTGTCCCTCTGCCCACCCACCATTCATTCTATTCAGCCTCACTATCCTCCTTTGTCTTTCTACACTCTCTGATGTACCTATAAAGGTTTATCCCCTTCTTAACCGAGTTGGCTATCTTTTCCTCAGTTTGGGCCTTTGCTATTCTGACTTCCTTCCCTGCTTCCTTCTGCCTTAACTGGTACAGCTCTCTGTCCTGCTCCTTCTGGTTTCCTTATACTTCCTGAATGCTATCTTTTTCTCCCTGACTTTCCCAGCCACCTCTTTTGAGAACCATAGTGGCCTTTTCTTTCATTTTGATTTGTTTATTTGCTTCACACAAAGGCTTGCTGCCTCTGTGATGGCAGTTTTGATGATTCCCCATTGTTGCTCCACCCCTCCTTCTAGCCTGTTTGCTAGTGCTTTTCTGAGGCACTGTCTCATCTTGCCAAAGTCAGCCCTCCTGAAGTCCAGTACCCTCACTTTTGTATGGCTTGACTCTATAGCTGAGTTTAATGTGAACCACACTGTTTGATGGTCACTTGTTCCCAGATGGCAACCCACTTCTAGATCTGAGATCTTCTCACTGTCCCCATTTGAGAGTATGAGGTCTAAGATTGCTCCCTCATGAGTGGGTTCTCAAACTAGCTGTCTGAGGCCTGCCACCTGTAGGGCATCGAGAATGGCCCTGCTCTTGGATGTGGCTGCAGAAAATGTGCTCCAGTTAACATCTGGCATATTCAGGTCTCCCGTCAACAGTATCTCCCCTTTCTAGGGACATGGATATGTTGTTCATCCACACTGTCTGGCAGGTATCCTTGCCGCTTTAAATCTTGCCGGAAGGTCTTCAAGCTGGCTCTCCTCCCAACCACCGGGTGGTAAAACTCGCTCCGCCCATGGCCTTAGATCTCTTCCTTAGCTTGAAGCTCAGGTTCCCTCCTTAATGCTCTGCGTATAAGACTGGTTCCTAATTCTTGGTTTTGAATTTAAAGTTTTTGTAAAGACTTGGTCTTCTGTCCCTTGCGGCTGCGATGGACAAATCGACTCCTGGTTTTCGGCCGTGCCCTTGTGGGCAGAAGATGTCTCGGACGGATCCGCACTCCACGTGTATGTACTGTTTAGGCCTCGAGCATGACCCGCAGGCTTGCAACCTGTGCTCTTCCTTCTCAGCCTACATCCTCGAAGACCATGCCACCATGTTACAACTGGGGCGCCCGAGAAACATTTTCACGGTTAAGTCAAAAGAGGCCGGGTGGGCGTTTCCGTGGCGGGCTCGGCAAGGATCAGCAGAGCAGATGATCGCCTCGAAGAGGAGGTGTGGTGCGGACGTGATCTTCCTCACCACGGCTTTTATTCCGCTTTCCCTGGGTTCCTCTTACAGCTTCTTTAAGGAGCTTTGTCTGTCCTCTCCACTAGGGAGAGGACCAACGCCTGCTGAACCTTCTTCTTCTCGGTCCAGAAGAAAGACAAAGGTAAGTCTCTTAAATCGACGCTCTTGGGAGCAGGAAAGGTCCCTCTCCCGAGGTTATCGGCCATCGACTTGATTGATCGTTGACCGGCCACTGGTCTCACGGTGTCCCTGTCAGGTCAGTTGACCGAGACTCCACGTCAACGCCAGTCGAGATCTTTCTCGACCCGTTAGACGGGTTGTCGACCGGCAAAGCCGAAAATCCCCTCTCCCGGTTCCCCCGGTGGGAGTTTAGGATCCCGTGGGCTTGCCAGTGCCTCTGGTTCCGGAGCCCTTGGGTGTTCCCTCCAAGTCGAGGGAGGAGCTGGTTCCATCTGTCCCCTCTCCGCACTGTCCTCGGAAAAGCCGAGGTTCTCGGTCTCGGACTTCTTCGCGGTCCAGCCGATCCCGCCATCAGAGGCGGTCTCGGTCTCAGCACTGTAGCGATGGCACGCCGCTTGTCCTCTTCCTCCTCCCGGATGAGGGAAGCTTGACGCAAGTTGCGTCGGCAATCACGAGACCTCATGTAGCAACACTCCTTTGACGGGAATAAAGCGCCACCGTCGCCTTCCCGGCCATTAAGTGGCTGGTCACGGGCGGCGGAAACAACCCCATTTTACCGAGGCCTGTTGTCAGGCCGGTTGTTCGGCGAAACCAGCTGCTCCACGATTCGGTGGAACCTCTGCCTCCACAGCACGCGGTTTAGGGCTCCACCAAGAATTTTGGTCGGCTCAGGGTCTGCCCCATAGGCTGTCGGTCATCTCCTCGATCGCCCTCAGCAGGTGGAGGTGGCTCGAGCGCGCGGCGTCTTTCGCGGACTCTTCCGAGTCCGACTGACGGACACTCCTTCTTCTCCAAGCGAGTGGACTTGAGTCCTCTGGAGGTCAGTCGTGGAGCGACAGCCCGCCGTCCTTCCTGGGGTTGCTCAGACTCATCTCGGAATCCACGGGATGCAGCTCGAAACCCGTATGCAAGCAGGCCGTATCCCCTCACGGAGATATTGGACGAGGTTCCTACGAGGCCTTCCCTGTGGCTGAGGCCATTGTGGGGCGGCCTTGGAGCTCTGTGGCGTCCTGCTTCCTGCCCTCGCCCGGCCAGGATGGCCAGGAAGTATGCGGTCCCTACCGGTTCCCTGTCCGGTTTCGGAACATCCCTCAGCGAGGTTGGTTACCAACAGCGTTTCAGCGTGCGGAAAATGCTAGGGAATGGACAAACCTCCGACAAGGGGTCCAAGAAATTGGACTATGCCAGGCAAAAGTCTCGCTGCATCCTCCCTTGGCCGTCAGGCCAGCTCAGCCATACTGATGGCGCATTTTCTCACGCTCCTGTTGGGCTCCTGGGCAGTGGTCCCTCATCTCCCGGCTGACCTGCAGACACACGGTCAAGCAGGTGCGGGACCAGGGCAGGGCAGTGGCCAAGCAGCAACTTCCAGACTGCTTTGGACATCGGATGATTCATGCGCCAGGTCAGATAGCGGCTGCAGTGGCTATGCGCTGTCGGGCATGGCTGAGGATATCCACCTCACAGCAGATACCCAGCAATAAATTGGCGGATGTCCCTCTTGGGGACCAACCTCGAACCCTGGGTGGAAGGCCACCTCCAGAGGATTGAAAAGTCAATGTCACCTGGACTCAGTATCATCCGCTCAGAGGGACAGGGCGAAGAACTCAACCCAAGCCCTTTCGTCGTCTGCGCCTCAGCACGCCGTCCCAACAACACCAGGGCCAGCAGGCTCCGCATGGCGTCCCAAACCCAAGCCTCAGCTTCCTCCTCCAGGAAGCAGGGAGGTAAGGCCCAAGCGGTCCTTGGCGGTCCTCCTCCAAGCCTACACAGTGACGGGTTGAGGGTGCGCCCCAACCTCGCCACCTCACCCCCATGTTCCCCCATGGGGAGGCTCCGACACTTCCTTTCCGCCTGGTCTGCTTTACCACAGACAGCTGGGTGTTGGAGGTGGTAGGAAAGGGCCTGCCTCTGGAGTTGAAGGCCCCACCCTTCAGAGCTATGCTCTTCGGGGGCCTCGGGTCCAGCCTGTCAGCTCGCCGAGCCGACATCCTCTCCTCCTCGAGAAGGAGGTGATAAGAGGTGGCGGACCCTCCCTCAAACCAGGGTTCGTGTCCAGGTACTTCCTGGTTCCAGAAGCGGACAGGGCTGGCGCCCATTCTCCGACCTACCGACCTGAACAAGTTCCTAAGGTCTCGAACCTTCAGGATGGTCACTCTGGCTCAGATAATCCCATCCTTGGAACACGGCATATGGTTCTGCTCTCTGGACCTACAGGACAGGTTCTTTCACGTCCTATCAGTCCGTCCCATCAAAGGTTCCTTCACTTTTGAGCGGAAGGTTCCTTAAGTTCCAAGCCATGCCCTTCGGCTTATCTCCAGCTCCCAGGGTCTTCACCAAATGCATGGCAGTGGTGACAGCATTCCTGCGGCACTGAGGGGTCCGGGTTTACCCTTACCTGGGCGATTGGCTGATAGCAGCCCCCTCCAGACTGGAGGTGGAGCGGTCCAGAGACCTGGCCCTCTGGGTTTGCACTCAGATCGGCCTCCTCATCAATGAGGCCAAGTCGGAACTCGAGCCGAAGCAGGTGATTCTTTTCATCAGTGCAGAGCTCGACTCTCTTCGAGCCAGAGCATGGCTCCCGGCGGACAGGGCTGAGGTTCTTTCCTCCTTTGCCCAATCATTTCTAGTTGGGCAATTGCGCCCTGCCGGGACTTCCTCTCCTCCTGGGTCTCATGGCGGCCTGTACAGGCGGCGTGGTCCGTTGGGGGCTGGAACATGCGCCCCCATTCAGAGGGCTGGCCAGCGGTCGCAATGCTGCAATCCATTGGACCAGCTAGTGATAGTGACCCAGGGGATGTAAGCGCCTCTCAGTGGTGGACCGTTCCAGTTCATCTGCAGGAGGGCATCCTGTTCGCCTGCCCGAGCCGACGGTCTCTCCTCGACCGATGCCTCTCTGATGGATTGGGGTGCCCATCTGGGGGAACACCGAGCACACGGCCTCTGGTCCCCGCGGGAGTCCCGATGCCACATCAACCTGCTGGAGCTCCGAGTGGTCCACCTAGCTCTCACCGCCTTTGCTCTGTTTCACAGGGTCAAGTGGTCTGGGTCCAGATGGACAATACCACGACCATGTACTGTCTAAACCGTCAGGGCAGGACGCGTTCCATGCTCCTATGCAAGGAAGCTCTCCGCATCTGGTCATCTCGGCGCAGCCTGGAGGAGGATCTCCTAGCTATTCATGTGGCAGGAGCCTCCAACACCCTGGCCGATGCCCTAAGCCGGATAGGGGCTGCCTCCCATGAGTGGTCTCTCCTGCCGGAGGTAGTACAAGATCTATTCTCCCATTGGGGCACACCTCAGGTGGACCTGTTTGCCTCCAGGGAGAATGCGAAGTTGAGGCTGTTCCAGGCCCGCCCCCCTCAGCAGGGCTCTCTGCAGGGGGATGCCTTCTCGAGGCCGTGGACCCCGGGCCTCTTCGCCTTTCCCCATTCCCTTGTTACACAAGGTGCTGCTCAAAGCAAGGAGGGACAAGGCGCAGGTGATTCTAGATAGCCCCAGACTGGCCCGCCAGTTCTGGACCTAGATCTCCTCAGCCTCAGCTCCAGGCTTCGGGCAGCTTCCAGCTCGCCGGACCTGCTCTCAGTCAATCAGGAAGGTATTCCATCCGGACCTTCAATCCCTGCACCTGCGCCTGGTTCCTGAGCAGCTAGAGTTCCAGGCCTTGGGTCTTTCCGACGAGGTCCCCAATGTAGTTGAGGCGTCCCGTAAGTAGTCGACCACAAAATGCTATGCCTTCAAATGGAAAAGGTTTTCCATTTAGTGTCAGGGCAAGGGCCTAGACCCTTTCTCCTGTTCCCTGGTGAGCATATTGGACTACCTGTGGTCCCTTTCTCAGCAAGGGCTTAGGTCGACGACCCTTAAGGTGCACCTGGCAGCCATCTCCGCTTACCGGGCGCAGGCCGGGAAGCAGTCTGTGGCGCAGGAGAAGGTGGTCTGGCGCTTTCTCAAAGGCCTTGATCACATTTCCCCTCCGGTGCGAGAACCTCCACCTCCGTGGGATCTACTGCTGGTACTGGCAAAGCTCATGGGCAAGCCATTCAAACCAATGCACAGGTGTGAACTCTCCACCTGTCCATGGAAGACTGCCTTCTTGGTGGCTATCCATCAGCCAGAAGGATGGGAGAGCTCAGGCGCTTTCCATCGAGTCTCTTACCTGGTCTTCCACAGGGACAAGGTTGTCCTGCGCCCCCGAAATTCCTTCCAAAGGTGGTGTTGAGTTTCACCTTAACCAGGTGCTGACTCTGCGGTGTTCTACCCCAATCACCTCGGAGGCCGAATATAGGCTCCATACTTTGGACCCTAGAAGGGCGCTCGCTTACTATAAGGAGCTCACGGCTGAAATTCGGGGAGAGGTTCGCCAGCTGTTTGTCACCTACGCTGAAGCTGCATCTGGCAGACCTGCAGCCAAGCGGATGATAGGCAGGTGGGTCACCTCCTGCATAGATCTCTGCTATAAGTTGGTGGGCATGGAGCCTCCCAGAGGGATAAGAGCTCATTCTACCCGCCATGCTGCTGCATCGGTGGCTGCTTCCAGGGACGTCCCTATCCAGGATATCTGCAGGGCTGCTACCTGGAAGTCAGCACACACCTTCATCACCCATTACCACATCGACCTTGAGTCACGCCGGGATGCTGGTTTTGGGGCCTCGGTTCTCCAGTCTCTCTTTCCCAAGTAAGTATCGGGGGTGTGTGTCTTGCCTCCCTCCTCCCGGAGAACTGCTAGGAGTCTGCCAGACAGTGTGGATGAACAACATATCCATGTCCCTGAAATACAGGTTACTCACCTGTAACAGGAGTTCTAGGAGTGGTATATGTTGTTCATCCACCGACTCCTATTCTTCAATGACCTTTACTACCTGAGCTCACAGCCGGGCAGATCTAGCGTCATGGAGTGAGCGAGAGTTTTACCACCCGGGTGGGTGGGAGGAGCCAGCTTGAAGACCTTCTGGCAAGATTTAAAGCGGCAAGGATACCTGCCAGACAGTGTGGATGAACAACATATACCATTCCTAGAACTCCTGTTACAGGTGAGTAACCTGTTTTTCTCTGCCATCCTAAGAATGCCTTCCATCATTTATTTATTTATTTGTTTAGCTTTTGTTAACCAGGTAGGTACACTAGACAAGACAATTGATTATTTTCAGGTACGACCAGGGAGAGTACAGGAATAATAGATTTAGGTACATAACAACGACTTTGTACAAATTAGACATGTTACAGTTCATGTGAGGATACAGATTCAACACAGCATACGAAACATGGTAAGGCATAGATTATACAGTATTAACATAACAAAAATAAACACCTTGTAGGAGATAAGAGCAGTAATGTTACAGATTATATCCTTGTCCATTCCCTCCCCCTGACATGGGGATCTGTACACAACCCCTGTGCAGATTGTGGTGCCCTTTCCAGTCTCCAAGGTGACCCACAGTGCCTCCTCTCCTCCCTGTTTACTCTTTTGTTCAGTTGCTTTTTAGATTCCTTTACATAGAGAGCTACTCCTTCTCCTCTTCTCTTCTGCCTGTCTCTCCTGTAGGTTATATACCCTGGTATGTTAACATCCCAGTCATGGTTCTCTGTGTACCATGTTTCTGTGACTGCTACGATATCCAGGCATCCCTCTTCCATCAAGGCCTCCAGCTCAGGGAGCTTGTTACCCATACTACGGGCATTGGTACTCATTACCCTCCATTTCCTGATGGCGTTACTCCTTTTTGCCCCATCCCTGTCCTTCTTGCCTTTGTCACTTTCCCCATTTACCCCGCGCTTCTCCCTATCGGCGCCTCTATGTTAGTGTTTGCTGTACTTACTACTGTGATTTTTTTTTGGGGGTGGGGGCTAGGATTTCCCTGCTCCTTTCCAGTGCCTCCCCCCTTGGCTAGTTTAAATGCTTGCCAATGAAGCATTTAAACCTATCACCTAGGATCCTGGTTCCCCTCCTGGACAGATGCAGCCCATCATGCCAGTATAGGCTTGCATCACTCCAGGTGGACCCCCAGTCCCCAGTGAAGCCAAATCCCTGAGCTGCACCAGTTTTTCAACCACTGATTGAATCCCATGGTGAAGAACACCCAGCCTCCTCGCCATAGATGGGCAGCACCTCCGAGAAGGTTACTGCATGCTACTTGTCAAGGCCCCTCCCAATTCCACAAACTCTTCCTGCACTGCTCTAATCCCTTTCTTAGCCAGGTCATTTGTCCCTAGGTGGACAATGACATCCAGCTCCCTCCCCTGTGCAGCTGCTCCAGCAATCCTGAGGATTCGCTCCCTGTCCCTCCAAGCCATGGCGCCAGGCAGGCACCTTACCTCCCTCTCCCCTTCCTCCCCCAGTTCTACCTTCCTAACAATGGAGTCCCCCACCTGGAGTTGTTTCCTTCCCCTGTGGGGTCCCATTCCACCCTCCTGTGGGTCTCCTTTGTGGAGGTTCCCAGCATCCTCCTTGGTCTCCACTGTGGGTGCCTCCATAGAGGAACCACACTTTGCCAGAATGGCATAGGAATTGTGGAGAGGTACAACTGGAGGGATGCGCCTGTTCCACCACCCTCACCCTTCCTGAGCCCACTGTGGTCCAACCGCTCCTCTTTCTTGGCAACCTCTGAGGCAACGGCAGTGGCACTGGTGGTCCCTGGATGGAAGAGGAGGTCCTAAAAATCCTGGCCAACTCACCCTGGAGATGAGCAACCTCCTCCCTCAGCCCAGAGAGGTGCCTGTAGATGGGACAACACCGCATCCTCCAGAATGTCTCCCAGAAGACTGCTGCTCCACAGCCACTGCACTGCACCACTCCCATCATGTCTTATTTCTGGCCCCTTAACTGTTGTTTGGAATCCTTACTCTTTCCTCTGTTTTTTTTTTCTTTCTCTTCTCTCTCTACTTCCTTTCTGCCTCTGTGTCCTTTAAGGTCCTGATTGTCCTGTTCTGTGACAAGACTATCTTATCTTTCTCAGTAGACCCCTTACTTGCTCAGAGGCAGGCCTCCAGCAGCTAGAGGGGGCCAGAGAGCTACTCTTGCCCTTCTAGGATGGTGGGTCTTTGGTGGCTCTGTGATCACTCACTTCCTGCTCCCAAACAGGAAGTTCCTGTTGTCAGTCAAATCCTGTGCCTATAAAAGTAGAACTACCTTTGGGTGGGACGGTGGACAATGAAGTCCAGTCACACAGCACTCCTTCCTCCTGATGTCTTTTGCCAAGCTACTAACAGAATCTTTCTAAGGTAGTCTTTAAATTTAGCTTCCTTCTAGCTAAGCCACTCCCCCTACTTACTAGATCTTTCTACAAGTAATTTAAACTGCACAGCTATCAAGCTCTTTCAATCACCTGAGATTTACACCTAGTTAACTCAGACAAACACACTATTTTTTTTTTGTTTTGTTTGTTAGTTTGTTTTTTTTTACCCTAAATTAAAGGTCCAAGTACAAGACTTCTACTTCTTTAGTCCCAGTAGAGAAGTCCAGTCACAAAGCACTCCTTCCTCCTGGTGTCTTCTGCCAAGCTACTCTTATAAATACATAAATAAACTTCGATGGGGTAGGCTGTCATTATGCCTTTTAATGAAAACATGTTTAAATTTTAGCATGACTAGGTCCTCAACTTGTACTGTTTTAAATTGCCTGCAAACATCAATTAGCATATTTTCAGCCTTATTTTTAGGTTTAACTTGCAGTGTGCAGGTGTACTCACCTCTCAGCTAATTCATTAGAGAAGAGAAAATTCGATTCGCACTAACATTGTAGTTGATATTTTCACAGAGTGCTAGCCAACAGCCTGTGGCTCAGTAGTCAGACTAAGTTTTGTTAGTTGGAAGTCAAACTTGTCAAAGAAGACACACAAACAAACATTAGAAAACAGAGCAGAGGATCAAAATTGTCTGAGATGAAACCTACATAGGAGTGCTACTGGAGACATAAACTCAATCACAACTCACACCGACTGACCGTTACCCAGCTTGTTCACCCCCGTTCACTCACATCACAAATTCATTTTTATTTAAGAAAGAAAACTTACTGTGATGAGAGGCGAGAGCAAGGCAAGGCAGCAAAAGCAACAGCAGTTCTTGAGTCTCCTGGCAGAGGCAGACACAGACCAAGGGAGTCGGAAAAAGCTGCAGACACTAGTGAGTGAGCAGCAGCCCACAAGCCGGCAAGTCAGTCACTTAGCAAGTTGATGGGGTAGTAGCAGCGAGTGACCACAAGTGCTAGTGAGATTCGAGAGAAAAAATTATCAAATAAAAATAACTACTAACTAGCTAGTAGCTAGAGGACAGGACAAGTTGTTGGACAGAAGCAGTTAGCTTAGCAGAGCGCAGCCTGTGCTTTCACTTTTCTGCAGTCGGTGTGTGCAGATCACGGACAGAAGTGAGAACCACATGTTTTGAATTGGGCTGTCGGAATCTGTTCTTTCTGCAGTTATGTGGAAAACCAGTACTGCGGCTGACCTGACAGGCTAGGATCAACTATATCAGCCACTGCCAGACCGGGGGGGCCCAGAACAAGGGCACCACTCGCACCAGAAAATAATATCGGGGAGTCAGCTATATATTCACTTGGCCACAGGCAGATAACTATGTGCCCCCCCCCCAAAGGCTTGCACCCGGGGTGGCCCCCCTCTCACCCCAGCCTTCCTGTGGTACCTCACATTACAACCCTGCAACACAATTTAGACCTCAAGGGAACTGTTTCTTGTCCAAGCGTCTTTCTTTGGTTAGCAAGGTGAAGCTTTTTTAAGTACAATTGCTGGTGCATCATATGTCTGTGCAGCAGCCTCGAGTCTTTTCTTATTTTGTCTATTTTATCCTCTGTTGTAAAGTCTGCACCTACTGCACACTGGATCTATAAGAGTGTGATCTTGCAATTTTTTCAATTACTGTTAAAAGAACTGTAATACTGAGACGATATTGCTGGTATGGAAAATACAATCTGCCAAGCTCAAAGGAACAAAATGGCACTTTCTGTTGCTATTAACTGGTATGTTTTGGCTAACAGGAGTTACAGTTTCAACGAGACAGCCCTTTGCTACTGACCTTTTGCGCAGATCTTGCCTGATCCCAGTTCACACGGAATCCATGCCACGAAATTGCAACCAGAGACTCCTGCAGACCAACTCCAACAAATTTTATATGAGCCACTCCAGAGCACAGAATCGCATTCGATACTTCTCAGCTGCAGCCTGATTCCTTTACTTTCAATCCCTATTCAACAACATTGAAACTGATCTGCGCATGTTTTTGGTACGTTATCTCAAAGACCACTTACCGCGCAGACTCAGAGAGAAGAAGAGCACGAGTTTTCAAAAGCAAATATCTTAAAAATTACAAAACTCCCAAGCGTCAACCACCCTAGGAAATCCTTCCACATCAACCTGCACAACCCTACACAATGTCATAGTTTAAGGTTTTGTAGTTTTTTTCGCTAGACGACAGCAAAAATTCAGAAAAAAACCCATTGAAGTCAATGGGAAAAAACACAGCTTTTTCACACTTTAATATCTCTAAAAATACTAAACGGATTTACATGAGACTTTTAGGGTTGTGGATTGTGCCATGTAGAACAAATCCTGGAAGTCTCATGTAAATCTTTGAAACCGTCTTTCTGCAAGAAGCAAACAAAAAATTGAGTTTAACATAGAACTCACCAGCCACCCTACCTATAGCGGCACTGCTGCACTGCTATAATACCCTTGCCTCTTTCTGTGGTCCTGTCACCATATTTACAGAGTTCTTAGGAATGTGGAGCCCTGCATACTCTATTCACTGACAGCACAGCACAACCTCAATCCATATGTTGCATCGCTGTGGCGCTCTGCCACAGTGTCAGGATGTCTGACCCACTGTCTGGTGCCCACCCATACTGTAGCTGGATGCAATACCTGGCACCAGCTGAACTCTTCAGCACTTGTGGGATGTGATTGGCATGGGACCGCCAATATTTTTTATTTTTTTATTTTATTTTGGGGACCCAAAGGTGAGCTGTTCGATACCGTAAGGATGTGAGACCACTATCACGTCTGTAAGAATGGTCTCACTGGCAGTATAAATATAGTATTAATCAAGATTGAGCAATAATATATTAACATTTTTAAAACACCTTCTTCAAAAATGCCCATTTCCTACCAGCCCGGTGGCGCTGAGGGTTGAGGCGCTAGACGCCACACCTCGTGCCATGCCGGTGACCCGAGTTTGGGAGCGAGCTCGGGTGCCTGGGGTCGGTAGGGGAGGGATTGGATTGAGCGCCCGTTAAGCTGCTCTCCTATCCCGGGGGGAGGGTATCAGGGAGCCCAGCGCTTCGGCGGCCCCTGGTGGAGATTGGGGGTGCCACACAGCACTGGGCTGCATGTAATGTGTGGCCGACGCTGGCAGGATTACCGTGTGCCTATGCATCGGGGTGTGCCCACACGAGAGGGGGGGCAGAACAAAGGAAAAACCCGGCACATGGGGAAGGAGACGGCACCAATCCCCATGCCCTCTGCCGGATTCTCTTCGGCTGGCCTTCCAGTTCCTCCCTCCGTGGCCCAGCTGCAGTTGGAGTCTGTCTCCTAAGAGAGCCCAAGAGGCATAGGGCTGCCCTCCCTGGGCGGGTGAAACCGGGGGTTCCGACTGCGGGGGGGGGGAGAGAGGAGGCACAGTCCGAGAGATCCACAGGCGGGCACGAAAAAGATTGGATGCCTGAGAGATGGCCCCATGAGCCGCGACTGGAGTGAAAAAGAGTTAACAAAACAAAAAATCCCCCCCAAAAATGCCCATTTCCAGGGCAGCTGCCCGTGAGACACACTTAAAAAAAAGAAAGTGTCTCACGCCCAGTGGAATGGAGCACCCCAATTGGTTTGGAGCGCTCCCTCAATCTGTAATATTTTAATTCACTCAGTGCAAAATTAGTGGCAGGGGTTTCCAGGACAGATTTGGAGCAGTATGTTTCAGAGTAGCTAAGGCCTGCACTATTGAAAGTAAACAAATATTCAGTACTGGCCACCATTTCACACAAGTATCACAGCATCCTCATCTGTCACATTAGATTGCAGGACCCGAGTCATGGACACACAGATGTTTTAGTTTTTTAACTCTAAAGTGAGTGAAACATGCTAGAGACAGGTATTCACAATGAAAATGTGCTGCGTCAAATAGTGTGCCTCTGACTCCCCTCCCGATGGTGTGAAAACAGCATAGAAACATAGATAGACTTTGACGGCAGATAAGGACTGCTAGGCCCATCTAGTCTGCCCATTTCCCTACCTACAGGATAGGCCGCAGATCCTAGTTAACCAACAGCCTATATCTTCCTGCCCCCCACAAGAATTGCCTTATGTCTGTCCCATGCATTCTTGAATTCTCCCACAGTTTTAGACCCCACAACTTCCTCAGGAAGGCTGTTCCATGCATCCACTACCCTCTCTGTGAAATAATACTTCCTCACATTGCCCTGAACCGCCCTCCTTCTATCTTTAAATTGTGTCCCCTTGTTCTTGCAAGTCTCTTTTCTGAAGATGCTACCCTCTTGGACTTTGTTGATTCCTTGAGGTACTTGAAAGTTTCTATCATGTCCCCCTCTCCTTCTTTCCTCAAGGGTATACATATTAAGCTCCTTAGTCTCTCCTCATACGGCTTCTCTTGCAGACCCTGCACCATTTTAGTTGCCCTCCTCTGGACTGCCTCTATCCTGTCTATGTCCTTGGAGATGGGGTCTCCAGAACTGGACACAGTATTCCAGATGGGGTCTCACCAACTGTCTGTACAGAGGGATAACAACTTCCTGTTTTCTGCTGCTGATGCCTCTCCCTATACATCCCAGTATACCCCGGCCTCCCTACTGCCTTCTCACATTGCTTGCTAACCTTAAGGTCATCTGATATGATTACCCTCAGGTCCCTTTCCTGTTTTGTTGTTGTTACTACCTCCCACCCATTGTGTATTCTTCCCTGGGTTATTGTTTCCCAGGTGCATTATTTGCACTTTTTGCATTGAATCCTAGCTGCCATCGTCTGACCATTCCTCCAACCTTGCCAAGTCCCTTTTCATCCTTTCCACGCCTCCTTGTGTATCAACCCTGTTGCAGATCTTTGTGTCATCTGCAAAGGCATACTTTTCCTTCCAGTCCTCTGCAATGCCACTGATGAAGACATTAAAAGGACTGGACCCAATACTGAACCCTGTCGGTACCCCACTAGTAACCGCCCTTTCTTCAGAGTGGACTCCATTTACAATTACCTTCTGTGTCCTGTTGTCCAGCCAATGTTTTACCCAGGCTACCACCTGGGACCCTCCCAGGCTGGTTAATTTGACTAATAATCTTTTGTGTGGGACTGTGTCAAATGCCTTGCTAAAGTCTAGGTAGGCCATGTCCACAGCCCCTCCCTGGTCTACTACTTTGGTCACCCAGTCAAAGAAATCTATTAGATTCATCTGACATGACCTTCGCTGTGAACCCATGCTGCCTTGGATCCTGTGCTCCACTGACCTCTAGGTACTCAACTATTCTTTCCTTCAGAAGTGACTCCATCACTTTCCCTACCACAGAGGTCAGACTGACAGGTCTGTAGTTTCCTGCCTCTGTCTTGGTCCCACTTTTGTGAAGGGGAATCACATCCGCCTTCCTCCAGTCCTCGGGTACCACACCATCCTCCCATGATTTATTAAAAAGAGTAGCCAGTGGTTTCACTTGTTCCTTCCTTAATTCTTTTAGAATTCTGGGGTGAATTCCTTAATTCTTTTAGAATTCTGGGGTGCATTGTTCACTTGGGAGCTTAAGCAACAGGTAGGTAGAAAAGAGGCCAGGAATTATATTTTGTTTTAAACTGAAATATTTGAATAGTTTGTTAGTGAAAATAGTTCTATGTGTTAAAAATTATTACCTTGAATTTGAACTGATACTTGGGCTGTGATATTGTAGGTTTGGGGATAGATGTTTGGCAGGGAAAAATAGAAGGTAATTTAAATGTGTTGTTTGCCTGGTGTTTGGTAAGAGCCCTCCCACCCACCCTGTTTTGTAGGCTTTCTTAAATACTGAAAAGCCACTGGGGGTTGGGATTGAAGGGCTGAGTATTTCTGTTTGGGACTGAAATTTGAAGCAACAGGAGTTGGTGGGCCTGTGACATCATACGGTACCTGGAGTCTGCTTGCACACACTGTTAGTGGGACTGAACACATACTGGACTGTATGTGTTTGTGAGACTTGGGAACTTTGTTGGTGGGGTTGAAATTGGGTTTGTAAATAACTACAGTCAGTATAGAGAGAAACTGTACTCCAGGGAAAGGGACTGAGAAAAGGGGGTGTGCTATTATAAACAGAGGGGGATAATCAGGGTGGCCATATTCCACCATGGCAGGCATCTTAGGAAGGGTTGTAGGCTGCACAGGCTGTGGGATGGCAATAATTCTAAATTGGGCCTGGAGAGAGGGAGGCTGCCCACTCTGTAGACAGCTATCTTGTATCAGGAGTGAGGTATATTGGTTAAGGAGTAAGCTGTGGGAGCTGGGGGGGGTGTCCAAGGATAAGGGGTGTGGATATGGGCAGCAGAAGGGTGGGGCTGAGGGAGGCTGGGGCAGCTCTGAAATTACAGGACATTATGCTACAGCAAGCAGAAGGGGATATTAGGGACAGAGGACCCTTAGATAGGGAAGGTGATGCTAAGGGAAAGCGTGCAGGGTGAAAAGTCTGAATTCAAGGAGACTGGAGGGGAAGAGTCAGGAGGGGCTGTTGTACGGAAGCCTAAAACAGCAGACTGTGGGAAGGGAGCTCCTAAGGTGAACAGTGCAAGAGAGGAAGAAGAGGTCAGTTTAGAGATGCAGTCAGGGAAACTCGGTTACTTGATGGAGGCTGACATAGAGTGTCACAATAAATTTGAGATACTAAGCATCCTAGAGGGGGAGGAAGGGGTTGGTGGAAATGAGGAAACTTATACAGAGGCCGGGAGGAGGGAGTCAGATACCCATAGGGCATCACAGAACAGCTATGGAAAGGATAGACATAGTCCCAGAGGGAGAAGGGGAAACATATATGTTAAGCAAATGTGGGAGATGCAACATATTCCAGACATGAGGGAGGAGAGCATGATTGGAGAGGAACTGGGTGACAAGGAGGTGGGAGAGGAGCCCCCCTTCAGCAGGAAGGTCAGTACCAAGGATGGGGCCCTAGCTAAAGGGGACCCACAGAGACCTCTGGAGACAGGGGTACTATTACAAGGGGGGATGAGGTGCGGGGAAGGGGAAACCATCAGGGCCAGGATAAATGGTTCAGATAAAGAGGTTAAAGGGACACCTATTCAGAGGGTTTGAGTTAAGTGGGCAAATAGCAAGGAGGCAGAAAGGGAGGGTGACAAGGGGGTCTCTAATAAGGCAGGAAGACTCCCATGAAATTGCCATCATGAATAAAGTGGGGAGGGGGCTGAGAGGGCATAGTGGAGGTAACCATAAGGATGATGGCGGTGTTAAGGTTCTGTTACTGGGAGACTCGATGATTAAGGGTATCCATTGGGAGGACAGGGGATGGATGCCATAGCCAGGTGAAGGTAGTGAGTATCTCTGGGCTGACAGTGCAGAGCAAAGTTCATGGTGTATGAAATGGTTAGGGATTGTGGAGAAACCGGATTTCCTGGTGCATTTGGAACTAATGATCTAGAGGGAAATAGCATTATGGAAATCCAAGCAAGGTTCCAAGAACTTGCCAGAGTCTGTCGGGATAATGGATGCAACATTCTTCGGAGATATTGCCAGTACCAAAGGCCTCAGTGGAGAAAAAAATGAAGCTCACAGAGGTTAATAAATGGCTCAGGAAGTGGGGTGAAGAGAATGGGTTGGGGTGTTAGGGAACTGGAATGAGTTTGGGAGGATAAGGGACTATATGCCAAGGACAGGTTTCATCTTGCCCCATTAGGGAAGGAAGTCCTAAACAGGGATGGCTGACTACATACAAGAAAGGTGGGGTTTAAACTTGTAAGGGGAAGGGATAAGGGAGGGCTGACTAGAAGCCCTCACCTCCAGATGAGGGAGTAGCCTTCAAGCCCAAGGGGAGGGAAACAGACTGGAGGTGGAGGTTCCAGGAGGAGCAGGGGAGGATGGAAGTATAAGGAATCTGGGTGGGGTTCGACAAAAGGATCAGGGATAAGGGGTGGGGTTAGTGTTAGTAAATGCCAGGAGCTTGGGAAACAAGATGCCAGAGTTCCAGGCCATGCTGTTCGGGGGTGGATGTGGCGGCAGTTACGAACGTGGGCCAACAAAACCATGACTGGGACCTAAATGTACGGGGCACACTATGCTTAGGAAGGATAGAAAGGAGGGCAGAGGGGGTGGAGTGGCTATGTTCATTAGAGATGACATAGAAATTGCTATGGTAGAAGAGGCAGAGGGAAACGTGGAGGCCTTATGGGTCATCTTACGATCCCCAGCAGGAGATAAGGTCAAGCTGGGAGTAGCATATAGGCCCCCCGGGATGAGTGATGTTCTAGAGGATGGTTTGCTGGACAACATCATTGCCCAGTGTGGTCCAAAAGGGAAGGAGTGGTGTTGATGGGGGACCTTAATATGCCAGGTACTAACTGGGGAACCATGTCCTCTAAGGTGGCCAGAGCAGAGGCTGCTGGATGGCTTCCAGGATGTGTTCTTAACACAGCATGTGATGGAGCCGCAAGGGAGGGCATGTCCTGGATGTGGTTCTGGCAGATGGGGATCTGGTAAGGGACATGGTTGTACAGGACCCCTGACTGGGAGTGACCACAATACTGTCTGGTTTCAAATAAGCATTGGGGGAGTGGGGGTGAGATCTAGGACACTGGCAGTGGACTTCAGGGGGCAGACTTTATGGGCATGGGAAATATTCTCAGGATCACTTGAAGGATTACCTCAACAACAAGTGTGGAAAGGAGATGGAGGTCATAAAACGGGACTTCATGAGGCAGTCAGGATCTGCGCTAAGTTGAAACGTGAAGGGAGCAAGGTCACATAAACCATGCTGGTGGTCCAGTGAGGTCCAGGTAGCAGTCAGAGAAAAGAAGGCGATTACAAAAATATAAAACAACAAGAGGATAGGATAAGGAAATGTACCAGCTTGCATCTAGAAAAGTCACCCAGATGGTGAGGGGAGCAAAGTCCAGTAAAGAGCAACGGCTGGCACAGGGGATACATGGAGGGGAAAAGGGGTTCTTCCGGACATTGGGGAGCGGAGAAAAACTAAGGGCCATCTCAGCAGATTGAGATCAGAAGGAGGGTGGGTGGAAGAGGCGAGGGACCAGGCAGAGGTATTTAACGAGTACTTTGCCTCTGTGTTCACTAGAGGGGGATGGGATATCTACAAAGCAAGGCACAAAGGGGATAGGCGGCAGGGAGGGATCAGGGAGCAGCAGAAATGGAGCAAAAGGGAGGAAAGGTACCCCAGGGTGTCACATCTGGATAAGGATAAAAGACCAGTAAGGTGGAGGGACGGATGATGCCATCCCCACCAAAAGGGTGTGGTTTCCTCAAGGCCCTAAAGAAAGACAAATCTCCCGCGGATGGCATTCATCCAGAGTACTATGGAATTGGCGGACATACTGGCTGCACTTCTGGCGGAGCTTTTCAACAGGTCACTTGAGACAGGGAGGGTACCTAGGGATTGGCGAGAGGCACATGTGGTACCAATCCATAAAGGGGGTCAAGGAAGTACCAGGAAACTATAGACCCATCAGTTTAACCTCGGTGGTGGGAAAATTAATGGAGAGTATACTAAAGGAACGATTGGGGGTTTACTTGGAGGAGGTGGGAGGTCTGGATAGTCGGCAGCATGGGTTTGTGCGGGTAGATCATGTCAAACCAACCTGTGGAGTTCTATGAATGGGTAACATCAGAACTGGACAGGGTAAGCCTGTGGATGTATTATTCTTGGACTTCAGCAAGGCGTTTGACTCTGTCCCCACAATGGTCTGGTGGAGAAACTGATGGGGTTAGGAGTAGGCCCTTTGATGGTCAGATGGATTGAAAACTGGATAGCTGGACGCACTCAGAGAGTAGTGGTCTGTGGGGAGCTCTCGAACCCTACAGAGGTTGGTAGTGGGTACCACAGGGCTCGGTCCTGGGTCCAATCCTGTTTAATGCATACATATCAGACATCAGGGATGGTATAGGGTGTGAAATGAGTCTCTTGGATGACTCCAAGATGGGAGCAGTAGTTGAGGGAGAAGAGGGGAGGTTGGCCCTGCAAGGAACCTGACACCCTGGAAAGCTGGGCTCACACATGGAAATTAAATTTCAATATCACCAAGTGCAAGGTGTTGCATCTTGGTCGGGAAACCCTAAACACATGTACACTCTGGGAGGAGGTGCTGGAAGCCTCAACAGGGGAAAAGACCTAGGGGTCATGGTGGATACATGTATGAATAACACTGAGCAGTGCAGGAGAGCAGCTAGCAAGGCAAACAGGATGTTGGGATGCATCGTAAGGGGATCACCTCTAGGAGCAAGGAAGTGATTCTGCCACTGTACAATGGACTGGTTAGACCACACCTTGAGTACTGTGTACAGTACTGGAGACCACACTTGAAGAGGGACATACAGCTCTGGAGAGGGTACAGAGGAGGGCAACAAAGATGATCACGAGGGCTAGGGGATTTGACTTACGAGGACAGACTTGAGGAGCTCTGCCTGTTTTCATTGGAGGAGAGGAGAGAGGGGACATGATTGAGGTCTTCAAGTACCTCAAGGGAATAAATAGGGTAAACATGGAGGGGATCTTTAGACTAAAGCAGGGAGGCATCACCAGAGGGCATGGTTTGAAGTTGGAAGGTGGAAGGGTGAGGGGGAAAAGAGGAGGAGGTTTTTCACTGAGAGGGTGGTGGACCCTTGGAATGCTTTGCCTGGTGAGCTGGTTCAGAGATCCACAGTGGAGAGCTTTAAGAGAGGGTGGGACAGACACAGAAAGTGGATGTATCAGATGATGGCCTGTCCCGGGGGGGTGGGGATGGATGATAGGGGTTTCTGGAGCACAAGGGATGGGAGGGTCTCGGCACCCAACTAAGGATCTAGGTTCGAGCAGACTTGATAGACCATAAGGCCTAATCTGCTGGCAAATAGTATGTTAGTATGTAATTCCATCAGGACCCATTGCTTTGTCCACCTTCAGTTTTAGGAGTTCTTGCAGAACCCTTTCTTCTGTGAAAGGACTGGGATCGACCCCCCTATCAAGAGTGCTTCTGTTAATGGGATTAGGCACTTCCCCCTCCTCTTTTGTGAATACTGAGCAGAAATATTCGTTCAGTATTCCTGCTTTTTCACTGTCCCCCTCTGCCCACCCACCGTTCATTCTATTCAGCCTCACTATTCCTCCCTTTGTCTTTCTACGCTCGCTGATGTACCTATAAAAGGTTTTATCCCCCTTTTTCTACGTGTTGCAGAGTACCTCTTTTACTGGTGACTTAGTCTTGACTGAAGCCAGTAACATGGCAGTATCCGAATGATATTCTACTAAAACGAAGATGTAGCAGCAGTATTTGGGCAGTGTCTGGGTCTTCAAAGATGTTACAAGCTCCACTCATTAATTTCCACCATAAGTCATAGTGCAACCTAGTGAACAGACCTTTGAACTGCACTGCTAATGTGGGGTACAACTGGTATCGCAGGTGGAACACTGAGGGCTGAATATTGGTATTCTGACAAGAGAAATGGTATTCCAGATGTGCCGGAATACTGTTAAATTCAAGCCATTGTAAACCAGTTTTTCATTCCTTTTACATTAAGGCTGCCCTGTGGGCCTGTGTATAGAACCTTTATGATATTTACTTAGTTTTTCTTTGCCAGGTAGGTACACTTGGCAAGTGAATGCCTATTTGCATGCAGGACCCAGGAGAGTACAAGAGAAGGCATGTAACAGCAGGTAACTGGTTTACTTGACAAAAAATACAAGAAAAATACAGTAAGAATATGCATCATCTTGGCTGAAATGCCATAGTGAGCAAAGCTCTTCCATTGTGATTCTCCACAGGGACACTGTCGAACTCCTCCTCTTATTAATTCAATTAAAGCAAAATCTGTAGTGGTGGGAAGTGGTTGATTTTTCCAGACTGGTAGCAGCGTCATTCTTCATCCCCTTATATTCCTATCGCACCTAAAAGCACTGTAGTGTGAATTTTTTTTTTTTTTTTTTTACAAATTACAATAGCAAACTTCCCATCAGTGGAGGTATATTTATTTACCTGGCCTCTCTCTAAATGTAAGGTTCTAGGGACATGGATATGTTGTTCATCCACACTCATTGGCAGTATCCTTGCCGCTTTAAATCTTGCCGGAAGGTCTTCAAGCTTGCTCCTCCCACCCACCCGGGTGGTATAACTCTCGGCTCCGCCCCATGACGCCAGATCTTCCTTACCGCTTGGAAGCTCAGGTTCCCTCTTAGCGCTCTGCGTTTGTGACTAGTTCCTATTTCTCCGTTATGGATTTAAAAATAATATTTTGCAAAGACTTCAGTTCGATCCCTCGCGCTGCGATGGATAAATCGATCTCGGATTTCGGAGATGCCCATGCGGCAGAAGATGTCTCGAGGCGGATCCACACTCACGTGTGTCTACTGCTTAGGCCTTGAGCACGACCCGCGAGCTTGCGACCTGTGCTCATCTTTCTCGGCCCTCGTCCTCGAGCCGTGCTGCCCGATTGCAACTGGGCCGCCCCGAGAAGCGCTTCCTCCGTGAAGTCCAAGGAGGCCCGGTTGGCGGTGTCCACGGGCGGCGGCTCGGCGGATCAGCTCGAGCGGATGGTCGCCTCAAGAGGAGGCGCGCGGTCAGATCTTCTCGGCCGCGCATTTATCCCGCTTCTGGGTTCTTCCTACACGGCTTCCTTTATGAGCTTTTGTCTGTCCCTCTCCACTAAAGGAGAAGGGCTTGCGCCTGCTGGACCTTTTTCTCGGTCCAAAAGAGGGACAAGGGTAAGTCCCTCCGTCGACGCTCTTGGGAGCGGGAAGGTCCCTTCCCTCGGCCGCCGACCGCCGGCTTCGTCGATCTTCGGCTCGCCACTGGCCTCACGGTGTCCCCGCCAGGTCAGTTGACCGAGACTCCCACTGATGAAGTCGAGATTTTCTCGACCCATTGGACGGGCTGTCGCCTTTAGCAGCCGAGATTCCCTCCCGGTTCCCCGGAGGAGTTGAGGATCCCGTGGCTCGCCTGTGCCTCCGTTCCGGAGCCCTCGGATGGACCTTCCGAGCAAGGGAGTGTCGGTTCCGCCGACACCTCCTGCACCGACCCGGAAATTCGGGACTCGGTCTCGGTTCGACTCTTCGGGTCCAGCTGCTCCCACCGCCATAGGCGGTCTCGGTCCGCATCTGCAAGCGGCGTGCGCTGCCTCGCCCTCCTCCTCGGATGAGGGGAGGCTTCGCGAATTACGCCGACGGCACGAGGACCTTATGTTGCAACAGCTCCTCCTGGCCGAATAAGCCGACTCCGGCTCTTCCCGCCATTAAGTGGCTGTCACCGAACGGCACACAACCCCTCGACTTGCCCGAGGAGCTCATACCCAGGCCGGTTGTTCGCCAAAACCAGCTGCTCCACCGATTGCGTGGAACCTCCGCCCACAGCCACCACTGGGGCTCCGACCAAGGATTCTCGGTCGGCTAAGGGTTTACCCCATCGGCTGTCAGTTACCCTCACTCCCGACCGACCTCGGCAGGTGAAGGGTGGCTCAGGCCAGAGGCAGCTCTTCGAGGACTCTTCCGAGTCCGAAGATGATTCCTCCTTCTTCTCCAAGCGACTGGACTTGGAGTCTTCAGGAGGTCAGCCAATGGACGATAGCCCGCCGTCCTTCTAGGACTGCTTCGCTCATCTCGGAGTCTACCGGATGGAGCTCAACCCGTTCCAAACGGGCCAGGTATCCCTCACGGAGATTCTGGACCGAGGGATTCTCCGACGGAGGCTTTCCGTGGCCGAGGCCATAGTGGGTCCAGCACTGGAACTTTGGCAGCGCCCTGCTTCCTGCCCTGCGCCCTCGGCCAGGATGGCCAGGAAGTATGCGGTCCCTACCGGTTCCTTGTCCGGTTTTTCGGAACACCCCTCTGCTGAGGGGTTGGTTACCGACAGCGTCTTCCGGCGCGCCGGCAACGCCAGGGATGTGGACAAACCTCCTGACAAGGAGTCCAAGAAATTGGACTATGTCGGGCGAAAAGTCTACGCTGCGTCCTCTCTCGGCCTTCGTCAGGCCAGTTCGGCCGTCCTCATGGCACATTTTTCTCATGCCCTGTTGGGCTCCCTGGATGAGGTCATCCCTCATCTTCCCGCCGATCTGCAGACTACGGTTAACAGGTGCGGGACCAGGCAGGGCAGTGGCCAAACAGCAGCTCCAGACTGCTTTGGATGTAGGGGACTCATGTGCCAGATTCGCGGCCGCAGTGGCTATGCGTCATGGGTTTGGCTGAGGATATCCACCTTTCTACTGGATACCCAGCACAAGTTGGCGGATGTTCCCTTTTGGGACTGACCTCTTCGCCCTGGGGTGGAAGGTCACCTGCAGAGGATCGAGAAGTCCAATGCCACCTTGACTCGGTCTCTTCCGCTCAGAAGGACAAAGGCCGCAAACCACAGCCTAAGCCCTTTCGTCCCTCGTGCCCCGCCGCCTGCCCAGCAACGCCAGGGCCAGCAGGCTCGGCCTGGCATCCCAAACCCAAGCCGCCGCTTCCTCTAACAGGAGGCAGGAGGAAGGGCCCAGGAGGTCCCTCGGCCGGTCCCTCCTCCAAGCCTGCCCAGTGACGGGCTGAGGGGTGTCGCCCCATCCCCGCCACCTACCCTGGGTCCCCGTGGGGACGGCCCGCACTTCGTTCCGCCTGGTCCGCTGTTACCACGGACAGGTGGGTCTTGGAGGTGGTGGGAAGAGGCCTGCCTCTGGAATTCGAGCAGGCACCACCCTTCAGAGCCGTCGCCTCGGGGGCTTGGATCCCCAGCCTCACTGGCGGCTCGTCGAGCCGACATCACTCTCCTCCTCCAGAAGGAGGTGGTAAGAAGGTGGTGGACCCTCCTTCAGACCCAGGGTTTGTGTCCAGGTACTTCCTGGTTCCGAGCGGACGGGGCTGGCGCCCATTCTCACCCACACGACCTAAACAAGTTCCTAAGGTCTCGAACCTTCAGGATGGTCACTCTGGCTCAGATAATACCATCCTTGAACGGCGTGGTGGTTCTGCTCTCTGACTTGCAGGACGCTGTTTTTCACGTCCCTATCCGTCCGTCCTCACCAGAGATTCCTTCGCCTCCGAGCGGAAGGATCTCTTCGAGTTCCAAGCCATGCCCTTCGGCTTGTCTCCAGCTCCCAGGGTCTTCACCAAATGCATGGCAGTGGTGACAGCATTCATGCGCGCCGAGGGTCCGGTGTACCCTTACCTGGACGACTGGCTGATAGCAGCTCCTCCAGGAAGGAGGCGGAGTGGTCCAGAGATCTGGCCTCCAGGTCTGCTTTCAACTGGGCCTCCTTATCAACGAGGCCAAGTCGGAACTCGAGCCAAGCAGGTGATTTATTCATCGGGCGCAGCTCGACTCTCTTCGAGCCAGGCGCGCTCCGGCGGACAGGGCCGAGGTTCTTTCCTCCTTTGCCCGATCATTTCTGGTTGGGCATTGCTTCTGCCGGGACTTCCTGCGCCTCCTGGGTCTCATGGCGGCCTGTACCAGCGTGGTCCGTTGGGCCCGCTGGAACATCGCGTCCTTCAGTGGGACTGGCCAGCCAGTGGTCACAACGCCGCGATCCCTTGACCAGCTTGTGTCGGTGACACAGGGATGTGGAATGCTCTCAGTGGTGGACCGCTCCAGATCATTTGCAGGAGGGCATCCTGCTCGTCCGCCCGAGCCGACGGTCTCTCTGTCGACCGATGCCTCTCTGATGGGTTGGGGTGCCCATCTGGGGAACACTGGCTCATGGCCTCTGGTCCCTTGAGTCCGATGCCACATCAACCTGCTGGAGCTCCGGCGGTCCGCCTAGCTCTCACCGCCTTTGCTCCGTTCCTCCGGGGTCAAGTGGTCCGAGTCCAGACGGACAATACCACGACCATGTACTATCTAAACCGCCAGGGCGGGACGCGCTCCATGCTTCTATGCAAGGAAGCTCTCCGCATTTGGTCACTCGTGCGCAGCCTGGAGGCGGATCTCCTAGCCATTCACGTGGCAGGAGCCTCCAACACCCTGGCCGATGCCCTGAGCCGGATAGGGGCTGCATCCCACGAGTGGTCTCTCCTGCCGGAGGTAGTACAGCATCTGTTCTCCCTTTGGGGCACACCTCAGGTGGACCTGTTTGCCTCCATGGAGAACGCGAAGCTGAGTCTGTTCCATGCCCGCCCCCCTCAGCAGGGCTCGCTGCAGGGGGATGCCTTCTCGAGGCAATGGACCCCGGGCCTCTTTTACGCCTTTCCCCCATTTCCCTTGATCCACAAGGTGCTTCTCAAGGCGAGGAGGGACAAGGCGCAGGTGATTCTGATAGCCCCAGACTGGCCTCGCCAGTTCTGGTACCCAGATCTCCTCAGTCTCAGCTCCAGGACTCCGCGCAGCCCAGCTCGCCGGACCTGCTCTCAGTCAATCAGGGAAGGTGTTCCATCCGGACCTTCAATCCTGCACCTGACGGCCTGGTTCCTGAGCGGCCAGAGTTCCAGGCTTTGGGTCTTTCCGACGAGGTCCTCAATGTAGTTGAGGCGTCCCGTAATGAGTCGACCAGAAAATGCTATGCCTTCAAATGGAAAAGGTTTTCCATTTGGTGTCAGGGCAAGGGCTTGGACCCTTCCTCCTGTTCCTTGGCAAGCATCTTGGACTATTTATGGTCCCTTTCTAGTCAAGGGCTTAGGTCGACGACCCTAAGGGTGCACCTGGCAGCCATCTCTGCTTACCGGGCGCGGGCCGGGAAGCAGTCGGTGGCGCAGGAGAAGGTGGTCTGGCGCTTTTTCAAAGGCCTTGATCACATTTCCCCTCCAGTGCGGGAACCCCCACCTCCGTGGGATCTACTGCTGGTACTGGCAAAGCTCATGGGCAAGCCATTCGAACCTATGCACAGGTGTGCTCTCACCTGTCGTGGAAGACCGCCTTCTTGGTGGCTATCACGTCAGCCAGAAGGATGGGAGAGCTCCAGGCGCTTTCCATCGAGTCTCCTTACCTGGTCTTCCACAGGGACAAGGTTGTCCTGCGCCCCCACCCGAAATTCCTTCCGAAGGTGGTGTCGGAGTTTCACCTTAACCAGGTGTTGACTCTGCCGGTGTTCTACCCCAATCACACCTCGGAGGCCGAATATAGGCTCCATACTCTGGATCCTAGAAGGGCGCTCGCTTATTATAAGGAGCGCCGGCTGAAATTGGGAGAGGTTGCCAGCTGTTTGTCACCTCGCTGAAGCCGCATCTGGCAGACCTGCAGCCAAGCGGACGATAAGCAGGTGGGTAACCTCCTGCATAGATCTCTGCTATAAGTTAGCGGGCATGGAGCCTCCCAGAGGGATAAGAGCTCATTCTACCCGCCATACTGCTGCAACGGTGGCTGCTTCCAGGGACGTCCCTATCCAGGAAATCTGCAGGGCTGCTACCTGGAAGTCAGCAAACACCTTCATTACCCACTACCACATCGACCTTGAGTCACGCCGGGATGCTGGTTTTGGGGCCTCGGTTCTCCAGTCTCTCTTTCCCAAGTAAGTATATGGGGTGTGCGTCTTGCCTCCCTCCTCCCGGAGAACTGCTAGGAGTCTGCCAATGAGTGTGGATGAACAACATATCCATGTCCCTAGAAATACAGGTTACTCACCTGTAACAGGAGTTCTAGGAATGGTATATGTTGTTCATCCACATGACCCACCCGACCTCCCCGGCTTCGACGCACAACCTGAGCTTCCAGCGGGCCAGATCTGGCGTCATGGGGCGGAGCCGAGAGTTATACCACCCGGGTGGGTGGGAGGAGCAAGCTTGAAGACCTTCCGGCAAGATTTAAAGCGGCAAGGATACTGCCAATGAGTGTGGATGAACAACATATACCATTCCTAGAACTCCTGTTACAGGTGAGTAACCTGTATTTTCTGCCCTGCCAGTGAAAACAGTGAACCAAGCCTCTTCATTAGTTTTGGATTCAGGATTTCATTTTTAACCACTTATCACCAGTGAAATATCCCTCATTTTGGTACATTTCTGTCAGTTTGTGGCACATTTGACTTGATTAAACTGAGTAGGAATGCACAACGAGGTGGCTGTTGGACTGAGGATTTTTGGTGGCCATTTCCTCTTCTGCGATGATGCTCTAGTTATAAAGTTCATACAGGGTCCCTGAATGGCTTGGTTTGGCATTTGGTTCAAAGCTTTGGGGTAAGACCATAGCCAGGTTCACAGTGCCTTAGGAATGGGAGGATCCCTAAAAAATGAGAGTCCATAATGATTCCAGCATTATTCTAGTACAGTTTGCAGTATAAAGAAGTAGCTGCGTGCAAGTACTTTTTTTCAAGCACCCACTGAGTACTCGTACCTTAAGAACCTAGATATTCAGCTATTTGTTGTTTGGCCCTAAAATGTAGAAATTTCTTTTTTTTAAAACCATATATATAAAAACCAAAAAACTCCCCTCCTGGTGGCTGTGGCTGGTCCTTTGGCTGCCCCAGTTATTCCTTCGTCCCAAGCTGCAATCTCCAGTCACCTCCTTCTTCTTTTTGGCATCTTCTCTCTCCAGATGTGTCCGTCACCCACTATTTACCCTGCTAGGCACCTGTCCAGATCTCTGCTGTCCTCCTCCAGGGCTCTGTTGTTTTCTTTATAAATAGTGGCATGCTAAGTAATCAACACATTTTTAGTGGCTGCCATTGATGAAACAAAGGTGCCGGAGGCAGCTAGGTTGGCCAGTGGAATGTTTAGCAGCTCAAGGTGGGTGGGGAGGGGTGCTGTCATTCTATAGGGGGCTGAATTTTGTCCCTCTGTAAGTCTTCCCACCACACTGGCACTTGCCTATAGTGGGGGAAGGGCGTCCCGTGGTCACTCGTTACATCACTCTTACCACCAGTCCTGCTGCTAAAGACACTTATGCAGAATAAGGGGGGCTAGCTGCACATTCGAGCAGATTTGATGGACCACTAGACCTTTATCTGCTGGCAAATTTCGTATGTTCATACTTATGCACTTAGAGATTCCGCTCCCCCCACTGTATGAGAGTGGGGCATATGGTTTGGGACTCGATCCTGGGTCATCCATGTGGTGGTACTGTGAATCACGTGGCCAGGCTCATGTGTGTGTGTGTGTCATGTGTGTGTGTGTGTGTGTACGCACTCCCCAGTGTCCTGGCACTGTGCCAAGAGGTGACAGCATGTGTTTATACAAATTTCCTTCTCAAACTGGACCCCCACTCCACTCCTGGCCCCAAAAGGTGATTTCTCAAATGTGGGCCCTCTTCTGGTCCCTGATAAGTTAAAAGCACAATGCCCCCTCTTAGCTAATGGTAATTTTCCTTTACAGTAGCTGAATGTTTTGAGCGCCTGCCTTTCATGACTCGGGGTGGCTCGTTTGATTCCCAGAAGAGTTCTTGGTGAGTCTATCCAAAAAAGGGACAGACATCACACTGTCTGCCATTTATTTTCATAACCCAACTTCCTGGCCAGAGTTTGAAGTGATGGCCATACTAGCAGACAGCTCAGCAGCTCCGTCAGGATTCCAACATGTCCAGCTCAGTTTTTGTGTTGAACCTTGTGTTCTTTATTATTTGACTTGGATAGCAATCCACTCCATTTATGCAAGTTTTAAGTCCATTTGGGGACTTTGTGAGAAATGTAGTGCAGAACTATGTGTACTGATATGAGTCAGAAGATTCCTGCAGGCAGAAAAGATTAGCAGGAGCTGCACAGTACTGGATTTGTATCTGCTAAGTGTCTTAGAACTGCTGTCCATAAAACTCAAGTCTTAACCACGTACAGTAGTTAGCATTATGTACTGTCCATAAAAGCAACACAAGCCTGGGCACCTGTCAACAGGAGTTGAACTGAATTCTTATTTCTGAGCTTTTCAAACTAATATTATGCTTTTACTCAGATATTTATGAATGTATAACTTCTGTTTGGAAGCTTGCTAAATATAGTATACTATTCGAAACCAGCCTCACTTTATCTCCTGTTGTCTGTCTCTCACTTTGCCCATCTGTCTTGATCTCTTTCTCTTTCTCTCTCTCTCTCTCTCTCTCTCATTTATTGAAGAGATCGCAATAATGCACTTAGTTTAACAGGTTGGTCTACGAAGCTGTGCATTAAACCATTAATGCCCTTGGCAGAGTGGATGGGCAAAGAGCCTTATTCTGCTGTCAACATTTATGTAGCTGTGTACTTCTCATATGTGGTCACAGGCATGATAGCATGCTGTCACAGTGGGAGAGCAGCAGTTGTGTACTTTTAAGAATCGGCATTTTAATAGCTGTATTGCTCTTTGGAGGACTATTATAGATGTGCGGTTGTAAAAGCTTGTGTACTCTTATGAACCACAAACAGTATCTTAGAACTGCTTTCTGTTTGTCTAGGCCGTTATATCTTCTTGATATCTTGGATTCAGTATCACTGTTTGAGGGTGTTTCTGTAAAGGTGACAGCCGTTGTCAAATGATGTGTAGCTTCAACATTTTAGGCAGAGTTTGCCCCGCATTAAACCATTCTCAAAATGAAGAATTGACTAGAGCTAATGGGCTTTTGCATTACATACCTCTAGGTTGATCTTGTCTGTGTGTCGTGTCCCTTGTCCCTACCACACACACACACACACACATTTTGGGGCTGCTTGTATACTCCTGTATTTCCCTGTCAGGGAGTGCTCAGCGAGTAGTATATTGTACTCCAGGGCAGTGGCGGCTCTACACCGGCCCGCCAGGGCACGTGCCCTGTTAAAAAAAAAAAAAAAAAATGCTGTGCCCCATATGGTGCAGAGCTTCCCCCATAGTAACAATATATCAGTGCCCTGGCTGCCAATTGATGTGCCCCAGCTGTGCCCTGGTAAACATTTGTGGCTAGAGCCGCTACTGCTCCAGGGTAGGATGTGAGAGGCTCCCAGAGAAAGAAAGTTTGAGTTCAGTGCAGCTGAGTCAGTTTTGAGCAAAGGCAGTAGAGAGGAGACAGTTCTTTTGGAGGCTGCACTGTATTTCCCGAAGAGAGGGGTGCCTAAGTAAGTAACTTGAGAAGTAGCGGTCATGGAGACTGCTCCAGTGGTATGTTCCCGGTGGTACTTGGATCTAAGCCCAAACAATGAACTGGAAAGGAAGTGTTCAGTCAGTTGCAAGGAGTTACCTAACTAGAGGGGCTGTACAGATGTTGTGTGGGGCATGTCTTCCTTACAAAAAGGGTGACTGACAAGTGCTCATGTGGAATAACATAGAAGCATAGAATCTGATGGCACATAAGGACCGCTTGGCCCACCCAGTCTGCCCATTCTCCCTACCCTATAGTATCACTGCACACCCTACTTGATCTCTGGCTCTTTCTCCCTCCCCCTTCCTTTCCACTAAGTATGGTTTCTAGGGACATGGATATGTTGTTCATCCACATTGTCTGGCAGGTTCCTTGCCGCTTTAAATCTTGCCGGAAGGTCTTCAAGCTGGCTCCTCCCACCCACTTGGGTGGTAAAACTCTCGGCTCGGCCCCGTGATGCCAGATCTTCCTTACCGCTTGGAAGCTCAGGTTCACTCCTTAGCGCTCTGCATTTTAGACTAGATCCTAACTCTTTGGTTCGCCCGAAACTAGTTTTGAAGTTTTCTAAACTTCGGTCTTCATCATCCCTCACGGCTGCAATGGACAAATCGATTTCCAGCTTTCGGAGGTGCCCTTGCGGGCATAAAATGTCCAGGATGGATCCGCACTCCACGTGCGTCTACTGCCTAGGCCTAGACCACGACCCACAGGCCTGCGAGTTGCTGCTCTTTTTGGCCACCATCCTGGAAGATCGCGGCTGTCTTTGAAGCCTGGCGCCCGAGAAGCCGCCACTCACTGCAAAATCCAAAGAGGCTCATCATGTGTCTGTAGTGGCTGAGCAGCTCGAAAGACAGTGATCGCCCTCGAGGAGGAGGCGGCCCAGGCTGCATCTTCCTCCTCCTCGGCCACGGCATTTATTCTGCTCTCTCTGAGTTCCTTGTACACGACTTCATTCAAGGAGCTTTGTCAGTCCCTTGCCACGAAGGGAGAGGGGTCTTCGGGACATTCTTCTCGGCCCAAGAAGAATGAGGGCTCGGCAAGTCCCACCTGGATGCTCATGGGAGCGGAGAGGCCTCCTTCCGAGCCAGCCACCGCCGACTTCGGGTTGAAGCTTGGCTCAGGCCGCTGGCTTCACGGTGTCCCCGCCAGGCCAGCCTGCTGAGAGACTCCTGTCGATGCAGTCGAGATTTTTCTCGACCCATTGGACGGGCTGTCGACTGGTGAAGCTGACAACCCACCTTCACCAATTCCCCCGGTGGAGACCGAGGATCTGCCTGCGCCTTCGGGGCCGCAGTCCCCGGATAAAGTGCCCGAGCTGAGGGAAGAGCGGGTGTCCCCTGCCCCTTCCCAGACCCGCCCTCGGTCTCAGACTTCATCTCGGTCAAGCCGTTCCTGCCAACATTGGTGGTCTCGGTACTGAAGTAAGCGGCGACATCGTTCCTCCTCATCCTCTTCCTCGGATGAGGAGAGGCTTCGACGTAAATTACGTCGACGTTACGAGGGGCTTATGTGGCAGCACTTACTGTTGTCCAGGACTAAACCAACTCTGGTTCAGCCCCCGGCCATCAAGTGGCTGTCGCCCGAACGACCGGAGCAACCGCTCGCCCCAGTCGAGATGCCCATTCCTGGTCCGGTTGTTCGGCCGAAACCGGCTGATTGTGACGGAACCTCCGCCTCCACAACCAAAGTCGGCGGCACTGACCAAGGATTCTCGGTCGGGTCACGGCCTGCCCCACAGGTTGTCGGTCACCCTCACTCCCGACCGTCCTCGGCAAGTGGAGGGTGGCTCAGGGCCGATGCAGCTCTTCGCAGACTCTTCGGAATCCAATGACTACTCCTCCCTGTTCTCCAGGCAGGTCAACCTGGAGTCCTCCGGGGCCAGTCATTGGACAATAGCCCATCGTCCTTCTTGGGTCTGCTTCGACTCCACTCGGAGTCCACCAGGATGCAGCTCGGCCCCTTGTCCAAACAGGCCAAGTATCCCCTGATGGAGATACTGGACCGAGGGGATTCCCCCACGGAGGCCTTTCCAGTGACAGAGGCCATTGTCAGCCCAGCCTTGGAGCTTTGGCAGCATCCTGCTTCCTGTCCTGTGCCCTCGGCCAGGATGGCCAGGAAGTATGCAGTCCCTACCGGCTCTTTGCCTGTTTTTTCGGAGCATCCCTCTGCTGAGGGGTTAGTCACCGACAGCGTCTTCCGGCGTTCCAGAAACGCTTGGGATGTGGATAAGCCCCCCCCCCGGACAAAGAGTCCAAAAAGCTGGACTTTGCTGGGCGCAAGGTGTACGCTGCGTCCTCCCTTAGCTTCCGACAGGTCAGCTCGATCGTACTGATGGCAGACTTCTCCCACGCCCTCATGGGCTCCCTGGATGAGATTGTCCCTCATCTCCCAGCCGACCCGCAGACCACGGTCCGTCAGGTGCGGGACCAGGGTAGGGCAGTGGCGAAGCAGCAGCTTCAGACTGCTTTGGACATAGGTGATTCCTGTGCCAGGTCAGTAGCGGCCACGGTGGCTATGTGTCTCAGGGCGTGGCTGAGGATATTCACCTTCACGGCGGATACCCAGCACAAGTTGGCGGATGTCCCCTTCTTGGGGACTGACCTCTTTGGCCCTGGAGTGGAGGGACACCTCCAGCGGATCGAAAAGTCCAATGCCACTCTGGACTCGGTCACCTCTGCCCAGAGGGACAAAGGCCGCCGTCAACAACAGCATAAGTCCTTTCATCCTTCGGCCCCTGCAGCACTACCAGCCCAACAGCACCAGCAACAGGGCCAGCAGGCTCGCACTTGGCATCCCAAACCCAAACCCGCAGCTTCCTCCAACAGGAAGCAAGGAGGTAAAGGCCCAGGAGGTCCCTCAGCCAGTCCCTCTTTCAAGCCTGTCCAGTGATGGGTTGAGGGGTGTCGCCCCCAGCCTCGTCACTCCCCCCGGGTTCCCCCGGTGGGGAGACGGCTCTGCCACTTCCTTTCTGCCTGGTCCACTATCACCACGGACCGCTGGGTGTTGGAGGTGGTAGAAAGGGCCTGCCTCTGGAGTTCGAGCAGATCCCACCCTTTCGAGCCGCCGCTCCTCGGGGGGCCATGGGGTCCGCAGCCTCGCTGTCAGCCTGCCGAGCCGATATTGCCCTGCTCCTCGAAAAAGAGGTGATCAGGAAGGTGGCAGATCCTCTTCCAGACCCGGAGTTTGTGTCCAGGTATTTCCTGGTACCAAAATGGACGGGGGCTGGTGCCCCATCCTCGACCTGCACGACCTGAACAGGTTCCTAAGGTCTCAGACTGTCAGGATGGTCACTCTGGCTCAGATAATTTCATCCTTGGAACAAGGCATGTGGTTCTGTTCCCTGGACCTCCAGGATTCATTCTTTCATGTCCCGATCCGTCTGTCTCATCAGAGATTTCTCCACTTCAGAGCGGAGGGATCCCTTTATGAGTTCCGGGCCATGCCCTTCGGCCTCTCTCTAGCTCCCAGGGTCTTCACCAAATGCATGGCAGTGGTGACAGCATTCCTGCGGAGCCGAAGGGTCCGGGTGTACCCCTACCTGGATGACTGGCTGATTGCAGCCCCCTCCAGAGCGGAGGTGGAGCGGTCCAGAGATCTGGCCCTCCAGGTTTGCTCTTAGATTGGCCTCCTCATCAACGAGGCTAAGTCAGAACTCATGCCGAAGCAGGTGATACTCTTCATTGGGGCAGAGCTCGACTCTCTTCGAGTCAGAGCTCGGCTCCCGGTGGACAGGGTCGAGGTTCTTTCCTCCTTTGCCCAATCATTTCTGGTTGGGCAATCACGCCCTGCCTGGGACTTCCTGCGCCTCCTGGGCCTCATGGAGGCCTGCACCAGTGTGGTCCATTGGTACATGAGTCCCCTTCAATGGGGACTGGCTAGCCAGTGGTCACAACACTGCGATCCGTTGGACCAGCCCATGACAGTGACCCAGGGGATGTGGAACGCTTTCCAGTGGTGGACCGTTCTGACACATCTGCAGGAGGGCATCCCATTCATCCACCCCAAGCCGACGGTCTCTTTATCGACTGATGCATCTCTGATGGGTTGGGGTGCACATCTGGGGAAGCACAGAGCGCACGGCCTCTGGTCCCCTTGGGAGTCCCAATGCCATATCAACCTGCTGGAGCTCCTAGCAGTCCATCTAGCTCCCACCGCCTTCGCTCCGTTTCTACGGGGTCAAGTGGTTCAGGTCCAGATGGACAATACCATGACCATGTACTACCTGAACTGCCAGGGCGGGACGTGCTCCATGCTGTTATGCAAGGAAGCTCTCCGCATTTGGTCCCTCGTGCACAGCCTGGAGGCGGATCTCCTAGCCATTCACTTGGCAGGAGCCTCCAACACCCTTGCCAATGCCCTAAGCCGGATAAGGGCTGCGTCTCACGAGTGGTCTCTCCTGCCGGAGGTAGTACAGGATCTGTTCTTCCACTGGGGCACGCCTCAGGTGGACCTGTTTGCCCCCAGGGAGAATGCGGAGCTGAGACTGTTCCATGCCCGCCCCCCTCAGCAGGGCTCGCTGCAGGGGGATGCCTTCTTGAGGCCGTGGACCCCGGGCCTCTTCTATGCCTTCCCCCCATCTCCCTTGATCCACATGGTGCTTCTCAAGGTGAGGAGGGACAAGGCGCAGGTGATTCTGGTAGCCCCAGATTGGCCCCGCCAGTTCTGGTATCCAGATCTCCTCAGTCTCGGCTCCAGGCTCTCGAGGCGTCTTCCAGCCCGCCCGGACCTGATCTCAGTCAACCAGGGGAAGGTATTCCATCCAGACCTTCAGTCCCTGTACCTGACAGCCTGGTTTCTGAGCGGCTAGAGTTCCAGGCCTTGGGTCTTTCCATCGAGGTATTCAACATCATTGAGGCATCCCGTAAGGAGTCGACCAGGAAATGCTATGCCTTCAAATGGAAGAGATTCTCCATTTGGTGTCAGAGGAAGGGCTTGGACCCTTCCGCCTGTCCCTTGGCAAGCATTCTGGACTACCTATGGTCCCTTTCTCAGCAAGGGCTTTGGTTGATGACCCTTAAGGGTGCACCTGGCAGCTATCTCTGCTTACCGGGCGTGGGCTGGGAAGCAGTCAGTGGCACAGGAGAAGGTGGTCTGGCGTTTTTCAAAGGCCTTGATCACATTTCCCCTCCGGTGCGAGAACCTCCACCTCTGTGGGATCTACTGCTAGTATTGGCAAAGCTCATGGGCAAGGCATTCGAACCGACGCACTGGTGTGATATTTCCCACCTGTCGTGGAAGACCACCTTCTTGGTGGCTATCACGTCAGCCAGAAGGATGGGAAAGCTCCAGGCTCTTTCCATCGAGTCTCCTTATCTGGTCTTCCACAGGGACAAGGTTGTCCTGCGCCCCCACCCGAAGTTCCTTCCGAAAGTGGTGTCGAAGTTTCACCTTAACCAGGTGTTGACTCTGCTGGTGTTCTACCACAATCACTCCTCGGAGGCCGAATATAGGCTTCATACTTTGGACCCTAGAAGAGCGCTCGCTTATTATAAGGAGCGGACGGCTGAAGTTCGGGGAGAGGTTCACCAGCTGTTTGTCACCTATGCTGAAGCCGCACCTGGCAGATCTGCAGCCAAGCGGACGGTAAGCATGTGGGTCACCTCCTGCATAGATCTCTGCTATAGGTTGGCGGGCATGGAGCCTCCCAGTGGGATAAGAGCTAATTCTACCCGCCATACCGCTGCATCGGTAGCTGCTTCCAGGGATGTCTCTATCCAGGATATTTGCGGGGCTGCTACCTGGAAGTCGGTACATACCTTTATTACCCACTACCACATCGACCTTGAGTCACGCCAGGATGCTGGTTTTGGGCCTCGGTTCAACAGTCTCTATTCCCTAATTAGGGGGTGTGCGCCTTGCCTCCCTCCTCCCGAGAACTGTTAGAGTCGCTAGACAGTGGGATGGACTAACATATCCATGTCCTTAGAAATACAGGTTCTAGGGACATGGATATGTTGTTCATCCACACTATCTGGCAGGTTCCTGCGCTTTAAATCTTGCGGAAGGTCTTCAAGGTTAGCTCCTCCCACCCACCGGGTGGTAAAACCTCGCTCCGCCCTACACTTCGCCATAGATCTTCCTTACCACCTGGAAGCTCAGGTTCCTCCTTAACGCCTATGTATTAAGTTTTGGCCTAAAATCCTTTGGTTTAAAAAGAGAAAAACTTTATAACTTTTCTCGGTCTTTCTTCCTTCGGCTGCGATGGACAAATCGACTCGGATTTCGAGATGTCCCTGTGGGCAGAAGATGTCTCGACGGACCCGCACTCCACGCTGCGATTGCCTTGGCCAGGAGCACGACCCGCAGGCTTACGACCTGTGTTCCTCTTTCTCGGTCTACGTCCTTGAGGACCGCGCTGCCCGCTTACATCTGGGGCATCCCGAAAGAAGATTTCCTCCGGTCAAATCCAAAGAGGCCCGACTGGCGGTTTCCGCGGCTGCAGGATCCGCCGAACAACTAGAGAGGTTGGTCGCCTTCGAAGAGCAGGCGGCTCAGGCCGCGGCTTCCTCTTCTGCGGCCTTTGTCCCTCTATCGCTCGGGACCTCATATTCAGCTTCCTTTAAGGAGCTTTGCTTGACCCTCTCAACTAAAGGCGAGGGTCCTACTTCTTCGAGTCCGTTTCATCGGTCGAAGAAGTCTAAGAGTAAGTCTCATCGTCGACGCTTTTGGGAGCGGGAAAGATCCCCTTCCCCTCGTCGACAATCGACTTGGGTCGAATTCTCGGCTTCGGCCACTGGCTTCACGGTGCCCCCGTCAGGCCAGATGACTGAGACTCCCGCCGACGAAGTCGAGATTTTTCTCGACCCGTTAGACGGGTTGTCGGCTGGAGAAGCCGAGATTCCCTCCTCCCCGGTTCCCCCGGTGAGGGCTGAGGATATCGTCGGCTCTCCCGTACCGGTGAATCAGGAGCCGTCGGTTTTGCCGACCGAACCGAGGGGATCGCCGATCCTCGGCTCCCCGCCTCACCGACCTCGGCCTAGCCGAGATTCTCGGTCTCGGTCCGGACATCTGCTGTCCAGCCATTCCCCGTCGACACAGACGGTCTCGGTCTCGGCATCGCGGGCAAGCTGGCGCGAGCCTTCCTCCCCGGCCGAGGAGGTAGCTGCCCGCAGCCACCAAAAACAGAGACCCCATGTGGCAACAATTTTTCTGGCCAATAAGCGGCTCAGGCCTCTTCTCCGCCATTAAGTGGTTGCCACCGACCAGGTAGTGGTCGAGAGCCTGTTTCAGGCCAGTTGTCCGACCTATTCGGCTGCCCCACCAATTGTGGTGGAACCGCCTCCACCTCAGCCGACAGCTGGGGCTCCGGACGAAAGAATCGCGGTTGGCCCAAGGCCTTCCCGTGAGGCTGTCGGTCACTCACGCCTGACAAGCCTCGGCAAGTGGAGGGTGGCTCAGGCTCCAGGCAGCTATTCGACAACTCGTCGGAGTCGGATGACTCCTCCCTGTTCTCCAAGCGCTTTTGACTTGGAGTCCTCTGGGGGCAGTCAGTGGGCGATAGCCCTTCGTCCTTCCTAGGACTTCTAGGCTCATCTCAGAATCCACTGGGATGAGCTTGAACCCGATCTCAAGCGGGCCAGATATCCCTCACCGAGATTCTGGACTGAGGATTCTCCACGGAGGCCTTTCCAGTGGCCAAGCCATTGTCGGCCGGCCCTGGAACTTTGGCAGCATCCGGCTTCCTGTCCTGTGCCTTTAGCCAGGATGGCCAGAAGTATCGGTCCCTACTGGCTCTCTGTCGGGTTTCTGAACACCCCTCGGCTGAAGGGCTGGTCACGGACAGTGTTTTCCGCGTGCCGTAATGCCAGGGACGTGAACAAACCGCCCGACAAAGAGTCCAAGAAATTGGACTACTCAAGGCGAGAAAGTGTATGCTCCTTCTCTCGGCCTTCGTCAGGCCAGTTCGGCCGTCCTCATGGCACATTTCTCCCATGCCCTGTTGGGTTCCCTGAATGAGGCGGTCCCTCATCTTCCCGCTGACCTGCAGACTACGGTCAAGCAGGTGCGGGATCAGGGCAGGGCAGTAGCCAAACAACAGCTCAGACTGCTCTGGATATAGGAGACTCATGTGCCCGGTCAGGTGGCGGCGCTGTGGCCATGCGTCGGGCGTGGCTGCGATATCCACCTTTACCGCGGATACCCAGCACAAGCTTATGGACGTTCCTTTCCTGGGAACAGACCTGTTCGGCCCTGGAGTGGAAGGCCACCTCCAGAGGATCGAAAAGTCAATGCCACCTTGATTCGGTCTCGTCCGGCGAGAGGGACAAGTGTCATAAGCCCCAGTCTAAGCCTTTCATCCTCTACTCCTCGCATGCCGGCCCAACAACAGCTCAGGGCCAGCAGGCTAGACCTTGGTATTCCAAGCCCAAGCCATTGGCTTCCTCTAATAGGAAGCAAGGAGGAAAAGGCCCTGGTGGTCCCCAGGCCGGTTCTTCCTCCAAGCCTGCTAAGTGACGGGCTGAGGGGTGTCACCCCCATCCCCGTCACCTCGCCCCTGGTTCCCCCCGTGGGGGGACGGCTCCGACACTTCCTTTCCGCCTGGTCCGCTGTTCCATCGGACAGGTGGGTTTTGGAGGTGGTGGGAAGAGGCCTGCCTCTGGAATTCGAGCAGGCTCCACCCTTCAGAGCCGTCGCCTCGCGGGGGGCTTTGGGGTCCCCAGAATCTCTACAGGCTCGTCGAGGCCGACGCCGCCTCCTCCTTCAGAAAGGGTGATAAAAGAGATAGAGAACCTTCACCAGAACCAGGTTCGTGTCCAGGTACTTCCTGGTCCCGAAGCGGACGGGGGGCTGGCGCCCATCTTAGACCTACACGACCTGAACAAGTTCCTAAGGTCTCGAACCTTCAGAATGGTCACTTGGCTCAGATAATACCATCTCTGGAACACGGGCGTGGGTTTCTATTCTCTGGACTTCCAGGACGCTGCTTCTTTCACTTCCTATCCGTCCGTCTCATCAGAGATTCCTCCGCTTCAGAGCGGAGGGATCCCTCTTCGAGTTCCAGGCCATGCCCTTCGGCCTTTCTTCAGCTCCCAGGGTCTTCACCAAATGCATTGCAGCGGTGACAGCTTTCCTGCGGCGCCGAGGGGTCCGGGTGTACCCTTACCTGGACGATTGGCTGATAGCAGCCCCCTCCAGGTTGGAGGTGGAGCGGTCCAGAAATCTGGCCCTCCGGGTTTGCTCTCAACTGGGCCTCCTGGTCAACGAGGCCAAGTCGGAACTCGAGCCGAAGCAGGTGATATCCTTCATCGGGGCAGAGCTCGACTCTCTTCGAGCCAGAGCATGGCTCCCGGTGGACAGGGCCGAGGTTCTTACCTCCTTTGCCCAATCATTTCTGGTTGGGTAATCGCGCCCTGCCTGGGACTTTCTGCGACTCCTGGGTCTTATGGCGGCCTGTACCAGCGTAGTCCGTTGGGCACGCTGGCACATGCGCCCCCTCCAGTGGGGTCTGGCCGGCCAGTGGTCACAGCGTTGCAACCCTCTGGACCAGCGCATGTGGACAACCCAGGAGATGTGGAACGCTCTCCAGTGGTGGACCGTTCCGTCCCATCTGCAGGAGGGTATCCCTTTGTCGCCCGAGCCGACGGTCTCTCTATCGACCGGCGCCTCTTTGATGGGTTGGGGTGCCCATCTGGGGAACACCGGGCGCGTGGCCTCTGGCCCCAGCCGGGTCCCGATGCCATATCAACCTGCTGGAGCTCCGTGTGGTCGCCTAGCTCTCACCGCCTTTGCTCCGTTTCTCCGGGGTCAAGTGGTCCGAGTCAGAGCGGACAATACGACCATATACTATCTAAACCGCCAGAGCGGGCCAGCGCTCCTTGCCTCTGTGCAAGGCTCTCCATCTGGTCACTAGTGCGCAGCCTGGAGGCGGATCTCTGGCCATTCATGTGGCAGGAGCCTTCAACACCCCTGGCCGATGCCCTGAGCGGATAGGGCTGCATCGCAGCAGTGGTCTCCTGCCGGAGATAGTACAAGACCTGTTCTCCGGCTGGGGCACACCTCTGGTGGATCTGTTTGCCTCCAGGGAGGCGAGGCTGAGGCTGTTTCATGCCCACCCCTCAGCAGGGCTCGCTGCAGGGGATGCCTTTCGGGCCGTGGACCCGGGCCTCTTTTGCCTTTCCCCGTTCCCCTGATTCACAGGGTCCTGCTGAAAGCGAGGAGGACAAGGCACAGGTGATTCTGATAGCCCCAGACTGGCCTCGCCAGTTCTGGTACCAGATCTCCTCAGTCTCAGCTCCAGGACTCCTGGCAGCTTCAGCTCGCCGGACCTGCTCTCAGTCAATCAGGGAAGGTGTTCCATCCGGACCTTCAATCCCTGCACCTGATGGCCTGGTTCCTGAGTGCTAGAGTTCCATGCCTTGGGTCTTTCCGACGAGGTCCTCAACGTCGTTGAGGCGTCCCGTAAGGAGTCGACCAGAAAATGCTATGCCTTCAAATGGAAGAGGTTCTCCATTTGGTGTCGGGAAAAGGGTTGGACCCTTTCTCGTGTCCTGTGGCGAGCATTTTGGACTATCTATGGTCCCTATCTAGTCAAGGGCTTAGGTCGACGACCCTTAAGGTGCACCTGGCAGCCATTTCTGCTTACCGGGCGCGGGCCGGTCAGCAGTCAGTGGCGCAGGAAAAAGTGGTCGGGCGCTTTTTCAAAGGCCTTGATCACATTTCCCCTCCAGTGCGGGAACCCCCACCTCCGTGGGATTTACTGCTGGTACTGGCAAAGCTCATGGGCAAGCCATTCGAACCAATGCACAGGTGTGGTCTCCCCCACCTGTCATGGAAAACCGCCTTCTTGGTGGCTATCACGTCAGCCAGAAGGATGGGAGAACTCCAGGCACTGAGCATCGAGTCTCCTTACCTGGTCTTCCACAGGGACAAGGTTGTCCTACGCCCCAACCCGAAATTCCTTCCGAAGGTGGTGTCGGAGTTTCACCTTAATCAGGTATTGACTCTGCCGGTGTTCTACCCCAATCACACCTCGGAGGCCGAATATGGGCTCCCATACTCTGGACCCTAGAAGAGCTCGCTTATTATAAAGGCGTACGGTGAAATTCGGGGAGAGGTTCGCCAGCTGTTTGTCACCTACGCTGAAGCCGCACCTGGCAGACCTGCAGCCAAGCGGACAATAGGCAGATGGGTCACCTCCTGCATAAATCTCTGCTATGAGTTAGCGGGCATGGAGCCTCCCAGAGGGATAAGAGCTCATTCTACCCGCCATACTGCTGCATCGGTGGCTGCTTCCAGGGATGTCCCTATCCAGGAGATCTGCAGGGCTGCTACCTGGAAGTCAGCACACACCTTTATTTCCCACTACCACATCGACCTTGAGTCACGCTGGGATGCTGGTTTTGGGGCCTCGGTTCTCCAATCTTTGTTCCCCAAGTAAGTATTAGGGGGTGTGCGCCTTGCCTCCCTCCTCCCGGAGAACTGCTAGGAGTCTGCCAGATAGTGTGGATGAACAACATATCCATGTCCCTAGAAATACAGGTTACTCACCTGTAACAGGAGTTCTAGGAATGGTATATGTTGTTCATCCACACGAACCCACCCGACCTCCCCGGCTTCGACGCACAACCTGAGCTTCCAGCAGGCCAGATCTGGCGTCATGGGGCGGAGCCGAGAGTTTTACCACCCGGGTGGGTGGGAGGAGCTAGCTTGAAGACCTTCCGGCAAGATTTAAAGCAGCAAGGAACCTGCCAGATAGTGTGGATGAACAACATATACCATTCCTAGAACTCCTGTTACAGGTGAGTAACCTGTATTCTCACCTGTAGCTGGGGTTCTGGAAGAATAACTATGTTCATCCTACATTCCCTCCGACCTTCCGGCCGGCGCACAACCTGGCTCCCAGCGGCTAGATCTGGCGCATGGGGTGGAGCCAAGAGTTTTACCACCCGGGTGGGTGAGAGGAGCCAGGTTGAAGACCTTCCGGCAAGATTTAAAGCAGCAAGGAACCTGCTTGACAGTGTGGATGAACAACATATACCATTCCTAGAACTCCTGTTACAGGTGAGTAACCTGTATTTATTTTTCAGCTAAGAAGCCATTATAATATCTCAACAGGTACAAACATTCCATACAGAGCACAATACATAAAACCAGAATCATTAAACATACCTTATAATACAAAATACATAATAATGCACAGCATATGTTTTGTAAATAGTATACACAAATAGTGATAAAGATTAAAATAAGTGAATCCTCTCTGTATTCAAACTAATAATAGGCCCAGACCAGCATTCCTATAGGCCAAAAGATATCCATTAAACCATTCAATAACATAGCAGTCCGGTCTGTCCCAACAGAATTTACTCCCTCCAACAGCATCATATCTCATCAATACCAACTCGGTAGCCAAATGGTCATGCTGCAATAATAGGGCAACCATTAAAGGTATTATGCAGAAAAATTGCTCCATACCTTGCAGACCACTTCCTATCCGACCACTCCTGTTGGCTATACCCGAGGTACTTAGTGAAACCATGTTTCAAGAGGGGTACCATCTGATCACAACGTGTCCACGCTGATCCTACCTAGAAGCCAGTGGGGCCTGCTGGCAGTGCGGGCATATCCCCTAGGGCACCATGCAGTGCATACTGCTCCATGCCCATGGCTCATCCCTCATCCAGCTACACCTGTTGGCCACTTTTGAGCATACAGCAGGGCTCCGTGTCACAGTTCTGTCCCTTCCATCAATACAGTATCATGACTGCGCCTCCTTGATAGCCAGTTGGACATGCCAGCCTTGCAGCACGTCCACTGGAACACCACATGACTCATGCTGCCCCGTGCCCCACTGATTGCTCCAACTCCAGCTGCACCCATTGACCACTCTTGCGGCACAAAATGGGACTCCATGTCACTGGTAGGGCCATTCTTAATGGGTAGATTTGTCCCGCCTGATACAAACGGTCACAGGACAATCCCAAGGCCATAATAAACTAAAAATACACAGGCAGACCTAAAACACCTAAAAGGTTTCAGTACATGTTCTCAAATTCTCAAGTTCTGTATTTATAATGATATCATTGAACACATACCTCCTCTATCAGTACCAGGTTAATAAAACATTAACTGTTGACCTCTAGAGTTATTAATTATAAAATTCAGAGGCCATTAGCTGTACTCTAGTCACCAGGGTTAAATACCCTGAATAATTTTTCCCTAATTAGAACAATATTTAAAGAAATAATTAAAGCAATACATAGTATTCTCATAATAACACATGTTCAATATATAAAAATATATATATATGAAATTCAAAGAGACAAATAAGGCTCCTTTAGCTCAGAAGTCCATTTATTTTAGTTTGTAGAACGAATATTTAAAACACCATAGAGCAAGAACTCTGCTGGGGCCTCCGTTTTGAACAGTACATAGAAACATAGACTTTGATGGCAGATAAGGACCACTTGGCCCACCCAGTCTGTCCATTTCCCTACCTACTGGATAAGCTGCAGATTCTAGTTAACCAACAGCCTACTTCCTGCAGCCTCCCACTATAATTGCCTTGTCTGCCCCATGCATGTTTGAATTCTCCCACTGTTTTAGACCCAATGACCCCCTCAGGAAGGCTGTTCCATGTATCTACCACTCTCTCCGTGAAAAAAAATTTTCCTCACATTACCCCTGAGCCGTCCCCACTCTATCTTTAAATTGTGCCCCCTTGTTCTTACACATTTCTTTTTCTGAAAGATGCTACCCTCCTGGACTTTGTTGATTCCCTTGAGGTACTTGAACGCTTCTGTCATGTCCCCCCGTCCCTCCTTTCATCAAGAGTATACATATTAAGCTCTCTCAGTTGCTCTTCATATGGCTTCTGCTGCAGACCCTGCACCATTTTAGCTGCCCTCCTCTGGACTGCTTCCATCCTGTCTATATCCTTGCATAGATGAGGTCTCCAAAACTGCACACAGTACTCCAGATGGGGTTTCACCAACTGTCTGTACAGAGGGATAACCACTTCCCTTTTTCTACTTGTGATGCCCCTTCCTATGCATCCCAGTATCCCCCTGGCTCTCCTTACTGACTTTTCACATTGCTTACCCACCTTTAGGTCATCTGATATGACTACCCCCAGGTCCCTTTCCATTTTTGTTGTTGTTAGTACCTCCCCTGCTATTGTGTACTCTTCTCATGGGTTTTTGTTTCCCAGGTGCATTACTTTGCACTTCTTTGCATCGAATCTAAGTTGCCATATGTCTGACCATTCCTCCAACCTTGCCAAGTCCCTTCTCATCTTTTCTACCCCCCTTGTGTATCAACTCTGTTACAGATCTTTGTGTCATCTGCAAAGACACATACCTTTCCCTCCAGACCCTCTGCAATGTCACCTATAAAGATGTTAAAGAGGACTGGACCCAGTACTGAGCCCTGAGGTACTCCATTAGTAACCCCCCTTTCTTTGGACTGTGTTCCATTCAGTATTACCTTCTGTGTCCTGTTGTGCAGCCAGTTTGCTACCCAGGCTACCACCCTGGGCCCAGTCCCAAGCTGGCTAACTTGATTATTAATCTTTTATGCGGGACTGTGTCAAATGCCTTGCTAAAGTCTAGGTAGGCCATATCCACAGCCCCTCCCTGGTCTACTACTTTAGTCACCCAGTCAAAGAAATCAATTAGATTCGTCTGACATGACCTTCCTGCTGTAAATCCATGCTGCTTTGGGTCCTGTGCCCCGCTGGCCTCTAGGCACTCAACAATTCTTTCTTTCAGAAGTGATTCCATCATTTTCCCTACCACTGGGGTCAAACTTACAGCAACATGGCTTCCCAAAATTATCAAAATATTCAACACAGTACTCTTATTTGCTCAACAAACAATCAAATACAACATCTAAGACGTAACACTTCTTAAGCTTTTACTCCATATCTGTAGTAGCAGCAGCAAAAATGTTGTTTGTATTGGGGAGAGCAACCTCTTTTTAACAACATACATAGAGTATATAATTCTGCTTTACTGCAGTCACTGCAGATTCATGGCATCCTTGCAATCTCAGACAGACTCCTTAACAGAGTCAGGAGTTCATTATCTTTATATTTTTGTACTCAAGATACTGGCTAGTTAAAAAAACAAAAAATACGATTCATTTCTCCTCTACGCCAGGTCACATTGATCATTATCATGAACCAAAGATGAGGTGCTTTTCAGATGAAAAGTCTAAACAGGGGAGTTTGATCTCCAGTCCTCTCATCAGCGCTAGAGAGAGAGACGCCGTTAGCACAGAATTCTTGACAGTCTCCTATAATACTCATCCTGTGTAATTATCTTAAAAATTAGCAAGTACCTGTTGCTAAACAAGTGTCCTTTCTGGTCAAACAATTATATGAATGCCTTGCTACAGTAAGTAACAGGGTGCCAGTTTCATCTAAGGGTCCTACCAGCTCAGAAAATCTCACTCTGGCCCTCCTTTTTATAGCGTCCATTTCAGGTTAAATTACAAAGATTGTTCTATTCCATGGTTGCTCAGTTCATAATCAATTTCTATCTGCTTCTTTCACCACCATACCATTAGTAGGCTGCGGCTGCCACCAAAGAGAGAAATGAAAACAAAGTGCTCCCCTAAGCGCAGCAAACTTGATACTTCAAATAAAACAGTGACCCCCATGCATTAGGCAAAGGTAGCATACCTCTTAAAGGCATTATCAGGCCTTTCAGCACTTATTGTGCTACTGCAGCGCTGTACACTCCACATCCCTATGGGCCATAGCAGCTAGAATTCTCCTCCTTGGGCAGTACGAGTGCATCTGTCCTGCAGTTTTAACAGTTAAACTTCCACAGCAGGTTTCCAATGGACTCCCAAGTGCTCTCCATGCCCATTCTAGGGCCTTTTTACTTTGGCGTCTCACAAACAAGCTAAGGCCAAATCAATTCAAGGCGAGCCTGACAGTTAAATCTTAGCGCTAAAAGGAAAAATGCAGACAAAACGCCGGTACTCCCAGTCTCTACGGCAAACAGTGGTACCATATGGTCAAAATAATACCCCTTTCCATTCAGATTCCTTTATGCCTGTCCCATGCATTCTTGAACCCACCACTGATTTCTCCCCCACTACCTCTACTGAAAGACTTTTCCAGGAATCCGTCACTATTTCTATGAAAAAGTATTTCCTCACATCTCTCCTGAATCTTCTCCCCTCTAGCTTCATATCATGTCCCCCTTGTTCTTGAGCACCTTTTTTTCTGAAAAATACTTACCTCCTGTACCTTATTTACCCCTGTGAGGTATTTAAAGGTATCTGTCATATTCCCCTCTCCCTCCTGTCTTTCAGGGTGTACATATTGAGGTCCTCATCTCTTCTTTAGGGCTTTTGATGCAGGCCCTGCACCATTTTAGTTGCCCTCCTCTGAACTGCCTCCATTCTTTGTCCTACTGGAGATGTGGTCTCCAGAACTGAACATAGTACTCTAGATGGGATCTTACCTGCAGTTTATACAGAGACAACCCCACCTCGCTCTTTCTGCCAGTGATACCCCTCCCTATACACCCCAGGATCTCACTAGCTCTCCCAAATTGTCACACTGCCTGGCCACCTTTATGTCATCCAATATGATTAACCCCAGGGCTCTTTTTTGCTTGGTTGTTGTCGGTACCACTCAACCCATTTGGTACTCCTCCCCTGGGTTTCTGTGCCCTAAGTGCATTATTTTGCACTTTTTCACATTGAAACCCTGCTGCCATACCATTGACCACTCCTCAAATTTTCTCAGGTCTCTGCTTATTCTTTACACCCCCCTGGAGTGTCCACCCTACTGCAGATTTTGGTGTCATCTGCAAAGAGGCAGACCTTACCTTCTAGCTCCTCTGCAATGTCACTCATAAAAACATTAAAGAGAATCGGTTCTTGCACTGATCCGTGAGGCACCTCGCTGGTCTCCCTCCCTTCCTCAGAGTGAACTCCATTTACCACCACCCTCTGTCACCTATTCCCCAACCAATTTCTTACCCAGTTTATCTCCTTTGGATCATCTCCTGAGCTACCTAGCATGCTTACCCGGTGTCCTGTGTGGAACAGTGTTGAAAACCTTGCTGAAATCTAGGTTGACCACATCTACCACTCCACCTTCATCTAATTCATTGGTGAACCAGTCAAAGAAACCTATCAGATTCATTTGACATGACCCCCCCACCCCTGTAAATCCATGCTGCTTTAGGTCTTGTAACCCTTTGGATTCAAGATATTCCACAGTGCTGTTCTGCAGCAGAGATTCCATTAACTTACCCACCATTGATGGCAGGCTGATTGGCCCATAATTGACAGTCTGCTACCAGTTTTGTGAAGTAGGACTACATTTGCCCTCCTCCAGTCCTCTGGAACCATTCCTGCTTCCAGTGAGCTGTTAAATGGGACTGTCAGAATTGTAGCCAGTACCTATCTGCACCCCCTAAACACCCTTGGATGCACCCCATCTGATTCCATAGCTTTGTCCACTTTCATATTAGCGAGTCTCTTCAGGACTGTCTCCTCTGAAAAAGGACTCATGTCCACCTCACTATTTCCACAGCTTCTGTTACTTTTTTTTGTGGCCCTTCCCCTTCTTCCTTTGTGGACACTGAACAAAAGTGTTCAGGATGTCTGCCTTTTCCTGCCCCTCCCCTTCTCTTTTTAACCATACAGTCCCTCCCCTGGTCTTCCTCTTTTCATTTACATACCTAAAAAATATCCCCCCTTTGTTATCACCTGGGCTGTTCTCTCTTGAGTTTGTGCCTTTGTGCTCCTTACTGCTTTCCCTGTTTCCCCTTATACAGCTCCCTGTCATCCCCCCACCGCATCTCCTTTACCTTCTGAGTGCTACCCTTTTACCGTGTACCTTTGCGTCCACCTCTTTTGAGAACCACAACGGTCTCTTTTTTCCTGTCGCTTTTGCTCAGTTGCTTGACACAGGTTTGTTGCCTCCACTATGGCCCTTTTAGCTTTGCCCACTGTTCCTCCACTCCACCCTGGTTATCCTCCCCTGCCAAGTCATCCCTGAAGCATTCACCCATCTTTACAAAATCTGCTGTTCTCCAGTCCAGGAGTCTCACCCTTGTGTGGTTCGATTCCACAGCTGTTCTTATGTTGAACTACACTGTACGGTGATCACTGTCCCCCGGTGACCTTCCAGCATGATGTCTGCAACATTGTCCGATTTAGTAAGTACCATGTCCAGTATTGCCCCATCAAGAGTGTACTCACTGACTTGTTGCCTGAGGAATGACCCCTGCAGGGAGTCCGGGATGTCTCTGCTTCTAACTGAAGCTGCAACTGGGAGGCTTCAGTCTACATCCAGGAGACTGAAGTCCCTCACCAACAGCACCTCACCTTTTTCTGCCATTATGCCAGTCTCTTCCACCAGTACCTCATCTAACTCCTACCTCTATGATGGAGGTCTGTAGAGCATGCCAGTACAAATAGTGGCACCGTCCCCCATCTCCAGGGTAACCCACAGTACTTCTGCCTCCCCCATTCCTGATATCTGTGTCACATTTATGCTTCCCCTTGCATAAAGCACCACACCCCCTACTTTCCTTCCCACCCTTTCCTTGTGTCATGGACTTATCAAAAGCTTTTTATCTCATAAATCAATAAAAAGATTGAGTGAATTGCTTATCCCCGAAGAAGTTCTAATGTGGTTTACATCTTGTATTACCCATATGACTCAGTGGGTGAGTGTGGAGGAAAAATGATCAAATTTGAATATAGTGTCTAGAGGAGTCCCGAAAGGCTCTATATTGGAAACCATTATGATTCTGTGGAACTCTCTTTAAGATTAAGTAGTGGCTCTACACAGGGCCGCCCAGAACTGCGTGTCTGGTAAAAAAAAAAAAAAGCTGTGCCCCAGTTGGTGCCCTATATGGTGCAGAGCTTCCCCCATAGTAACAATATATCAGTGCCCTGGCTGCCATCTGTTGTGCCCCAGCTGTGCCCTGGTAACCATTTGTGGCTAGAGCCGCTACTGAAGATTCTTGAGGGAAGCCCCGTCACTGGAGGCTTTTAAGAGGGGACTGAAGTCATACCTATTTAAGGAGCCCTTTGGAGCACATGCAAGGCTTCCGACACACCGGCAGCTATTCAGACTTAAAATTATTTATCTGATAATTTATCTTTATTTATTATTAGTTGATAGTTATCTAGGAGTTTCATAACTAGAGATGTCTGTATGTATGTATTGCCCTGACCCCTCTGTATAGCTCCCTGAGCTGCAGAGAATGAGTGCTCAACAAATACAATTGTACTTACTTACTATATGAAGGGTTTACCAAATTATGTGAAAAACTCAAGAGATTCGTCTTTATGCAGACAGTACAGTTTTAGTTGCATGTTGCAATAACTACAAACAAGTAAAGGAAAATCTGCAGTTATATTTCAGGATAATGCATTCCTGGTTTGCACACTCAAGTTTGGTGTTAAAGTGTAAGAAGTCTCAAGAAATGCCCTTTCTTCCTAGTTCTTCTGGCAGGAGGGGAACAGTCCAAGGTTAAAAAATAGTAATTGTAAAAAGGATGGTGTAAACTTAACACAAGTTGTTGAATACAGCTATACAATGGCAAGAAAGAATCTTGTACTCTTGATTGGTCAGTGTATGCCTGAGACAGTGATGTTATTACACAATAACATCACTGTATTGGTGATCTTCTTTAGTCTTTGCTCTTCTCTTAAGAAACAAAGATATACTTCCTCACTAAAAATCTACTAAAAACATTTAAAAATGTTTTTTAATTTTGTATAACATCGAGCCATTGTATAATTGCAATAAGGCACTCCAAGGTGTGTGTTTTTGTGTAATAACGTCATTCCTGGGGCGGTGGAAGCACTCGGCTTTGCCTCATGCTTCAACCCACCCCAGGAGTGACGTAATTACACAATAACACACACCTTGTCGTGCCTTATTGCATAAGTATTTGGGCGTCTGGGTAGATATAAATTTAAGTTTTTAACATCATATTGAAATAGTTACTAAAAAAGTCAACTGCAAACTTGGGGCATTTAGATCTGCAGCATAATGCATTAATGAAAATGTGAGATATACAATTGTTACGCAGCTCTTAATCCTGATCTTAGACTATGGGAGTCATGTCTGTGGTCATAAAAATGGAATAAACCTGAGAAAAATAGAAGTCGCGTTTAACAAATTTGCTAGATATATATGATGCTGTGACTCTAGGACCCACCATTGTGCAGTGTGTGAAGAGTGAGGCTGGCTTACAATAGAAAACAGGGGGATATCAAACTGGGTTAGTTTAATCAATAACATTTTGAGTCAGAACATGTCGGTAAGTCTGATAGAGAGACTAGAAAATACTGATCATTAATACAGCTTAAGATTTAATAAATATATGAAATACATAAAATCCTAAAAAAAAAAGAAATATGGGGAAATAGTATTCTTGCAAGCAGTTGCAAACTGTTGAAATGATCTGGATCCAGATATTAAACTGGCATCAAAACCCAAGGCTTTTAACACAGCTGTAAAGCAGGAGCTAAGAGCACACTGTAATTGTACACATTGAAAAAATGATGTCTTTATATCTATATTTGCACACGATGATACTCAACCTATGTTTGAGTTTATATGTTAAGTGTTTATGTTGTATGTGAGGTAAATATTATTTTCTTTGATTTAACTAAGTAAGCAATAACCCTCAACAGGGTGTGGGGTTATATGGGGATTAATCAACACCTTGGGTGCGTTGTGAGGCACGAGTCAGCAGGCTGAGTGTCCTCACAGCACCTAGGATGTTGATTAATCCCCAATAAACCGATATCCTGTAGTGGGTTATTATGCTTACAACATGGGTTATGTTCAAAATATGGCAAAACCCACAGAAAGGTTTTTCTTTTCCTCCTGTTTAAACACCAAAAAAGGTAATGTATGCTGCCACCTTGTAAAATAGCCCCTAACAAATAATGCAAACTTCATTGCTATTATGCACATAGAAATGTCAGACATGCAGTACTGACATGATTTGTAAAATTTCTTTTGCATAATATGCTGCGCTACCTTGCCTATGAGGTTTACTGTAGCCCCACCCACCACCGACACATGCAGACAACTTATGAGGATAGTACAGCACTGCTGTACTTTAATAGTATGTTCTGCTCCCTGTGCCCCATGCACACAGCTTTCCATGCTCTCTCTCTCTCTCTCTCTCTCTCCCTCCAGCATTTTGTGCTCTAAGCCCATGCAGCAGGACAAAAGGTAAAGGAGCACTTTCACGTTCACTGTCATGGGACAGCAGGGGGAACTGACACTGTCACAATTTCCTGGACAGCCTTGCTACAACTCACTCACGCCCTGTCTCTCTCCTCCTCTCCCCAGCTCATACTAACTGTTGCCACATCTTGCTCACATTCTGTGCCTCTGAAAATGGTCTGCTACAAATTCAGCTGCCTATACCATGGTCACTACAACTGAGGGCAGACTTTCTTTGGGGCCGACATTGGCAGGATTTTCTCATGTACTGTTCCATACTGCGACTGCAGCAGCTTTGCTTCACATGGTGTCTCCTGCTCTCTCTCATCAGACTGCATCATTTCTTTACTGTACAGCTCCCATAACCTGACCTCCATTCCCATCCCCCCGACTCCAAACCGCCGATCACTATGCTGTGGAGAGACAAATACAAAGTGGCAGCCAAACACAGAGAAAGATAGAGAGAGGACAGAGCACACAGTCTGAGTTGCACATTGCTGTGTGCCTCTGCATCTCTCACTCCTCTCTCTCTCTCTCGTTTGCTCACAGCACCACAGCTGACAGCAACCTAGTGGGAATCACTCTTGTGGTTTTGGGAGCCACTTATTTGGTGCCTCTGTTTCACTCTCTGCAGGATCGGGGACTGTGTCAGACTCAAACAAGCTGCCAAATACAGCTGTTGTGTTTCTGTAGTTCCTGCTCTCTGTCTCTCCTCCTCTCCCTGGAGCACAGTCCGCTACTCATTTCTATCTCTTGAGGCTCCCGGTGTCATCTGCCAGCACCGTGGGGACATGTTAGGAACAATGAGGGTGTTCTGCTTTACTCGGGCCATGCCATTAAGGAGGACAGAGTGTGTCCACAGCATGACAACACTTGCTTGCAGCAATACAAGAACACAAGACATTGACTGCACTTCTACTTTCTGTCTTGCCAACTAGCTGCAGTTCCATGTCCACACTTGCTGACGGGGGGTCAATTCATGGTGCCCTGCTCTGTGTGTCTCCTTGCTCTGTCACAGCCTGGACACTGCTACCTAATCCCGGCTGTAACACACAGAGATACACTGTACCTTTGCCTGTCTCTCTTTCTCTCTCTCCCAGTGCCGACTCCATATACTGTACAAAGCATGCACCAATCTTTGCTGCAAACTGCTGCTCTCTCTCGCTTCTGTATACATGTCCCAGTTCCCCAACTCGCTGTCAGTCTCTGTGTGTGATGTACAGGTTGGGAGGCGCCTGCACTGAACAATTGCCATGGCTGCAAACTGCCAGGAAATGATCCGGTGATTTGGGGGGGGAGTTCACAGGCAGAACAAACACACATACTGCCACAATGTCCCGATGTTGCCAGCACTGCACCTGTCTCTCAGTTTTCCTACAGCTTTTATATAGATACACAGATGTTGATGGCAGATAAGGGCCTATGGCCCACCTAGTCTTCCCATTTGTGCACAGCTGCCTTCAACTTTCTGAAGACTCTGCAAGCAAATGAGTCCCGAGGGCACTGTGCTGGGTGTCACTCCATGCAACTGAGGATTAATGCTAACTTAAGCCACGGGCACACAGAGCGACTCCACCAGTTGGGTTGCTCATTTTCTCTAACCCATTTTATAAATCTGTATGTACCAAAAAGAGAGAGAGAAAACAATGAAGGAAGGGTAGTCCTGCTTGAAGTATAAATAATCCATACTGGGTAACCAGTAAAGCCAGTGTCAACAATAATGGGGCAGGGAAGTTCTTTGTGAAGTCAATAGGAAGCTAACATGGTGTTTTCAGAAAATTTGTAGGTCCTCATGTGACATACTGAAATGTCTAGAACACCCTTGAAGAGTGAGATGCTGTCTGTTACCTTAGGTCCCCTATGACCTGCCTGGACGCCTCCTAAATATCTTGGAACGTCCCCAGTGACATAACTACTGTTCACCCTGCAATGCAATATACAACTAGGGTGATACTAACATGCCAGCAGAGTAGGCCTAATGGTCTATCGAGTCTGCTCGAAAATCAGCACCCGGTCAGGACACCATTGCTGGCCTCCCCAGTAAATCCCCCCGACCCCATCCCCCATTGGAGTTACAGTTCCAGGTCCGGCATTACTCAGTTTTACCTTCCCCTTGTACCTGTCCCAGCCCCTCTTGAATCCCTCCACTATATTAACAGCACCACTAGTTCCGCAGGCAGTGCTTTCCAGGGGTCCACCACCCTCTCGGTGAAGTACTGTCTCCTAGTCTTCCCCGAGCCTCCTGCCAACCAGCCTCATGGAGTGCACCCTGGTGGCCCTCTCTTCCCTTAGCAGAAACACCCTATTACTCCCTTTAGATATTTAAAGACATCAATCATATCCCCTCTGTCCTTTCTCTCCTCCAGGGAATACAAGTTGAGCTCCTCAAGTCTCTCCTCATAGGATCTTTCCCCCAGATCTTGTATTATTACCCGGTCAACAAAAACTAAATAAAATAAATAAATAAATAAATTATCCTGGTTGACCTCCTCTGGACCCTTTCAAGAAGTGCAATGTCCTTTTTCAAGTACGGGCACCAAAACTGCACGCAGAGCTCTAGGTGCAGTCTAACCAGGCAGTTATACAGAGGGAGAAGCACCTCCCGTTTCCTCGAGGTTATCCCTCTGGTGATGCACCAGATTGTTATTTGCTTTAGCCGCAGCCCTCCTACACTGCTCAGAGTTATTCATTTTGGCATCCACAACCACCCCAAGATCCTTTTCCCCTCCCGAAACCTGCAGTTTGATGATGTGGTGAGTTCATTTTCCTTTTTTGTTTAATAAATATAGTTACCTGATTGAATTGTCAAAACTCTGTACATGCTACAGTTTCTTAGTGACAGACTCTTGTGACCATGGTAGTGTTATTTCTTGGGGGACATTACCCCCATGTCCAGGGTGCAGGAAGGAGTTGCCTGAGGGGAGGCACCGTGTTCTGAAAAAAAAACTGATGACCAAGAATAACACTAAACCTAGGACCTAAGGACTAAAGACGAAAGTCATTTCACATCTGCTGTGTGGTTTAGCTGTAACTTGTAGCTGGGAGATGCACTAAAATGTGAGAATTTTTGTGAAGCAACTAACACTTTGCAAGTTGTGCTACTGAGCTCTGTTACTTTGGTCTTTTTCTGTCATCATAGTCGACGTTCCTGTGCTGTGAAACAGGCTGTCAGCCAAGGTGGCGGACACAAAAACGTTAGTAGTTTTAAGCATGAGTAGGACAGAATGAAGGGTGTAGTGGTTGCTCAGGGAAGCAGAATCAGGAAGGAGAATGGGCGGGGGGTAGGGAGGCCTAGGACCCTGGAGGAACAGTAGACCCCAGGACTAAATAGGGAGCTCGGGCAGACTGGGTGGACCTTTGGTCTTTTTCTGCTGTCATTGTTTGTGTTTCTGCTTCTATAGCCTACCATCTTCACCAGCTTGATGTTCACTGCAGACAACACCCTGTGCTTGGTACTTTCAGACTGTGATTTAAAGGGGACAGGAAGGTCGTGTGGTCCATACCATAGCTAAGTGAAACAGTCACGATGGGCTGTGACTGCCATGTAACTGTCAGACACTGACACGATGTATGTACATGCTGCAGTAGTGCTGTGTTAGAGAATAATGTGAACGGCAGTCATGGCAGATGCTGCACTGCCTTAGGGTGAGCGTCCTGTTATGCGTGGCAGTGCATGCCATCATGTGCAGTGTCTGATGTCACGTCATGGTTTGTGTATAATGACATTGAACGAGAGTCCCAGCTGACGACCAGGCATGTGAAATATCACGTGTGCCATGCCACAACCTAATGTAGTGCACAGATAATGCTGGTGGCCCCTGTGAGCGATGTGCACCATATCCCAACCCACCACCCCCGAACACATTCGTAGTACATGCCACGGGATGCAGCCGAGTGGCTGCCCTGCACGAACACCGGTAATTGTACCCCTAGCAACACATCCCCCTCTGTCACGTCAGGCTTTGTGTTAGCCAGACACCAATGGGGGGAGAGGTGTGATGCCGCCCCTGTGGAATGGCATTATGACACATCGCCAAATAGTAGACATGGTACATGTGATAGGTATGTGGGCTATCGTTGTCTGGAACGCACACTGCAGCAGCAATCCCTCATTCCATGTGTTCCACACGGAATGCTCGATTGCCCCAGTAAACACCCATATGGTCGGCTGAGGAAGGGTTGTCGTCCGAACTGCATACTTCATAATGTACATTGACTACTGTACAGTAAAAGGCTAATGGAATGCTGATGACAGCAACCAATTCCTGGATTAGAACCCCTAACCTGTTGCAGCAGAGCCTATTGCCTCAGCCAGTGAGCCAGTCATTCCCTTGATATGTGTAAGTGCTATTCGGCTCTTGTTGCGACTTACATGGCTAGATTAGGACAATGAACGCATTCAGCGAACACTGGACATTGCCTACAGTAATGACACCCAGTGATATAGACACACATACGAATCCTATCTGGCAGGTACATTTGTGCAATACATGCTCAGTAGACCAGAAGTGCACACATTGTCTCTGATTGGTTTGTACAAAGGGGTGGATGTGCATGCATTGCAGTGTAAGCTGATGGTAGTGCAGTGGTGTAGGCTGTGGACCGTGGTCATTAGGGTTGTGGGTTCGTGTCCGTTGTCGGAGACATGGTTGCAGTAGTGTGCATTCCGACAGGTATTTTTGGTAACATATGTAGCCATAGTTGGCTACTCAGTTATGATGTAGTATTACATTTTATGACCATCAATCAGTTCCATTACTGTGGCTGCCACCTGTAGACATATGTGGGATGAACGACGTGTGGGTTCTAGTAATACTCAACAGGGGTACATACACCCATACAACATATCTTGTATATCCAGTGTCCGCTACGTTCTGACTGACTATTGCGGGATGCGGGGTCTCCGCTACATTTGATCCCTTGTTTGGTGGCATAATTCCATAGCCGTCTGCCTCCCGTACAGTGCTGTTCTGTTTGTGTGGGCTTGGACTGCTCGTACTACCCATCTGCTGGATGTTATGTAGTACACAGTGCAGCTTGACACAGTGGGTGAGCAGCTGTCGAAGATAGTGGCCTACTGATACAGGGCATTGCTTTGTGCTCTTCCGCGTACTGCTGAGGCATGGCTCCAATGTGTTACATGGTGTAACGTTATTATTGAGCCCATGGGGCTCGGGGACAATCGCATACGGCAGCGCTGAGTGTTCAACGGGGCAACACAGTCCGTTCATCAGAGCCAGACACACTAACGGCAGGCATAGGGCAACATACTGTACAGTATGTCACACTTGCTGAACACCCACCATTGGTTTCTGTGGTGCCGCACTCCTGCTCCACACCCCACCAGAACAGGCGTCATTGCACTGAACCATGATGCTATGTCATCAGGAGTCATACTTCCTGCTTCACGCACTGCACAACAGACAACGGCACACACGGCATTGGACCACACAGGTAGATACATTGAGGCACTACGCGTTGTACTGCACATGTGTTTGCAGTACAGCATACCTTGTCTGGTGCAATGTGACATCATTGCATCCCCCAATGCCTTCCATTTGCTCATGCACTCAATTCCTGTCCCCTTTAAATATGATGCTGTTTTCTTTAGCACAGGTCTCACTACAGACAGTGCATCATTTTGTTGTGTTGGCAAGGCCCATGAGGATTTAACTTCTGGTTGTGTTTTTGCTCTGTTCTCAAGACAGCAGGGTACTCTGCTCTCTTAGCAGGCTGTGATGCAACATGTGTCTTGTTTCAACAGCTTTGGTCTCACTGCTGACAATATTGCACGTAGCAGTTTACAAGCTGAGATGCAATGCTGGCCTTGTTTCTTTTCTTTTGGTCTTACTGCAGACAGCTGGGTATTCTCCGTGTTTGTGGCTGTGATACATAGCTAACCCTACCTTCCCTAGCCCTGTTCTCACTGCAGACCCCAGGGCACTTGGCTTTAACATTCAGGAAGTAATGTCTTTAAAACTAGCCTGCTTTCCCAAACTCTTGCCTGAGTACAGCCAGTGCAGCAGTTTGCTATAGGGATCCAAAATATCATTACATAAGGGAAGAAATTAAGGGAAAACTCCAGTATGGGAGATAAAATATGCCTACAATTCTTCATTGCATTCTGTTTATGAATCTTGTATATATATTTTTAAATTCTTTGATAACCGGGTAAGGCCCACTAGGCACAATGCCTGTTTTCAGGGGTGAAATGAGAGCATGGGGAGGTTGAGTGACTTGCTCAGAGTTGCACAGTATACAAGTGGAGGATGTGAGAATCAATCCCACGTCCGGCAGATGCACCAGGCTCATTCACAGCTTATTACTCTAACCTCTAGGCTACACTGCCACCTATTGCACAGGGTCAAACAAAAAACCTTCTTACATTAAAGCCTACTGAATAGTGGCTTGGAGGACTGGTATTATGGTTGGAATACCAGCGTGACAAAAAATGGCATTCTAGCTTGAAATCTGTTGAACAGTGGCTGGTGGAATGCCATTAATTTAAGCTCTGTTTCCTATGAACACAGTATGCAATAGCTGGTGGCTAAAGGATCAAAGCAGCAGTATAACATAGCACATGCAAAATATATATATTTTTTTAGGTTTCTGGCATCGTCCTGTTTTATTTACTTTAACTGCAAATCTTAAAGCCATTCTAGTGTGTCTTGGAACCCTTGGATTCCAATAAAGTCACATAGTCAAGCCCCATGCCACATCAAGGCAACTGCAGTAGCAGGTATACTTATGTGATCATGCAGTTCCATGAGTATTTCATGTTTTCTAAAGTTTTTGTGAAACAGCATGGATGATGCTTTCTGTCTCAGTCTACTGTCCTCCCAGCTGACAAATTTTATTCAATTTATTAAAAATATTTTTTGACCAGGAAAAGCATGCTGAGCTGTGAATCAACTTATTTCCAGATGCATCCTGGGAGAAGGGCCAGCACAGAGGATCACATCAGTTTCCCTCCAGTAGTGTCTACCCATCACCCACATTATTGTAATTGTCCCAGTAGCCATGTATTCATTACCAGCCAGCTAAGAAATGCCATAGCAAATGTGTCAAAAGGAACCAAGATCAGAAAAATCAAGAAAACACAAAATGCTCATTCCACTGGCACTGGTGATAATACACTTGTGCTGTCTAATGCTAATATGAGACAATAGCAGTTACTGATGCTAGATGTCTCTGTTGTCTGCAGATGCATATACTGTAACATCATTTACTTTCTCTCAGTTGGTAGAGAAGACGGAATCCACACAGTAAAGGTTGAGTCCTTGCTATTCTGTTATTAGTGTTCCTGGTGCCGTTTGTAACAGGGAGCTCCTGCCACTCTTGCGGACTGACCTTTTCTTAAATCTGTTGCAACAGTTCTTCTATTTCTTAGCCTAATCTGTCCTTTAAAATTTCTAGTCCATAAGGTTGGCCACCTATGGGCACCCCTTCCCTTTCTTGACTGTGCTATAGTATCCTCTTTAATTTTCCTTTTCCCTCTCAGGTCCTCATACGAGGAGGTTATTATGGTGATCTCCAAGCATATGAAAAACAGGTTGCATTTATCGTTGTTGGATTTAGTGTGTAATAGCGCTATGTCATAAAATACCTTGATGTACAGTATATACCTTATGTTGATGAAACCTGTAAATGTTGAAAATACCATGGCACTAGGTGTTTTTGATAAAGGTAAAAAGTACTTGGTGACTATTGTAGAAATTAAGGTAGTTGTGCTATTTAAAATGCATGTAAATTGCTGTAAGTTGAATAAGTCTGAAATGCTGTGGTGATTTACATATATCCCATGATGCTTTGCATTAGGGAAGTACGTGTGATATTGTGTTTCTTTGAAACTTGGTTTATTGTCAATGCCCATTGGGGTAACCCTTGTTTCGGTGCTTCTTCACTGAGGTTCTTTGTTTTTAGCTTTTTTTTTTTTAATATGAGCCTCCACTACCCAAGCAAACAAGGCCTGCATAGGAGTGGAGGCTGAATGTCAACTGCTAAGTTCAATCAGAGACCAGTGAAGTCAGTAGGTGCTGACTAAGTGCAGAGAAAGGACATATATAGTCTGTTGCTGCAAACTGATGCACTGAAAAAGGGTTATGTCATTGCTTAAGGCTATCTACTGCATTTTGAATAAACATCACACAGAGATCGTATGTTGAACTTTAGGTTCGGTGTCTGGTCTGTTATCTCACAACCCCTCCACACCATTCCTGACTAATGTTCCTGCTGTTTACCATTACAGAACAAATTGGTGATGAGGACGGTGACTGTTTGCCTAAAACCTCCAGTTTCTTACCTTGAATGCCCAGGTGAACCAAAATTGCATTTAAGGCCTGGATGCGAATGTTTGAAACCTACTTCCTTGCTAGGGATGGTTATGAATTCTCTGACGAAAGGAAATGGGCTTTGCTTATTCACTGCCTTATAAAGGAAGGGCAGAGGGTTTATTATACACTACCTTTGCCTCAGAATAAGAGACGGTAGCTGGCCCCTGCTAGAAATATGGCACACCGCTTTCGATAGTAAAACAAAAGCCATGAAATGAGTTCACCTCATCTTCCACCACTGTGCTTCTTTTATGTTCAAACTGTGCAAAAACTTTTTAAATTCCATTAAAAGCAACCTTTGGCATTCACGCTGTCCCATTCCATTTTCTGGTTCCCCTTTCATGCAACCTTGTGATGTGATAACATCACCACGTCATCTGCCTGGCATTGCCTGCAGACAACTACAAAGGTACTGAGATTGCTCTTGAAGGTTTCTTTTCTCATAAAGTGAATGTTGTAGTTGAACACTGTAGGTTCAGACAACACGCACAACGCATGAGTGAGTTGAAACACCATTTGTTGCTTCTTTGCGAGAACTTGTTACACATGAGAGTTTGGGCAAGTGACTGATGAAATGATATGAGATCAAATTGTTGAAAAGACTTGCATTCCTCATTTTCAGGAAAGATTACTTCTTGAAACTGATTTAACCCTTGATAAAGCACTAACAATTGCCAGACAAATTGAAGCTGCAGTGGCGGAAGCAAAAGTGATAGCAGACAGTGATTCGCTCCCTCTGGATGTTGTCCATCAAAAGCCTAATTCAGAATGTCAGCACAGGAAAAATAAAGCACAAGGTAAGCCAGTTAATACAGAAAGAGGAAAAAAAAAAAGGTCTTACTGTTTCCGGTGTGGATCTCCTAATCACATAACAAGTAACCAGTCATGCCCTGCTAAAAATGCAAAATGCAGATCATGTGGAAAATTAGGACACTTCGTATAGTGTGCTGAGCTGCATGTTTGTAGATACAGAGTCTGCAGTATCCATTTTGCCCGAGAATGTCTACAAACAGTACTTTGACACCTGTACCTTATTGGCACCTAAAGCCAAACTTCCGACTTATTCAGGAGTTAAGCGTGACAGGTTTTCTTTCCGCAACTGCAACTGATTTGAGAGAACTGAAAAAACTGACTTCTACATTGTGCAAGCAGGAACACCAGTACTGGGTATGGAGCCAGTGACTGCTCTCAAGTTGCAAATTTCTGGAGACCATCTAGTTTCAGAAATATCAACTACTTCTGCTGTTTTGGAGTTGGTTGATATACATTTGAAACAAAGCAACCAAGACACTGATACCACAAAACATTTTATCTACAGTATGTGAAGAGATTTGTCCACAAAGTTAAAGTATTCACAGATGTGAAGCCATTGCAATAGAAACTTAGATGCATGCCTCTTGCAGTCAGAGTTGCTGTTTCTGAGGAATTGAAGCAACCAGAGAGGAATGGAATAATTGAGCAAGTCAATTATTCTGAATGGGTTTCTGCAATTGCCATAACCCAGAAGAAAGATGGTGGTGTCCACCTATGCATTGATCTTTGTAAATCTAACTAGGATATTGCAGTTGATAGCCATCCCCTACCTCTCATCGGAAACATACTTTTGGAATTGAAAGGTTCCACAATATTTTCAGCTTTAGACCTCGAGTGCCTACCATCAGCTAGCATTTCATGAGGATAGCAAAGACCTTGCTGCTTTCAGTACACATAGGGACTGTTTTGATATTGTTGTATTTTTATTTCAATTATTTTTCAGAGATTGGAATTACAACCCTTTGAGTCAGAGACTCATTTTGAAAGGCTCCACATCACAAGTAGACGTTTAGACACTAAGGTAAACATACATACATTCGGTGGGTGAAAACAGTACAGTTCAAGAGTTACAGCATTTATACATAATATTGTTATGCGTATGCCTTATGGTCTTGGCTCAGCACCTTCAGCCTTCCAAAAAATGATGACTACAATACTGAGTGGACTAAAAAGTATGCAGTGCTATCTGGCCCGTGTTATTGTTTACAGTAAGACAGCAGAGGAACATGTAGAAAACCTGTGTGCTGCCTTGTTCCACACTGAAAAAGCTGGACTGAAATTTAATGTTGATAAATGCCAGTTTCGTCAAATCAGACTATGCTTTCTTGGTTATCTGATTTCACCAGAAGGCTTGCAGCCAAATGAAGATCATGTGACCGTTGTGTTGCGATACTTCAACTCCAGCAGATGCTGTGAGTTTACACGCTTTCCTGGGCCTCACTGAATGGCACAGTAAATTTGGACCAAACTATGCTACTGTAGTTGAGCCTATGTGGGCACCTTTATGGAAAAATACTGCATTTAAGTGGACTGACTGCTCAGCAGATCTTTGACCAGGTGTAACAAATGATCATAAACGGGCATGCCATAACCCTTTTTGATCCAGCACTGCTGACAGTTGTATCCACTGATGCTTCTGATTATGGATTAGACTCTGTTTTTACACAGCTTAGAGAGAGAATGGATCTGTGTATACAGTTGCTTTTGCTTCACACACTGAGAGGAAATGTTCTATCATTGAAATAAGAAGCACTGACTGGTTTGGGCAGTTGAAAAATGGCATACCTGGCTAGGGGGGTAAACAAATTTACCTTAAGAACTGATCACCAAGCCTTAACTAGTCTTCTGAGCACTAAAGGAAACAGTTGAGCTGGAATGTGCATTGCAAGATGGTCTGCCCTGCTAGAACTTAACTATGACGCTCTGAACAGAGCTGGATCCTTGAACTCTGTTGCTGATTGCTTATCCAGATTGCTCTTCTCAGTTACCAAAACTGTCCTCCAAGATACTTTAGAAACCAATGCCACAGGCTGGGGGAAGAAGGCTTGAGCTTCTGAGGACTGCTCGCCTTCTCTGAGGAAGGAAGGAAGGAAGGAGATTGGATGAGGCTTGGTGCTTGACTGACCTCAGGCAGATGCCCAAGGTACAGCAAGCACCTGGCCATGGGGGGGGGCGTGATGGACGTCGGTGGGTCCCACCTTGATGTCTGGGTGCACGTCATGCCCAGAGAGAAAAATGGAAAATGACTCCTTGTGCTCCGGGAAGACAGAGCATCAGCACAGATCCCTAATGTCCCCTGCCTGCCCCGACTGGTAACCCTGACGAAATTCAAGTGTTCAGGGTGTACGGGGGCCCCACCTCATTCCCACTGGGGGGGGACCAAGGTTACATGGGACTACTGCGGGCTCCAGGCAGGAAGCAACAGGGACAAACGCCAGGCATCTCCCGATGAGATGGAGTGCAGGGGCGGGGTGGGGGAAGCATAAATAGAAAGTTTAAAAAAAGAAAAAAAAATTGCTACAGTTTACATGGGGTTTCATGCTATTTTGGTGGAGAATTTTCAGGATGCTTGTGTCTCATGCCCAGTACTTACAGAGCTGTGCACACTGATGTTAAAATGTTGGCCCTCCAGAAAACAATTGGACTTTGACTTGGTTCCTTATTACAGTATTTGAGATGAACATGCAACAGCAGCCTATTTTGTTTGAGGTGCCCGTTGTACTGCTGTACCATGGTCTGTACAGACGAACCCAATCAGGGTGCTGAAGCACAAGCAGACTTGATAGACCAAAAGGTCTACTCTGCTGGCGTCTAGTATGTTAGGTTAGAATCATTGGTCTTGCTCAGAGCAGTCATCTAGGTATAGTAAGAAGTAAACAAACATTGAATTCGTCAGCAGATAAGGACCACTTGGTCCACCCAGTCTCCCCATTTTTTCCCTGCCTATACTGTCACCTTTATACCCTAAATGATCTCCAGCTACCTTCGCTCTCCTGCTTCCCAACTGAAATTCCCGTGTGCCTATCCCATGCATGCTTGAAGTCTGCTACTGTTTTTGCCTCCAGTACAGCCACAGGAAGACTATTCCAGGCATCCACTACTCTTTCAGTGAAGAAGTACTTCCTCACATCCCTCCTATATTTTCCCCACTCTAGCTTTATTGCATGCCCCCTTGTTCTTGTGTATCTTCTCCTCTGGGAAAGTTCTCCCCTCCTCTGCCTTGTTCAATCCTGTGAGGTATTTATAGATCTCTCTATCATGTCCCCCCTCTACCTCCTTTCTTCCAGGGTGTGCATATTGAGATCCCTTAGTCTCTCCTCATAGGGCTTCTGATGCAGCCCCGGCACCATTTTAGTTGCCCTCCTCTAGACAGCCTCCACCCTATCTATTTCCTTACTGAGATGTGTTCTCCAGAACTGGCCAAAGTACTCTAGGTGGGGTCTCACCAATGATCTATACACTGGCAACACCACCTCCCTCCTTATGCTGGTGATGCCCCTTCCTATGCACCCCAGCTCCCACTGGTCCAACTTACTGCCTTTTTTAGGTTTACTTTTACTTCCTGGGCTGAGGGGGGTTGTGCCTTTGGTTTCCCCATCCAGCCAACCTTCATGGCTGCTGCCCTGGTCATGGACAGAGCTCAAACCTCCCCTTCACAGCCCCTCTGGCTGTGTCGCAGTGGGTACTTACCCCACCACTGAGGAAGCCTGGAGAGTGGGCCAGGAGGGAGCTAGCTTGTGCATGACCATGGCGACAGCGTTGGGCTGCCTTTATGCTGCCAAGAGAGATTTTTCTTGTGGTTCTCCCCTGCGGGAGGGGCATGCAGTGATGCCAGTGGAAGGCGCACACATGCGTCCGCACACACTCCTCCTGGCATCTTCCCCCTCCCGCCCCTCTTTTTACAGCATCGGCGCACTGCCCCCCCAGTCTCCACTAGCGGCCAGCCAAGTACTGACCACTGATGTCCCCCCTCCCCGGAGAAGGAGAACAGTCCTCCGGACACTCAATCCTTCTCCAACCCTGTGAACCGGCGGCCCATGCTCTTTCCCGAACACGGGTTGCCGGTGTAGCATGAGGTAAGGTGACCAGCGCCTCAGCGCCACTGGGCTGACGCACTACTTCCTGCCATGATGCACTGCCTTGCTTCTTTGAGGCCATCAGATAGGATTATTCCCAGGTCGCTCTCCTGTTTGGTGACCTTCAGATCGAGTTTGAAATTAGTGAAGGCACAGAAAATGATGGCAATTGCTATTTGCAGTACAGCGAAAGGCAGACAAAAACTCGCACACGGGAGAATCCTCATGACATCAGGCCTGTCAACTCTAGGGTTTATCAAGATACTACAAACCGTGACAGAGATCCCAGACTGCCTATGACATGTGCAAAGCCAACTTGCCAAAAGCACGCTAACCACTAATGCACCCTTCTGTTTGGTGCCAAACATAAAATTCAAACCTCGGATATCTTTATGGTTTAAGAATATGTGAAGCAGCATTAGAAAGCTACAGCACAAGATGCAAAAAGTGATGTTAAGTGCTGGTGTGCCTGCAGAAAAATGTATTACAAACCACAGCATTTGTAAAAGCTTTATACAGAGGCTGATCGATACCCGTATTCCAGCTACAGAGGTGCAACCAATTGTGGGTCACAAGAACTTAATGAGCATTAATAATTACTGTATATTTTACAATGGGCAGAAGGAATCCTGCATCCTGATTGGCTGACTGGCACATTTTACCCGTGGTAAATCCTACAATATACCAACGGGAAAAGATGCCAACCGCCGGTAAGCTGCATGACAAACTCCCCGAGATCACTGCAAGCACCAGAAAGCCAGGAAAGGCAGCGGGCAATGAGAAGCTCCAGAACCCCACAGCTGACAGTGCCACCATTCCCACCCTGAACCCTTGAACGTCAGGTTCTGTACAGAACAAAACATTTCGCCGACAAAGATGTGCCCAACAGTATTTACTCCCTCCCTGTCACCACACACACACACACACACACACACACACACCCCTACCTCACCTTCACGCAATATTTTCAGAGCGGCCACAGTTTACGGCACCCATCTCCACGGCACTGCAGGTCTCACTCTCCGCTTCTTCCCGATCGCTCTTAGTCATGCTTCATAGCTCCAGCACCCCGAATCACTACAGTCACCCCATCGAAAAATGAAAACATAAGATAACACTGACAGTGTCAGTCTACGTCACTACCTACCAACTGAAAAAAAAAAAAAAAACAGTAACACTGGAAACCGCAATTTCTGATGTCCTAGTCTCAGTGCTAAGACATCCTGCTCTGCCTGTGTAAGCCTCTCACTGCTCGCAACACGTAGTCTCTGTCTGTCTCTCTCTCTGTCCTTGAGCCACAATGGGCACCGTCCAGTGGAAGTTTGTTTTTAGGTGCACACACTGCGCCTCTCCATCTCCCTTGAGGGAGAGAAAGTTTTTTGTTTTTTTTTAAACGAAGCCTCGCACTCATTCTGTGAGCTGAAACATGAAAGACAAGTTCACTTTCACACACTGCTCTCAACTTCTCACAGGTGCTGCACTCTCTGCCTTCTAGGTGGCCCTCTCTTTCAATAATAAAATAAACAAAAAAAAGAAACCCGCAGAAGGGGAACAGAACCAAAGACAAAAAAGAATTCAAAAAGACATGAGAGAGCTTACTCCATCATATCCTACTTAGCAACGAGGCACTATTTAATGTATGGTGGAAGAATATTTCTGCCAAAATATTAACAAACATTTAAATACAACTTTAAAAAAAAATGTTTCTCTATTTTAATAATTGGCCCATAGTATAATAGCAATAAGCCACTCGGGTTGTGTGGGTTATCGGGAGATTTACCATGGTTGGCGAGGATTTACCCACTCGGCTGTGCCTCATGGGCAAACAGCGCCAGCCGTGGTAAATCCCCCGATAACCCACACCCCCTCGTGGCTTATTGCTTAAATAACTAGGGAGCACATCACCCTCGGGGTTTATGTAGCATCTCAGGACTGGGTGTAAAAACTTGTTACACACACCACCCCATCCTTTATTCTCTGTGTTTTAAGTGAAAAACAGCAAAGGCAAATCTCAAATATATTTAACCAAGTTGTAGAAGTGTCATGTACCTCATCCAGTGTCCCAGAAGTGTGTTCTGATATTGCACATATGTCCTCTGCATCTTCCATGAGCATGGCAGCAAATTCAAGCAGCATGCAAACACTGTTTGCCCAGACTGTATCTTCCATCATGGAGTGTCAGTAAAAATGTACCACCAAGCCCCGGTGGCAAAGAAAACATGACCCATTGTGTTGTATTCTATGACATAGATTCTGGCTGAAGGTATGTCTCGATTGAAGGACTTGTCTGTAACTAAAATCCATTGTTTGACAACCAGAAATGTCAAAAACCCTATTAGAAATATTAATTTTTCTGCATGTAAACCTCCTACAATGTTGCACTTTCTTCTTGCTCATTTACTGTTTTACAACTCACAAAGCGATTACCATGGTGACAGTAATGCTCTCCATCTAAAGTGAAGCAAGAGAAAATAAAACAAGCATTTGTCAATGCCGAATGTTGTTTTGCTGTCATTGGCATTGGTAGTGCAGGAGTTAGAGAGATGCATAATAGGAATGGCAGTGAAGTATGGAACTGACGCCAACTCCACCCCACCCTGCAGAGACTGACGAGCCTTGAGGTGTGCCTTTGGGTCGTCGACCATAACGCTCATGCCATTTCACCGCACCCTGCCCTGCAGACTCTGACAAGTGTCGTGTTGAGCCTTGGGGTGTTGGACCTTATGCTCACCCCATTCCATAAGGAAATACATTGCGATGGGTGCAGTAGAGGAGAATGGGGTGAACCTTGGGATCGAAGAGTCTAAGGCACACCTTGATGCCTGTCACTGACTGCAGGGTGAAAGGGGGTGGTGGTGGTGGAATGGCATGAGCATTACAGCTGACAATCCAAAGTCACACCCCTGACACCTGTTAGTCTCTTTAGGGTGGGATGTTACAGTTAGAAACTGTAATGCCCTAAGCGTTTGTTGGTATTTGCACTCCAAATTTTCAAAATGGGCTTTTTGTGACCCCACCTCATGAAAGCATTAGGGACCTCCACTCATGAACAGTGGCACTGTGATTTTGTTAATCTGTCCCGAACATTGATTCCCTAAAGCAACCACGCCATTCTGCGCCAGATGTGCGAAAACATATTTCGGGCAGGATGTGAAAAATGACAGCTGTACCATTTATAAGGAGGTGTGAAGAAATTACAATGCTGAAAATCTGGAGTGAAAATACTAAAAATTCTCGAAGTTACACGCTTGCGTGGAAACTGTGCAATGCACGCTCATAACACAGTCATTTTGCAGAATTTTTTCACCAAATTTTCAACATAGGCATTTTGGGACCTCTGCTCATGAACAGTGGCACTGTGATTTTGTTAATCTGTCCCAAATGTTGATTTTTCCATAGCAACTGTGCCATTCTGTGATCCTTTCCCTGTTAGTACTAGATCTTGGATAGCCCTGTCTCTTGTGGGTTGTTGTACCAGTTGTTTGAGGCCCTCCCCCTGCAGGGAATCCACCATGTGTCTAGTTCTGGCAAATGCTCCTGCTGGTACTGACCAATCTGTATCCGGCATGTTGAAGTCTCCCATTATCAGAACCTCCCATTTAGCTGTCATGTTTTGTATATCTTCTAACAGTAATGTGTCTGTGTCCTTCCCCTGGTCTGGAGTTCTGTACACAAACCCAGTTCATATAGCCATCCCAATTCTTGTTTCCAGGGTGACCCACAGTTCTTCTGGCTCCTTATGTGTATTCTGAATTTCTGTAGCTCTGATATTTTCATTGACATAAAGGGCCACTCCACCCACCTTTTTGCACCTCGGTCTCTTGTGAACAGTATATAGCCAGGTACTGAAGTCTTCCAAGTGTGGTTACTGGTAAACCATGTCTTGCTAATGGCTACTATGTCCGATTTAGCCTCTGTCATTATTGCTTGCAAGTCTGGGATCTTGTTTCCCAGACTGCGAGCATTTGTGTACATGATTTTCCATTGGCCAGATTTTGGTGTGTTAGTTGTTGGGTGAGATCTGGCATTTCCCCTGTGCGTCGTACGGGGAGCCGGACCTTTTTCCTTACCTGGTGATGCAAATGAACTAAAAACATGCTGCACTCCTGTTTGATCACTAGCTGAGGGGGGAGAGGTGTTCTTCCCATTCGACGTATGTGATGCTGCATCCCTCTCCCCATTTACTAGTTTAAATATTCTGCAAAGACATCAAACTTCTGCCCCAATGCACTGACTCCCTCCTTATTCAGATTCAGTCCCTCAAATTTAAAGAACTTTCTCTCCCCAAACTGTTACCAGTTCCCTACAAATTTGTGTCCTTTTTCCTGGCACCAGCCCTTAAGCCACATGTTTAGCTCCCCTATCTCCCCTTCTCTGAACTTCGGTCTATCTGCCCCCCTCTCCCAGACTAGCAGGATCTCAGAGAAGGAGATGCCAGATGAAATAGATGATAGTTTGTCACCCAGCCCAGCCTAGTCAAGTGTTCCTTGGTCTCCACAGCTGACCGGCTGGCGAGATTGTTAGTCCCTATGTGTACCAGGACGTCAATGTTTTCTCCTGCTTCCTGAACTGTTTTAGCAATGCGGTCAGTGTGTCTCCATGCTGATGTACCTGGGAGACATCTGACCATCAACCCTGGCTGGAGATAGGTATCAACTCCCTGAATCATGGCGTCTTCTATAATCAGAAGTTTTTGGGGTTTCCTTTTTGCTTTTTCTGTTTTGGTTCCGGTTTTGGGTGAGTTTTGTTGTGCTAGCTCCTGTGCTGCAGTGTCCTCTGCTCCTTTGTTTGATTTCGGAGATAGAGGCAGATACCTGTTTGTATGTGCTTTTTTCTCTGTCTTTAATTCTTAACTAGTCACATGCTCAAACTTACCGCTGCAACACTGTCCTTTCTTTGTATCATTCTTTTCTTGCACAGTCACCCTTGTAACACTTCCCCTAGTTGGACTCTACTCCCCAACCGAGCGCAGGGCAATACCTCCATTACACTACTGGCTGGACATCTGGGGATTGTTCTTGCATTGTAAATGGGCCATGGTCCCCTTTATTTAACTTTCCCCAATGTGATAGCTAGATCTCTAACTACCAATCTACCCTTATCATCACCGTCTCAGGTCCCATTGTCTTCCATTTCCAGGGGAAGAACGGGAACATGAAAAGGCAACATAGCTCCAATAGGGCTGCTAAACAGGTGTCTAAACTGATAAGAGAATACCTCCTTAGGCTCGCCCTCCTGCTCCTTCTACTGTCAGGCAACATCCACCCTAACCCAGGACCAGCACAACGCAGTCCAAATGTTTCTCGCCGCAAACAGGGAACTCTTACTCTGGCTACTCTCAACATCTGCAACCTCCTGTGTAAAATCGACTCCCTTAAAGTTTGGGTTTCACAAAACAATCCTGACATACTCTTGTCATGGAAACATGGTTATCCCCCAAAATACCAGACTCTGTAGTTCATCTACCTGGTGACACAATTTTTAGATTGGACATGCTGACCAAGCGAGGTGGTGGCTGTGCCATCTACCTAAAAGACTCACTAAAGGGTCTAGCATGCCTGTGACTGACACTGGATGCCCCACTCAGGTATTAGGGATCAAAGTACTACTGGGAGCACATCAAAAGACTCTCACAATACTGTCAGTTTATATACCACCCAAAGACCCTAACACTGGCCTTTATAAAGTCTTGGATTACCTAAAAGCCCCAAAACACATTGCCGAGGCAATTATATTTGGTGACTTCAATATAAACTGGTTGTCAACTTCCTCAGGCCCCATAAAGGATGCACTATCGGCGCTACATCTTTCTCAACTTGTCAGCTCTCCCACAAGAATTAACTACAAAACTGGGACAAGCACCACTCTCGACTGGGTAATTTCAAACTGCCTTGACCGGATCTCCAATGTAACTGTGCACGTTGACTCTCTAAGTGACCACTCCCCTGTCACCTGTAGCTGGACCAACAAATTCCAATCCCCACCGCCTCTGACTGTATTCAACAGAGTGCTTATACGTGGCCACCTGGAGCACCTAAAACAACACCTTCTCTGTCAGGACTGGTCTCTACTGGACTCCTCTGCCAACGCTAATGAAGCCCTTAAGCACTTTATCAGTACTTTCAACACCGCCTGTGATGTACATGCACCCCTCAAGAAAATGAAGGTGCACAGCACTATACATCCCTGGATTACCCCATATCTTCTTGCTACCATCAAATTGAGGGTCCACCTCTGGTACTGTGCTAAATCATTGGGCAAACCTCAAGACTGGCAAGCCTATTAAGCTGCAAGAAATTCCTGCACTCTGGCCATCCGCAAAGTGAAAGGCAATCACCATAGGGGAGCAGCTTACCAACAGTTGGGGTGATAACAGGAAATTCTGGTCAAATATTAAAGATATAACTGGAAAAGACCCCAAAAAGGCACCAACTATGATAAACCTCGACGGCTCCCACATACTGGATCCACTTCAAATTGCAAATACTTTCAGTGATTCCTTTACTGATCTTAGCAATGTCCTACCGCAAGATTTCTTTGATGATATCACCTTAAAGTCTTGCACCAGCAGAAGAACAAGACAAATGATCGCCCTCTTTTCTACTTTAAATACATCTCTGTTGCCCAAGTCAGGAAGCTGCTGAGCAAGGTGCTGGGTAAGTCACGGCATAGTGGGGACTCCCTGGACCTCAAACTAATTGCACTTACCGCTGAGGAAGTACTCCCACCTATCACTAAGATCCTTAACCTCTCTCTGTTGTTGTCTCAGTTCCCTCAGGTTTGGAAAACAGCCATTGTTACACCAGTTCATAAAACTGGGGACCGTGTGCAACATAGCAACTATAGGCCTATATCAATCCTCCCTCCCCTTTCAAAAATACTTGAGTGTATTGTTGCCAGCCAACTAGTGGACTACCTCAGTAAGTACTCCCTGCGGTGTGAACAACAACAAGGTTTTAGAAAAGGGCACAGCATCACCACTGCTCTCCTAGAACTCACTGGCTCTGTCCACCAATCTGTTGACCAAGGCAGTCTTGTGGGGGCAGTCTTTATAGGCTTAACCAAGGCCTTCGACACGGTTAATCACCAGCTCCTCCTTAATCAGCTCTCTCTAACTGGCTTCTCCCCTGATTCACTGTCCTGGTTTACAAGCTATCTTGGAGGTAGATCACAATGCGTGAAGATTTCCAATGCTATCTCAGACCAAAAACCAGTTCGGTCTGGTGTACCCCAGGGCTCAGTTCTGGGTTCCCTACTATTCAGCATCTTCATTAACAATTTACCATCTGCGCACACTGTTCTATGTGGATGACACTGTCATTTTTGCAAGCCACCCTGAGCCGCACGTGCTCGAAAGCAACCTACAGAATGGTTTCCTGGACGTCGAGCACTGGTTCTCCAAACAGAAACTAGTGCTAAACTACAAGAAGACAAAACTCCTGTTGTTCTCCTCTGCCCCCAGTAGATACAACAGACATTCTCTCACTATCAGAAATAGCCAAGATGACCCCCTTGAACAAATACAGCACTTTCAAGTATCTTGGGGTCACCCTAGATAGTCACCTCACCTATACACCCCACATTGAAAATGTAGCCAAAGCCGTCAGTGCTAGGATTGGTCTTCTCTATCAACTCAGAAAGTGTCTAACACCTGAAGCTCTCAATCTGGTGATTCACAGTTCGGTGCTCTCTATTATCGACTATGGGCTTGTCATTTATGGAGCTGCTATCAATACTGCTCTCAAAAGGCTCACTGTTGTGCTAAACAAGGCTTGTAGAGTCCAAATAGGGGCATCCCACCTCACCCATACTTGCGGTCTCTATAAACAGACTGGATGGCCCAGTCTATCTGGGAGAGTGAAATACCACACCTGCCTTCTCACTAAAAAGATTCTACTTGGGTTCATGCCGAAGGGTCTGTGTTGTCTGCTTCACAAATCTCCAAAGACCCAACATACGCTCACCTCATTCACCAAACTCCTATTCATCCCACGGTGCCGGACCACGCAATGCCATCGTGCCTTTGGTAGCAGAGCACCTTCCTGGTTCAGTGGACTCCCCAATAGTCTAGCTACCCTTCATAAACTTGGAGAGTTCAAACATAAGCTCCAAACTCACCTCCTATCTGAAAACTCTTGTGATTGCTCCACCTAATTTCCAGGTCCCTTTCACGACCTCCACTAGTCCATCCCCACCCCCTTCTTGGACCTCCCCTCACTGACACCTCTATCACCCCCATCTTACCACCCTCCTCCCTGCCTTTGCCCCTCTCCTTCCCCTTTCTAAGACTCTCCCCCATCGTAGTTGCAACTTTACAAGGCTGTCTGGCTGCTCCTCCCTCTTGGTTCTTCCTTCCCCCCCCTACTTTTCTTCCCTCTGCCTCTGATCAAGTTTTGCTTAATGTGTATATAACTGAAGCTTAGTTGTCCTGTACTATAACGTAAACACATGTACATCTGTTATGAAATATTTTGTATGACTTGTCTGTTTCTCTGCAACTGTTCGTAACCCTCCCTACTGACGTGGAACCTTTGTAAATGAGCTGCCTGGCACTCAAAGGTGTTTGTAATCCTAGAATGAATAAATGAAATAAATAAATAAATGTAGTTTTTATATGGTTTGTGGAGGTAATATACTGGAGAGCACAGAATGATGGGGCACCCGATTTGCCCCTCCTAGCCACCTGCCAACCTCCTGGACCAACTACCCTCTGCGGTCGAGGTGCTTATGTTGGGGAAATGGCGGGCAGTTTTTATAATATATTTCCTCTTGAATATGCAATTTAAGGCATGCAATCTCTGCCCATGCTGCCTGGAGCTGAGCCCTTAGATCTCCAATGGCCCAGCATGTAGGACAGTGTCCTAAATCCTGTAAAACTGACCTTCTGAAAAGTGTTCCGCAGTTGCTACAGTTAATGATATCCATTCCAGATAAGTTGCTGGGTTTATAACCTGGTCAGAGTAATTAGAAGGAAGAAACTGAAAGCAAAAGTCTGATTTTGTGTTTTGTTTGTTTGTTTTTTGTATAACTTTTTATAACAAGTTAAATTACTAGTGCCCCTGTAAATGAGGTCACTGTGTGGATACCCCTCTGATCTGCCCCTTCCTGCTTTGCTACAGAAAATGTCACGACTGTGCTACCCTATAAAAGGAGTGTAGTGTGGGGTGGTTGGGGATGGGAGTGGGTGGCTGGACCCTTCCCCTGCCGAAAAAGAACAACCACGGACTAAAGAAATGAGGTAAGAGCAGAAACAATAAGTCAGCAACAAATGCAGTATCCCTGAAAGCTTATCCTAATGATAGATAAAACTGTAAAACCTGTAAAGCACCACCTGTAGTACTGGAGCCCGCACCTTCACAAGGATATTACCAAACTGAGGCAGTCCAGAGAAGGGCAACCAAAATGGTACAGGGACTGCATCAGAAAACATATGAGGACAGATTAACAGAGCTCAATATGTATACCCTAGAGCAAAGAAGGGAGAGAGGTGATATGATCGAAACATTTAAACACCTTAAGGGCATTAACAAGGTGAAAGAGTCTAACATGTTTCAATGTAAGAAACATAGCAGGACAAGAGGACACAGCATGAGATTAGAGGGAGGCCGATTAAGGGGTAATGTGAGGAAGTTCTTTTTCACAGAAAGGGTGGTGGATGCATGGAACAGCCTAACTCAGGAAGTGGTGGATATGAATACAGTGCAGGGCTTCAAACAGGCATGGAATAGGCATAAGGGAGCAATACAGATGAGTATGAATAGATAGGCCGTTGACAGAGCAAAGGCCGATGGCTCATTCATAAGGTAGAAAAAGAAATGGGCAGACTGGATGGACCTTGCAGTCCTTATATGCCGTCAACTTCTATGTTTCTATTCTGCCCCAGATGTGCAAAAACACATTTTGGGCAGGATGTGAAAAATGACAGCTGTACCATTCATAAGGAGGTGTGAAGAAATGGCAATGTTGAAAATCTGGAGTGAAAATATTAAAAATTCTCGGAACTTACGAGCGTGCGTGGAAACTGCACAACGCATGCTCATAAGTCATTTTGTGGAATTTGTTCACCAAATTTTCAGCATAGGCATTTTGGGACCTCTGCTCATGAACAGTGTCACTGTGATTTTCTTAATCTGTCCCAAACATTTGATTTCCCACAGCGACCGTGCCATTGTGCGCCAGATGTGTGAAAACACATTTCAAGCAGGATGCAAAAAATGACAGTTGTACTATTCATAAGGGGGTGTGGAAAAATAGCAATGCAGAAAATCTGGAGTGAAAATATTAAAAATTCTCAGTTACGAGCGTGCAGGGGAACTGCGCAATGTATGCTCATAACAGTCATTTTTTTGGCATTTTTTCACTAAATTTGCAACATAGGCTTTTTGGAAGCCCACCTCATGAACAGTGGTACTGTCGTTTCCTTAATCAGTCCCGAAAGGTGATTCTACGCAGTGACTGCGAAATCACATTTCGGGACTGAATAACGAAATGACAGTGACTGAGTTCATGAGGTGGGGTCCCAAGAACCCCATGTTGAAAATGTGGAGCCAAAATTTGCAAAAATGGCTGAGATAGCTACCCAAGTTGAAAACCTCCTATTGATGCCATTATACAACTTACTGAGATTTTCTTCAGTTCGCGGTCGGTTTTGAAGAGTGCAGACATGTTCCTCCTCCACTGAAGATCGTTGTAGCCAGGCTCCAGAGGTAAGCATGGGGTGAAGGGGATGCGGGGATGTGCGAGAGGGTGGGTGCGGGTTGGGGAGGGAGCATTGTGACCTTGAGGGACCGTTTTCTCTTTTACAGGTGACAAAAAAAAAAAAGACATCTCGGGAAGGGTTTTTTGGGGCACACTGGGGTGAGCTCCCAGTGTGCCACCTGTGTTTTTTGGGGAGGGGGATTGAAGACGATTGGGATTGGGCCCCCAGTCGGCAAAGAAAGCATGTTTGTGTTTGGGGGGGGCATGATGCCGAGAGGGATCGGGCACCCCCTCAGCACACAAATTCACAAGGGGGACTTTAAACTGACAGTGATTGGGCTCCCCGTCAGCAAATGAACTGAGGACGGGGTATTCTGACAGGGGATTGGGCACCCTGACATCGGTTTTCACGGGACTCTGAGAGACGGACGGCAACAGCCACTGCCATGTTTATTGAAATATTACACCTGGCAAGGCATGCCCTGCAATGACGGGGGCTCCCTCATTGCAGCAGCGAAAATCTTTCAAGTTGGTGGCATGCTTCTGAGCTGCTGTCATAGACAGCATGCTTATTCATTGGTGCCACACAGACCAGACCAAGAAAGCAGTGGCACCACTGTCCACAGCACAGCCGCACTGCCACAACCTGCTAAACTCCAGCAAGCTGTCACAAAATGTTGCTTGTGCTGCACACGCAAGACAACATAAAAATGAACTGCTGGCAGTTTTTAATTTTAACAAGAGTTGTGTTTTTAATGTTATATGAAAGCACAGTTATTTATTGAAGTTCTCTTTTAGTTAATCACAGAATACACCATGAAGAAACAATGGGAACCTGCCAAATCGGAACTAGAGACTATTCTCCTAAGATTGGGTCTGTGGTATCAGTTATAAAATGTGTTTTTTCCAACTTTAAACTTGTATTTCATGTACTGTGTTTTTCATGAATTGCTCAAATCAGAATGTGCTGTATTGCCTTGTTTTCATGAACTGTTATATGCTGCTACGTGTAAATGGAATTTCAGCAGTCTTTTGTATTCTGTTAGACTATGTAAACTGTACTGGTGGCCTAAAATGTACTCCCAGATAGAAGCTACTGTTAAAGACTGCTACTTTGCAGACAACATGGCAAAACTGCAGTAACTCATGTTGTACCTTGCCAGCCACTGCTTGGGATAGAGTTGCGCTAGACATTGTTGGCCCTTTTCAGTTTGTCCCATCTGACTATTTTTGTGCTATAACCTTGGGGCTATAATAACTCAGGTGGATTACTACAGTAAATGGCCTGAAGTTGCTTTTGCTTCTCAAGTTGATACTTCTACTGTTATTAAATTTCTGACTTCAGTTTTTGGCAGAAAAGGGAATCCTTGCAAGCTTGTTTCAGACAATGGGGTCACAGTTTACTTCTAGACAATTACCTGAATTCTTGCAACAAAGGGGAATTAAACACCAAATAGCTTCTGTGTACTATTCTCGTGCAAACTGAGAAGCTGAGAGATTTAACCGTGTACTCAAGGACTGCTTGCAACCAGCTTGCAGTGAAAGACAACCACTGAAGTTATTTGTTCCAAAATTCTTAGTGGCCTGTAGAGCAATACATCGTGCTACTACTGGAGTTTTACTTTCCTAATTACTCCGCTGTAGACAGATGGCATGCCGACACAGTTAAAGCGACTGTCCCTTCTCATAGTGATAAAGAAATACAAGTGAGAGTGAAAGGAAAATGAGAAAACCCAGGAGTGTGCTGATAATTGCTGTGGTGTTTAAGTTCCTACCTTTAGGACTGGAGATTCTGTTTGGATGAAGAAACCTTGAGAAATCAGAAAGGGTGAATCTAAATATTCTGAGCCAAGGGTTGTGGTTAGTAAAAAAAAGGTTCCAGTACTTACTAGCTGGATGATGGAAAACTTTGGAATGCTTCACATCTTTCTGCCTCACCTGAGGTAATGCATCTCATGGATATCCATAAAGTGACATTTGAACTACACCCTCAGGTTACTAATCCAGTGACCCCTGTTGTCTCACCTAGATGTGTGTGCGTATGAAAACCACCTGTGTGGTCTAAGGACTGTATAATAGGGACATAAGAACTGTAGGAATTTATGCTAAAACATTGGGTATTGGAAACTAGAAAGTGTTAACAATACAACTGCTGTTGGTTACTATTTTTTTATTTATTTATTTTAGTCTTTGGTAACCAGGTAATGCCCACTAGGCTCAAGTACCTGTTTTCAGAGTGACCTGGGGCACTGAGGAGGTTAAGTGACTTGCTCAGAGTCACACAGTATGCAAGTGAAGGTTATGGGAATCAAACCCCAGTCTGCTGGGTGTACCAGTCTTGTTTACAGCTTGTTACTCCAACCTCTAGTCTATACTATGTTTATTACACTTTCATTTTACAGGTATTCCTACACTGCAAAAGTTTGGTATGGTTGCTTTAAAAAAAGGGGGGGGGGGATGTGTTGTCTAATGCTAATATGAGACAATTCTAGTTACTGCCACTAGATGTCTCTATAGTTAGTCTGCAGATGGATACAGGTTCGTTTACAGTCTCTTAGTCTTCAGTGGGTTATTGTTGAAGTGGTGAAGATGGAGTCTGTACAATAAAGATTGAGTTCAGTTCTTCTGTTATTAGTGTTCCTAGTGCCATTCCTGCCTGGTGTTCTTACTGCTTACCAATACATAGCTATCACAAAGACAGCCCAGTGTGTGTTGCAGATCCTGTCCCTCACTCCAAAGCAACCCTTGAAAGCACAAAAAGCAGCACACACAGAAAAACTGCGAGTGCAAGGGCATTTTATAAACTCATTACATGGATAAGTAGTCTGTTATGGACAGCTAAAGATTTTCATCCATCTAGTCTGTCCTGTACTAAATTGTTACCTAGTCTGACAAAGTCTCTGACTAACATTCAGTACAACGGGGATCACCTTTGTCCCTAAAGATCTCTCTGTACTGGCCCCATTTGTTAATGAAATGTTGTACCATAGCAATTTCAATTCTACTAAAATACAGCAAAACGATTGAATAAAATACAGCAGCTGACCAAAGTTGGACATGGCATTAATCACTATTAATGCCCGCTCCAAACAGCAATAATCCCCGCTCCAAACAGTAGTACCACAGCTAACCACACTAAAAATGCTAGATAGGAGTCGGAGAAAACAAAGGTATGACCACAGTGAAAGCAGCATGCACATTGCAAAATAAAACCCAAAATGACATGCCAGCATTGTACTACACACCCATCCACCCAGTGAAAATCTGAGTTTCTAACAAGGCAGTCAAAATCGTTGCCGTTTCTCAAGATTGTGCACATTACTAAATTATACCTTGTGTCCCCATTCACGGTCCTGTGACTGAGTGTTTGCATGCTCTTATTTAGATACACTCCCAGCGCCGCATCTGAAGAGCAAAGAACCATTGCTGACTCTGGATGCGTAGGAAAACTATGCTTGCACGCAGGAGTCTCCCAGAAGTTTTGTTAAATATATAAAAAATAAAGATGAGAAGTACAGCATGGAGCTTGTAGCCGAGCAGTTAGTCGAGTAGTAATCAATGTGCTGGAATGTATATAAATCAACCCCAGCATTCAAGGCGGCATGAATGAGTAGTGCAGGAAAACGTTCCACGATATAATAGTGAGTCTTGCACAGAAATATGTACCGCGTCAAATAGTGAAAGAACTACAGGAATGCGTTACACTACTCAGAAAGAGTTACACAGTAATACCTTTGTTTTGCCCCATCACAATATAAATAAATATCATAGCTGTAACGCCTGATGCTCAAAACAGTGAACTTGGTAAATGGTTAGTTGTGTGCATTTATTATCGTTTTTGATAAATTGAACCTATTTGTAATAGTACCTCAGAAATAGCACTTGTCATGTTACAAGCGCATTAAGCCACTCCTAAGGAGGCTTCTACTGGGGAATTAATGCATGGTTGGGTTAATTCCTCAGTAGAAGCCTCGTTAGTCCTTCATCGTGGCATAATGATTACTTCACAACCTCTTCTGATGGTCCATTTCATGTACTCACATCCTTTATTGAAACTATTGCTCCCAACTTTTAAGGCCCTGTCCACACTGCAACAGAAAACACTGTAATGTTTGGATAATGGTACAGACCGACACTGTTACGGTGTGTCCACTCTATACAGTATGTGCAGATGGTTGCAAACCGTTACTGCCCATCCACACCGCAAACGGGTTGGAAACCGTGCCCAAACCGTGTACAGCTGGGCATGTCCCATGTTGCGGTCTTGTGCAGTGTACCCTTCCCGTACCCAGAATATCCTCCCCAACACGATGTCCCTACTGAGTCCCAATCATGGGACTGCCACAGTGCGGTGCCGAGGCTGCGAGTGCAGATGCTGCGGTTCTGATCCCTGGAAGCAAAATGGCCAGCACAGCTGTCCTGTGGGCTGCTGTGGTCAGTGCTTCCCTGCATCGGGCACCACAACATGCTGCCACACAACGCCATGAACATATGGCGGTATCCGTATGTACATGCACGGTTTACTCGGGTGCCCTTCCCTGGTGTGGAGCCCGTCTGCACTGTTCTGCAGATGCCCCTCTGCCACACGCCCTGCACTGGGCACGCACTGTACTGCTTCACACGTCCCCGATCCTCTGTATATCTCTCCCATGCTGGGGGGCTGGGTGCTGGCAGCACGGAGCCGCTGCACAGCAGTATGGGATTCTGGCAGACTGGTAGCTACACGGATGTCCGTTTACACGGCACCTTGTAACGTTACAGCACTGCTAATGTTACAGAAACCGTTGTTGAAACCACCTCCTAACAGGTTTCAATAACGGTTTTGAAAATGCCGTCTGTAACATTACCAGTGTAAATGCTCACCGTTACAGTAACGATATCGGCACTCTGTAACGTTACAGAGGGTGTTTTCAGGTGTAGTGTGGACGGGGCCTAAGTTGTACCCCCTAGTGTTTGTTTATTTAGTTTTTGTTGACAGGGAAAGCTGGGCTAGACAATACTGCCTGTTTTCAGACTTGCCCTGGGGGATGTTTTTAGACTTGTCTGGGGGGTAGAGATGCAAACTAACTGGAACTTAACTAAATTAAGCTGTTGGGCTGTTGTATTTTGAGTGAATGGGGAACTCTGACCAGGACACGGTGGAAATTCCCCTAATCATTTACGGTTCTGCCTGCTGTAAATGGATTTGTAGGTAGAGGCATTTCTGTTCTGCTTGGAGTGGGTCAAGGATGTCCATTAAGCACTTTATTGAACGTTGTTCCCTGGATCCACTTATTAAAAAGATACTTCTGGATAGAAGAGCGATAAATATTTCCTCGCCTGTGCCATGAGGTGAAAATAATGGCCTACACCGATGATGTTTGTTTATACATTATATATTAGATGTTCCTTCAGGAATATGTGCCTTGAACATCATTAAAAAAATTCCAAAACTTCTAGGGATAAACTGAATATTACCAAAAGCATGGGTCTTAAATTGGGTTTGTTAAGTGCAGGCATTTCTGAGGTAGCAGGGATTCGTATCTCTGAAGCTCCCGTAGAAGTACTGGGGGTTAAATTTGGTCCAGGGGATTTACCTTCATTAAATTGGACTGAAAAACTAGGCCACTGCATGGCTAAGGTGACAAAGTGGAACACATGAAGGTTTTACAAGCAAAAGGAGTGCTCATTAAGTCATTGTTATTATCCATTTTTACTTATTTACGTTTAGCACATCCCCATCCGGAAGTCTTAAAGCTAAAATAATTAGTGGGTTTTGTTTCCCAAATGCTGTGAGGCACTCGGTTGAATCTGAGAAAGAGATTTTGCCTGTCTAACAGTAAGAAATGGGGGACTGAATATGGTTAACCTGGTGGTTTTCTTTTGCACTTTATTTTTTCATGCCTGTTTGAAAATTGGTTTCCAGTGTCATTCAAAATTCTGGCATGAATAGTTCCTGTATGAGATGGAAGGTTTTTTCTGTTTGGGTTATGTTTTCACCTAGAAAATACCTGCTTTCAAAAAAAAAAAACAGATTCTGTGGAAGGTGTCTAAGAAAATGGTTTTGTCACTGGCATGGTCTCAATTATATCAGACAGTAATGTCACAGACTCATCTTTGGTCACCAGAATTTTTATTACAGTATGTCCACCTTGTAAAGATTCCTTTGGTTCTTGCACAATTGAATGGTAAGAGGGTAACGAAAAAATGTGGGATATACTTTGGCTCATTATTTACGATCGGTTAGGAGTGAAAAGCAGTCTTAAACATGAAAGCTTAGAGGAGCAGATGTGTACTCAACCAGATTGCACCTTGGTAGTGGAAACTTGATAAAAAAAAAAAAAATTCTGGAATGCCATTATGCAGTTACTTTCTGGCTTTTTCTGGTGAATAGATGGAAAATGCTTTGGTCAGAAAGATTGTTGTAAGGAAACCTGGAATTTAGGAGATTTTTCTCTTCAGTGCAAGAAATATAATAAAGGCACACTGACAGTTATCTTTGCTTGTCTAAACTTTTATCTGTGGCAAGCAAGGTGTCAACACGTGATGCAACAGTTGCCATTCCACATAGGCTTGGCTGGGAAAAGTAGCACTTTGCCAGGAGAACTTCATGAATTTGGTGCTGGAGATGGGAACTTTGCAAAAGGGAAGTTAGCTCACTTCACTGGTGATTAAAATAAAGTAATTTTTAAATAAAGAGGGGACTGAGTACTGCTACTTTATATACTGTGGTGTGACATAAAAAGGCTCGTTCACAGGACCACCTGCCGCACTGGCCACTTTCAAATCGTTCAAACAGATGTTAAGAAGTCGCAGGAGGGCCCCGTTCAGATGGCACCGGTGTTTTCGGTGCCATTTTGCTTTCCAGCGATTTAGGTATTGTTCTGATCTCTGTTGAGTTGAGGGGATTTGTAGTGATGCAGGTGGTTTGCTTGTTCAGATGGCACAGGAAACCACCTACACCACTCTGCAAAACCCAGGAAAAGAGGAATCGTGGTGGCAATGCCACGTAATGGAAACCTGCCAAAACGGGAAGGCTTACGTGTCTGCAGGAGCACCGATCTGGCTGTTGTGAGCCAGTGACAACAGCTCACAGGCGGGTGTGTGAATGAGCCTCATATCACAGTCTTTGTTTCTTGCTGGTAGATAAGCAGTGAATATACAGGAGTGTGAGACCAAAAGTAACCTTCTTTACACTTCTAGAATACTAGAAAATGGAAGCACAGATTTTTTCTTATATAGCAAAAACAAAAAAGAGCCTCAACTTTGCTAAACTCAACTTGCTGTTTGCACGAAACCTGGCTATGGTATAAAGTGCTACTGGACTACAGAGAACTGTATCATCTGCACACATGAACAGCACAGTTTACAATGTTTTAGTGCATTATTTACACAAATCGAGTTCAAGAATGGATGTTTTTTGTGGTATAACCAATTCTTTGGACATGAGAAGAACTGATTGCTGATGGACACATCTTGAGATCACATTTTCAGGTCAGGTAGCCTACAAACCCATTTCAATGCTTGGTTACTCATTGCCAAAGAGATTTACCAAGCTGTTGATGTGCACCACATATTGTGGTTCCTTAGGATCCCTTCCACTTCCCGGTCTCTGGAGCCATCCATGATCTGCCCCCCGCGTTCAGGCACTTAATGACGTGAATCCAGGGAGAACACAGAAACATGCTCCATTAAAGTTTATGGGGGCAGCATTAGCATCATTTTTATATATAAGAATGGTCATTATCCTGCTGAGAGAGAGAGAGAGAAAGCAGCCAAAGCTTCCTTAAATCAAGGACGTTATGTAATAGACTACTTAACCTCTGTGAAATAGGTATCTATTAAGGGGAGGAGTTGAAGGGGGCTGGTTGAACTGTGGCTTTAAAACAGTACTTGTTTGTGGTCTCTGTCTGCTGAGAGAGAGACAGAGAAAGCAGCCAAAGCTTCCTTAAATCAAGGAGGTTATTTAATAGACTACACTGAATTGAATTGTTACTTTTTGGACCTGTGTAAGTAAGTAGTATTGAGTCTCTGTTTTTGGGGTTGACTTTTCTTGGTTTAACTTTTATTTGCTAGGGAGGAACTGTAGCTGGGAGATATTTGCAGTCATTTGTGACTAGACCTGTTACTTAACCTCTGTGAAATAGGTTTCTGAAAGGAAGGAAAGCACTCCCCGGGGAGGAGGGTCAGAGTTGTAGTTGATTGTTTCTGGAGGGCACAGGTTTACTCCCACCACCCTGCCCTCACCCCACCCACCCCAAGCGCCAACTTCCCACTTCCCCAAAACTGCTAACAACATACACCTGTTCATATCCTTAAAGGCACAGCACAATGAATAGGGGATAGAGACACTCACAAGCTTGCACACACTAAAACAAGAACTAAAAAAAAAAAGAAAAGCATCTGTAACAAGAAGGGACGCATACATGTGGGGAGTGGTGCAATGCACAGGCTGTGGAGCAGCAGTCTTCTGGGAGACATTCTGGAGACCGCATTGCTGCCCTGTTTGCAGGCACCTCTCTAGTCTGAGGTAGGAGGTTGTTCGTCTCCATGCTGACCTGGCAAGGATTCAGGAAACCTGCTCCCCCACCCAGGCCACCGCCACTACCTCAGAGGTTGCCAAGAAAGAGAAGTGGTTGGACCACTGTGGGCTCAGGGAGGGTGAGGGTGGTGGAACAGAGGTGCATCCCTCCAGTTGTGCCTCTCTACAAATCATTTGCCACTGTGGTGGAGCATGGTTCCTCTATGGAGGCACCAGCCGTGGAGACCAAGGAGGATGCTGGGAACCTCCACAGTGGAGACCCACAGGAGGGTGGCACAGGACCCCACAGGGGAAGGAAACAACTTCTGGTGGGGGACTCGATTGTTAGGGGTTAGAACTGTGGGAGAGAGGCGAAAGGGAGGTAAGGTGCCTGACATGGCTTGGAGGGACAGGAAACGAATCCTCAGGATGGTGGGAGCAGCTGCAAGGGAGAGTGAGCTGGATGTCATTATCCACCTAGGAACAAATGACCTGGCTGAGAATGGGATCAGAGCAGTGCAACAGGAGTTTGTGGAGTTGGGGAGGGGCCTTAGACAAGCAGCACACATGGTAACTTTCTCGGAAGTGCTACTTGTCTATGGCATGGATGATGCTAGGGTACTCTGCACCATGGGATTCAATGACTGGTTGAAAAACTGGTGCAGAGCTCAGGAATTTGGCTTCATTGGGGACTGGAGCTCCACCTGGAGGGATACAGGCCTATACTGACGCAATGGTCTGCATCTGTCCAGGAGGAGAACCAGGATCCTAGGTGATAGGTTTAAATGCTTCATTGGCAAGCATTTAAACTAGCCAAGAGAGGAAGCACTGAAAAGGAGAAGGGAAATCCTAGCCCCAACCCAAAAAAAATCAGGATAGTTAGTGAGGTAAACACCAGGATAGAGCAGTCGATAGGGAGAAGTGCAGGGGTAAATGGAGAAAAAAACAAAGGCAGTAAGGACTAGGATGGGGCAAAAAGAAATAAAGCCATAAAAAATGGAGGGTAATGAGTACCAATGCCCATAGTCTAGGTAAAACGCTCCCTGAAATGGTGGCCTTGATGGAAGATGGATGCCTGGATATCGTGGCAGTCACAGAAACATGGTACACAGAGAACCATGACTGGGATGTTCACATACCAGAGTACACAATCTACAGGAGGGACAGGGAGGGAATAGGAGGAGGAGGAGTAGCTCTCTATGTAAGGGAAGGGATCGAAGCAACAGAACTAAAGGGTAAACAGGGAGGAGAAGAGGCACTGTGGGTCACCCTGGAGACTGGAAATGGCACCACAATCTGCACAGGGGTTGTATACAGGGGGAGAAAATGGACAAGGAAATGATAGAAGGCATCCTTAGGATGGCAGAGAAAGGGGGATATTACTGATGGGGGACCTGAATAAGCCAGATGTTAACTGGAGCAGCTTTGCTGCAGCCACATCCAAGAGCAGGGCCATTATCGATGCCCTACAGGGGGCATGCCTCAGACAGTTAGTTTTGGAACCCACTCGGGAGGGAGCAATCTTAGACCTGGTACTCTCAATCAATCAATTAAATCTTTATTTATCCAGGCGGACATCTTAGAGCAATGCTCATTTGCAAGATGGACCTGGTTAGGTCAGGGACAATTACATAAACATAGTGCAATGCAAGGAACAAGATACAATATACATACTGTTGATTTATACAATTTACATAGTTGAATTATCAGGAAATTCTGATAACTCTATACCATTTTTTTATTTACAATTTTTACATAACTTTAAGGTCATAGACAGAATATTGAAATGTGGCATGGAGGAAGTGTTGTTGATGAGTTGTATACATGGTTGAGAAGATGGATTTGATAGGAAACAAGGAAGTAGTAGTCAATAAGGATCTGGATGGAGTTGGGTGATAGGCTTCAGCAGCTTTTAGCAGTGGGGAGTTAAGGGGGGGGGAGGCGGGTGTCCGGAAGGGAGGAAGGGGGAAGGGAACAGTTGGCAATGGGGGGGAAGGATGTACAAGAGGGAAACTCCATGGGAGAAGTATGGAGGGATTGCAGACCATGTGGAAGTTGACAGGAAGGATTAGAGATGCAGAAGGCAGAGAGGGCACAATTCACTTTTGTGCTACCGAAAACATTTGCATTGCTCCTTGACAAGCTTTGAGTAAAGGGTTTTGAAGGATGTAATGGGTATGGGTATACTCAGTGTCAGGACTTTCTGCAGTTTGTTCCATAGTGAGGGCAGCATGAAACTGATGGCTGTCCTTCCAAAGTAGGTATTGACTTTGGGTACTTTGAGCAGGATGGAGGGGTAGCTTTTTAGAGCATATTTGCTTATAGGAGTTTGTGAGAATCAATCCGAGATGTATTGCTGTAGTTGCTTGGATATGGCTCTGAATGTCCAAAGTGCTGCGTTTCTGTCTCTTCTGAAATGGAGTGAGGTCCATCCAACTGCTGCATATAGAGAGCAATGATGGGTGTCGTATGGCAGTCCTGTAATGAACCTCAGTGCCCTGTGATAGTCAAATATGGATGGAGAGGTTCTCCAATCTTGAAGTGGTAGCCATCTGGGAACAAGCAACCACCAAACAGTGTGGTGCACGATAAACTTAGCTGTAGAGTAAAGCCATACAAAAGTAAAGGCACTGGACTTCAGGATGGCTGATTTTGTCAAAATGGGAGAGTGCCGCAGAAAAGCACTAGCAAACAGGCAAGAAGGCGGGGTGGAGCAACAATGGGGAAACATCAAAACTGCCTTCACAGAGGCAACAAGCCTTTGTGTGAAACAAATAAACAAATGAAAGAAAAAAAACACTATGGTTCTCAAAAGAAGTGGTGGGGAAGATTAGGGAGAAAAAGATAGCATTGAGGAAGTATAAGGAAACACAGAAGGAGCAGGACAGAGAACTTTACCAGTTAAAGCAGAAGGAAGTGGGGAAGGCAGTGAGAATAGCAAAGGCCCAAACCGAGGAAAAGATGTCCAACTCAGTTAAGAAGGGGGATAAAATCTTTTATAGGTACATTAGGGAGCAAAGAAAGACTAAGGCAGGGATACTGAGGCTGAATAAGGAGGAAGGTGGTAGAGCAGAGAGCGACAATGAAAAAGCAGGGATACTGAACAAATACTTCTGTTCAGTATTCTCAATAGAAGAGCAGGGGGAGATACCTAATCCAATCAATAGAAGTGCTCTGAGTAGGGGGGTTGATATTAGTCCTTTCACAGAAGAAAGGGTTCTGAAAGAACTCTTAAAACTGAAGGTGGATAAAGCAATGGGGCCTGATGGGATTCACCCCAGAATTCTAAAAGAACTAAGGGAAGAACTAGTAACACCACTGACTATCCTTTTTAATAAATCACGGGAGGATGGTGTGGTACCTGAGGACTGGAGGAGGGTGGATGTGATTCCCCTTCACAAAAGTGGGAGCAAGACAGAGGCAGAAAACTATAGACCTGCCAGTTTGACCTCAGTGGTAGGGAAAATGATGGAATCACTTCTGAAGGAAAGAATTGTTGGGTACCTAGAGGCCAGTGGGGCACAGGACCCAAGGCAGCACGGATTCACAGCAGGAAGGTCATGTCAGACAAATCTAATTGATTTCTTTGACTGGGTGACCAAAGTAGTAGACGAAGGAGGGGCAATGGACATGGCCTACCTAGACTTTAGCAAGGCATTTGAGACAGTCCTGCAAAAAAGATTAATAAACACATTAGCCAGCCTGGGAGTGGGTCCCAGGGTGGTAGCCTGAGTAAAACACTGGCTGGGCAACAGGACACAGAGGGTAATAGTAAATGGAGTCCACAGTGAAGAAATGTGTGTGGGGGGGTACTAGTGGGGTGATGCAGGGTTCATTACTGGGGCCAGTCCTTTTTAATGTCTTTATAAGTGACATTGCAGAGGGACTGAAAGGAAAAGTATGTCTCTTTGCAGATGACACAAAGATCTGCAACAGGGTTGATATGCAAGGTGGGGTGGAAAGGATGAAAAGGGACTTGGCAAGGTTGGAGAAATAGTCAAATGTATGGCAGCTTAGATGCAATGCAAAGAAGTGCAAAGTAATGCACCTGGGAAACAAAAACCCAGGGGAGGAGTACACAATGGGAGGTGAGATACTGACAACAACAAAAATGGAAAGGGACCTGGGGGTAGTCATATCAGACAACCTAAAGGTGGGCAAGCAATGTGAGAAGGCTGTAAGGAGGCCTGGGGGGATACTGGGCGCATAGGGAGAGGCATCACCAGTAGAAAACAGGAAGTTGTTGGCCCTCTGTAGTGACAGTTGGTAAGACCACATCTGGAGTACTGTGTACAGTTCTGAAGACCCCATCTCCACAAAGACATAGACTGAGTGGAGGCTGTCCAGAGGAGGGCAACCAAAATGGTGCAGGGTCTGCACCAGAAAACATATGAAGAAAAATTAAAGGAGCTTAAGATGTATAACCTCGATGAATGGATGGAGATGGGGGGACATGATAGAAACTTTCAAATACCTCATGGGAATCAACAAAGTCCAAGAGGGTAGCATCTTTCAGAAAAAGAGATGTGCAAGAACAAGGGGGCACAATTTGAAGATAGAGGGGGGATGGCTCAGAGGTAATGTGAGGAAGTATTTCTTCACAGAGAGGGTTGTGGATGCATGGAACAGCCTTCCTGAGGAGGCCGTAGAGTCAAAAACAGTGGGGGAATTCAAGAATGCATGTAACAGACATAAGGCAATTCTAGTGGGAGGTAGGAGGAAGTAGGCTGTTGGTTAACAAGGATCTGCAGCTTATCTGTTAGGTAGGGAAATGGGCAGACTAGGTGGGCCAAGCGGTCCTTATCTGCCATCAGATTCTGTGTTTCTATGTTTCTATTTGGTGAATAATCAAGGGCACCAAATTACCATCATTGTATATAAAACTGATGTTAAAACTGACCCTCATAAACTTTAACAGAGCACGTCCCCGCGCTGTCCCTGGGTTCACGTCATTACGTGCCTGAGCATGGGGGCCAGTCAGCACCAGAGACTGGGAAGTGGAAGGGATTCAGAGGGGAAAAGCTACAATCCCTTCCACTCTAACATAACAGAAGAAAATGTGATCATATATACATAGAAGGTGTTTCACGGAGATAAGGCACCAGATTATGTGGTGCAAGTGGAATTTTAATAAAACATTATGAAGCGGGCCGACCCGCTGGCACAGTGGCAAAGTGTTCGCTTGTGGTGCTGACATCCCGGCCGTGGAGATGGAGCTGGAGGGAGATAGGTTGAGCATCCCAGGGACTGCTCTCCTTCTCCGGGGGGAGGGGGGAATATCTAGCACATTGCGGACCTCTGCTGGAGGCTGGGGGTACTGCTGCTGCTGGCGCCTCACGCAAGGGGGGCGGGGTGGATGCTGGCGGCATTGCATGTCCCCGCCCCCAGGGATCTCCATAATTACAAAAAATATGTCCCCATTCATGCCGCCCCCACCTCTGCCGCTGCTCCTGCTGTAGCCTGTGTCCACTGGGGAGGGCCCTGCTCCCGTGGCCCCACCCTGGGGGGTAAGCCAGGGCAAAACACTGTTTCTCTTGGGGAAGGGGCACCCACTTAGCAGCCCTGTCTGGGGGTAAGCCTGGGCATGGGGGGCAATGAGTGGGGTGGCGGGCCAAAACCTTTAACAGGGGAGGGGTGCAACCGAGCAAAAAAAACAAACACTGTACAACTCTCTAAATCATCAAGTTTCAGGAGCTGAGTGTGTATGTATGTAGGGAGTCTTCAGGCAGGAGATGCTGATATAGGTTTCCCTATTCTCTCTGTTCTCCAGGTGAACCCTCTGCTGGAGGCCTTTGGCAATGCTCAGACGGTGATGAACGACAACAGCAGCAGATTTGGGAAGTACATTCAGCTAAGATTTCACAACAACTGTGGTAAGAAACCAATTCTCTGCCCTCACTTTTACTACCTTTTAGGGCATTTCTGGAGGGCAGCTCCTTGAGCACAAAATCTCATGCCTGTTCATTTAAAGATGGGCTCTTGTGGCCTGAATTAATCATTTCTGTGGCAGAATGAAGTCAGTAAAAAACTCTGTATGCTCAGTTTTATGTACAAAGCTTACAAGAAGTCTCTTCCATATTATACACTAGAAGAGGTGGCCATAATATCCAACAAGTTAAATCTAAAATCATCAGAGGGTATTGCGCTTCAGATACCAGTCATGACTATGAATGCAGGATGATCATCTCTCTTGTATAGTGAACCTTTTATTTGGAATTCTGTTCCCCATACAGTTAAGATCAATGATAAAACCCTTACATTTTGGTGAAATATGTAGCTGGTTAATGAAACAAGCTGGCCAGCTTTTGCCCTGTTATAGAAACATAGACTTTGACGGCAGATAAGGACCGCTTGGCCCACCCAGTCTGTCCATTTCCCTACCTATTGGATAAGCTACAAATCCTAATTAACCAACAACTGACTTCCTCCTACCCCCCTCTAGAATTGTCTTATGTCTGTCCCACACATGCTTGAATTCCTCCACTGTTTTTGACCCTACAACCCCCTCAGGAAGGCCGTTTCAGGTGTCCACTACCATCTCTGTGAAAAAAATACTTCCTCACATTACCCCTCTTTTTCTGAAAGATGCTACCCTCTTGGACTTTGTTGATTCCCTTGAGGTATTTGAAAGTTTCTATCATGTCCCCCTCTCCCTCCTTACCTTGAGGGTATACATATTAAGCACCTTTACTCGCTCTTTGTATGGCTTCTGGTGCAGACCCTGCGTCATTTCAGTTGCACTCCTCTGAACTGCCTCCATCCTGTCTGTGTCCTTGTGGAGATGGGGTCTCACCAACTGTCTGTGTAGAGGGATAACAACTTCTTGTTTTCTATTGGTGATGCCTCTCCCTATGCATCCCAGTATCCCCCAGCCCTCCTTACTTCCTTCTCAGATTGCTTGCCTACCTTTAGGTTGTTTGATATGACTACCCCAGGTCCCTTTCCATTTTTGTTTTCATACCTCCCACCCATTGTGTACCCTTCCCCTGTTTTTTTTTTCCCCTAGGTGCATTACTTTGCACTTCTTTGCATTGAATCTAAGCTGCCATACTTTTGACCATTCCTTCAACCTTGCCAAGTCCCTTATCCTTTCCACCCCACCCCTTGTGTATCAACCCTGTTGCAGATGTTTGTGTCATCTACAAAAAGGCATACCTTTCCTTCCATTCCATCTGCAATGTCACCTATAAAGACATTAAAGGGGACCGGTCCCAGTCCCCACTAGTAACCCCCCTTTCTTCGGAGTGGATTCTGTGTACTGTTACTCTCTGTGTCCTGTATCCAGCCAATTGTTTACCCAGACTACCACACTGGGATCCACTCCCAGGCTGGGTAACTTGTTAATTAATCTTTTGTGTGGGACTGTGTCAGATGCCTTGCTAAAGTCTAGATAGGCCATATCCACAGCCCCTCTCTGATCTACTGCTTTGGTCACCCAGTCAAAGAAATCAATTAGATTTGTCTGACATGACCTTCCTGCTGTGAATCCATGCTGCCTTTGGTCCTGTGCCCCCCTGGCCTCTAGGTACTCAACAATTCTTTCCTTCAGAAGTGATTCCATTATTTACCTACCACTGAGATCAAACTAATAGGCCTGTAGTTTCCTGCCTCTGTCTTGCTTCCTCTTTTGTGAAGGAGAATCGCATCTGTCCTCCTCCAGTCCTCAGGTACTACACCATCCTTTCATGATTTATTAAAAAGGGTAGTCATTGGTGTCACTAGTTCTCCCCTTAGTTCTTTTAGAATTCTGGGGTGAAACCCATCATATATGTTTAAATCAGTTTGCATTACTATGCATAAAGATAATTAGTACCGATACAAGTTCAGTGTGTATCAAAGTGGCATTTTCTGTCACTTGCAGAATTATGTGATATGTTTTACTATCCAATAATTGCATAGTGCTATTAGCGAGTATAATGTATAAAGTGAATTTACATATACTAAACCTGAACGTATTAACTTTTAATTGTCATTTCTTTTATTGTAACTAGGTATTGCAAGTAAGTAGTACCCATTGAAAATGAGCTTGTAGCTCAATGGGGAATACTTACATTCTTGTACATGTTTATATAACAATGAATAAAAATTCTACTTGCTTACATACTTAGTTAAAATATGTGATATAATGTATGCCATCACATGCTAAGCATCAAGAAGGAGTTTCAAAATAAACAAGGAGAAGAGAGTCAGGCACAGTGGAAAAACAGTACAATAGAAAATCATTAGAAGCATGTAATGCTGCGGCACTAAATATGTTCTGCTTGAAATTCCTCGGTTGTGAAGTCGCAGATTTCCAGGTTCCATGGACATATGTTATCTGTTTCATGTGATGTTTCTCTTTAGACATTCTGAGCAGTTGGTACCTGCCCTTACTACAGCAGGAGTAAGGATGAATGAAAAGTAAATTTGTATTTAGTGAATGCGCTGAAATCCAGTGTTTTGGACACCATCAGAAGGAACTCCGTTTCCCTTCGACACTTTGACATCATGAAGCAGCTCTTTTTGCAGGGCACACATACTGAGCATGCCCAGGTTGTTGGCATGCCACCTGACATTAAGCAGCCAAACTGCAAAGCTGGAGCTCAAGAACCCCCACTGCATTGTGCACATTTCCGTGCCATTTTGTGGTCTCACTCACAATGAAAGGACCCGACTATGCTGAAATAGGGATGATCGTAATTTGAGTCAGAGAATCAGACACCTTGGATTTTTAACTTTTTTTATTTTTTTTTTTGAATACGGGTTTTTGGGATTGCAGGGAAAAATCCTAATTCCTAAAAAAGGTCAGAATTTATTCTGCATCTCATTACAAGTTAAATCCCCCTCCTGGTACGCAGCAAAATGGACCTCTGTAGCTGTGAATGAAAAACCTCCCACCTCACTTTAAGCGTGTCACTGCAAATGAAAACTAGATCCCCCCCCCCATTTGGATTGATGTGCTGGTGCCAGCGGCAGTGATGGAGTCACTGAGGTTCTGACTCCAGCATCCAAAGTAAGGCGTACAAATCCTGTTCTTACAAAGTCCTTAAAATCCCAGGCTGTGGATAGAGTGAGGAAAAACAAATAGAAAAACACTACTCTCCCCCAAAATGGTATCTGAGAAGGAGGGACAGCTGGTGACTTTTATCACCAAATTCAGTAATTTGGGAACATAGAACAGAAATTTTGTATCTAGGTTATGGCCAGCTTTACAGACTGATCCCATTTTAAACAAACTCTGGTCAGAGCTGGTATGGCTGCTCAGAGCGGCAAGACCAAGTGAAAGAATACTCGGACCTCTCACTGCTCTGGATTCTGCTGTGCAATAGATGGCTAACATGACAGAACTGAGCATGTGCGTTACTTGTGCATGTGCAGTTTGATTCGGTGGCCATCTTGAGCATGGCGGCCATCACTTCTGCAGTTGTGGGAGAAAAAGTAGTTCCCCGCGAAGGGGTATGTGTTTATGTGGCCAGTGAAGGGGAAGGGCCATTAAAACCAAACACAGTGGTACAGTGCCACAGCCCTGTGGAAGCACACTGGAGAGCTTTCTGGTCACATGCTTCCACAGTGCCCTTTTAAAGAATGTTGGCAATATGTCTGCGGTGCTCTGCCAATGCAGCCGTAATAAAAAGGAGATTGATAACAAGCTCTAAGTTTCATTTAGTAGGGCAAAAGCCATAGGAGGCATAGATACGGCTAGTCACTTTATGCCTACTGGCAGGGCCGGATTAAGACATAGACAACACAGACACAGGCTTCCGCGGGGGGGGGGGGCATCGATCCCCAACATATATTTACTATATTGTATATCCTTTTCTTTCTGCCAAAAAAATCTTAATTCCAAAAAAAAAAGGTCAGAATTTATTCTGCATCTTATTACAAGTTAAATACACCTCATGGTACACAGTAAAATGAACCTCTGTAGCAGTGAGTGAAAGACCTCCCACCTCACTTTAAGCTTGTCACTGCGAATGAACCCCCATTTTTTCTATGCTAGCGCAGTGATGGAGTCACTGAGGTTCTAGCTCCAGCATCCAAAGTAACGAGTGCAAGTCCTGTTCTTACAAAGTCCTTAAAATCCTGGGTTGTGAATAGAGTGAGAAAAACAAATAGGAAAATCACCACTCCCCCCTAAAATGAGATCTGAGAAGGAGGGAGGGACAGCTGGTGACTTTTGTCACCAGATTCAATAATTTGGCAACACAGAACAGAAATGTTGTGTCTAAGTTACGGCCTAGGGTTGTCAGAACCCTCTGAAGTTCTGGGTTCTAGTTCTAGTCTAGAACTTTTGAAAAAGTTCTAGGGTTCTAATCTTTTTTAGAACTCGAACCCTATTTTTTAATTGTGCTGCCAGTAATGAAGATAGTAATGAACTACATGTAAAGGAAAAAACTGTTTAATATAAGGGGGAGAGAAATGATCATGTGTGACATCGATAGGAATACGACTAGGTGTATCTATGGTTTCTTCTGTCTGCTAAAGCCAGCAACTTAATATGTAACAGGCCCACTCACCCACCCATATGTTAAACGTTTTCCTGCTGCAGCTGCATAATAGTTCCTTAGTGAAAGAAAGAGGCACATTAGCCATTTATGTACTCAGTTATACAGTATATACTCATCGTCATGAATTATGAGACAAAATAACTGATATTACCTAATCTCAGCTATTTGCTGTTTTGTGTTTTAAATGAGTAAATCAAAAGTTGCTATGTTTAAAAGAAAGCTTTTATAACATAGTCAAACCAAGGTACTGCAGCCGCAGCACATGGAACTGTTGCAAAACATATTATGTCATAACGTAGTCAGTCAAGACATTTGAATAAAAAAAATGCCAGTCATTGTTGCTGGCAAAAAATGCATGCAATTTTCTAAGATAATGCATACATATACCAACATTCTTGTTGGCAAATTGAAGTAATACATACAACTTTCTAAGATGAGGCATTTTTCCAGCTGATATGTCAATAAAATCTGTATTTCAGTCACATAAATAAAAAAAGTGGTTTCCTCACCACATACTAACTTAAGGAACATTTAATGTAGCTGCAGCAGTTGGCATGTGATGTTTAAGGGACAGTGTCTGTCAACCCCATTATGTATCAAATTATCACTACTTGTAAAGCAAAAACACTTTAAGATAGGTCACATTCTGTGAAAACTGCTGATGCAGATTTGCTTTCATTTCTGATTCCTTTATTCTTTTTTTAAAGGGGACAGGACAATTGTGCTAGGTGGCAGCAGTTTGCAATGTATTTAATAAGAAAAAAATATGTATATATATATATTATGGTAGCATGGTAGTGCTACCATACGTAGGGTTGAGGAGCCATTTACATGTTAAACACAAAATTTTGCACCTTAATAACTTTGCAACCGTTTAACGGATTTGCCGGAAATTTGGAATACGTGATCAAGACCCATACACCTTGAGATCTGCCAAGTTTCATACAGGTCGGATACACGGCTGCGGAGTTATTAAGCGTGATCTGTGCGTGCATTTATGCTTTTTCTGGAATTCTACAGTCGCGCCTACAGGTCGTAGTGTTTATGATAGGCCCGCATTCTTCAGGGAACGTTCGGCCAGGGTCCCTGATGTGCCTATCGAAGATTTCGTGAAAAAATATTAAACGGTTCAAAAGTTATTCAAAAAACAATTTCCCATTATAAGTCAATGGGAAAAGTTAACAAAAAGTTCGACAGTGTTGCAAATGCACTTTTTACTGTAACAAATGGCCCTGTTACTGTCGCAAATCCACCATTTTGTTTTCAGTTAGTGATCAGAAAAATGCTTGGCATTTAAAATTGAGACCCTCTAGCAACCTAATTCTTTTTGTATTCACCTAGTCAGGCCCTGAGGATGCTAGCCATGTCTTTATTTTGGGGTAAAACACCCCAGAAATATGTTTTTCAGATTTCTGGAAAAAGTAGTTTCGCAAAGTAGTGTTGCACTCACGAAAGTGTCGCAAATTTTTGGGAAAGCTTTCGCAAATCACGACACTACTTTGCGACACTATGCCCAAAATAACAGTAATTCTTTGGCACTCTGCTGCAAAAGAACGGTTTGGAGTTTTGGGCTGAAATTTGAAGGGAATGCAGCCGACATCTAACAGATGTGTCTTTCAGTGTTTCATTGACAAAATATTACACGGTGGCAAAGTTACAGTACTCCAAAGTTGACGCTTTTTCCCATAGGATAACATTACGGCTGACTCCTCGCGGCAATCGTTTGGCACCCTGCTGCAAAATAACGGTTTGGTCTTTTGGACTAAAATTTGCAGGGAACACAGCCAACATCCCACAGATGTGCCTTTCAGTGGTTTGGTGAAAAAATATTACAGGGAGGCAAAGTTATGGCAGTCCGAACTTCTCTTTTTTTCCCCATAGGATAACATTACGGATTCGTCGCTTTCAGGGCCCATATCTCAAACGGTGCGAGATACGGACTTTTGTCAAAACTTCTTAGCCCCTAATGGGGCTAACTACAAAACTAGCCAGGAAAGTGATAATTCATATGACTTTTAAAAATTTTTTCTGTGTCATACTATTACTGAGATATAAGCAATTTACTATTCCAAGTCCTCATTTTTGTGTTCTGAGAGTCATTATTTTGCATACATTCTTTGTACTCACTGTCTTTCTCTATACAGTTTTGGGGTAAACCAGCCTGTGCGCTACATTACTGTTACCATTACTGCTTCTGCTTGCGGTGTCTGCATCTTTCACTTACCGCTCACGCTCACGCCACCATGCTACCCTTTGCATTTTCATTTGTGTTTGCATTGTTTTTAACATTTCTTCTACAGTACTGTTTCTCTTTCTGTTTCGCTTTGCATCACCATGTGCATTATGATTTGCGTTTGCGGGCACAATGTTACAAGACATCACACGGGCCCCGCGCTCCCACCGCCGCATTACATTCACTATTTCTCATTATCATTCTCAAAAAGAAGGGAAATTAGAGGCAAAAAACTCTGTTTAATGCATCAGTTAGGGTTGTTCCACAGCGACAAAAGCTGAGGAAATTGATGTTATGGTTGAAACCTCGCTTGCACCCTCCAGCCCACTCTCCAAATGGAATCGGTGTGCATTGGGGTCAATGGTCCCAACTGTCACCCCATTCTCCTATTCCTCAGCTTCTTTCCACATGTGATGGTGACACTTAGGCTGATGACCCCAGTGCACACCCCATTCCATTTGGGGGGTGCAAAGGGGGTTTCAACCCTAACATCAAATTTCCTCGCTTTTGTCACTGTGGAACAACCCTAACTGATGCATTAAACTGAGTTTTTTGCCTCTAATATATATAATATCTATAGTAGGTTCCACAGTGGGCAATCGGTACAGCCCTCCCATACCATCGGTCTGTCATCATCTTTTTCCTCACCATCCCCAGCTGATCACGAATCTGTAAATGAAAGGACTAAAGTAACACCCACCGTTCACCCCATGACCCATTCCACTTTTCTTCCACCACCCTCATCTGTGCAGTAGCACCCATACCACCCTTACACCCATGTTAAAACCAACCCACAACCCTCATCCCCCCTCAAGCATGTATTCCACCCTCCTCCCTCAACCAAATGTTTAAACTACCCCCACACTTAGTCATAAACTACCATTCATGTCACCCTTCTCCATCCCTCACCCATGTTAAAACCCACTCCCCAACTATCACCCATGTACTAGCATCCATGCCATCTTTTCCCCTCTTGCATCCATGTTAAACCAACCTCCAGCCCTTTCCCACCCTCCAGCACCCATTCTACCCTCCTCCCCCTCTCAAATGCTAAAACTACCACATGCTTACTCAAGAAAAATGAAACATTTTGCCTCCAAATGAGCCATAATTAACTGTTCCTTAATAAATCAACATTATGTGAAAACTGTCTTTTCAATTGCTTTCTTCTTATGGACAACATTCTGTACAGTCCCCTTCATGGAAACCAGTAATTTGAGAGTTGTTATTATGCCATGGTCTGTGCATCAGAATGTTAAACATGAGCTATTGTGGTATGAGACCTATGCTTACAGAATATGTGCTCAACCATGACATAGGAAAAACTCAGATGACTCTGTTTCCGGAAGAGACTTGTAACAGGATGCTGCCCACAAAACGTAAAATACAAAATACAGTTTTTCCCATAATTTTATTCAGTAAGATAAGTTACATATGGATCATTTTGGTTTATGGCTAACATTTCTGTAATTGAAAAAATAATAAACTGCTACCAATTAGAACTCATTGTTTTGTCCTCTTTAAAATTGAAAAATGGACTGCCCCCGGTCCCAGCCCATACTGATGCACCACAAAGTCTCAGAAGGTAAATCCAAAAATATATGTTTGCACTTTAACTATAAATAATATGACACAGAAATGATTGACATGACAGTGTCCCTTTTATGCCAAATTTGGTCCTGTTCCCACTGATGTTAAAATTGCCCTGTATATAAAACTTGTTGACTTTAGACCCTAGCTACAAAGCAGTTTGCCATGAAATGGTGAAAGTTTTGGGGAGTATATAGTCCAAGGTAGTAGATCAAGAAAGGAGAGAGACAACCAAAGTTATCACAGTCTGTAAAAGTTTCCTTTTTGGTGCAGAGAGACTCTGTCCCACAGTATTTACCAGCCACCGCCATCTGAGTTGTCATCACCGACAACATCCACAACATCAATCACTTCAGGATCAGTTTGTATACTCTTGCAGGGATACGAAAATCTTGACTTATTAACTTTAATAAAAGTCAACTGTGTACATTTTCTGGCAGCAAGCTATTTCTGGTGTCTGTCACAATATTGCCAGCTGTACTAAACATGCGTTCTGAAGAGACACTTGTTGCAGGACACCAAGATATTTATAGGCTTCATCATACATCTGTGTCCAAATCGACTTTTTTGATCTCCAGTATTCAAAAGGGCATGCATCAGTAGGAATAGGCAGTTCTTGCAGGTAACTGTCTACCATGATGGACAGAGACCGCTCAGAAGAGGAATCCGATAAGCTGGTATGGCAGCAATTTGGGAAAGGTTTTGCCACAGATTTAGCTTACATAAGGGTTGAAGAAGTGGCAGTTGTGGAACAACTACTGTTAATGTTTGGTGACTTTTCCAGTTCTGTATCCCTTTGTGAAGATGAACCTGCATGTTGTGGTGATGACTACCTAAGGGTACTGTGCGTGTCTGTATTTGACTCCTATGAGTGCCGCATCTCATCTAGCAACGGACATTTGTACTGCTCTACATCATCTGTTTTTGGAAGATGTATAGCCTTGAACCTGGGATCTAAGAGAGTTGCAAGGATGTAATGTTTTGATTTTGTTATTGCAACTAATTTGTCATTGGTTTTGACGCCGCTATTCTTCTTACTAGATTCCTCATGATACAGGCGACATGTTGTCTGAGCTTCAGATCTGTCTTTTCTATTTGTAGATTTAGAACACTAAGATGATGTGAAATGAGCATTATGAGTGGGATAACCTGACTCACAGATGTGCCTCAGAAGACATGTCCCTTGTAGCTGTCTCAAAAGGAGCTAGGATGCAGCACACTGTCTCCATTAATTTCCACTGCAGCACAGACAGCATAATGCCATCTCCAATAATGTAACTGGAGCAATACTTATGTACAGCTTGCTTTTGCTCCAAGAGGTGCTGCAGCATATAAAGCGTTGAGTTCCAATGAATGGAAACATTTTGAATCAGCTTGTGTTTTTTTTTGCAGTTCGGACAATGTCCGTATAGCCTTGGTTGAATGTGAAAAGTGAGTCACAATTTTTTTGCAAACAGCAATCATACTATCCACTTGTGTTTCATTGCTGAGAAATCCGTAACAATTAAATGTGAGCAATGTGCAAAGCAAGAAGCATGCATAAATCCTCCATCCTGTACTGCTTTCAAGATGTTGGCTCCATTGTCACTTACTATGAACATAGATACATAGACAGTGTCGGCAGATAACGGCCTATGGCCAACCCAGTCTTCCCATTTGAGCTTGTAAGTTCAGTTTATGTTTTCCTAGAAGTCTGTTGCCCCTTACCCCTGACCTCCAGAATTCCTTTATGTCTATCCCATGCATTCTTAAATCCCGTGATTTTCAGCCCCCACCACTTCCTCTGGTAGGGTGTTCCATTTGTCCACCACCTGCTCTGTGAAGAAATTCTTTCTCATGTTTCCTCTGAATCGTCCTCCTCCAATCTTCATCCCATGCCCTCTAGTCCTGGAACATCTTTTTCGCTTAAAAATAGTGTATTCCTGCACCCTGTTTCTCCCTGTGAGATACTTGTATGTCTCTATCATATCCTCTCTCCTCCTCTCCTCCAGGGAGACATGTTCAGTTCCTTCAACCTGTCTTCATAGGACTTGTGATGCAATCCATGCACCATCTTTGTTGCCTCCTCTGAACCTTCTCTACCCTGTCTATGTCCTTATGTAGGTATGGTCTCCAGAACTGTACACTGTACTCCAGGTGCGGCCTCACTAGTGTCTTGTATAGCGAAATTATGACCTCCTTTTCCTGCTGGTGATGCCCTGCCTATACATCCCAGCATCCTATTTGCTTTACCTGCTGCCTTGTCACACTGTTTCTACCTTGAGGTCATCAGAGATGACAACCCCAAGATCCCTTCCTGCTTGGTGCATGCTATATCCTCACCCCCTAACTGATATATTGTGCCAGGGTTTTGTGCCCCATATGCATTATCTTGCACTTTTGCATTGAATTTCAACTGCCAAACCCCTGACCATTCTTCAAGTTTGCAGGTCCTTCTCATTCTGTCTACACCCTCTGGTGTGTCTACTCTGTTACAGAGCTTTGTGTCATCAGCAACAGTGAAATTCTGCCTTCTAGGTCCTGTGCAATGTCACTGATGATGATGTTGAATAGGACCGTCCCAGCACTGATCCCTGTGGTACCCCACTGGTCACTCTTCTATCTGTGGAGTGACAGCCATTTACCACCACCTCTGTGTCCTGCCACCCAGCCAGTTACCTACCCACCACACTACTGTCCTGCCCACACCCATATTCCCAGTTTGTGTAATAGTCTTCTATGTGGCACAGTGTCAAAGGCCTTGCTGAAGTCCAGATAGGCCATGTCCACTGCCCTCCCCTGATCCACCTCTCTATTCACCCAGTCAAAAAATTCAATGAGGTTGGTCTGACATGACCTCCCCCTGGTGAAACCATGCTGCCTTGGGTCCTGTAGTCCATTGGCAACCAGATGTTCCACCAATCTCTCCTTCAGTAGTGCTTCCATGATATTCCCCACTACCGAGGTGAGGCTGACTGGTCTGTAGTTCCCTGCTTCCTCTTTGTTCCTGCTTTTGTATAAGGGGACTACATCTGCTGTCCTCCAGTCTTTGGGTACCTCCCTGTTTCAGTGATCGCCTAAACAGGATAGCCAGAGGTTCAGCCACCACCTCTTAGTTCTTTAAGGCACCTGTGCACCCATCTGGCCCCATTGCTTTATCAACTCTTATTACTTTCAGTTCCTTCAGGACTCTTTCTTGTGTAAAGGGACTTGTGTCCATTTCTGCACCATTCTCACCCTTTGTACTCCCTTCAGACCCATTACCCTCCTCTTCCTCAGTAAAGACTGAGCAGAAATACCTGTTCAATATGTCAGCTTTACTGTTGTCATCCTCCACGCGGCCCCCATCCTCCCCCTTCAGTCTCGCCATCCCTCCCTTTGTCTTTCTTTTTTCACTTATGTACCTGTAAAAGGTTTTGTCCCCTCTACCCACTGATTTTGCAATGTGTTTTTCTCTGAGCTTTGGCTTCCTTACTGACCTCCCTGCCTCCCTTTGCTTCTCCTGGTACTTCTCCCTATCCCCTTCTGCCTGTGTCTTTTTGTATTGCCTGAATGCAATCTTTTTGTCTTTCACTTTCTTTGCTACCTCTTTGGAAAACCATAATGGTCTATTCTTCCTTTTCCTTTTGCTAACCTGCTTAATGCATTATTCTGTTGTTCTTGTAATCCCCATTTTAAATACTGCACACTGTTCCTCAACCCCTGATTCCTGTCCCATTCCCTTAATGCCTCTTCAAGTATCTCCCATTTTCCCAAAGTCTGCCCCTAAATCCAGGATATGTGTTTTTGTGTGGTTTGGTTCTGCTCTTTCTGTGATTTCAAACCACAATGACTGGTGGTCACTGTTCCCCAGGTGCCCCCCACTGTTACCCCCATCACATTTTCCCTGTTTGTGAGCACAAGGTCCAGTATTGCCTTCTGCCGAGTTGGTTCCATGACCAGTTGCTTGAGGAAGGCACCCTGAAGGGAGTCCAGGATAAATCTGCTCCTGAAGCCACATTTTATTTTATTTTATTTATTTAGACAGCAGTTTGGAAAACCTTTGAGCCATAGGCTCATTCACAAAGGTACCTTGTCACAGTAAGACAAACGAAAATACACAGTATAACAGTATAACACAGTATAACAGTAACTTAAGACATAGATACAAACAAGCTGGTACAGGTAGGATTGATGCAAACAATACCAGAGTTATGTTGTCCTTAGCAGCTTAGTAGTAAGCTTTGTCATTAGTACTGAGTACAGCTTTGACTAGTGGCAGTTACAGCTTCGGGTGTTAACAAGGTGGTTCCGTAAGGATGTTTGTAAAGCACGATATAGTTGGAGCTTCGGAGATGGAGGGGGGCAGTGTGTTGAACCAAGAGGGGGCCCTAAAGCTGAAGGCTCTTTGGCCGTGAGAGGTCTTAGCTCTAGGGATAACAAGAGAGGTTTTCCCAGAGGTCCGAGTATGAACTAGTGGGACAGAGCGGCGGATGGTGGTGGTCAATCCTGGCGGGGATAGCCCAAGGAGGGTCTTTTTTGTAATGGTACAGGTCAGATATTTGAGGCGCTCGTCAAGATCAAGTTCCAGCGCTTTAGCATACAGTAGACAGGTGTGTGTTAGCCTAGGTGCCCCAGTAATTAACCTGCAGGCCTTATTCAGTGTAGTGCGAATTTTATGGAGTGCGGTCTGATAAGCAGCACCATACACCGGCAGTCCATAGTCCACTAGGGACAGGATAGAGGCGGTGACAGCGAGTCGAAGAGCCTCAGGGGGGAGGCAGTGTTTATACCGATGTAAGATGCCAAATCGGATATTAGTGGCAGTGGCTAGGGCAACGGTGTGTCCATGGAAGGAGAGGGAGGGGTCAAAATGGATCCCTAGGTATTTATAGGAGCAAACTTGTTTGAGTGGGAAAGAGGACCCTGAATAAATGAGGAGTTTGAAGTTGCAGGATTTGTTTTGAGGATGAGTGAAGAACATAGTTTTTGTTTTTTTAAGATTTATCACCAGTCTATGTTCCTTGAACCAGCCCTCGGCTTCAGCGAAGGACTTCTGCAGCGAGTCCTGGAGGGCAATAGGGTTATGACTTGAGGCAAAGATGACTGCATCATCAGCGCATAATAGAATGGTTCCCCAAGCAAGAGCGTTAAAGGGTGTTAAGGTAAAGGGAGAATAGTAAGGGGCCCAGAATGGAGCCCTGGGAACCCCAGAAAAGATGGGACAGATGTCTGAGTAGGTCCCATTAATTTTACACGCCTGGAGCGGTCAGACAGATAACTGGTGCACCAGGAGATAGGCCCAGCAGCAAACCAGAGAGACTAAGGGCATCAAGAAGGAGGGGTGGGAGACAGTGTCGAAAGCTTTAGAGAGGTCAATGAAGACCGCACCTGCCAGAGAACCAGTGTCTAAGGAGGAGTGGAGAAAGTTGGAGAACTCTAGGAGGGCTGTGTTGGTATTGTGGCCCGCTCAGAAGCCATGCTGCTCAGGACATAGGACATTGTAGGTGGAGAGGTAGTCAGAGATTTGAGAGGCTACCACTTTTTCCAAGGCCTTTTGGAGAGAGGAGAGAGAATGGAGATTGGCCGATAGTTTCCAGCCACAGTCCTATCACCACCTTTAAAGATAGGGGTGACGGTATACTTTCCAGGCAGTTGGAACCTTCCCAGGCAAAGAGAGTGGTTGATGAGGCACGTGATCGGGTAAGGACTGTGTCTAAGACCAGCCGAGGATACACGATCCAGGGTGTCACAGCCTGCATTATTACTCTTGAGGCAGTGACAAGGTGCAGCCTAAGTTCTTGGGCAGAAACACGTGTGGAGGAGAAAATAAGGACGAGAAAGATTTACGGCAGGCGCTGGGGGAGGAGGGTCAAAAAAATTTGTAGGGAGGATAGGGCTAAGGTCAGTGAATGAGGTGTCGAGGTGGTTGGCTATGAGGGCTGGGTCTGAAGAGATCACGCCATTAATGTTGATCTGGGTGGGTGGGGGAAGTGTGCACTCCCATTTAACTGTTTAATGTTATCCCAGAAGGTTCTGGGGTTCCCCCATGAGGCAGTGAATGAGGACTGATAGTGCTCAGACTTGGCCTTTCTGATGGCCCGAGTGCACTTGTTTCGGGTGGCAGCATATAACTGCCTGTCACTGGGCCGGCCAGTCTCAGTGGCACGGTGCCATAGGTTGTCCCTATGTTTGAGTTGGTGGATCAAAGCTGGGGTTACCCAGGGGGCATTCTGCCTTTTAGAACGCCGGGTCGACATTGGGACAAAGATATCACAGGCATTATTAAAAGTTCGCGTAAAGAAGAAGAGAGCTGTGTCAATGTCAAGAGTTGCCTGTATAGGAGACCAGTCAATTTGGGACAGAAGTTCCTTAAGCTTTGTCAGACCACCAGGTATTAGACGCTGCCGGCATGTGGACTGTGCTATGGGTTTGGGAACTGAGGATGACCAGTGGAATAGAATGGGGGAGTGATCACTGAGAGAGTCTGGGAGGACCTGTACATTGGGGATCCGATTAGGGCGGTTAGTGAGTACCACATCAAGCAGGGTAATGGAGCCTCTCTTGGGGTTAGTCCTGGTAGGTTGGGTAACTAGTTGTGTTAGGTCTATTGCAGAAAAGGAGTCATGGGTAGAGGAGGAGGAGGGCTGAGCCAGTTGACATTTAAGTCACCCACCAGAATTTGATCAGCGGAAGGAGGTAGTGAGGAAAGGTATTCTGTAAGAGAGGCAGTGGCCTGCGTTTGGTCCCTGGGGGGCACGTATGCAGTAGTCAGATAAAGGGGTCCCTTTAAAGGGTCAGGGGTTAGTTTCATCGTAAGCGCCTGGGCCCTGGAGTCAAGGATTAGAGTAGGCAGGGCTAGTACGGGGAGAGATTCCTTGACATAAATAGCACAGCCACCGCCCTGTCTCCCAACATGGTCGGACTGGAAGAGGATGAAACCAGGGAGTCAGGGGAGGATTTCGACAGCCAAGTCTCAACCAGAGCGATGACATCAGGGTAAATTGATGTGACCAGGCATTGTAGTGAGTCAAACTTTTTTAGGAGGCTACAGATATTCATGGAGACCATGCATAGTCCTGTAGTGCTAGTCGGGGAGCTCCTGGGAACCGGGCCAGGGTTTAGATGAATGTTCCCTGACAGGAGTAGTAGCATGACTAACACCCTGGTTGGGAGATGGTGAGAGGTTTTCCTACGATTGACATGAGAGGGGGGAAGGGACATTAAGGGAGCAGGGGTGGGCAGGGTGGTACAGGAAGGGAAGGCAAGAATAGGAAGACACTCAGATGTGCCTGAGGCGAGGAGGAAGCTAGGGGGAGGGCAGGGAGGACCGAGACACACAGAGGTCCCAAGGGGCAAGAGAGCAGGTTCAGGAGCAAGGGGAGGGAGGGGTGCCAGGGCACAGTGCAGAGTAGCAGATGGGTAAGTGGGCAAGTGCACTGCTAGTGGGGATAGGCACAGGCAGAGCGTGAGGCAGGGCCAATACATTGTGGTGAGCAAGATCCAAGGGACCATGAGAATAAACCCATTCGTCAAGGAGGTCATTTAGTTCCTACAAGATGTTTGCAGCTGTATGACTTTGCCCAAATTTCTTTATATGCAGCAGCGCCATCTTCTGGGGTGTCTTTGTTTGTGAAGAACCACAAGAAAATGTGACCCAGTGAGCAGTAAGGGACATGTAATCTATGTTTTGAGTGCTGGTCCACATATCTGTTGTGACATGAATCACCCCACCCACTTCAGTTTTAAGTGCAAGCATCACTGTCGCTTTTAAAGCTTGATAAATGTTTGGTATTTCAACATAGGAAAAGTACCTTCGATGAGGAACTTTGTAACGAGGCTCTGCTAGTTTCAAGAGCTCCCTAAAATCCTCATGATCTCCCAAAGAGTATGGGAGAAGGGCTCCAGCTAACAGTTCACCAGTTCTGTGATTAAGATGAAGGGTCTTTGGATGATTTTTAGGAAAGGTATTCTTCCTTTCAAATGCTTGAGACAGTGTTAGCTGTTTACAACATGTCCCTGCTGGTTTATTATACACCATGCTTCGATGGGCAGATGGACGCTGGGATGGTAGACTAGGACTTATACATTCAGTACCATCACTGGATGTGCAACTGGTACTAATGGTGCTGGCATTAGTGGTAACAATGATCCTAGGGCTGGCGGTGGTTCTGTCTGCATCAAGTTCAGACAATTCAGTATCCATTTCAGATTCCTCCTGACCCTTCTCACGTGCGGTCTGGAAGATGGAGGACATGGGTTTTGGACGATCAAGCAAAACTGAATGCTTTTTCAGATGGTGTTTAAGAGCTGTAGTGCCAAGGCATGATACAACTTTACCACGGCTTACACTCTGTTTACACAGGGAACAAATTGCTCTGCCTGGATCAGTTTTACTGACAGAGAAATAATTCCACACCTCAGATGTGACAGGTTTTGTTTGAGTGCTAGGAAGACAGCTAACGACTGTTTGCGTCTTTTCAGCTGTCCTAACAGAACCCGGGACATGCTCCTTGGTGCTAGAAAAGTGGGCAGAAGACTCTGATGGATTTTCATTGCTGGCCAACACAGAAGTGGTGGATTCAATGGATATGTCTTTTTCATTGCCAACAGTGCTGGATGTATTTGCAAGTGCACTACCTGATTCATTGTCAGCAGACTTGCTCATTTCACTTTGTTGAGGAAGTAATGATACGTCGCAGGACACAACAGTGTCGGACTGAGACAAAGAGATACTGTCTGAGTTAGAGAGGGACTCACTGTCACTTGCATTATTGCTGCTAGTCACAGGGATCTTAGCAGCATGAATGGCATACCTTATGGTGCCTCTCCGTATGACCCCAGCAGCTGTACAGGTTTTCTTAAAAGGTTCCCCTTTACCACACTTCACTGTTGCTCTTTTGCTGTTTCTTGAATTTTTATCACATGAAACATTTTGTTTTTTTTTCCTAGCACTAGGATTACCACTACCACCAACACCTGCTCCAACACCAGCACCAGATGCTTCATCTATGTTGGTGTCAGCCATAACAGCACCAGTATACTGCAGGGAACACACCCACACAATTCCTGTGTAAGAAAGCAATGTGATCTGTGATCGCTGGCTACAACTCCAAAATTTTATTTTGGTTGTGTGACACTGTGATGCAGTGGACTGAAAGTAATTAAAGAATATGACGGTTTGCAACTAAAGGATCCCAGGTTCAAGGCTTACAGAATGATTGGGCTGCTGGGCATAGGCATACACATAGCAGTCAAGGGGCGCACAGCAGCAGGGTGTTGAGCTGACCACAGGAGATGGAGTTGCACACACAAACCGAGGAAAGAGATTTTTCTGTCTCTCCTCCCAATGGGGAAATGTATTTTTAGGCTTCTGCCGTGTATTTAAGGTTAATGCCACCACACAACTGGCCACTGGGCTTCACACGGTAACACACATTGGGTAAGGTACAGTGTAGTCAAGGGGCGCACAGCAGCAGGGTGATGGGCTGGCCACAGGAGACGGAGTCACATACATAACCAACAACTCAGGGAATGAGAATTATATTTCTATGCTTCTGTCATGTAAGGGTAATACCAACACACAACTGTCCACTGGGCTTCTCTCTGTAACACACACTGGGTAGGGTACAGTGCAGTCAAGGGGCACACAGCAGCAGGGTGATGGGCTGACCGCAGGAGACGGAGTCACATACACAGCTCAGGGAATGAGAATTATATTTCTACGCTTCTGTCATAGAAGGGTAATACCAACACACAACTGGCCACTGGGCTTCTCTCTGTAACACACACTGGGTAGGGTACAGTGCAGTCAAGGGGCACACAGCAGCAGGGTGATGGGCTGACCACAGGAGATGGAGTCACATACATAGATAACACAGGGAATGAGAATTATATTTCTAAGCTTCTGTCATGTAAGGGTAATAACGGCACACAACTGGGGAGATGGGAGCAGGGAGTCACATACACAACACAGGGACTCGGGAGTGGAGAAGTAGAAGTCTCTCACACACACACACACACACACACACACACACACACACACACACACAGAGGAGTGGCGTCTAAACAAATTAACTGCCTGCCTTCAGTCAGTGCCTTACTGCCAGTGCCTTGTGCTGTTGTATAAGGACTAAGGACTGGAATTTTTGAGGGTGAAAGACGAGGATCCCCCTTAGCAGCACAGCACAATGAGCTTGAGCACAGTCCTTATACTCTGTCCTGACAAATTTATTTGCCTTTTTTAAGTTTGTTGTGGGAGTGTTTTTTACCCTTGTTATATGCTTGTTGCTGGCAGCTGCTGAGTATGCACTGTGCAGTGCTTAAGTTGCACTGCAGTTTCACAATCACAAAGGTTCTTCTTTCTATTTTTTTTATTCTCTCTCTACTGATATTGATCGATCCCTTCCCAATTCCTGATTAGTCCCTCCTGAACCTCCCCTTGTCCCACACCCGACCGTTAATTCATTGAGCCTTTCAGCCCTTTCTCGTTCTCGGTCTCTCGGGCCTGGGTCCTGCCCCCCTTCCCCTACCCCTCAAACTTTTCAATGTTTGCTTTTTCGCAGGAAAATGGATGATGGAGGAATTTTTTAAATAATTCAGATAAGCACTGCAGCAACTAGCAAGTGCTGCAGTCCGATTACGGCCACACCGACCTGGGCCCTGGCCTATCGAGCAAGAATGCTGGCTGCGGTATGCTACTACGCTACGGTTAACTTGCTCAGGCTGCTGCTGCCTCCTGAAATCCTCAGGATCCAAATCACGTTCTTGGGGCCTGCATCTGCTTAAATACCACTCCATGATCCCGTGGCTCGCGCAGCTTACTCGACCCCCACCTGACCACACAGTAAATGGTCAGGTGGTGAGGATGACTTGAGCATAAGTACGCAAGCACACTGAGAGAACTCGCGGATTCTGGCAGCCCCATCTGAACTACAGCAACAGTGCTGGTGCTGCAACCCCCCCCCCCCCCCCACATCGGGGCTGCCTGCTGGGACGTGCCTCCTCCCCACACATAGACACATCAGCTGGGGCCAGGAAAAGACGTCACGGGAGTTGAGAGGACTCAGGACAGGAGGGACACAGAGCTCAAAACAAAGTAAGTTAGTTAAACTTACAGATTTGAACCCTTTTGCGAACCTTTTAGTGTTCCAGTTCTAAGTTAGAACTCTAACACCAGGGTTCGAATCTTTGACGAACTAGTTCTGACAACACTATTATGGCCAACGTTACAGACTGATTCCGTTTTAAACAAACTCTGGCCAGAGCTAGTATGGCTGTTCAGAGTGGCAAGACCAAGTGAAAGAATAGTCGGATATCTCGCTGCACTGGAGTCTGCTGTGCCCAAGATGGCTACCATGACAGAACTGCACATGCACGATACTTGTGCATGCACAGTTTGATTCAGTGGCCATCTTGAGCATAGCAGATGTCACCTCTGCAGTTGTGGGAGAAAAATTAGTGCCCTGCGAAGGGGGTATGTGTTTATGTGGCCATTGGAGAGAAGGGCCATTAAAATAAAGCACAGTGGTACTGTGCCACAGCACTGTGGAAGCATGCTGGAGAGCTGTTTGGTCACGTGCTTCCACAGTGCCCTTGTAAAGAATGTTAGCATATGTCTGCGGAGCTCCGCTAGTGCAGCTGTAATAAAAAGGAGATTGATACCAAGCTCTGAGTTTCATTTAGTAGGGCAAAAGCCATAGGAGGCATAGATACTGCTAGTCACTTTATGTCTACTGGCAGGGCCGGATTAAGACATAGACAACACAGACACAGGCCTAGATCCCCTGCCTGCCGGGGTAGCAATCCCCAATATATATTTACTATACTGTGTATCCTTTTTATGCTGCCTGAGCTGCATTTTTGTTTGTTGGACAGGACTCTGCTATTGAGAAACTGACAAGGGCTAAACTGTGACATGACTCTCGCCTCACTAATTAGGTGTTAAATGCAGGTGTTAGTTTCAGGGGGGCCTGGCTAGGCTGACCTTTAAGGTGTGATGTGAATAAGCCCATTTCCTTGGCTTTATCTCCCACCCCATTTAGAATCCCCACTTACAATCAAGACTTACTCTTAAATATAAAAGTTGAACAGTTGCAATTCAGTGTGTATGCTGTATATTTAATCTCACTCTTAAAGTTAAGAATTCTACAACGCATTTCAATGGTACAATTAAAAATCATACTTTTTTTTAATTCCCTCATCTCGCTCATACTGAAGTTCTTACCTTGATAGAGGTCCATTTTCAGGGTCAACAAATGAACATATTTCCAGATTCCCATCAGTAAATCTTGCCGTTTATTAATCCTGGTTTACCTATCAATAACAGAAATGTTTGATCATTAGGAAGAGTTCTTTCAACAATCACTCACTTTGCAATATATTTATTTACTTATGTCTCGGATTCCAGTACCCTTGATTAAGTGACTCTTTTACAGAGGTTCCGTATCAGAATGATGACAAACATAACAGAAAACTAAATACATAGCAAGTGGAATACATGATACATGTGTAATACCCTCCACCCCTGCCTTTTTGCAAACAACAGGTAATATGCTGTTGAAGCTGACAGCAGTACCAGGTGGGGACTGGGTTCGGGGAGGACTAGGTTACTCGGCACAAGGGGCCTAGGTTTGGCTACTCTGCACAGGGGCACCCAAGTAAATCCGAACACAGGAAGCAGTAACTGTAATATCCAATACCAGGAATGAGATTCTAAAGTGTGGCTTTTATTCACATCCAAACTGAACAAACAAAGCATAGACGGACCCCCACGGGGCTACATTCCTGGTAATGTAGATAAGAGTAACAGAACACTTCTTCAACGCTTCAGCCCTCAGGCTCTGAACCCACCAGGCACATAGCCCGGACTTGCACGCTGCTTTGGGGACACAGCCTGACTTGTACACTATTTGGGTTTTTCCTGGCCTGGCTCCCCTGCCGGCCACTCGATCCCTGTCCATATGGCAGTTGACACATTTTTCTGGTGGCTCCCTAAACCACCTTAGAGCCTTCGACTCTTTAAGGGACATTTCCTTTCAATCCCACGTCTGGGTACTTCCCTCAGCACTGGCCAAGTGCCTGAGGCAAAGTAAAGAGCCACAGAGCAAATCTGTAGAGGTGAACCTGGTTACTAAAGATGGGGGTCTCCCACCTCCAGCTTCCACAATCCATACCCAGCCATTTCTCTGGACATTAAACAACTCTTTTTGAAAGCTTGGCAATGTAGATTAAAGGGTAAATGTATAGCACATCTCCTCTACATGTCTTGACTTTCCCCTTGTACTAGACTCAAACATACTTAAACATCTCTTTCTGAAAAGCTTGGCAGTGTAGATTAAAGGGTAAATGTACAGCACACTTCCTCTACATGTCTTGGCTTTCCCCTTGTGCTGGACTTGAACATGCTTTTACTTTGGCTTAGCCTATTCCTCTAGGCCTCCCACTGATTCAGCAGTCCAATCCCCACTTTAACAGCAGTTCAGGTGAAACGTAGGCCCTTTGACAAGAGCAGAACTCACCCTTTGGTTGCAGGTGCCCCACAGGTGAATCTTGACAGCTTCTGGTGCCACAACACACTTGGAAAAATAAGGCAGCTTCTTCCCTAGCTGGAACCAGGAGGTTGCCCCTGGAATAAAAGGCAAACCTTCCACCCCCATCCCCTGAGGGATGGGGCACAGAGACCAGTATCAGCAGTCTCCACCACTTCCAGAACAGCTTACTGTGTTCCTCTTTTGGCGGAAACACACACCTTTCCCTAAAGTTGCTCTATATCAGAGCTTTAGGCTTCAAGAGCCTGTGTACAGACTGCTGTGCTCCTCTCTTCAACACTGCTCACACACAATTGTTGCTGCTCACTATTCAAAAACTCCCAACATTCTAACCTAACTCCCATCTGCAGATTCCAATGTGACTCATGCAGCTGCGATAGTTCTATGGTGATGTCATCCCTCAGTCTCAACTGAGACTGAGAACAGAGTGAGACAGTGTGAAATCCATTTAACTGGAGTTTCACAAGCTGCCTTCCCTGCCTACCACTAGGTCTTACTGGGATTCTAGTAACCCCGGGTAATAGGGGGGTTACACTCGCCCTGGGCCAGGAAAATGACTGTTCGCAGTCATTATTTACCTGGCTTAGGCCATCCCACCCTATGTGCTACCCATACCTCTCAACCTCCCAACTTGCCAATGTGTGACAGAGGGCTACAAAATGTGTGACAAATGGCAAAAATGTGGTACGCCTGATTTTTCACAGCGCGCGGAGTCACGCACTGCGATAGCGACTCACCCATTACTGTGACTGTCGCCATCAAGATCCACACAACACAGCCTTGGACACCTGCAGCTATGCTCCAGTAATTGGCCTGGATGGTTGGCTCACTCAGTACCCAATAGCCAAGCAGCAGCGCAAGGGAAGGTAGTCCCTTCTGGCCAGTCCGCTCTTTCACTGAGGTGCTGCTGCTTTTCTTCTGTCCTACTGTTTGCTGAGGAGCATGAGCAGCCAGGCAAGAGTGAGGAAAGAAGGGAACATCTCAGTCAAAAAAACAACAAAAAAAACAAAAACAAAGTAGCCAGCAGGCACTTCTGGTCAGCTTTTTCCAGTGTGGTGGAGATGCTGCTGCTCTTATACTGCTAACTGCTCTACCAACTGAGCAAGAGATCACCAGGCGGTGGCATGTTTATTGGCCCACCAACTAGGGACCGAACCTAAAACCACACAGGAGGACCCACACGCTCAGTCTGCTCTGCTGCACCATACACACACTGCTTGCTAAGCGAATAGACAACTGCCTGCCAATGAATTCAGATAACAGGCATTAAGCTGGCAGGCTGTGAACAATGCCTTAACGCTGCCAGTGCCAGCACAGATTTGTCAGAGCAATATAGCACTGCAGCCAAGCCAACTTCCATGATAGCAGCTCTTTTACAGTGGAAGGAACTCGACAGCACAGTAGTGTGCTCTTGACTTCTCCGAGGACTTGAGGAGGGACTGTTCATTCTACTGTTCCATCCCCCTTTTCTCCATCTAGATCGGTCCTGGAGAATTCAGGTCGGGACCGGGATGACTGTCTTCTTTCACCCCATCCCCACGATCCAACCTCAAGAGTCTCTCCTGTCCCACTCCTGAGCTGAATCGCCATCGCCGAGCCTCTCTGACTTGAATCTGGACCGAACCCTATCCTGAGAATGAGAGAAGAACCTCATGGTCACCCCCCCCGCCCGCAGCTCCATTCCCAAAACAAAGGAAAGCAGTAAGCACAAAAAGACTGACCTCCAGTCCAACAGTCGTAGTCGGGTCACGGGTTGGTAGGTGGCGGTCGCTTGGTCTGGGTTGAAGGTTCTCTGCTGGCTCCAGGACTCAGACAATGGCTGCCGCTGTCGCTGATGCATGCGGCGTTCTTCTGCTTCCTCGGCTCACTCTCTGGAAGCTTGTTCACGCAGTGTCTGTATTGTTCCTCCGATGGGCTTCCTTCCTGGCAGTGCAGCTCTCCACTCTGATTTGTGCCTTCTGGTCCGTCAAGTATCGGTCCTATCCACAGATCAATCCCGATGATATGGTTCCCCTCTGAGCAGCAAGCTGCTTTAATAGCCGGGTGGCAGACCTGATTGGGACGGGGGACCTGACAAACAGCACAGAGAGCAGCACTACAATTGGTTTGTGGTGGCGGGCCGGGCTCTGCTCTTCTCTCTCTCTCTCTCTCTGCATTGGGTCGCCACTCGTCTCTCAGGCTGTCACTGGCTGTTGGCTGATGACACTTTCCCAACATGCCCCCCCAACGTCATTACAGAACTGCTGTGAGACGAGTCAGACGACCGGAGATTAGGAGGCATCGGCGAGGTGAAGAGTCCGGGAAAATTAAAAAAAACCGACAAAGGGACGCCAGTGCTGAGCATGGTACGGCTGCGTGATTTGCGGAAACAAGATGAGGAATGCGGGGTGGCGGTACAGGTGGATTGCTGGGCTCTGAATCCGGTACGTCACAGAAAATCCGGTACACTTGAGAAGTATGGTGCTACCTGTGGAGGGGGGTGATCAGGCCCCTCCTACCATGTGCGAGCACAGGCAGGCAACACTAAGGGCCTAGAGGCCTTTTGCTGACATATCAGCCTCTACTGTACCCACTAACTATGGGTGCCTAGTGGCTGTGGTAGAACTGTCCAGAGCATAGCCCTAATAGCTCAGCACTGCAGTCCCTATGGCCATTCAGGACCACAGCCTGTCTATCCCCCCCTAGCCCTCTAGGGAAAATCTGTCTGCCTCTAACTTAACACCCCAAAATAAAAACAAACCGGGGACCTCCCCGGCCTTGGGCACCATGCAACCACACGCCAGGAACTAATACCATCTATTACTTTACTCCCTCACACCCCCACAACCACACCTGTGGAAGGAAAGGGTTACTACAGTAACAACAACAATAACAACAACAGTACTTTAAACTCTACACACCAAAGTACTAGTGAGGAACTCCAATGAGCCCCTCCTCCTCTTCTTGTCTTCTCTTTTATCTTCCTCAGAAACACCTGCAAGAAAAAGAAATACAACAGACACTCCTAATCTGCATACACAGTCTATCTGAACCCCTAACATCAAAACACTGGAGAATCCCAAAAAGATTTTTTTTTTTTTTTAGAAAAGGTAGAAAAACAGTATAAACATTAGAAAACAGTAGAAAAACAATGACATTATTTACAGTACACATTTGGGGGATGGAGTGCCCCAAAAGTCCCATCTAGTGACCACAGTGCCCGAAGGCTAGTCCATTAAAGAGTCTCTCCTGGGCCGGAGCCCGGTGAAGCACAGTTCTAGCAGGCCAAAATCCCGAAGAGGAGAGTCTTGGAGGACAGTTCACACATTCTGGAGTCTGCTAGTGTAGGGTGTGTACTGCAATGTCATAAGGATGGAAAAGTTTGGACTTACCAGCCCCTTGTAGAAGGAATAATACACATCGACCTGCTCCTCAGCTGAAGACTTTCCCTGGCAGCATTCTTCCGATACAGCTGGGCGGACATCTTCCGGGAACTACAGGAGGGCACATCTGGAAACTGCTGGACTGATGTCATCTCTGGAGATGGAACCTTGGAACAGGAACAAAAAGGAAAACAGCTGGTCTGACGTCATCCGATTACCAGGCGATGAAGCAGGATACAGCTGAGCTGGTGTCCTTTCTGAATCTGAAGTCATCTGGTGGGCCAGTCAATGGATTCTGGAAAGGCCAGTACACTGTAGAACTGATAAATGTGGGGCACCCGAGTCCTGGATGTCCATACTGCGGAACAACAAGGGCACTGCAATGGCTGGTGTGGCAGTGTTGACTACCACTGCTTTGCTTTCCACCTGGTAGGCACAGGCACATTTGCAGGGAGGTCCTTGCATTGAGGCCAATAGTACAGGGGGTCAGGAGCTTGAATTATTACCCTCTCTGGGCGCACATAACTCACACTGTGGAAGGTTTCACGTTCCTCTCCATTCACTATTCGAACAGTGTCCATAAACAGTGTCCTGCCTCTTTTCCACTGGGTGTATTTTTCATGAAACAGTCTGTTCCTGACATGCTTGTTTACACCAGGATGCACACATTTCATTGCTTCGGGCCCAGATCCAGGATTTCCTGCTGTTCTCAATCTCCTCCCAGACTCTCCGAGGAAAGGTAGGAAAGGACATCCCATAGATTTCATTCGCCTTCCTACGAACCAGTCTCTCCTCTTTACTAGCTTTGGTCAACCTGAGACCGCTGGCCTGGCTTGGGGGCGGCCAGTCCTTGTTCTGCCAGCTACGCATTCTCAACGAGATGAAAAGTGGATCCCTGACTACTACTTCTTGCACAGCCAGGGCAGTGGCATCACCACTCTCGTCCATGCATTCTTCTGAGGCAAGAGCTTGAGGCTGTGTGCTGTTCCTTTTTCACAAGGCCACATAGGTTCCCCCTCTTCTTCTTCCTCACTGAGAATCTGTGCCCAGGAGTGAGCAGTTGTCCTCACTGCTGAGACTATCCATTCATCACTAGGCGCGGAGGTCTATACCTCCCATTCAAAGGCCTCCCTCATCTCATCTTCTCCTATGAGACTTGGCTAGGCGCCCCCAGGGGTCTACTGATACTCTGTCTGAATTATCTCTCTGCAATCCAGAATACAAAACATCAGCATGTGGTTCTCTCTCTAAATCTGCACCCTCTAGCTTTGTGCCACACTCCCCCAAGGGGCCTTCTTCAACAGGCTCCGCCTGGTGCTGTGTACTGCTAACTATAAATTCCTGAACTTTTGTCCATGTGGGAGCCAAACAAATTTTGGGTGCTTTAACCAAGCCGTATTTCTGTAAGCACCCTGAACAGTGGGGTACCATGAAGACGTCCCTTCCAGCATTTAAGCATATTAAACACACTTGCACTGGATATCCAGGAATCACCACATGAGAAGGCAGTTGTCCTCCATAGCAACACCTTTCAATGTCTCTTAACTTATTTACTTCTGCTGTTGTTGCAGCCTGGGCATAATCTGGGTAGCGGGCTGGTCCTGAGGCCATGACTGCAGGGAAAAACAAACAAATGCCCACTGTTACTGAAAGTCCCACTTCACTGAATACTTTCTTTTACTTTTAAAATGGCTCCTCTGCTGCTGTTTACATTACTACCCCACCCTATAATGGCGGCGGCAGCGCTCCACACACTACTGATAACGTTGCTCAAAACTGCACAAACTTGCACTGTTCTTTTCCTAGCACATTTATATGATTTGCCACAGACTTTTCACTTGCTTAAAACATTTCTTTAGCTCACAGTCCCTTAAAGCCTCAGAATTTCAAGCACAGATTGCCTGTAACTAGTGCTGCACATTTTGCTACAACTCACAGTCTCTCTACTGGCTTTAAAACTTTATGCTGACGCTGAACTCATAACTATGCTCACAGTCAATGGCTTAACAGACTAGCTGTAGCTGGTAAAACTTGACACAGTCTTTATTGGCAAAGCGACTACACTGCTGCACACATATTCAACTGGCTTTTGGCAGAAAATCACTGTTTGAACAATTATTACTGTTGGTACTCACTGTTATAGTAGCTGTTTGCTGCGATGGAAAAATGGCCTGCAGCCAGTCTTGGACGCCTCAGAAAGGAAGTGGGTGGGCAGTCCTACCGATCGTCTCTCTGATCACCACACTCACAATCTAGTCGATCGAGATGCGGGTTGAGCCCGATTTTAAACAGAAAAGTCTATTTTTAATGCTTCTACAGTGCATTTTAGTCACCGCAACGCTCCTCCACTAAACCAGTACACGCACTCCACTCACACTCCCTCTTGAATGCTGGGCAGTCACTGTAGAGCTGGCTGGGGGGCGGTACTGATTGCAGCCTCACCAATCAGACGACGCCATGCAAATGAGCCCCTTTTCCCTCGCGAGTGCTCTTCTCTTCACGGCGATCGTCGAGCAGGCAAATTTAAACTGCAAAACACTTTTTTTTTTTCCTTTTTCTAACTGACTCCATGACGGGAGCCCATTTCAACCATTTAGCATGGCCATTAACACAGCAAGTCTCTCAGTTTACTCAAAAGCATTTCCAACATCCAGGGCACAATTTTCCTGGTGCTACCCCTAGTCTTCCACACTTTTCTTTATCACAACAGTTCTTTAGAAAGCATTTCCAACGTCCAGGGCACAATTTTCCTGTTGCTACCCCTAGTCTTCCACACTTTTCTTTATCACACATTTTGCTAGAAAGCATTTCCAATGTCCAGGGCACAATCTTCCTGTTGCTACCCCTAGTCTTCCACACTTTTCTTTTTCACACGCAGTTTTTTAAAAGCTGGCAAAAACGCTGTAAATATTTGATGCAGGACAAGGGCATATTCTTTCAGCTTTACTGCTCCTTGGTAAACGGTTGGCATTTTAACAGCAGCATATGAACCACACCACACAGTAACACACTAGTTAAACTTGCTTAAGCTTTTTGGGCTCCCCGCTGCCAGATAACCAAAACGCTAGCCCCTTGCCCGAGCACCCTTCCTCTGTAAATTAAAATCCAAAGAGGTGCCTCCATTTTTTAACGCCCTCCACCCCTGCCTTTTTGCAAACGACAGGTGGTATGCTGTTGAAGCTGACAGTAGTACCAGGTGGGAACTGGGTTCGGGGAGGACTAGGTTACTCAGCACAAGGGGCCAAGGTTTGGCTACTCTGTACAGGGGCACCCAAGTAAATCCGAACACAGGAAGCAATAACTGTAATGTCCAATACCAGGAATAAGATTCTAAAGTGTGGCTTTTATTCACATCCAAACTGAACAAACAAAGCATAGACAGACCCCCATGGGGCTACATTCCTGGTAATGCAGATAAGAGTAACAGAACACTTCTTCAGCGCTTCAGCCCTCAGGCTCTGAACCCACCAGGCACACAGCCCGGACTTGCACGCTGCTTTCGGTACACAGCCCGACTTGTACATTATTTGGGTTTTTCCTGGCCCGGCTCCCCTGCCGGCCACTCGATCCTTGTCCATATGGCAGTGGACACATTTTCCTGGGGGCTTCCTAAACCACCTTAGAGCCTTTGACTCCTTAAGAGAAATTTCCTTTCAATCCCACGTCTGGGTACTTCCCTCAGCACTGGCCAAGTGTCTGAGGCAAAGTAAAGGGCCACAGAGCAAATCTGTAGAGGTGAACCTGGTTACTAAAGATGGGGGATCTCCCATCTCCAGCTTCCACAATCCATACCCAGCCGTTTCTCTGGACATTAAACAACTCTTTTTGAAAGTTTGGCAATGTAGATTAAAGGGTAAATGTATAGCACATCTCCTCTACGTGTCTTGACTTCCCCTTGTACTAGACTTGAACATACTTAAACATCTCTTTCTGAAAAGCGTGGCAGTGTAGATTAAAGGGTAAATGTATTGCACACTTCCTCTACATGTCTTGGCTTTCCACTTGTGCTGGACTTGAACATACTTTTACTTTGGCTTAGCCTATTCCTCTAGGCCTCCCACTGATTCAGCAGTCCAATCCCCACTTTAACAACAGTTCAGGTGAACGTAGGCCCTTTGACAAGAGCAAAACTCACCCTTTGGTTGCAGGTGCCCCACAGGCAAATCTTGACAGCTTCTGGTGCCACAACACACTTGGGAAAATAAGGCAGCTTCTTCCCTAGCTGGGACCAGGAGGTTGCCCCTGGAATAAAAGGCAAACCTTCCACCCCCATCCCCTGAGGGATGGGGCACAGAGACCAGTATCAGCGGTCTCCACCACTTCCAGAACAGCTTACTGTGTTCCCCTTTTGGCAGAAACACACACCTTTCCCTAAAGTAGTTCTATATCAGAGCTTTAGGCTCCAAGAGCCTGTGCACAGACTGCTGTGCTCCTCTCTTCAACACTGCTCACACACAACTGCTGCTGCTCACTGTTCAAAAACTCCCAACATTCTAACCTAACTCCCATCTGCAGATTCCAATGTGACTCATGCAGCTGCGATAGTTCTGTGGTGATGTCATCCCTCAGTCTCAACTGAGACTGAGAACAGAGTGAGACAGTGTGAAATCCATTTAACTGGAGTTTCACAAGCTGCCTTCCCTGCCTACCACTAAGTCTTACTGGGATTCTTGTAACCCCGGGTAACAGGGGGGGTTACACACGGTGCTGGGGTTACAATCCGAAATAAAAGTTACAATCGGGTGAAAAGTGTTAACATTCAGGTTACAGCAAAAAAATGTAAATCAGGTTAAGTTTTACATTCAGGTTACAGTAAGAAGTGCAGCAGGTTTTGGGGATTAGGGAGGTGCCCTAGGGGGAAAGAGCGGGAGTGATGCTGTGAAGAAATTTGGCATTGTCAGGGAGTGTAGTGGGAGGTAAGAGGGAAAACTGAGGGGTGAGAGTGAGTGTTCTGGGAGATGAGAGGGAGGACAGTGGGGAGATGGGGAGAAAGGGGCTGGCAGGGGGTCTGTGGGCAGTGTTAGGAGTGGGTGAGCAAGGGGAGGAGGAAGGAGAATGAGGAAAGGGAAAGGGAAGGGAAAGGAGAGTCAGGGAGAGAAAGGGAAAGGAGAGACAGGGAAGGAAAAAGGGGGGGTGAGAGAGGGGACAGGGGATGATGGTCATGGTAGGAGGAGAGTGCAGGCTGTAGGCAGTGTGTGAGGCTGAAATGGGGGTCTACGTGTGGCAATCACAGCTGCTAATAGCAGTAAGGTGTTGTCTGAGTTTGTGTTTGAAAGGGCCCAGTTTAGAATCTCTGAAGTTCTTGACTCCTCTAGTAAACCACCAACTTAACTCCTACACCACCCAGGACCTAGCCTCTTTTTAGAGATTGGTTCCTACCCTCCCAACAAAACTCCCATATTCTGGTTCATACTACCTGACAAGACAAAATGCTAACACTCGGACTGCAATCACACGTATGTGTGTTTGGGGGACAGGCCTTTAGAGAAGTACAAATCGTGACATTTTACACCCAAAAAATTATTTTTAACAGGCCAGTTAGTAATTGTTTTCTCTAAATGATCAAAACTCAGACTATTGCTATTTTTCCATGCTGATACTGTTAGTTGTAGTATTAGGGGCTGACAGTATCGCCTTGAGGTTAGAATAACAAGCTGTGAATGAGCTTGCTACATCCAGCAGACCTCTGTTTGTTTCCCACAACCTCCATTTCCATACTGTGTGACCCTGAGCAAGTCACGTAACCTCCCCAGTGCTTCCAGGTTATCCCTGAAAGCAGGCCTGGGGTTTAGAGGGTCTTACCTGGTTACCAGAAATAAATACTTAAAAGAAGGAACAAATACATCAAACGTTTCATTAATTTTGAAGTATTTTAGTTAGGCTATTTATGTTTTATTCCACTTTTTAGAGACAGTAAGAATTTTTTTTTTCAAGTATCAGTAACTGGTAATGCAATGGCCAAGAGGTGCGGTCCTGGTGAAGGGGCACAGTTGTGGCGAAACGGCATGGTTGTGGTGAGGGGGCCCCAGATTGCTTTTGGGTCTGGGGCCAAAGGCTGCTCTAATCTGGCCCTACCTACTAGTGGAGATAGGGACTGCAGTATCAAACCAAGCTGTTTCTTTCTTGACCCATGGCTCTGGTAGGGCCATTAACACTGATCCTCACCCAACTGCAACTGCCTCCTACAGGACCTACCTAAACACCCGTGGATTACCCCCATGGCAGGCCAAAGGGAGGGAGGACTGTCCTGCCCACTCCCAGTGCACAGTTCATCTGGCAGGTCCCAGGTGACAGTGCAGGTTGGGTGTTGGGTTCAGCTCCATACGCTGGAGCAAGGCTTTTTCCTTGTTCTAGTTTCTTCTACGTTGCAGTGTGCAGTGACACAGGTGTGTGTGTGTGTGTAGAGGCACATGTGTCACACGTTGGCTGCTGGATGTTCCTTTCTGGGATGCACCTACTGCCCCAGCCACCATGTCTCCACGTTGTGGCAGTATAGAAGTGGTGCATTACATCCCCCCCTCCCCAGAAAAAGATTGCAGTCCTCCAAACGCTCCATCCTCTCCCACCATGGCTGACCCTCAGTGGCCCAAGCTTGCTCTCGAACCCAGGTGGTTGGCGTGGCAGGAGATGAGGCATCCAGTGTCTCAACCCTAAGCACCACCAAGCTGAATGGCACTGCAGTATCTTCACTGACTGCCCCAACAGCCTAAAGGCTTCTTTAAGTGTGGAGCCTGTAGTGTGTGCCATTTTGCTAGGCAGGGAAAGTTTAACTAACATTACCATGGCAACAGAGGACTGGAAATCAGACAATTGCTGTTCTATGTCAGATTATTCGAGGTGTATATTGCCTGGTACTCCTGCAATAAGCATTACATAGGCTGTACAATGAGACCTCTAAAAGTACACATCCAGAAGTAAATTCATGCAGTTGCAAATGGAAATATGCATAATGCCCTGGATGTGCAGTTTTGGACAGTCCAAGACTCAAACCCAGACCTAGTTTCAGTTATGGGACTTGAACATTCTTTATTTAAAAAGGGGAGGGGAAAGAGTGAGCCACCTACTATTAAAGGAAACTCCGAGGATAGGTCACTGTGGCAGCACCTCTTGGCCAGTGCATTATCTATTAGGGCTGTCAATGAAAAGCTCTGTGCTAGCCTGAATGCTCTAGAAGCATGGTTTACTGATAATCTTTTAGTGCTGAATAAAAAGAAAACTAAAGCTGTCCTATTCCGACAAAGGCACCTTGGTACATCCTGCCAACACCTTCTTACCCTGAGCACCCCCTCAGGTTCCCCCCGGAGGTTGTTGATAAGATAAAGTACCTGGGTATTCACCCCAACAAGGATCTCGCATTTAAACAACATGTGGATCATGTAGTGACAACTGTACACTGGAAACTTGGTCGTCTTTACCGACTGGGTGACTCACTGACCCCTGAAATCAGGATAACTGTGGCTAGTAGTACCCTTCTTCCCTCACTGGTGGCCCTATACTCCAGTTTCTTAGAAACACGGAAATGAAAAAGCTGGATATTCTCTACAACAAGATAAGCCACTTTGCATCGAAATCCCCTCCATGTAGACACCATTGTGAGGTCCTCTCCTCCTGAAATGGCCCACGCTCACCAACAGGATGTCCTACTCACCATACCTCTCACCCTCCTGCCTCATAAATCAGGGACAAGGCTTAAAAAAATCAGGGATAAAGGACCAAATTCAGGGACACATCTTCAGAATCGGTGATATCCACTCAGGAATCTGGCAGAATAAGGGGCTTAGTGTAAAATGTATTTTCTAAGGAAGAACACATGTGTAACTTTAATGTTTGACATTCTTTTGTGCTTACAACCCCGCTGTTTGGTAAAGGAAACACAATTTTTAGGAGGGACAAAGTAAAATTCTGAGGCAAAATCAGGGACAGTTGAGAGGTATGCTACCCACTCCTCTGCCTTACCTACAAATTCAGCAGGGTGTACTCTCCACCTAACTTCAATGAACTAATAGCCCAGAGGCCCCTGAGGTGATTTCTGCTTCCCTCACAGTGCAACAGACTTGACATCCCCAGAGTCAGAACCAACTTGGGTAAAAGGTCCTTTGCCTACTCTGCTCCCCATTACTGGAATGCACTACCTGTCTCCTTAAAGAATTCTACCTCTTAGCTGCTTCAAGAAAGGCCTAAAAAACTACTATATGCTGGAGGGGGGTTAATGCACTTGTTAACGCTGAACCTAACACGCCCCTTGACCAGTGCCTTTATTCTGGTGTTCCTTGTCTGTATCCTAAGAAAGGTTTCCTACCTTAATTACACTATTCCACATATTTGGCAACTTTAACACAAAATTTACTGTGTGATTCTGTTGTATGTAACTAATGTTATCCTGTGTTGTTACCCTACTTAGTTCACTATGCAATGCTGTCTGCTATTCTCTGTAAAATGCGTGTGATATATTTTGCTGTTAACTCCTGTGATTTGTGATTTGTCTTGCTTTCATTGCATAATGTCATTTTCTGCCTGTAACTAATTCTGGGCCACCCCTGAAAAAGGCACCTTTGGTCTTAGTGGGCCTACCCTGTCACCAAAATTCAATAAATAAATAAATAAATGAGGAGGCTGACCATGTCCCATTTTTAGGACTGTGGGCGGAGCCTACAGTCATTTTGCGAGAGCTTTCTAGCTCTGAAAATGGCCAAACTCACAACCTCTTCCACTGGACTTTTGTGATTGGCACACAGAATAACAGCCACACTATTTTGGCTGTTACTTTCATATTCTGATGCATGCACTGCACATGCGCACGAGTCGTGCGCATGCAGAGTACTGCGGTGCCGCCATGCTGTGTATGGCATTATGCCATTAACTGTTTTATGCCCCCTTAGTCATGCCCATGTCGTGTCGTACACTGGGAGCCCACCCCAGTCTGTGGAATGTCTTTTGTTTCTAAAAATTAGAAAATGGTCCCTCGAGTTTTCTTTCTGCTGTGGTGCCCCCTGCCCACCTCACTGTAAGCCCATGCCAGTGTGCTAAAATATTGGAGTTTTTTTTATATCTTTTTCCTGTAAAATTGAAAACAGTTCCTCGTCCGTTTTGATTCCCAGTAAAGCTAAAAACCATCTCTATTTGGACTGCCAAATATACAGAAATTTCCCTAAGGCCACCCTAGATAAAAGGTTGAGCAGGCTTAGGGAGAAAGATGCCGAGAAGTCCGCTGACCTGGATGGCCAGCCCGGTTCGGTTCCGACCGAACCTGAGGGAGTGCCTCTGACCAGGGCCAGACTTCCTCGGGCAAGAGGTGAGCCAACTCTGAGGGGTCGGTTCCTGCAAAAAATAAAAAGAAGGAAAAGTCGGCCGGTTCAGATCCAGATCCCCACCATCCAACCGCCGAGGAAATTGCCAGGGTGATTAGTACTGTGGAATCGCTCCATTCGTTTCTGACCGATCCGGCACCTCTCGGTAGGCGCTCGGTTCAGTCGGTTCCTCCGGTTTCCAATTATTCTTTGGAAGAATATTATGAGCCAGAATGGAAGGGGGAAGAAGAGTTTGATGATGATGAGGACGGTGGGGAAGGTGTGGATGAGCCCATTGAACCGGACATCTCCCGAGACAGACCTTCAGGAGTTTCCCCTCCCAGGCTTTCTGAGTCCCCTTCCCACTTTATGTTTTACAGGAAAGTGGCTGATACCCTCCAGCTCCCTGTGGATGAAACTGTTGAGGAGCAGGAGGAGCCTGATTTTGTAGAAATGATGGACATCCCAGAGTCCAAGAGGCTGTGTCTATTCCCTTACACAAATCTTTTGGGAAACAGACTCACAAGCTTCTAAAAACTCCAAATTCATTGCCTCCAGTGGACAAACGAATGGACAGGAGGTACATGCTGTCAGGCGCAGTCACGGAGTTCCTGTACCAGCATTGCAGCCATGTTGGGGTAGTGCAGGCTGCAGCCTGTGACAAGGCTAGCATACCCTTGGCTTCACACACCCCGGATAAGGACTCCAGGAAGATAGATGCCATGGCTAAGAAGCAGTACCTGGCATCTTCTCTGGGACTCAGACAGGCTAACTACATGGCCTATGCAGCTAGATACCAAAAGTCCAGGTGAGAGTCTGTTTTGGATCTGGCTAAGCAGGCGTCCCCCCAGCTAGCCAAGGAGCTGGAGGAGATGGCTGCTGATGGGATAGAGGCATATAAGGTTCAGTTTCATGCTGCTGTGGACTCCAGTGATGTTTCATCATGAGTCATGGCTACATCTGTGGTTCTTCAGAGGATGGCTTGGCTCAGATGTGCTAGCCTCTCTCAGGATACCCAGGCTAAGGCCATGGATTTCCCTGTTGAAGGTAATTCTCTGTTTGGGGAGCAAACAGAGAACTACATGAAAAAGATGGATGAGTACAGGACCACCTATAGGAGTGCACAAGCCAAGGAAAGGCAGTCAACTCCTCAGAAGCAGCAGGCTAGGGGCAGGGGCAGGCCTTTTCACAGGCCTTTCTACCAGGCACAGGCCTCCTCTTCTTTTTCCCAGAGGGGGTTCTTTAGAGAGAGAGGTAGGAGGGGGATGAGCAGGGCTACATCCACCTCTCAGCCTAAGGCTCCTGCCAAGCAGACACCCTGAGGTGTCAGCCCGGGTCGACTCCCAATCCCTGTAGGAGGCAGGCTGGCTTACTACTTCCAGGCCTGAAAGTCTGTTACCTCAGACAAGTGGGTCCTGGAGGTGGTAAGCCAGGGACTGGCCCTCAGTTTAAAAAAAATTCCCAAAGCTAAGGGTCAGGTCTTTTCCACCTGCAAACATCTCCGAAACCATTGCCCTAGAGGCATAGGTTTCTTCTCTGTTGGCTCTCAGAGCCATAGAGAGAGTTCCTACATCCCACAGGGGCAAAAGTCTGTACTCCAGATGCTTCCTTACCCCCAAAAAGACAGAGGAGTGGCAGCCCATCCTAGACCTAAGATACTTAAACAAGCATCTACTAAAGCCAAAGTTCAAAATGGTGACTCTGGGAATAATTCTTCTCTCTCTAAGGCCAGGGGATTGGTAAGCTTCCCTGGACCTCAAGGATGCCTACTTTCACATTCCCATCAGGTGCTCCCAGAGAAAGTATCTAAGATTCAAACTGCCCTCAGGCTATTATCAATTCAGGGCAATGCCTTTCGGGCTAACATCAGCACTAAGAGTATTTACAAAATGCCTAGCAGTAGTAGTAGCCTTTTTAAGGAGGCAGAACATCTCTATTTTCACATATCTTGATGACTGGCTCATTGTGGGGCAGTCTCCGGACCAAGTCAAGTCAAATCTACAAGTGATCCAGCAAGTGCTCACTTCCCGGGGATTCCTCCTCAATCTTCCAAAGTCAGTTCTTGAACCAGTGCAGCTCCTCACCTTCACAGGGGTGGAGTTGGACACCATCCAGGCAAAGGCCTTTCTTCTCCTGTCAAGGGTAAGGGCCCTCGCAGACCTAGCTTCCTCATTTCATCTCCTGGTTTCTCGCTCAGCAAGACATTTTCTCCAACTACTGGGCAACATGGCAGCTGCCACTGCAGTGGTTCCAGGGGCCAGGTTTCAGATGAGGGACATCCAGTTTCACTTGAGGGCTTTTTGGTCCCAGAAAAAGACCCTCTCACCAAACTGATTCCAGTGACTCAGACCTTGATCCATGCTCTCCAGTGGTGGTTGGATCAGGACAACGTCAGACAAGGAGTCCCATTCATCTCTCAGATTCATTCTGTGGTTCTGATCACAGATGCTTCTCTCCTGGGATGGGGGGCTCATTTGGAAGCCTTCACAGCACAAGGAATGTGGTCCCCTCAGGAGTTTCTCCTCCATATCAACCTTCTAGAACTCAGGGCAGTATACTTAGCCTTACAAACTTTCGCGAATTCAGTACGAAACAAGGTGGTTTAGGTGAGGCCAGACAACACCACCACCATGTGGTACATCAACAAGCAGGGAGGCAATCGGTCGATGGCCTTGTGCACGGAAGCCATGAAAGTCTGGTCTGTGGCCTATTCTCTACAGACATCCTTGGTAGCAGTCCACCTTCCAGGGGAAGGACAATGTGTTACCAGATGCCTTGAGCAGGATTTCTCAGGGCCATCACGAATGGTCTCTGGATCCTCTGGTGCTAAAAGTGATATTTCTAAGATGAGGCATTCCTCAGATAGACCTCTTTGCAGCCCCAGACAATCACCAACTTCATCTTTTTTGTTGCAGACCCCCAGTATTGGGCTCAGTCCCCCTGGATGCTCTACTGTTGGATTGGTCGGGGAAATTTCTGTATGCCTTTCCCCCCTTTCATCTATTGTTCAGAGTTCTGGTCAAGATAAGGTCACAATCTTGCAAAGTGATCCTGATTGCGCCAGATTGGGCCAGACAGCCTCGGTATCCTCTCTTGCTGTCTCTGGCTGTTCATCTTCCATTGGCTCTCCCCAAAAAACACAATCTGTTAACTTCCTCTCAGGGGAGAATTTGGTATCCCAATCTTTAGTCTCTCAATCTCAAAGCTTGGCTCTTGAAGAGCTAGAATATGCAAATATGAATCTGTCTCAGGGGGTGCTCTGACATACCCAAGGCTTCTCGTAAACCTGCCACTAGAAAAACCTACAACTCCAAATGTAAAAGGTTTGGTATTTGGTGTTCTAGTAAACAGATATCACCAGACTCCATACCTCTCAACTGTCCCTGATTTTGCCTCAAAATTTCACTCTGTTCCTCCTAAAATTTGTGTTTCCATGGCTAAACAGTGGAAATTGTAAGCGCAAAATAATATCAGGCATTAAAGTTACAGACTTGTTCTTCTTTAGAAAATGCATTCTGCACTAAGCCCCATATTCTACCAGCTTTCTGGGTGGATATCTCTAATTTTGAAGATGTGTCCCTGATTTTGGTCCTTTGTCCCTGATGTTTTTAAGCCTTGTCCCTGATTTGTGAGGCAGGAGGTTGAGAGGTATGCCAGACTCTGCTGATTTGTCTGCAGTTCTGGATTATATGGTTCATCTCAATATATCTTAAGCCTCAGACCAGCTACTCTCAAGGTGCATCTATCTGCTGTTTCTACATTTTTATCAGTGGGGAAGCCTTCTTCTCTAGCTTCTCACCCTGTAATTTTTTTAAGGGACTACTTCATACTAATCCTCCTTTCAAGAATCCTACTCCTGATTAGGATCTTAATGTTTGCATTGCTCAGCTTATGCAACCACCCTTTGAGCCTTTGGCCTCAGCAGAATTTAAGTATTTGACTTGGAAAACTGTGTTCCTGGTAGCTATTACATCTGTCAGGTGTATCAGTGAATTACAAGCTCTATCAGTGGAGCCTAATTTTATTTCTTTCCATAGAGATAAGGGGGTCCTTAGAACCAACAGGAGTTTCTTACCCAAAGTGGTTTCAGATTTTCATCTGAACCAGTCCATGTCCTTTCCTGTGTTCTTTACTGATCATTCTTCTTCAGGAGAGAGAAGATTACACAGATTGGATGTTAAGAGGGCACTTAGCTGCTAGATTGAGCGTACTAAGGCACTTAGGTTTGACTGTCCTCAGTTGTTTCTCACTTATGGTGAAGTGGAAAAGGGTAAACCTGCTACTAAGAGGACTATTGCCAGGTGGATTGTCTCTTGTATACAATTCTGCTATAAAAAGTTGGCAAGGTACCCCCCTCAGGCCTGAGGGCTCCTTCGACTAGAGGTACAGCTGCTTCTCTGGCTGTGGCCAGAGATACACCCCTCTCAGAGATCTGTAAGGCAGCCACCTGTAAAACAGTTCATACTTTTACCAAGCATTACTCTCTGGACATCCAGGCTAGGAGTGATGCTAGGTTTGGTACAGCAGTGCTGCAGAGCCTATTTCTTAAGTAGGTTCTGTACCCTCCTCCTGGGAGGTACTGCTTGGTAGTCTGCATATTGTCAGAATACAGCAAGACTTCATGTTGTCTGAAGAAAAAATTACTCACCTTAGTAACTGTGTTTCTTCTAATGGAGTCTTGCTGTATTGTGACCTCCCCTCTCAGAATCTGTTTTTTTGGGAAGTGGGCAGGTACAGTGCTGCACCCGAGAGATGCATTGGCTCCCTCTCCTTATGGAGGAGCTGTGCATAGTGGCTCTTTTGTTTGTTATTTATAAAGTTATGTTAAGTTCACTACCTGAGTTTTTGTTTTGGGGTTCTCGACTTGAGTCTTTGGGATTCCAAAACTTTTGTTTGCCCTTATGGCTAGTGTTTTTTTTACAATTTCCACATTATAGGTGTACTTCATTAGTCTTGGCTTGTAAGACTCAGATGGTTACACTTGAAAGTGCAACAGACAGAGGTCTGAACCAAGCATGAGCTCAACGTTCTATGCTCTCAGGATAGAGTTAACTCTTTCATCTCCGGATCAGTTCAAGTGCTGGGGCTAACTGCATGTTGTCAGAATACAGCAAGACTCCATTAGAAGAAACACAATTACTAAGGTGAGTAATTTTTTCTTTCTGCACACCTCCTTCACAACAGTACAGCTGTCATTTTCCACAACCTGCCCGAAATGTGTTTTCGCTCATGTGGCACAGAATATCGCGTTTGCTCTGCGCAATCACCTTTCGGGAAAACTGAACAAAATGACACTGGCACTGTTCATGAGGAGGGGTCAAAAAGGCCATGTTGAAAATTTGGTGAAAAAACTTCAACAAATGACTGCGTTACGAGCACACACTGCACAGTTTCTACGCACGCTACTAACGTTACTAATTTTTAATATTTTCTTTTCACATTTTTTAGCATAGCCATTTTTATGTACACCTCCTTTTCAATTGTACAGCTGTCATTTTCCACAACCTGCCTGAACCGTGTTTTCGAGCCTCTGGCACAGAATAGTGCGTTTGCTTGTGACGCTGGTGACCCGGGTTCAGGAACGGACTCGGGTCGTCAGAGAGCCGGCCGGGGGGAGAAGGATTGAGCATTCTATGACTGCTCTTCTCAAGGGGGGAGGGTGGTGGAGTGATCAGCGTTCTGGGGACATCCAGCGGAGGCCTGGGTTGCACCTAGCGTTGGCCCTTCAGTAAGCTCAGAGTAGGCGGATGCAGGTAGTCATTGCACATCCCGCCCCTGCCTAAAAGGAAAAAATCATGCTGCTGACACCAGGATGATGCCTGACCCTCCGCTGTAATGAGCTCCCAAGCCGGCTCCCGGACCTATCCCATTGTCTGCGGCACTTGGGCGAGTGCGGCAACCCTGCCCTGGGGGTAATCCAGGGGTATCTGGGAGTCGGACATGTGGAGTGGGAGCAAGGGGCGTGACCTGGGTGGATGGCTCGGCAGCAAGCAGCGGGTAAAGAAGAGCATTTAAAAAAAAGAATAGTGTGTTTGGTCTGCGCAATCACCTTTCGGGTCAGTTGACCAAAATGACACTGGCACTGTTCATGAGGAGGGGTCCAAAAAAGGCCATGTTGAAAATTTGGTGCAACACCTCCAACATATGGCCATGTTACACCTGGGCATTGAATCATTTCTACGCACATGTGTAACTTTCGTCACTTGGTAGCCCTTCACAGCCCCATCGCCTCTGGCCAGAGTTTGTTAAGATCAGTGAACTCTCATTCTGATTAGCTTTTATCTGACTTTTCAGGTCCAGGGTTGTGATTTCCCTGCACTCTTGACTTTTCTTGGAATTCATATAAGTGACTTTTATGGCTTCTTGCACAATGTTCTTGATGAATAATTATTTGGATGGGTTTTGAAAAAGTAATTGTAATCCAGATTCTGTTAGTGATATTGTGGCTTGTAATTATTGCTTTGAAATATATATCACTTTATGGTACTATTAGGGGCGAACCCCTTGTTGGAGTTCCTTATTTGGTCCCTTGCCTATATTTTAATTTACATAATAGGACCTTAGCTTTCTTTATTATTTATGTGCAATGTTTATATCTCTTGTTTTCTTTCCATCTTTTCTCTCCCCCACCCACATGGTAAGATATCTTGAACTTTTGTCCTTTTGTCTGTTATTTCTAACCCTCTCTTTATTCATTTTCTACTGTATTTAATATATTGTTCACTAATTTTGTACATCGCACTTTACGTTGGGTAGATTTAAATAGTGGTTTGGAAAGCACTGACACACTCCCTCTCGACAAAGAGTTAGATTTGGTCAAAGCACTGGGGATATCTTTACTTTGAACTGTGTGCAGTATTCTGGCATAATACTTTTTTCCCTTAATTTGGTTCCCTGAGGGTGAAATCCTTGAATGCAGTTTGCAGATGTTGGGGCTAGCTGCCCTGATTTGCACCACTGTTTGATTCCTGGACATGCTGCTTTTCTTCGTATGGAGGCTGAGTCAAGTGACTGCAGCTTCACTCCCCCAACAGTCATCCAGGGTCCAGATTGGGAGGTGGACCATAGCTGGTAGGGAGAAAGGAGAAGGAGGTTTCTGTGATGGGCAGTGGGGGACTAGCAACAACAATAGGGAATTGTTTTGTTCCCTTGAGGTGCGTGATTATCCCAGGGTCTCCCCAGAAAGAGCTGGCAAGAGCTGTCACACAGCAGGAATTCAGGTGTGCCATGAAAATGGCATCTAAGGTGGTAACTGGATCTAAGGGCAGGAAAGAGGCTAAGAGAACTCTGGTAGTCAGGGACGTCATACTCAGGGGGATGTAGGGGACATTATGAGTTGGGAACAAAGGGCCAGGGTGGACGGATGCCTACCAAAGACATTGGTAGGGTGGGATTTAGGCAGGTTAGAAAGAATTGTTAGGAGTGTAGGTTGGGGAAAGGGCTAGATGTAATTTTCCACCTTGGGATAAATGATCTACCAGGCAGTTACCTGGGGGAGGTAAAGGCCACACTCAGAAATTTGGGCAGTAGATACAAACTAGCAACTACCTCAGTTGCATTTTCTGAGATTCTCACAGTTTGAGGCAATGGGATGCTAGGATTCTGATGATCACCCACTTTAATCCCTGGTTAAAGGAGTGGTGCAAGGAAGACAGATTTGGTCTAATGGTAGATTGAGGTCATATTTGGAGGGATAGGAGGCTTTCCAGAAGGTGTGGCCTCCACCCTGCTGCTGTAGTACCAAGGCATCAGACCAAAAATGTGATGTCTAGATGGCTGGACTAAAAGGGAGGCTACAACTGGGGACAGCCAGGGAATAATGGCAGTGAAGGGAGGCCAAGGAGGCACTTTCCAACCCCCAGCAGGGAGGGAGTGGACAGGGACCAGGGTGAAAAGGTAGGAGCAAAGAAGAGGGTTAAGACAGGGGTGAGACAATTGCAGGTGGCACAACCTTTCAGTAGTATCCTGCTATCCCTAGGAAGGCCCGTACTTTCTTTTTTGTGGTAGATGTGGTCCATCCTTGTATAGCTTCAGTTGTTACTAGCTCAGACCCAATGTACCCACTCCTTACTCTGTTCCCAAGTTATGACACCTCAGCCATCTCTATTTGGCATTTGTCTGACTTGATTGTCAGCTCTGCAGTCTGTGGTCAGCAGAGCACCTCGGCCATGTCCCTGACATGATCCTCCCATGTCTGACTGTAAATGGTGATGTCATCCATGTACACCAGAGCAAAGTCTCCCGCCCCAGACAGAATGCAATCCATTTGTCAGATCTGTTTTGGTCAGGTACATGGCTCCCCCTAACCTCTTTAGGACCTCATCTGTCCTGGCATGGGGTATGCATCTGACTCAATACAGCTAAGTGTCTGACTCCATACAGCTGTTGAGCTTGTGGTAGTTGATGCAGAACCATTTGGTCCCATCCTTTTTGGGGATCAGTACCACTGGGGAGGCCCAGGAGCTACTGGGCTGTTGGATTAACCTAAGAGTCAGCATTTCTTTGATCTCCCCTTCAGTGGCTTGTTTCATTCCCTCATGGATACAGTAGGTGGGTTGCTTCAGGGGGCCTGGGACCATGTATACACATGGTTCTCTGTCAGCATGTTATACTCTGGTTTCCTCATGAACATTTCCCCAAATGTATGCCACACCCTACACATTTTGGCACTTTGACCTGGTGTCAGCCACTCTGAGAAAGTTACAGCGTCCACTGAGGAGTCTCCTTTAACTCTTACAGGAGATCCACTAATGAATCTGCTTCTGCCTCCTCATTCGACTAGCTGCATACAGCCTGGACCATCTTGTGTGGTCACGGTAGGGCTTCATCATGTTTAGATGGTATATTTGCTGTTTACACCTCCAGTTGGGTAGCTCCACCACATAATTAACATCTTTTATTCTCCTGACCACCAAGTAAGGATTCTTTCCAGTCTTTGCAGTTTATACTGTGAGACGGGGCTGAGTACCATCACCTGTTTAATTTAATTTAAGTCTTTGATTACCAGGTAGGTGCGCTGATCCAAAGGACTGTTTTCTGGCATGACCTGGGCCAAGAATTTGGCACACTAGAGATACAGATTACAATGACTTAGATAACTACAATACAATTATCAATGAATTGGAGGAAGGGTGACAGACAGACACAGTGCAGACAGGACATGTTGAGCTAGTACAGAATGCATACCAAAACAATTAATGAATTGGTAGGTTCTCACAATTACACATTGAATAATAGGTTTGGGGAGCAGACTGAAAGTGCTACAGTATGTTGAGGCATGATAATTGGAAGAGCGGGGTTGGCAGAAATGGAAGGTGGGAAAATGGCAAGTCAAGAGAGAGTACCCTGGAGAGCACAGGTATTTGGCTTCAGTCAACAACCAGGATTTAAGGCAGAGTTTGAAAGTGCTGTGGGTATCAGCCGAGCAGAGAGATGCAGGGAGTCTGTTCCAGAGTGAAAGGGCAATGACAGACAGTGCTTTGCCACTCATATTGCACCATATTGACTCTCTGGTCAAGATAGTACCAAGATTGGTGTCCTGTACAGGCACAGGCAATACCTCTCTCTCCATCATATCTACTATTGACTGTGGACTAGTGGTCTACGGGGCGGCAATGGATACAGTGCTCAAGACAGTTCAGACTGCACTCAACAAAGCCTGCAGACTCACTCTGGATGCTGAGCATGGCATGCACACCTGTACTCTGTATGAACGGGCAAACTGGCTGTCATTAAGAAACAGGGTCAAATTCCAGACTTGCATCCTAGGGAAGAAGGCTCTATTGGGTAAAACACCACCTTGTGTAGGCAGTTTGATCAAGGCAGCCTACTCATTACAGGTCACCAGGGTAAGAACTAGAGGGGCCTTGGCTATCCCCTTACGTCACACCTTGCTTGGGCAACGTGCATATGCCTACCAGGCCCCCCTGTGGATGAATGAATTCTCCAGGCACCTCTTGGCCACCAGTTGTCTGACTCAATTCAAAAATTGACCTCAGACAGCACCTAATAACACTCTCTAAGTGTACCTGCCCCTAAGTCCAGCTACACCCGCTCTCTCTGCCCCCAGCAAGCACTAGGCAGGCCTCTGGTACCCCTTCCCTCTGTCCCTTCTCATGACTTGCTTCAGCAGTTTGTGTCATGCTCCTTCAGCACCCGCCACCCCACCTTCCCCCTCCTCCAACTCCCAGTCCCGTGAGTTTCCCTAACATCACTGCTAATGCAAGCTGTCTGACCATGCCCCCTCACACCCCACCATTTACTCTAGCACGCCTTCTCTGCTCAGCCTCCCCTCACCCACCATTTCTCTCTGTACTTTATTGCCCTTCTTCTCCCACCCTTCACCTCCACTGCAGTACCTATCTCTCTCTCTCTCGTACCCTCCTTTTTCATCCACTGCCAGCTATCCTCTTCCCTTTGAACTACTGACAAGGCACTTTGTGGCTGCTTATCCCCCCCCCCCCAAATAAAGTGTTTTTCTTGTTATTATAACTTGTATGTATGTTTTGAGTTATTCTGTAAGTTCTGAATCCAAGCTGTATCATTCATTGTGATGTACCTTTGATTTCTCCTATTGTACTTTGTTTTGCAATCTGTGATGTGGAACCTTTGTAAAAGAGCTTGCGCTCAGAGTTTTTTTCTGAATCACTAAATTAAAAAATAAAATGACTGTAGAGACACAAGGGAACTTCATGGGGAGAACTGAGGACAAGCGGAGACATCAGGAAGCAGCTCTGGCCTTCAGGAAGGGTGTGTATGGTAACGCATTGCCGCCTCTGAGGGTGTTGTTGACAATACAGCCGAGAGCATAGTCATATCAACCTGAGAGTGGGAGCCATCCTAGCACCTGATAAAGGTTGTAGTGATGTGTTGAGTAGGGTGCCAGGAGCGCAAACTGACAGATGTTGTTGTAGACTGAGTTTAGTCATGTGCGCAGGGCAGAGAACACTTGGGGATATATAGGGGAGCAGTAGTCAATGATGGGGAGCAGATTGCCTGTGACTACAGCTAAGTGGGCCTCATAGGTCAGGAAATGCTTAAGACAATAAGCAGCCCAGAGTTTCTGGTTTACCCGGCGCACTATGGTGTTAACGTGCTCCGTGTAATGGAGGGAGGGTGTCAAGGGTTATGACTAAGTATTTAAAGTAGAGAACGTTCTGTAGTGTGGGGCCATCAGGAATAAGTACAGAGAAGGAGTTGGACTTGGAGATGCTGGCCAGGTACAGTTTGGACCTGAGGAGCATTGATTTTGTTTGTTTTTTCGTTGGCCAGGAGCCTACATAACATGAACCAGTTATAGGCAGAACCGTAGTTATGGGTCAGGATTGAAAATATATTTGTTAGGGACTTGTCACTATGGAAAAGGACAAGATCATCGGTGTACAGCAGTGCCTTACAGGAGAGGCTGTTGGATGGGAGAGAGAATTAATAAAGATGGAAATCAGTAGGGAGCCCAGGATGGAGCCCTGTGGAACAACTGTTGTGATGGGTAGGTCAAGGGAGGTGGTGGTGCCGATATTCACTGACTGGGATTACCCCAAAAGATAGCTCTAGAACCACAGGGACATCTCCATAGAGCAGCCAAGTTGGTGGAGAGTGGCATGTAGGAGGGAATGGTTGACCAGGTCAAAAACATTGGTCAGGTCCACAAATACCGCACCCGTGGCATTCCTCAGATCCATGTTCCTATGGACATGGTTAGTAAAATGGGCCAAGGCAGATGTGGTGCTGTGAAACTTGGCAGAACCCATGTTGTTGACTGCACAGCAGGTTATATTTCCCGATATGGTCAGATAGCTAGCAGTGAAACATTTTCTTCAGGAGTTTGCCCAGGTGGGGAAGTAGGGATATTGGCCTGTAGTTGTCTGACAAAAGGGGGTCACCTGCTTTAAAAATTGATACAACCTTGGCAGTCTTGAAGGGGTCTGGCATGGTTTAGGTGGTCAGTGCCAGATTAAAAGCAAATGTGAGTGGTTTGGAGGTGACGGGGGAAATGAGCTTGAGCATCAATGAGAAAAGACCATCACTGCCGTGGCTGCCCTGATAGGGAGGCTCTTAAGGACTTTGGTGGTGTCCTTGGCGGAGATGGCCCTGAAATAGAAGGGGAGGGTGGGTGCCAGAGGAGGAGGAAGGTAGGCCGTTGGCACCAGGTCTGGGACTGGTTGGTAGCTGGCTAGGTAGTTTACTAAGGTGGGTAGTGAGATCAGTAAACTTTTTGTTGAAGGCCTGGGCAACTTCAGCGGGATTGGTCAGTACCAGAGGGGGAGCTTAGATGGATAGCAGGGCTGTGGGTACATGGGTTAAGCAGGGAACTGATGGAACCCTAGAAGCGGTAGGAGTTACCAAGGTTGTCCCTGTGCTGGTTGTGGAAGAAGTACCGCTTCTGGACCTGGGCAGTTCACTTGCACAGGTTCTGCATGTGCCTACAGTCATTCCAGAGAGTGAGGAAGGGGGCCGCTTTGTAGGCAGTTCACTTTTTGTCCCTTTGTTTCATTATGGCCAGAAGTTCCTTTGAGACCCAGCGAGGACAGCCACCTCTTAGTTTCCGGGTAGTGAGTGGGAAGTGTTGATCCTGGATCTGAAGGAGGGTGTCCATGAAGAAGCCCATTGCCTATGTCATATCCGTAAGGGAGTAAAGTACAGACCAGTTTATTGCCCTAATGTCCTCAAGGAGGGTGGAGGTTTTGGGGCAGTTAAAATTCTGGCAAGGTAAGTATTGGGGGGGTTGGTCTTGGTGGACCAGATGATGTACATTGGGGAGTGATCACTGATGGAGTCAGACAAGGTTCCTGCCTAGAGTACCTCGTTCTCTCTGTTGGTGACCAGCCAGTCTAGTAGAGAATGGTTTTGTGTATGAGAGTTATGTCTGGTAGGGACAGAGATAATTTGTAGCAAGTTGTGCTGCTTTAGCAGGTTAGAGTAGTCGGATTCTTGGGCACTTAACCAATTAAGATTGAAATCTCCAAGGAGAATGGTGTCCCTGGAGGGGAATAGTTTACCCAGACTGGCCAGATGGTTCAGAAGATCTGGAGTGCCTCCTGTTGGAGAGTTGTAGCAGCACCCCACATAAATCTTTTTTTTGCAGAGCCCTGGGTTAGCTCGGCTATGAGCCACTCACTGGGAGAAGCAGGGTCAGAGCTGAGGATGGGGGTGGCAGAGAGTGGTTCCCAGAAAAAGAGTGCCATGCCACCACCCTTCTTTTTGCCCAGTGGATCTTGATGAAGCATGGAGTATCCCGGCAGGTGGTATATGGCATCAGGGATATGTGGCTTTAGCCAAGTTTTGGAGAGACTGAGGACATGGGGCTTGTAAAGGGACACCCAGGCGTCTAGATCAGGAAATTTGGATGGGAGGCTACACATGTTTATATGAGCAATTTTCAGTCCTATGGAGGTAGCCCACATATTGTTGGTCGGCAGTAGGTATTTTTGGTTGCTTTCTACATCCCCTGCCAAAAGTAGCAAAAAAAAAGACAGGACTGTATGGGCGGGGCAATAAGGAGGGCATTATCGAAAGGGAGAACAAGAAGTAGCCAAGTTGACGATGCTCAAGGTTCGAGAGAAAAGTGTAGAACAGGGGGCCCAAGGAGCTGGTTCCCATCTGTTATCCACGGGAAGGGGGGGGTCAGGTCGAGTGGCAAGTGTATAGGAGGATATGTGCTTTTGGTCCAAAGCAAGTACTGAGGTGCAGAAATCAACACCTATCAGAGTGCCTAGCAGAGAGGCTGCCAGCAGAGGGAGCAGGACTAGCTTCATTTTGAGTGCTATAACCTTAGATCACCACTAGCAACAGAAGGCAATGTTGGCCTAATGGTTAGGGCTCCTGGCTGTAGCAGCAGGCCAGGGACAAATCCCACGAAAGATGTATACTACTTGGGCTGCAAGAGCGAGAGCTACAGGAGGGGGTAGTATATAGAAGGAGGAGGAAGTGGAAAAGTATGAGGAAAGGTGAAATAGGAGGGGCAGGACGACTATAACAGTGGAAGGGGGAAAGCAGATTGTTTAGGGGTAATGGCGGTCAAACAGGAAAATAAACGGGGTGACAATGCTGTTGCCTGACTTTGTGCTCCAAGGCTGTGGCCCCGAGCTGCACACACCTGATCTTCCCAAAAATGCACTCTCCTTTGGGAAAGCTGCCCATAGCTAAGCTCTATACAGTCTGTAGCTGTGGCTCAGAACTGCTGCTCACAGCTCATTCTTCAGCTACAACTTCCCTAGCTGCTGAGGGAAGGGTTGCTTCCTGCTGCACTGCCTTCTCTGTGTCCTCAGGAGATGGTTCCCTGGCCTTTCTATGAGTAGTGACACACACAGTGTTGGCCCGCCTGTCAAACTAGTTATTCAAAATTACATCGACGGGCAGGTCTGGTACAATACCCACCTCCAGTATGCCCTGGCCACCTTCCCAGCTTAGAAAGATCTGGGCCACTGGCATGGAGACTGCAGGACCCATCACTCTTCTAATTCTGGAAAATGGAACCAACAGGCTCTGTTCCTTGTAAATCAAATCCTCTTTTAGCATTGAAATGGAAGTACCAGTGTCCCTCAATCCCTAGGTTATCATCCCATTTACTAACATAGGTTGCATATGTGCAGTGAAGTTTGTGGGAGCTGCACTTTAGGTGCAGGTTACCAGCTGCTAGGAGCTTCCAAGCTACCCCCTCCAACAGCATTTGCCCTTTTGCTATGTATTTTGAATAGTCATATGGCAGATGTCCCAGTTTTTAGCAGATATAGCACTTGCGTTTCCCGACTCCTTACTTTAGAAACCATTTGGCTTCCCTTTTTGTTTGGGTACAGGATGACTTCTCTTAGGTTGCCCCCCTCTCCGGGGTTCCCTTAAAGACACCTGATGTTCCACCATCCTTGTTTTTGTGCTGAATGTATAGTCGATTGGACATGAACTCTTTAGCCCTCTTGGCTGCCTCTTTTTGTGGAGCTGGGAGTCCTGTCCAGAACCATATTCTCATCTCCTCTGGTACAGTATTCAAGACCTGTTAGATAAGAAAAAACATATTTTATCTGTTCCACAGAACTAGCTTTTGCATCCTCTAACTACTGCTCTAACAGATTGCCTAGTTTTACACACATTTCAAAATAGCTATCTGCCAGTGCCTTACTTAACCCTCACTCCATCTAGCACTCCTGGAAGAGAGAGAGAGATGGTTGCCTCCTGAGTGCTTTCATGCACTTCTTACACATGCATGTTCACTCCCTGAACCCTGTATGCATCCATAGCTCCCTGGTTCCCCTATTGCTGCTACTGCTACCGCCACCCAGGGACATTGAAAGCAACCCAGGCCCAGTTTACCCCCCCCCCACAGTGACCCTCTGTGGGCAAACAGACAGTGTTCCTGTTCAGAGGGGGTACCTCAAGGATCAATTTTGGGGCCAACCTTATTTTTGATATACATAAATGGTGTAGTGGAAGTTGCTAAAATTTCTAGTCTTAGGCTATATGCCGATGACACCATTTTGGTGGCAAACAGCTCGAATATGGAACATATGGAAAGAAGTCTTCAAGAGGATTTTCTAGCACTTTGTGCTTGGATTAAGGAGTCAGGTTTGGTTATGAATTATAAAAAAAACAAACCAATGGTCTTTAGGAAAAACAAACTGGAAAGGTTGATGTTGTCCCTAATATTAAGATCATTACTGATAACTGTGATCACATTTTTCAAGATACAATGTATAGATATTTGGGTGTCTGGCTGGATGAGAGTCTGATTTTCGACTATCATATAGAAGACACCATAAATAAGGTAAATAAGCGACTGGGAGCTTTTAGACGCTCAAAATCATGTTTGAATAAGCAAATGAGATTGGCGGTTGTAAATCAACTTTTACTTCCAATTATGGACTATGGAAGTCATGCATATGAATCTGCTCATAAAAAAAGTTTGACGAAAGTTGATACGATGTACAATAGACTTGCAAGGTTTATATTAGGAAAAGGAACAAGTTTACATCACTATACTTTATTTAGTAATCTTGGATGGTTAACCCCAACCTTAAAAAGGAAGTTGCAGTGGGCAAATATAATTCATAAAGTTCTATATACAAAAAAACCTACTTACTTATTTGAAAAATTAGAAATAATTCAACATCATTATAATTTACGCCAGACACCTTTAAGAGGATTTATCCCTCCGAAATTAATTAATAAATACAGTTCTATGCGTTTTCCAGCTATTGTGTTTCAAATATGGAATTCAATAAATAAAGATTCCATAGTTAATCTGATTGATGCTAAATTATTCATGCAGGAGTTAAAACATGAATTGAGTGTACATTGTATGTGTAATGATTAGGATAAATGAATATAATGTTGATGTAAGTGATGCTATAAGATATTTGTTATACCTGTTATTGTCTTTGTACTTTATGTCATACTGAAAACGGGAGCATCTATAATATAGGATTTTTTCCTAATGATGTTTTATACCAGCTTGTCCTATATAAAAATAAAGATTTTTACTACTACTACTAGATGCGGGCTAAGAATTGTGCACATTAACATCTGCAGTCTCCTGCCCAAGGTCTCTGAATTGGAAGTGTAGCTCTCCCTCTACAACCCAGTTATCATCAGGATCACTGAAACATGGTTTAAACCCTCTGTCCGTAACTCCAGGTGCAACATCAGAGACTTTGCCATGATCTGGCGGGATAGACAGAGCTCCAAGGAGGGTTGGTAGTATCTTGTACTTTAAGGAGACCTTAGTATATCCTTAATTTCTAGCAGTGCCACAGATGATTCCATCTGTGAATGGATCATCACCAAACTCACAATTGGCTGTACTCAAAAATGATCTGTTGGCAGCTCTTACAGCCTCCACAAAGGTGGTCTATCTGGCTTACCCATTTGATTTTGGGCATTGGTCACTGCTCCCCCATGAAGGAGCTCATCATATGAGGAGACAACTGGCTCCAAGTTACACAGCTTGAGTGTAATGAACTGCTAAAGCAGCTTACACTCCCCCACCTTATCAACACCCCCACCCACCTCAGCCATAAATCCTCAAACCACTCCCTTCTGGACTGGATCCTCACTAACTAGGAGGACCCGGTCATCTAAGCAGGAGTCCTGTCTGACTTAGTCAGTGACCACTCTCTAATATTTGGCATCTGGTCCTTTAAATGCCCTCCCCCAGGACTGTGTCCTTTAGACAGTTTTCCAAATGTGACATATTCCACCTGCTCTCAGACATTAGGATATTGACTGGGTCCGGCCCTCACACTCTGCCTGATGTAAATGCAGCTCTTAGCTTCTTCACTGGGATCTTGTTCTCCATCTAAGACAAGCACTTTCCTGTCACTACCTGGAGAGTGTGGGATGGGAACACTAGATGGCTACAAAGACAAATGAAAGAAATGGATGCCCTGTGGGTGGCATACAAGCAACTTCCTCACCCTTTTCCTGGAACAATTACCGAAGGCAGCACAATCTTTGTAAATAAGAAGTAAAAACTCTTAAGGGAACCTGTAGTAAAACCACTTTCAAGTCAAGAATCTGGGTGACCCCCAAAACCTCTGGTCTTCATTGAATTCCCTTATGAAGCCCAGGAATGAGCAAAGTGCCATCAAGCTATGCACCAAGGCGTACTCCTTAACTGACTCTCTCCATGTTGCTGTGGCCCTCAACACTAAAGTCTCTGACCTGTCTGACTACCTGGACAAGCTCCCACTGAAGGACTGTTCCCCCACACACAGAAGCTTGGTCACTGATAATCTCAGAATTCCAGCCTTCAGTTTTGAGATCACCTCAACCCCTGAGGTCTGTTTTCCCCTTAAGGTATTCCTTAACTATTGCAGTGCCTGCAGCAATGGTCTGTGCCCAAAGTTTAAGCTAACTGCCAGTTACATTGCTAAACCTCTTGCTACTATTTTTAACCTATCATTGACCTCCTCTTGTGTTCCATCATTATGGAAACAGGCCAGGGTAGTCCTGATATTCAGATCTGGAGACCTCCCCCATCTCGCCAACTATTGTCCAGTTTCCATCCTCTCCCACTGAAGTAAGATCTTTGAAAAAAATCATCTTCCAGCAAATCTATGACAGTGTATCTTAACATAACTTGCATTCTTCCCACAAACATAGTTTCAGAAAGGGCAACAACACAACTGCTGCCTTGATATGACCATCTTATCAAGGGCATGGATGGGGTAAATGAACTAGTGCCATATTTGTGGATCAGACAAAGGCCTTCGATCTACTGGACCACAGCATCCTACTAGACAGACTTCATCTCCTGGGTTCTCAGACACGACTACATCCGTGTTCGACAGTTATCTCACCAGGACAGCCCAAGTGGTTTGTACAGGTGGGAGACTCCTCCAGTTAGGGGTTATCTAAGCAGGGCCCCACAAAGATCAATACTAGGATCAGTTCTGTTCTCCGTTTTTTAAACAACCTACCTAAGGAGTGCAAGGGTTGCCACCCACTTCTCTACGCAGATGACTAGATTCTCTATCAAAGTGCCAAGACCCCAGCTGAAATATATTTGTTCCTCACAGAGGAGTTTCATGCCACTCAGATGTGGTTCCTTTCAAATAGGCTGTTAATCAACACCAATAAAAGTAAGGCTATGCTGTTTGGGTTCAAAACCAAATTCTTGAAATTGCTGGAAGACTCTAACCCCTTGAACATCTGGTCTCCGGATGGGACCCCCCCGGGAACAAGTAATGGCCCTCAATTGCCTTGGGGTCACACTTGACCTTTCCATGACCTTTACAGACCTACATTGGGCACACAGTCAGATGAGTGAATCAGTAACTGGGTATCTGCTTCTGGCTAAAGGATCTTATGACCCCTGAAGCATGGTTGGCCATATTTCAGGGCACACTACCTCCCCTCCTGGACTACTGCATCCCTATTTATACCCAAACTTTGTCTACCAACCGGTCCAGGATCAACACAACCTACAACAGAATCTGTAGGTTTACTTTGCTAGCCCCTTACTCTGCTCATCATTGGTCCCCCTACCAGGCCCTTTACTGGCTCTCCCTGCAAGCTTGCCAGGAATACCTGCAGGGCAGCCTTTTTGAAAAAGCCCAGGAGGAGAAAGATTCCTCACCACTGTTTTTCCTCCTCAAACCCAAGCCTAGTCCCGTAGACTCTGGTCCTCCTCGCATCTTCTCCTACATCATCCCCAAGCTGCCACCTGAATGGGTCAAATGGGCATTCTCTGGAGGAAAGGCTTGCCTAGTTCCCTCCTCTCTCTAGACTCAAACTCTCTTTTCAAATTACACTATTGGATTGCCCTCACAACTTCCTCTGTCTGCAAGTGCCCCCCGATAAGACACTTGGGTAACGTCATGGTCTGGACTCTTGCAAGTCCCGCTGGTCTCCTTTCCTTCCTTGTGCTAGTTCCATTACAGTTGCTGTTGTATGTCCTCTACATTATGTACACTATCATTATTTACTGATGGTAATCACTCCCATAACCTTGGTGCATAATTAGCAGTTTGTACTAGTACCTCTAAATGTATTGGTTATTGGCTTGTTTACTCCTTTGTTGACCTGTTTACTCCTTGTATGGGAGCCCTTTGAATGTTTTGGTTGCTGACTTATTTATTCCTTTGTTGGTCAGTGTACTTCTTGTCTGGGCAAGTTGACTATTTTGATCCATGCTTACCATGTATGCATTTCTGCTTTTGCTTTTACTATTCAATTGTTGTGCCATCTTGATTGCTCAGGTCATGCCTGGAAACGGTCCCTGGGACTGGCGTAGCCACCTGGTTAGCAAATAAGTGAATAAATAACTAAATAAATAAAAACTTTTGTCAGTAGGCCTTGGGAGTTGATTCAGAACATTACAGCAAGGCATTTTTCACTTTGTTTTTGTCGATGTGGTCCCTGTTGTCCATCCTGGTGAAAGCTTCTAATTCTCTGCCCATAAGGAATGGCAAATGGTGAGTTACCCAAGAAGCCCTGTCTAATTCAAATTGTCCACACATTCTCTCAAAGGATTTTAAAAGCCAATCTAGACAATGGGGCCTGATGGGATTCATCCCAGAATTCTAAAAGAACTAAGGGTAGAACTAGTGACACCACTGACTACCCTCTTTAACAAATCATGGGAGGATGGGGTGGTACCTGAGGACTGGAGGAGGGCAGATGTGATTCCCCTTCACAAAAGTGGGAGCAGGGCAGAAGCAGGAAGCTACAGACCTCTTAGTTTAACCTCAGTGATAGAGAAAATGATGGAATCACTTCTGAAGGTAAGAATTGTCAAGTACCTAGAGGCCAGAGGGGCGCAGGACCCAAGGTGGCATGGATTCACAGTGGGAAGGTCATGCCAGATGAATCTAATAGATTTGTTTGACTGGGTGACCAAAGTAGTAGATCTGGGAGGGGCTGTGGACATGGCCTACCTAGACTTTAGCAAGGCACTTGTCTCAGTCCCACACAAAAGATTAATATACAAGTTAGCCAGCCTGAGAGTGGGTCCCAAGATGATAGCCTGGGTAAAGAATTGTCTGGAGAATAGGACACAGAAGAGTAATAGTAAATGGAGTCCACTCTGAAGAAAGGGGTTACTAGGGTGCCGCAGGGGTTCAGTATTAGGACCGGTCCTCTTCAGTGTCTTTTGTGTTTACATTGCAGAGGGACTGAAGGAAAAGTATGTCTCTTTGCAGATGACACAAAGATCTGCAACAGAGTTAATGCACAAGGTGGGGTGGAAAGGATGAGAAGGGACTTGGCAAGGTTAGAGGAATGGTCAAATGTATGGCAGCTTAGATTTAATGCTAAGAAGTGCAAGGTAATGCACCTGGGAAACAAAAACCCAGGGGAAGAGTACACAATGGGGGGTGAGATACTAACAACAACAAAAATGGAAAGGGACCTGGGGGTAGTCATATCAGATGACTTAAAGGTGGGCAAGCAATGTGAGAGGGCAGTAAGGAGGGCTGGGGGGATACTGGGATGCATAGGGAGAGGCATCACCAGTAGAAAACAGGAAGTTGTTATCCCTCTGTACAGACAGCTGGTGAGACCCCATCTGAGTACTGTGTGCAGTTCTGGAGACCCAGTCTCCAAGGACATAGACAAGATGGAAGCTGTCCAGAGGAAGGCAACTAAAATGGTGCAGGGTCTGCACCGGAAGACATATGAAGAGAGACTAAGGAGCTTAATATGTATAGCCTTGAGGAAAGGAGGAGGGAGAGGGGACATGATAGAAACTTCCAAGTACCTCAAGGGAATCAACAAAGTCCAAGAGGGTAGCATCTTTCAAAAAAAGAGGTGTGCAAGAACAAGGGGGCACAATTTGAAGATAGAGGAGGGCGGCTCAGAGGTAATGTAAGGAAGTATTTTTTTCACAGAGAGGGTTGTGGATGTATGGAACGGCCTTCTGGAGGAGGTTGTGGAGTCAAAAACAGTGGTTGAATTCAAGCATGCATGGGACAGCCATAAGGTAATTCTAGGGGGTGGGGGTAGAAAGAAGTAGGCTGCTGGTTAACTAGGATCTGCAGCTTATCTATTAGGTAGGGAAATGGGCAGACTGGGTGGGCCAAGCGGTCCTTATCTGCCGTCAAATTCTATGTAGACCAGCCTTTTTTTTAGTACACTGGTTTTGTTCAACTGCACTTTTATCCTGGACTATATGCTAATTGATTATATCTGGACTAGATTTATTTTTTTGCATCAGTTGCGATGTAGCATGCAATGGGTGTAAGGCATTCTGTGTTAAGTCTGTTTATACCAATATATGGGACTAGCTGTTTAAAGCTAAGAATTACATTGTTCAATGGTGAGACGTATATTGTACCCTACACACTATGTGTATATATCCTGTGTAAGTAGCTGCTCTGTACTCCACTCTATAACTGACTTGTGCTGAATAATCCTAACTTGTCTATGAAATTGCAACAATAGGTGATGCTGCCAGGCCCTCTCCAGTCCTTTTGGGTACAACCTAACTAACTGGTTTTAATTGTAATGAAGTACAGTACTCTTTACAAATCATGTTGAACACCATGAACATATTGCAGATGTCCTGAGTTACTAAAGTCTATGACAGATTTGCACCACTCAAAAAATGTAAGGTAAGGGGAACACTATCTGCCTGGGTCACCACAGCGTTCGCTTGCTCTCGTGAAAAAGAGGAATAAACTGTGGTCAGTGGCCAGGGAATCTGGGTCCCCAGCTCACATCCAGAAATGTAAAGAAGCCAGAAGCAAATGCACTGGAGAGATAAGGCTGGCTAAATCAGAGTAGTGCAAGGCCCAACAAACACTTAATTGGGAAAATGGGAAAAGATTTTGGGAAGCTGTTTCAGAGCTTCTGGGCAGAGGTGAATAAACACCCTCAAGAATGCTCATGGCCGATGGGAAAGAGATCCTTGATCAATGCATGATTGCCAGTAGAGTCAATGAAGCCTTCACGGACCTCAGTGCCATTCATTCTGCATATGCCAAACCAGCCTGTCTTTGGGGGTCCTGATCATGAAGCTGGTCTCCTGGAGGACCCTGACCTAAGGTATCCTAATTAGTACTTCAAGACCATGTCAGTTAAAGATACCCTCAAATATATTGGAAAGGTTCTTGGCAAAACCAGAGAGAGAGAGAGAGAGTGTGTGTGTGTGTGTGTGTGTGTGTGTGTGTGTGTGTGTAGACACACTTGACATGCTGTTACTCACCCTGACTCTGGATGAACTCTCCCTCCCCATCTCCAGAATCTTCAGCTTCTCGCTGAAGTATGCCCAGTTCTCAGACAGGTAGAAATCTGCACTGGTCACACCCATATTCAGAAATGGTGATCGTTCCAATATGGGCAGTTACAGACCCATCTCAGTCCTTTCTCCACCATCTAAGGCCCTGGAGAAAATTGTGTCAGATGAGCTAGTGGCACACCTTTTTTTTTTTTTTTTTTTTAACCAATTATTTTACCAGGTGAGACACACTAAGCTGAAAGCTTGTTTGCAGGTGCAACCTGGGAGCACGAGGAAGTTAAGTGACTTGCTCAGGGTCACACAGTATGCACCTAGGGGGCTATGGGATTCAAACCCAGGTCTCCAGATTTGCAGCTCAGAGCCTTAACCCACTGCGCCATACTGCAAAAGTATGAACTGCAGTGTGCCCAGCAGCATGGTTTTAGGAAATTCCACAGCACCAACACGGCACTGGTAGAATACACTTCACTACAAGCACAAGGCCCTTGACACTGGCAATATGGTGGGAGCCATTTACATTGACCTAACAGAGGCTTTGATTTGGTCAACCATCAGCTGCTGCTCAGGAAGCTCTTCGGCCTTGGTCTGTCTAGAGACTCAGTGGGCTGGCTCCAAAGTTATCTATCTGAGTACACACAGATTATGAAAACTGATAACTCCTTGTCTGACAGAGAGTATCCATAGGTGTGCAACTGGGCTTTATTTTGGGCCCTCTTCTCTTTGGCCTAATTGCCTGATGCCTGTCGGTCAGCTCATATTCTCCTGTATGCAGACAAATCTGTCATCTAACGCAAAGAATGCTAACCTTAGCAACCTCACCTCTAATCTCCAGGGAAACTTTGAGTCCTTAGAAAAATTGTTCTCTAATAATAAACTAGTCCTCAACTACAAAAAACAAAAACCATGCTTTTTACCAGCAATCACATAAAGAAAAAGGTCCCTCCCTTGTCATCCTCAATAATAAAGGTCTAATAGTGAATCAAGTGGACACATTCAGATATCTTGGAGAAGTGCTGGATGACACACTATCCTTTGCCCCCCGCCCCCCAACGTGGACAATATGCTGTCCACTGTAAATATAAAGCAGGTTGCCCCATTCAGAAATCAGAACAGCCTCACTGCTGAAGCCAGGTGACTTACTGTGTCCAGCTCCATCCTGTCCCTACTGGACTAAGGACTAGCTATCTATGCAGCTGCCAGTGACTCTGTATTAAACAGGGTCAAGGTGATATGCAGTAAAGCTTGCTGCTTTGTGTTAGGGGCTGACAAGTGCACCCACAGCTGTAACCTTTATTCATTAACCAACTGGCTACCCCTTCCCAGCAGAATAAAGTTTCAAACCTGTCTGCTAGCCAAGAAAGACTCTGATGGGCAAACCTGTCTACTAGCCAAGAAAGACTGATGGGCAGACCTGTTTGGTAGCCAAGAAAGACTCTGATGGGCAAACCTGTCTACTAGCCAAGAAAACTCTGATGGGCCTAACACCCCATACGCTAAAACACTCTTTCCACCCAGTGTCTAATCAGTACAGCACAAGGAGCATGGCCAGGAATGCCCTTCAACTACTTTTCCATACAACTCAGTTGAGTAAGCATTCCTTTGCCATTAGGGTTGCAAGTTGACTAAATTGCTGGAATCCATGTTGAACCTCCTCAGGTTTGCCCAGTTCAGGAAATCCCTGTCGGCTGGCATAGCACTTAAGTGCAAGTGCAATTTGTCATTGAACTAGGTGTAATCGTCACTGCTCTGCTGTCTCTCTAGCAGCCTGCTGCCGGAACCTGTTCTTGTTCAGTCAGCTATGCACTTATACAACTTGATGTTTCTTGTTTTGTTAGACAAGCTTTCACTCTGGAATGTGCTCATTGGCCATCTCTTACTTAGTTGTAGCATTGTGAAACTTGTAGCTCTGATGTGGAACCATTGTAAAAGAGCACTTGGTGCTCAAAGGTATCCTCTGAAGATTCTAATAAATAAATCCCATTCCTGATATTTGGGAAACATTTTGGAATTCATTTTGGCTTCTTGGGTTGAACCCCGATTGGCAACATTTACGGTTTGTGGCGGTGCCCTCTGGTGCAGGATCTTTACCTCCGTCTCATGTTCATGCTCTTGCTGTTGCTCCTTTCTCAGCTAGATCTTATGCTGGCCCTCCCTTTCTCGCTTCTCTGTCTCTCTTTCCGTGGCTCTTCAACTTCCAGCATTGTCATCTGTAGCTCAGCATCTGCCTTTGCCTTAACCAGGGTGAGCTCCAGCTGCACCATTTCTAACTCTGCTTTCACCACCGTAACAGTTATAGGCACTGGCTCACCTACCCTCTCACTAGCCTCCATCTCACAACTTGGGCCAGTAGTGGCCACTTTTGCATCGCTTCCCTGGTCACTTTTCTCAAGTATATTTGAGTTCTGCCCATGGCTGGATTTACTCAGACGAGTGCTCAGTTCCACAAGGTCTGCCACTGTGCATCTCCCATACAGCCCAGACACAGTGTCTTCTCACTATCTACTCTTACAGCAACATAAAAATGATAGTACAGTATATACAGTATCCCCTTTCTATAGTCTGTTTTGTGACTGCACAGGTAATCTTTTTATTGACAATTCGTTTCAGAGCTCAACCACTGCCAACCAGTTTGTCACAGACTGTTTCTCTCCCAGAACTCAGTCTGCACAGCTACCAGTTGTTCACAGCCTACATGGTTACCTTGGTATGCTGCCACCACTCAGCCTGTCTCTCACTCAGTGTATCTTCAGGTCCGACTCCTACCAGAGCCACTGTTCACATTGTATAGTATCCTTTTCCAAAAGGCAGACAACTCATCCCATTAGTCATAGCTAAGAACACACTGCATTAGATGCAGTAGCTTTGTAGCTTGTCTCTTCCACAATGGATCACAGGTTTACCAATGTTCCCTGGTTCTCTCTACCATAAAACACTCAGTCACAGAAAGCATGCAGTGTATAAAAATAGCATTTAATACTCCATGATATTTGTATTTTGTATTTATTCAAGTCTCGGATTATAACCTTTGAGCTAAGAGCTCATTTACAAAGGTTCCACATCTGAGCATACAAAATACAAAAGTTCAAATAGTACTGTACAAATTGAAGGAGAAAAAATTCAGACAAGAGAACATGAGGAAGTCAAATACGCTGCACATAAATTGGTGACAGTTGATCCTTTGTATAACTAAGCACAACCGGCGCTGGATGAGAAGCATGTGTAAGTTGAAGCTGGGAGCAGGCAGGGCCTGGACCCATTGTCCTGTAGGGGGAAGGGAGAGGTAGCAGGGTATAGGTGTAACCCCTAGGTGGCACTATCCCAAGGGCTACTACCCCAGCCTGCTTGACTAGTAGCAAGTTAAGGGGCCTGGGTAATGAAACGGGTGCCTCCACCCGGAGGTCAGGGTTGTTAATGGTCAAGCTAACCTGGGCACAGCCCTCCAGGACTCTGTAACCCCCCTCTTTCCCTTCTAGTGGCCCGAACAATATACAATAATTACTTTCTCAATGACCCTTATTCACCAGGCAATTACCCACACTGTTTACACTTACCGCCAGGGCTGGTTCCTCTAGCTTGACCTTGGGGACCCCCTGTAAAACAAGGTTAAGCACAGCAAATAACAACAGTACAATACTCTTGGCACAAACTGGAACCACAGTCAGGTTAAATGCAAACAAAGTTAAATCTGATTTATTCAGGGGACTGGAACAAGAGAGGGGCGTAATCAGGTTGATTTGCTTAAAAGCTATATTAATCAGACAATTATGCATGCAGTTAAGAGTCCCTACACAGTCACACACTCTGGGTACCCAGGTAGGAAAACGGTGTGCTAGCCAGGAATGTTGCAGCTGGTTGGGGCCCTGTGATGGAAAAAAGCAACATGCACAACACACACTATTTGTAATCCAGAGCCAGGGGGCTCAGTTCATGAAAGAAAAGGCAACAAGACAATCAGATGACAACACTTTTGGTTTAGCTGTTGTTGCCGGGAGCTACCCTGATGTTTACTCATGATACCCAATACTGGACACTGGCAGGATGAAATCGAGACTGCAGGCTGTTGAACTGGAGTGCCTGGAGAAGCAGGGCTCACACGAATCACTGAGGCGTCGTTCCTGTTCAAGGCATTGAGCAGGGGGCTGATCCCTAGGCTGGTCTCTCGTCGATGACATTCTCTGTGTAGCAGGTATTCTGGTTGGGCCAGTGTAGCAGGGCCCAGGCAAATGGAAATGGATATGGATTCAGTCCATGGAGTTGGATACAGCATCCAGCAAGCAAAACACAGTTCAGACACACAGTGGGGAACCAAATCACGACCCACTATAAACACACAGCACATTCACATGTAAGGAAATTCTACTGTACCAGGCAAATGGCTCTCCGGTGGCAATTACAGAGTTTCTGCACAATCCGGGAGTTCAGAGGTAGCTGGAAGTCCTGACAGGCCAATCGCATTCAGCAAATCTTCGGTCTTCTTCAGGTTAAAGCCTGGTCACAATTCAGTGGCTTATTTCACTCTTCAAATTCGGATTCAGTCAAAAAAAAAAAAGTTCCCTCTCAGGAACAGCAGGCAGGCGTGCAGGCCAAACTCAGGCCTTTCCACAGTTCTCCTGTGAAAATCCACTATGAATTGCTGCTTGAACTATCTCGAGCTGTTACTTCTTCACTTTCCAACTCAGATCTAACTGAAACTGCAAGCAGTGTGTGACTTTCCCCAAGATCCAAAAGGTTTGGTTGGCTGATCTGTCCGTCAGTCACAACAAGGGCTCTCCCTTCAGGTTATTTTAGGCGCCAACAGCCCAAAACTACAATTCTATTAGTTTGGCCCCACCAAGCCCCTGTAGGCAGACTCCATTTTAGAGTCACAAATGTACTGATTGGCCCATTCTGCAGTCTAGGACTAAGATGATGGAAACAAACAGAACCGTCCATGCTGCAAAGAAGGCAGGTTAGAACAAACAGCAATATTATTACTACTCTAACAAATGATCAGCAAACAAGTACATCTTCTAATAGAGTTCCCTCTCAGATTAATTATGACTGCAATCCAGGCAGCTCTTAAAGAGACAGTACACAGAGGCTATACAGGCACTCTCTGGCAATACATTTAAACTGCTAAAATGCAGAACACCATCCTGGCAGTGAGCATTTAGGCAAGCTCAAGGAAGACTTTTCGGGAACCCCCATTTGTAGGGGGGCTACACCGGTAAATAGGGTAGTGTAGAAAAGGAAATGGGATGATAGCAACAAGGATAGGGTGGAAGAGGAGCAGAGATGTGGGGGAAGATGTCAGAAAGGAGAAGGGAGGTAGGAAGGGGTGGGGTTAAGTGCAAAAGCAGGACTTTGGGTATATAAGCGCTAGGGAGTTTAAGTACAGGGCCACAGTCACTGGTATGGCTATAGGTGGCAGGGGCAGATCAGACAGCTAGAGAGGTGGGAGTGTAGCTTAGTTTTAAACTGGCCTATTTTAGTTTCTGCAAGAAGGTCTCTAGGCAGGGAGTTTAGCAGGTTAGGGGCACGGAAAGCAAAGGACTGCTGGCCGAGTAAGGTACGTTGGAACAGCACCTAATAGTGATTGTTCTGTGTTCCATGAGTCTGTCTAGTTGGAATTACAGGTGTTAGTAAGGACTATACTCCAGGGGGGTCATGCCAAGTGTGGCCTGTTTGGCCAGGAGACAGAGCTGATAAATTCTGTTGTCCAGGTTCAGCCAGCCCTTGCGAGAGTATAACTCGCAAGTGTGGGTAAGGCGTGGGACTCCCTAGAGTAGCCTACAGGCTTAATTTAGTGCCAGGGCTATTCTTTTAGGGCCATGTCAGAGGCCATGCAATAGATGACAAGGTTGTAGTCAATGAAAGAGAAGACCGTGCTAGTTGAGGCAAGTCTAATGGAGTTTTCTGTGAGGCAGCGCCTATGCCTGTACAGCTGCCCGATCTTACTGTTTCCTGATTTGGAGACAGCATCAATATGAAGTGAGTATGATGGAACTGTCCAGTGTAACCCCTAGATATGTGAAATATTGGACCATTTCAAGGATGTCGTTTTGTTTGTTTCGACTAACAAGCTTAGCTGATTTGTATCTGCTGTGCGTAGAAGCAAGCAGCATAGTTTTTGTTTTCTTGTGATTGAGCAATAACCACGAGTTAATGAACCAGTTTTGTACTAGATTGAAGTTGCTTTGCAAATTTTGTTCTAGGGTTACGACGTCTGGATGACTTGTGTATAAAACGCATCAACTGCATAAAGGAGGATATGGCCTTGGCTTGCTTGTGGGAGTTGATTTAGAAAGAGACTGAACAAGAGAGAGCCCAGGATAGACTCCTGAGGGACCTCTGTTCTAACACATTGGATGTCAGAGAAGGTGTTACCAATTTTCACTTGTTGGACACGTCCAGAGAGAGAACTCTGAGATCAGCCCAGTGAGGTCACAGATACAGTAGCGGTACCTAATTGAGCTATTTAGGAGTTCATGACTCACTGTATCGAAGGCCTTAGTGAGGTCAATAAAGGTAGTCCCCACCAAGTGCCCCGGTCCGAGGAGTCATGTATATACCCAGTGAACTCAACAAGTACTGTTGTGGTGCTATACTGTTTTCTGAATCCATGTTGTTCAGGGCATTGCAGATGATATTTTTCAAGGTGACTAGTGAGTTGATCATAGACAATGCATTCTAAGGCCTTGGAAATTGGGGGTAGTATTGAAATTGGCCAGTAATTAGTGTGGCTTGTCATGTCTACATTTTTAAAACTGGAGTTACTACAGCCACTTTTCATGCTTTGGGGAATTGTCCCGTGATCAGGGAAAGGTTGAGTGTACTTGTTAGGGGAGCCAGAATTACATCAGGGGTGACGGTGATGTGCTTCAGGTCCAGACTGTCCCTGGATTTTTCTAACGCCTTCAGTAGATACATTTTTGCAATACCTTTTGAGATTGTTCGAAGGTAGAAAGGGGGAGCAGTACTGGAAGCAGGGGGGAGTAGGTGCGCTACTTAGATCATTACTGACTGGGTGTAGGTAGTCAGAAGGGAGAACCCCACTAAGGTCTGTAAAGGCCTTGTTGAACTTGTTTGCAATAACCTTAGGATCCTGAGTTAGCTCCCCATTAATGTTAAGCAAGGTAGGTGATGATTTATTCAGTTGACCTCTTATGGCCTTTACATTTGCCCCAAATTTGCTGCTATCCCCCCAGGAGTTGTCAAGTTCCGACTGGAAGTATTGACTTTTCGCTTGACGGATGGACTGAGTACATTGATTACGTGTCGACTTATAGTTTTGTAGGTCATTAATAGAGCCAGCGCTTTTTGTCTTCTGCCAAAGATTATCCCTTTCATGTAGTTGGGCAAGGAGGGAGGGAGTAATCCATGACTTATGGGATCCTTTGACCTTCCTTTTGGTGATCGGCAAAGATGTCGCAGGCTACATTAAATGACTTTATGAAGATATCCAGGGCAGCATCGACATTTACTGCCGAATAGATAGTGGGCCAATTCAGTTGTCTGAGGTGTTCTCTGAAGGGTTCCGTTAGTTCCTTTCTCAATATACATGATGTTACGCAGGGTTTTATTTAACTCTAAAAATTGATTAGCGTTTTGCTCATAAAAGTTCTGAAACATTGTGAAAATGCATAGCACTTGCCTCACTGTGTTTAGCAACCATAACACTTCTAGAAAAATTATATAAATGCTTTCTGTACAGTTAGTATTGTCCCAAGAAAAAAACTGCTAATCAAGTATTTAAAACCCTGTTACTTCATTAGCAGTGAGTTTAAGTGACTTGTTGGACCATGTACAGAGGATGGGGGAGTGGTCACTTAAGGAGTTCGAAAGGACAGTTGTGCTGATGATTTGTTCTGGGTGGTTGGTAAGCAACCAGTCCAGTAATGTACTTGTCCGGTACGGTAGTTGGTGCGCGTGGGGGGAAGTTATAAATTGGTCAAAGTTGATTGCTGTGATGGCATCTCTGTAGGGGGTGGCATCGTTAGCCAACCAGTTTATGTTGAAGTCTCCCATTACTACTGTTTCTGAGTTTTGGTGGCTATCTGAGAGATACTCATGGAGAAATCTAAACCCCTCAGACTGTTCTTTGGGAGGGATATGGACAGAGACGATGATTATGCTGTTTACATATATTATGGATTTTGCACACTGCACACTGTGGGGACTACAGTATTCTGCAGAGGCAAAAAAGTAACACATTTGAAAAGGGAGATCACACAGAAAAAATCTAACTCAAACCTAACTAAATTTCTAAATAGAGTAGTAGAATGTTACCCCCAGCTGGGAACAGGTGAATTGTGGCAGACTTGAATCCATGATGTTACCAGTCCAATGTCCCAAACATAACTGAATTATCATTGCAAACATAACAAAAGAAATACCTTCATCCAACTAGCCTACTATACCCACATCATCGAACTAGCTGCTCTGACATCACACCTGGACCTTCCTTTGCTCTCTGGGACCCACCTCTTCCCAGAATGGGTCCAAACTCATTTTGTGACAGGAGTTTGGTCCTTTTCTTATCCTGGCTGACTAGTTGGCAAGGTGCCTTCTGACTGTACCAGCCATTTGTTTATTGTCAAGGCATAGCCTCTTTAGATGAATAAACTCATTTATGTTTAAGTAAAACAGAGAGGCTTTGCAGGAAAGGAAAATTACTGCTTGATCAAAAGCCACTCCCAGCTAAGTTTCCAGGGACTTGGGCTACAGAGAAATGTAATCTTCAGTTTCACCAGACCTCCCACCTCAGCTGAAATACCTTATGGAGGCATAACTGATAATAAAAAAATACATTGTATAGTTGTCAGATACAGGCTTGAGGGGGTTCAGTGTAGGGCAACCAAGATGATACAAGGGCAGCAGAGGAAGTCATATGAGGAGTGGCTCTGTAGAATAAACATGTGCTCACTGGAGGCTGGGAGAGTGAGAGATGGGTGACATGATCGAAACATTTAAAATTCTGGGAGAAATTAATGCACTAGTCAGACAGTGGCTGTTTAGGTGCTGTGAGGGGTCTACCACAAGGACGTATGGGGGGGTCAGAAGAGACGTGAGAAAGTTTTACTTCATGGAGAGAGTGGCAGCATAGTGGAGTAGTTTTCCTAGGGATGTGGTGGAGCTAAAAACTATGGAGCAGTTTAAGAGAGGGTGAAACAGATTTAAGGGGATGATAAGAATTAAGCAATAAGGCACAACAGGGTATGTGTCATCGTGGTGTAATAACACCACACCTCAAGTGGGCTGAAGCATGAGGCTGCAGTCTGAATTCATTCAGCACCTGAGCAGTGATGTTATTTCACAATAACATTCACCCCTGGCGTGCATTATTGCTATTACACAATAGCTCATTTCTAAGCAGAGTAGAAGAATCTTACCCCCAGCTGGGAACAGTTGAGTTGTGGTAGACCTGAATCTGTGATGTTACCAGTCCAATGTCACAAACATAACTGAATTATCATTGCAAACATACAGAAGAAATACCTTCGTCCAACTAGCCCACTATACCGTCCTGCTCCATCATACTTGCTGCTCTGACATCACACCCTGGGCCTTCCTTTGAAGGCACAGCAGGGTATGTGTTGTTGTCATGAAATAACACCACACCTCGAGTGGGCTGAAGCATGAGGCTGCAGGTCAAGTACATTCAGCACCTGAGCAGTGACGTTATTTTGCAATAGCATACACTCCTGGAGTGCATTATTGATATTAAACAATGGCTTATTATATTGAGAATTTAAAAAAATACACTTACATTTTATTTTTTTAGTGATTTATTAGTGTGGAAAACTATTTAAAAAAGTATATTTTGAGCGTGTAAGTCTGTTTTAAAAAAAAAAAGTAAATTTTGAGTTTCTCCAGCAGGTGGAGCTGTTTTCTGTGTGCTGTCTGTTTTTGCTTGTTTGGCCCCCCAAAGCCATTGAGGTTTTGCTTACTGTAAAGGTGAAAATCTGCGCTCTCCTGAGCCCTCACGCTTTACAAGTAGGGATCTGAACAATGGTTAGTGTACTCCTTTTATGAAAGTGGAAAGTTTGAAACACCTTACATAAGGGCTATTGGGCTGAGCTGCATATGTCAACATTTACTTGCTCCTCCTGTGTTTGGAACTAGATATATGTACACACCGACACTGATCCAGAAAGTGAATAATTTGTAATAGTAGTGTAGTATGATTATTATGGGCTGTGCACAGGTCAAAGCCCATGGATTCATAATGAATGAGACTGTGATTCTTTGACTTTATATGCACATATCACTGCATAGGACTAGGGACATGACAATACAGGTTACTCATGCATTCCTTACGACTGATGGGGTATGCACCTTCCATGAAATGCCTTGTACAGACGGTCACGTTAATAATGAAATAAAAACTTATGAATTAATCTTCTAAGTCTGTATGCTTGTGTTTAGTGTATTGGTGAAACAAAACCTAAAGTTGTTGCACAGGTTTCATAGAAGAAATATTTGGAGGGGCGCCACTGGCATGGGATGAGATTGCAGGCAGAAATAGAACATGTCATGCACCAAGGTATTCTGTTTGAATGAGATTGTGTTTATATGTTGTGCAATATTATTATGCACATAACACTGCATAGGACTGGGGAGAGACAATAGAGGTTAGGCCTGCTTTGTTTTTATGACTGGTTGAGGATGTTAATTCCCAAATATTGTGTGAAATAGGTAATGGCAATACTGAAATTTATTTTATTTATTTATTAGCTTTTGGTAACCGGGTAAGTGCACTAGGCAAAAAACCTGCCTATTTTCAGGCACGACCCAGGAGAGTACACGTTGACAAATACAGTAGTGAACAACAATCAGGTACATAAAGTCAGTTAACTGTCAAGGCAACAATTACATCAGCAGAAGCAGATTACAGGATTTAACAGCACGGAGATAACATCAGGAATAGAGAATACAACTTGCATAATAGTACAATGACGGCATAATGGCAAACAAGCAGTCATATTGCCTAGCTTGGGGAGAAAAGACAGGAAACACTAGTACACATAAGGCTTACATAAACAAAGGGCATGCATACAGTTGATTGGACAGAGCTGAGAGACAAGCAGCAGTTAAGTGCATTCGCATGTTCCAAGAACATAAAGGTGAGAGAACAGAGCGTGCTTGAATGTAAGGTGAGATGAGGAGTTCTTAACATGTAGAGGGAGTGAGTTCCAGAGCCGAGGTGCAAAATATGAGAAAGCTTGCTCACCCATTTTAGTGGAACAGGGCTGAACAGTGAGCAAGGAGGAGGTGGAGGACCTAAGGGAACGAGAGTGAGAGACAGGGGTATGCAGGTCACCCAGAGAGGAGGGGTGGGGGGTTCTGGATAGGGAGTCAACAAAACTCTCAAGAGTGTAAGAGCATAGGGCTTTGGGAGACAACCAGTTTAAAGCAGAATAGAGCTGGCAGTGGTGGGTTAAGCGAGGAGCTGATAAGGCGAATCTACAGATGTTGTTGTAAGATATGTCCCATTGGCGAAGAACCCCAGCACTGGCATGAGAGAGTACAAGGAGGGCATATAGCAGTTGTGGGAGTAAAACACCTCTCGCCACTGAGATCCAAGCAGCTGGAGTGAGAGAGTGACGCACTCTGTAGGCCGCACCAATCTTGGCGTTGACTGATCGGCATACCTCACTGACGTGAGCAGCAAAATCAAGTACCAGGTCCAGAGTAACCCCAAGATATTTGAAGGATAAGGTATTATCAACAGCGGTCCCATCGCAGCAGTGAACCAGGAACTTGGGGGACTCAGCAGGTACCTTTTTAGAGGACCCAAAGAGCATGGCCTGGGTCTTGGATAAATTCAGGATTTGTAAGTTGGAGGAAAACCAGTCTTGTAAGGTCTGAAAGGCAGATGAGAGATGTTGATTGATGTCAACAATAGACTTGGAGGCAGAGTAGAGCACCAAGTCATCTGTGTACATGATAATACTGCAGTGGGTAGGCAAAGTGGGGGATATCATTTAGGAAAAGAGAAAAGAGAAGAGGACCAAGAATTGATCCCTGTGAAACACTACAGGAGATAGGAGCAGGGGAGGAGAGAACCTTACAGAAAGAGACAGCCTGAGATCGATTTTCTAGGTAGCTGCCAAACCAGGATAGGGTAGTGTCAGAGGCGCCGAGCGAACGCAGTTTAGCCAGAAGAAGGGGGTGATGCACCATGTCAGATGCTTTGGGGAAGTCTATGAACACCACTCCAGTAAGCAAACCCTTGTTGCATTTGACATTGTTGGTAAACTGGGTGAGAGCAGTAGTTGTGCTGTGCCCAGCCCTAAAGCCATGTTGTACTGGAGTTTGGAGGTTGGAATTGTGGAGGTGTGCAGAGACCTGTCGGTGAATCAGTTTTTCAAGCAATTTATTGAGCCTTGGCAGGAGTGATATGGGGCGGTAGTTCAGTAAGACTTTTATGTCTCCTTTCTTAAACACTGGAATGATTCTGGCAACTTTCCAGACTAAGGGGACAGAGGCAGAGCAGATCAAGAGGTTAAAAAGCCTGGTCACAGGAGCCACCAGACCCGAAGCAAACTGCCTAAGAATCCTAGGATGAATACCATCAGGTCCAGCACAGCCATTTGCCGGTAACAATTCTATATTTAATATAAAGGTATGAGGTAAATCTGGTTGATCCTGCCTTTCCAAATCAAACTTGTGGCAAAGAGTTTCAAAGGGGACATGACTGGTCTGAAATAAGTTTACAGACTAGAGGATAAATGAAACAAACAGGTCCTGTCCAGGGTTTCATCGTGAATGAGACTGTGATAAATTGCATCTTCTTATTATTGGTACACATTATCCTGATGTGTTTATAACTGGTACAGATATGCATTGACATGATGGAGAGAGAGAGAGAGAGAGAGGGAGAGAGTATTGATTTTGTTCAGTAGTGTATCAGTGAATGGCAGTACTGTTAATGGGTCAATTGGTGTCGTCTCTTTGACATTGTCACAAAACTGTCTATAATGTTATCAGCAGAGATTGACATTAATGTCTCTTGCTCAGTTATCATAATTGATAAAGTATCAAGCCTCTCCTGGTTCATTGTTGAATGAAGCCAGGTGTGCAGATGTCTCAAAACACTAAATCCTCGTTCACATGAACAACATGTGACAGGGGTAGTCACTGCAACTTTGACTAATTTTTCCAGGGAAGGAAACATTAGAACATCTAGTTTGTTATAAAACGCTGTCATATCTTTCACCTCATCTTGAAAGTACTTCACAAAGTTCTTTGCAACGACAGCTTCTTCATGTGAAATGTCAATTCCATAATGATCAGCTACATGTTTCAGAGACAAAGAGTTTAGAAAATTTGATGATGAAGGTGAGCAAGCTTGAATGCCAGTTAATATTTCTTTGTTTAGTGTAGAAAATATTCTATCAAGCTCTGCAATCATTCTGTCCAAGCAAGGATACCACAGTTTGGATCTGAAACTTTCTTCATTATGGGTCACTTCACATGATCCAGAGGCTGTTTCAACAAAAAAATGATCAAACCTGGGATTTGTTTTGCGCTTGCAATGTTCTGAAACCTGCGAAATTGGTATATGAAGTCTCTCACAAAGCTGACGGGCTTTATTATATACGTCCTTGGCTGATGCCTCAGTTCGCATGTCTGACAGAGTTGTGGTGACAGCCTCAACAGCTGTTACAGCAGTTGACAAATCGAGATTCTTTCTGCAGTAGATTAAACAACCCATTGGTTGTGCTCAGTAGTGTCTGAAACACAAAGAGATGGAAAATTGCTGCCCAGCTTGCAAGCTTCTTCCGTAATCAATGAGTGGTTGCATCAGACCGCATAGACAAACAATTTAAAAGTGCATCAGATGTTTTCAGCACAGCACTGGTTGACTGCAGTCTGCAAGACCATCTAGTATCCAAGAGCTGCACAAGTTCAATTGGTGTTAAGCCAAGGTCCCCCTGTGCGTTTCTAAACTGCGGGTGTTGTTTCACTGAAACACTAAAAAAAGCATACAGAGACTTGAGTCTTGAAGAAGTCGCATGCCTCTGGCAATTCTTTGCACGTATTACGAAGTACGAGATTTAGTTCCTGGGCATAACAATGTACAGAAATTGCCTTATGAAACATTCAAAATCTTTCTTGAACTCCACTTATACGACCGCTCATCACAGAAGCCCCATCGTAAACCTGAGCAACACACAACAGCTTGTCAGTTGCATGTTTTTTCAAACAGTCTTCTAAAGCAGCAGTGATACTGACCGCGTCAAACTTCTCCATTTTAGTAAACCCAAGAAACCTTTCCATTATATGTCCCCCACTGTTTACATAGTGCACACAGACCACTAGCTGTTCATGTTTTTATGTTGACTCACACTTGCGCACCAGCCAACATCTTCCATTAGTAGCAGATTTGGAGGTGCGGTCACTGTGGGCGAATGCGGGGCATGCATCAGTAGGTGCGTCCCTCATTTCTCAATAAGCCAACATGCAGGCGGTAACAACAGCAATATGTAAAGTGGTCACCACATCTAACAAAAGTGCTGTGGCAATGAGAGGCAAGCTCGTCATGTAGTGGCACAATAACATGCCTCCCAGCGTGCCTTTACTGGTGAAGTAGTTCAATAAACATGACGGCACTGACTGCCGCTGCACACAGTCCCGACTTCTGGAGTGCCCAATCCCCCTGTCGGCATGCTAAATAACCCTTCCCCCCAAGATTGTGTAGATGCTGGGAGCCCATCCCAGTGTGCCTCCCCGTGATGAAAGTCGACCATCGTCGACATGTTGAGGCCCCACCCCTATTCTGTGCCACACTGGGAGCCCACCCCAGTGTGGCAACATCACTCCCCCAAGTCATGGTGCACACTGGGAGCCCACCCCAGTGTGCAGAACACTTTTTATACACCTGTGGAAAAAGAAAATTGTCCTCTGTGTTGTTTTGTCGCCCCCCCACCCCCAAGTACCTAAAAGAATGAAAATGGTCCCTCGCTGTGGGGTCTCCTCCTCCAACCCACAGCCACCCTCTGTGCACCCCACCTCCCCACACACCTCTCACCCCATACTTACCTCCGGAGCCCAGCGTGATGATCTTCGGTGGACCGGGAACACGTCTGCACTCTTCAAAGCTGACTGCGAACTAAGGAAATGCTGGTAAGCTGTATAATGGCATAAATAGGGTTTTTCAAACTTAGAAGGATATCTCAGCCATTTTTTTGGAATTTTGCCTCCAAATTTTCAACATGGGGTGCTTGGGATGCCACCTCATGAACACATGCACTGTCATCTCGTTACTCGGCCCCGAAAAGGTCATTTCATGGTCACTGTGTGCAATCACCTTTCGGGACTGATTAATGAAATGATAATGCCACTCTTCATAAGGTGGGGTCCCAAAAATCCTATTTTGCAAATTTGGTGGAAAAATTCTAAAAAATCACTGTGTTACGAGCGTACGTTGTGTAGTTTCAACACACGCTCATAACTTTGACAATTTTTAATATTTTCACTCCAGATTTTCAACATTGCCCTTTTTTCACATCTCCTTATGAACAGTACAGCTGTCATTTTTCACATCCTGCCCGTACTGTTTCTCCACACATGTGGCACATAATGGCTTAGAAGTCAGTGTTCTGGACACATTAACAAAATCACAGTGAGACTGTTCATGAGTGGCGGTCCTAAAATGCCTATGTTGAAAATTTGGTAAAACAAATACCCAAAATAATTGTGTTATGGGCGTGCACTGTGCAGTTTCTATGCACGCTCGTGACGTCACCAATTTTTCATATTTTCACTCCAGATTTTCACCACTGTCATTTTTGTACACATCCTTATGAACAGTACAGCTGTCATTTTTCACATCCCGCCCGAAATGTGTTTTTGTATGTGTCACACAATGGTGTGTATAATCAATGTTCGGCCCATATTAACAAACTTACAGTGACACTGTTCATGACCGGAGTTCCCAAAATGCCTATGTTGAAAATTTGGTTAAACAAATCCCCCAAATAATTGCGTTATGGCCGTGCATTGCGCAGTTTCTACGCATGATCGTGATGTCACCAATTTTTCATACTTTGACTCCAGATTTTCAACAATGCTATTTTTTTACACCTCCTCATGAACAGTGCAGCTGTTATTTTTCACATCCTGCCCGAAATGTGTTTTTTGCACCTCTGCCACCAAAATGCATAGTCGCTGTAAGAAATCACCTTTTGGCAAACAAATTAATAGTGCCACTGTTCATGAGGTGGGGTCACAAATGGCTTATGTTGAAAATTTGGATTGAAAATACCAACAAATGCCCTCAGCATTAGGGTTTCCAACTGCAATGCCCCACCCTGTACAAACCAACAGGCGTCCGGGGTGTGAGTTGGCATTGTCGGCTGCAAGGCTCACACCATTCCACCCCCCCACCCACCCTGCACCCAGTGACAGGTGTCGAGATGTGCCTTAGACTCTTCAGCCCCAACGTTCACCGCATGCTCCTACACTGCACCCATGTTAGTATATTCCCTTATGGACTGGGGTGAGCATAAGGCCCGAAGACCCCAAGGCACATCGGTTCATTTGGTCTCTGCAGGGTAGGGTGAGATAAAATGGCATGAGCGTTATGGCCAACAATCCAAAGGCACACCCCAGTGCCTGTCACTCTCTGCATGGTGGGGCTGGGGTCGGTGTTACTTCATTACTTCACTGCCAATCCTATTGTGCATCTCTTTAACTCTTGCACTACCAATGCCAGTGCCAGCAAGCCAACATTCGGCATTGACAAATGCTTGTTTACTATCTCTGGCTTCACCAGCCATGATTGAAAACATTTCTGCTGAAATTCTGTCCTGAGTAATGCATGCAAGTGTTTCTTTGGAACAGCTGCTAATTAGTTCGTTCAGTGAATTTGGTGAAGTATAACTTGCATTATCGTGTAGTCTCTATTTTTCAAGAAATGGGTCAAATTTTTTAATGAGATATAGGAGTTCAAGAAAGTTTCCTTTGTTCGTGCTGTCTGGGCTTTCATCATGTCCCCGAAATGCCAGTCCCTGTTTACCCAACTATCTAGTTATTTCCGCTAGTTGCTTCATGTACTCTCTCCGATCATGGATGTCTTTGTCACTTGCCCTGTTAATGTCTTGTTCTATAGTGCTAGTTTTCTTTGTACGTTCAAGTTCTGCCCAGCTGGTCATGCTGCTCAAATGAACAGCTGAAGAGTCATGTTCCCTAAATGACTCCGTGGTTCTTTTCCAATTTGTGAATCATTTGCCAAGTAGAGCATCTCCAAATGATCTAGCATTTCTAGTGCTAGATACTCTGCAAGGGAAACAGTACGCTGCATTGGCTTGAACTGAGTATTCCAACCAACAAAATGTTTTAAACCAGTCAGCTTGAAATGATTGTTTGCATGCATTCATGTTTTTACAAAAACAGGTTGATGGGAAGTTATAATTCTGTGTCTGTATAGGTCCAGAATCACTATTGCCAAGGTCATTTGGTGATCTGCTATTTGTTGCAACAGATGATTCTGACATTGGTAATAGAGCAATATTTTCTACTATTTGCCCCACCTGTATCCCTTCTGTATGATGCTGGTTATCGCCTTGACTATGACTGCTTCCTAAATCATGAAAGGATGCCGCAATGGAATGCGTTGACTGCTGTACTGCTACATTTGATACTATGACTACTACTCCTCCTTGACATTCAGATTGAGATACTGGCTGCGGGTCGTTAGTCTTTTTGATATAGTTTCTTTTATCCATAATAAATGGTACTGATATTTCAACCACCAAACACTGCACAGGAGCACAATGCAGATGAACAGGACAGCATATGCTAACTTTACACCACGCTACAGTACTGTAATCAGATTAAACTGTATACAAACCAGAAAACAAAAAGTATGCTGAGTCAGGTAATGAATAAAGATGTCAGTTCAGCAGTTGATTGATTCTGTTGATTTGGCCACACAACAAAAGGCAAGACAAAACACCTACAGTAGCCCTTAAAAGTGACTCTGGGTATGCCTTTTTAAACACACTTGCTATCAGACTGTCTAGCTGATGATGATGATGAAGAATAGTCATTGACTACACCCTGAGCACCACTGCCAAAGTACTGTCTGTCCACCTGAAGATATTTTTATTTTTTTGTCAAATAAATGCTCGCTATGAAACACTTGCAACAACTGATCCTGAGATGCCCACCACAGTACCCCAGAAGGCGTTAAACATGACTTTTTCTAGTAAAGTATGTTGATCTGGGGCTCTGGACTGTGTGGCTTGGAGTCTGGCCACCTGCTAACAAGCTATGTATTTTTTATTTTCTTGCCAAAATGATTGCTATAAAACACTTGTAATCTGGGACTCTCTGGACTGTGTATGGCCTGGAGTCTCTGCCTGCAGCCTGTTAGCCACCTATTTGACCTATATATTTCAGTTTCCATTAATCTTTAGTTAAATAATTGCTGCCCAGCCCAAGCCCAATATATCAAGCAGCGAGCAGGCAAACTAACGAAACCTGAAACCACACTACCAGTATCTGTTAGAGTCCAGAAATGCCCCGTTAGACCAGCAGTACACTGCACACACACATTAGCCCTTAAAACTTAAAAAGGCTTTTTTTTGTAGTGAATGGCAATTAAGTATTTGTGTCTGTCGAGCTGGAGTGTTACTCAAAAAAAAAAAATGTGGGTGAACGTATGTATGAATGAATCTTGCCTGCTGCTGGCCTGTGTCTCTATATTTAGATTTTTGTGTATCAAGATTACCCACTCACTAAATGCCACAGCCCACACAAAACTCGACTGCTAGCCCTTAAAAGGACTTTTTAACAACATTTTATTGAATCTGCTCGACAAAAAAAAAGGATTTTTTATTTGTTTTTCAGATTCAGTCTGATCTCCGTTCATGATGTGCAGAAAGATTGCATTCAGGCAATACAAAAAGACACAGGCAGAAGGGGATAGGGAGAAGTACCAGGAGAAGCAAAGGGAGGCAGGGAGGTCAGTAAGGGAAGCCAAAGCTCAGACAGAAGAACACATTGCAAAATCAGTGGGTAGAGGACAAAACCTTTTACAGGTACATAAGTGAAAAAAGAAAGGCAAAGGGAGGGATAGTGAGACTGAAGGGGGAGGATGGGGGCTGTGTGGAGGATGACAACAGTAAAGCTGACATATTAAACAGGTATTTCTGCTCAGTCTTTACTGAGGAAGAGGAGGGTAATGGGTCTGAATGGAGTACAAAGGGTGAGAATGGTGCAGAAATGGACACAAGTCCCTTTACAGAAAGGGTCCTGAAGGAACTGGAAGTAATAAGAGTTGATAAAGCAATGGGGCCAGATGGGGTGCACCCCAGGGTCCTTAAAGAACTAAGAGAGTGGTGGCTGAACCTCTTGCTATCCTGTTTAGCCAATCACTGGAAACAGGAGGTACCCAAAGACTGGAGGACAGCAGATGTAGTCCCCTTATACAAAAGTGGGGACAAAGAGGCGGGGAACTACAGACCAGTCAGCCTCATCTCGGTAGCGGGAAGATCATGGAAGCACTACTGAAGGAGAGATTGGTGGAACATCTGGTTGTCAATGGACTACAGGACCCAAGGCAGCATGGTTTCACCAGGGAAGGTCATGTCAGACCAACCTCATTGAATTTTTGACTGGGTGACTAGGGAGGTGGATCAGGGAGGGCAGTGGACATGGCCTATCTGGACTTCAGCAAGGCCTTTGACACTGTGCCACATAGAAGACTATTGCACAAACTGGGAATATGGGTGTGGGCAGGACAGTAGTGCGGTGGGTAGGTAACTGGCTGGGCAGTAGGACACAGAGGGTGGTGGTAAATGGCTGTCACTCCACAGAGGAAGAGTGACCAGTGGGGTACCACAGGGATCAGTGCTGGGACCGGTACTATTCAATATCTTCATCAGTGACATTGCATGGACCTAGAAGGCAGAATTTCACTGTTTGCTGATGACACAAAGCTCTGTAACAGAGTAGACACACCAGAGGGTGTAGACAGAATGAGAAGGACCTACAGAAACTTGAAGAATGATCAGGGGTTTGGCAGTTGAAATTCAATGCAAGGAAGTGCAAGATAATGCATATGGGGCACAAAAACCCTGGCACAATGTATCAGTTGGGGTGAGGATATAGCATGCACCAAGCAGGAAAGGGATCTTGGAGTTATCATCTCTGATGACCTCAAGGCAGGAAACAGTGTGACAAGGCAGCAGGTAAAGCAAATAGGATGCTGGGATGCATAGGCAGGGCATCACCAGCAGGAAAAGAGGTCATAATTCCACTATACAAGACACTAGTGAGGCCGCACCTGGGTACACTGTGTAGTTCTGGAGACCTTACCTACGTAAGGACATAGACAGGGTAGAGAAGGTTCAGAGGAGGGCAACAAAGATGGTGCATGGATTGCATCACAAGTCCTATGAGGACAGGTTGAAGGCACTGAACATGTACTCCCTGGAGGAGAGGAGGGAGAGAGGGGATATGATAGAGACATACAAGTATCTTACAGGGAGGAACAGAGTGCAGGAATGCACTATTTTTAAGCGAAAAAGATGTTCCAGGACTAGAGGGCATGGGATGAAGTTGGAGGGAGGACGATTCAGAGGAAACGTGAGGAAGAATTTCTTCACAGAACGGGTGGTGGACAAGTGGAACACCCTGCCAGAGGAAGTGGTGGGGGCTGAAACAATCACGGGATTTAAGAATGCATGGGATAGACATAAAGGAATTCTGGAGGTCAGGGGTAAGGGGCAACAGACTTCCTGGAAAACATAAACTGAACTTACAAACTTAAATGGGCAGACTGGGTGGGCCATAGACCCTTATCTGCCGACACTGTCTATGTATCTATGATGAGGCAGGCAGCACTCACATGGTGGTTTAGCTGCTTTGGCTCATGGGAGGTATAGTTTGAGGGCTGGGCAGTATTGGTCACTCAGCCTGCCCTCACTGAACCACCCGACCCGATGGGGAGAGAAGACGGGACTGCTGGGAGTGCGAGTCACCGAGAGGAGGACGTGCATCTGATGAGAGTCTCTCTCAGTCCAGAGGCAGACCTCATCAGTGGTAGCCCCATGAGCCATGAACAAACCAGCAACACCCCAGCTTTGACAATGAGACTGGCTGTGAGATAAATCAGAGCAGGAGTCAGAGTCAGTCGCTGTTTTTTTTTTTGTTTTTTTTTTTTAAAAAAAAAAAAAAAAAGATGTATGGCCCAGCACCCTGGGTGGGGCTCAAGTTCCTCTGCACTGCAGAGCTGACTGCTACCAGCCCATTGGCATGGGAGCAGAGGCAAGCAAGCAAGACGGGAAGACTGACAGGATTGGGTCATTGGGATGGGAGTTCAGTTCGGGACATAATTACTGGTGCCAATGTGGAGTCATGGAGGAGTAGTAGACCAGTGGGTTGGAAGTGAGAGGAGGAGCCACCAGTCAGACAGAGCCTGGAGTGGAGCTGAGCTGTTTTTTTGAGGTGGGTCATGGCTGGGAGGCGGGGGTGGGGAGGCATGCCGGCCAGTGGCAACCAACCACAAGTGGTGAGGCAGAAGGGAGCATGTGGGGGTGGGGCAGGAGCCGGCAAGACAGCTAGAATGAATGCTTCACTCTGCCGGGTCAGTGGAGGGAAAAAAATTAACAGCAGCAGTGTAACCCAGGACCAACTGCAGGACACCTGGGGTACTTGCCCCAGGTTAACGATGCTTCTGCACACTAATACGTCTAAGCTATGGAGCATGTGCATTGTAAAGCCATGGAGTGATATCTTAAAAACCAGCTGGCACCTTTGGGGCAGGCAACTCATGTCCAGTAGCTGCCTGCCCCAGGACCCAAAGTAGCTATAGTTTTAAATTTTTTTTTTGTCCAAACATTAAGTAGATATTTACCTTAACACAAGTGTGATCACACTTACTTGTTTCTACTAAGCCTCCAAGTGCCCACTGCAGCCCCGACCACAAAACTACATTTTGATGATGCAAAGTAGGGAAGGGTCTGCAGAGCTATATATAGTATTAGAATGCTATTAGGTGCAGTGGCGGCCTTTAGGTGTAACTTCTGCTCAAGACAAGCAACTTTACATGTTAAGGGGGGTAGTAGATGTGATCCACCACCTTCTTAACATGTACAGTTGGCTGTCATATGCAGAAATTACACCTAAAGTCTGCTGCTGCCCCTGATAGCATTATGATGCTATCTATAGCTCTGCAGCCCCCTCCCTACCTCACATCATCAGAACGTGGTTCTAGGTACGTGTATATGATGTTCTATCTACACTTCTGGTAGTGTTCTTTCCCTTTACGAGCTTGCTGGAAAGTCTTCAGGCTGGCTTCTCCCACCTACCCAGGTGGTAACTGCCTCAGCTCCATCCCATGATGCCTTATCTTCCTTTCTGCTGGAAGAAGCAGGTTCCCTCCTTACCGCTCCCATATTGAGTAGGCCCTAATGCTTAAATTCATCAGAATTACTTCTAAAACATCAACTCTGATGAGTTTTTGTCTTCAGCTTGATCTTCGATCGTGACTGCAATGCACAATAAGTCTGCTCCTGAGTTCTGCCGGTGCCCTTGTGGGTAGAAGATGTCCAGGACCAACCTGCACACCACATGCATCTACTGCCTGGGGCATGACCATAATCCCAAGGTCTGCGACTTTTGCCGCTCGTTTCACCCAACTGTTTTGGAGGACCATCTTGCCCATCCGAAACTGGGCCACGCAACACAACAGAACCCACCGGTCAAATCCAAGGATGCCCCTTGGGTGGTCTTCATGGTTGTGAGGTCCACCGAGCAGCTTGTGGCCTTTGAAGAGGAGATGGCCCAAGCCATGGCCCATTTCTTCTCGACTTCTGCGTTTATGCTGCTTCAGCTGGGTTCGACTTTTATGGGCTCCTTCAAAGAACTGTGTCAGTCTCTGGTGACCTTCGGTCAGGGATCCACCGGCAAATCTAAATCTAAAAAAAGAGTCTTAAGAAAGAAAAGACTTGTCGTCAGTCATGGGATTGAGAGCACTCTCAGTCAAGGGCCTTCGATTCCCATGCCTTCTCCAGATTTGACTTCGGTCGATTTCTCAGCCTTGGCCACTAGCTCCTTGGTAACCCCATCAGACCTTTCAGCCGAGACGCTGGTCATAGTCTAGCCGAGAGTTTTCTCGAGCCAACCGACCAGTTGTCCGGTGGCACCTCAGCCAGGCCCTCCTCCTCCTCTAAGCCTGCCCAATGATGGGATAAGGGGTACCTCCCTCATGCCCATTACCCCCCCCCCCGGATCCTCCCGTGAGGGGCCAGCTCCGCAACTTCTTTTCCACTTGGTCTGCTGTCATCACGGACAGGTGGGTTCTAGAAGTGGTGGGTCAGGGTCTGCCTCTGGAATTCAAGTAGTACCCTCCTTGCCGAGCCTGTGCCCTATGGGAGCACTTGGTTTCTGCAGACATGCTGTCAGCTCTCAAAGACAATATAGCCCAACTCCTTTGCAAGGCTTTCATGGTTCTTGTCGTGGAGTCTCTGGAATACCCAGGGTTTGTCTCCAGGTGCTTCCTGGTGCCAGAGCGGATGGGAGTTGGTACCCCATTCTAGATCTGCACGACCTGAACAAGTTCCTCAGATCATGCACTTTCAGGATGGTAACTGTCTCAGGTCATGCCAACTCTAGAGCAAAACATGTGGTTTTGCTCCCTGGATCTTCAGGACGCATTCTTTCATGTCCCAATCTGTCCATCTCATTAATGGTTCCTCTGCTTTTGAACAGAGGGAGCCCTCTATGAGTTCCAGGCCATGCCATTTGGCCTTTCCTCGGCCCCCAGGGTCTTTACCAAGTGCACTGCAGTGGTACCAGCTTACCTGCGGCACTGAGGGATCTGGGTTTACCCTTACCTGGATAACTGGCTGATCGCAGATCCCTCCAAGTAGGAGGTGGAGCAGTCCAGGGACCTGGCCCTCCAGACCTGCATTTCTCTTCGCTCTTGGTCAATGAGGCCAAGTCAGAACTCGTGCCCTTGCAGGTGATCAGCTTCAGTGGGGCAGAGCTTGACTCTTGCAGAGCCAGAGTCTGGCTCCCGGCAGACAGGGCGGAGGCTGTCTCCTGTGCCCGATCATTTTGAGTTGGGCAATTGCACCCTGCCAGGGACTTCCTGTGCTTGCTGGGCTACATTGCGACTTGCACCAGCATGGTCTGTTGGGCCCACTGGGGAATGCTCCATGCGGTGGGAGCTGGCAGGCCTGTGTTCTCAGTGTAATGGTCACTTTGACCCGGTAGATATGGGATACCATCCAGTGGTGGTTAGTCCCAGTGTATCTGCAGGAAGGGATTCCATTTGTCCGCCCACAGAGCCAATGGTCATCTTGGAGACTGATGCCTTTCTCTCACGGGCTGGGGTGCCCACCTGGGGGGACACACAGTCCACAGCTCTGGACCCCCGAGGAGTTCTGATGTTGCATCAGCTTGCTAGAGCTGCAAGCAGTTTGGCTGGTGCTGACTGCATTCGCTCCACACATTTGGGGTCAGGTGGTCCAAGTCCAGATGGACAACACCGTAACCAAGTACTACCTCAACAAACAGGGCAGGATGCACTCATAGAAACATAGAAGCTGACGGCAGATAAGGACTGCAAGGCCCATCCAGTCTGCCAGTTTTTTCTACCTTACGAATGCCCTTATACAGGGAAGCTCTCCATGTTTGGACCCTCCTTGTGCGCAGCCCCATTCAGCTGGTGGATGCCCTCTGTTGGGTGGGCAAGGTGTCTCACAAGTGGTCTTGCCATCCAGTGATAGTACACAGTTTGTTTTCCCAGTGGGACACCCCTCAGCTGGACGTGTTCGCCTCAAGGGAGAATGCAAAGCTGAGGGTGTTTTGTACCCACCTCCCTTAGCAGGAATGCTGCAGGGGGATGTCTTCTCAAGTCCCTGGACCCCTGGCCTTTTGAAACATAGAAACATAGACTTTGACGGCAGATAAGGACCGCTAGGCCCATCTAGTCTGCCCATTTCCCTACTTACAGGATAGGCCGTAGATCCTAGTTAACCAACAGCCTATATCTTCCTGCCCCCACAAGAATTGCCTTATGTCTGTCCCATGCATTCTTGAATTCTTCCACAGTTTTAGACCCCACAACTTCCTCAGGAGCTGTTCCATCCATCCACTACCCTCTCTGTGAAATAATACTTCCTCACATTGCCCTAGAACGCCCTCCTTCTATCTTTAAATTGTGTCCCCTTGTTCTTGCAAGTCTCTTTTTCTGAAAGATGCTACCCTCTTGGACTTTGTTGATTCCCTTGAGGTGCCTGAAAGTTTCTATCATGTCCCCTCTCCTTCTTTCCTCAAGGGTATACATATTAAGCTCCTTTAGTCTCTCCTCATACAGCTTCTCTTGCAGACCCTGCACCATTTTAGTTGCCCTCCTGTGGACTGCCTCTATCCTGTCTATGTCCTTGCGGAGATGGGGTCTCCAGAACTGGACACAATATTCCAGATGGGGTCTCACCAACTGTCTGTACAGAGGGATAACAACTTCCTGTTTTCTGCTGCTGATGCCTCTCCCTATACATCCCAGTATACCCCCGGCCCTCCCTACTGCCTTCTCACATTGCTTGCTAACCTTAAGGTCATCTGATATGATTACCCCCAGGTCCCTTTCCTGTTTTGTTGTTGTTACTACCTTCCCACCCCAGGTCCCTTTCCTGTTTTGTTGTTGTTACTACCTCCCCACCCATTGTGTATTCTTCCCCTGGGTTCTTGTTTCCCAGGTGCATTATTTTGCACTTTTTTGCATTGAATCCTAGCTGCCATATGTCTGACCATTCCTCCAACCTTGCCAAGTCCCTTTTCATCCTTTCCACGCCTACTTGTGTATCAACCCTGTTGCAGATCTTTGTGTCATCTGCAAAAAGGCATACTTTTCCTTCCAGTCCTTTGCAATGTCACTGATGAAGACATTAAAAAGGACTGGACCCAATACTGAACCCTGCGGTACCCCACTAGTAACCGCCCTTTCTTCAGAGTGGACTCCATTTACAATTACCTTCTGTGTCCTGTTGTCCAGCCAATGTTTTACCCAGGCTACCACCCTGGGACCCACTCCCAGGCTGGTTAATTTGACTAATAATCTATTGTGTGGGACTGTGTCAAATGCCTTGCTAAAGTCTAGGTAGGCCATGTCCACAGCCCCTCCCTGGTCTACTACTTTCGTCACCCAGTCAAAGAAATCTATTAGATTCGTCTGACATGACCTTCCCGCTGTGAACCCATGCTGCCTTCGATCCTGTGCTCCACTGACCTCTAGGTACTCAACTATTCTTTCCTTCAGAAGTGACTCCATCACTTTCCCTACCACAGAGGTCAGACTGACAGGTCTGTAGTTTCCTGCCTCTGTCTTGGTCCCACTTTTGTGAAGGGAATCACATCTGCCTTCCTCCAGTCCTCGGGTACCACACCATCCTCCCATGATTTATTAAAAGAGTAGCCAGTGGTTTCACTAGTTCCTTCCTAATTCTTTTAGAATTCTGGGGTGAATTCCATCAGGACCCATTGCTTTGTCCACCTTCAGTTTTAGGAGTTCTTGCAGAACCCTTTCTTCTGTGAAAGGACTGGGATCGACCCCCTATCAAGAGTGCTTCTGTTAATTGGATTAGGCACTTCCCCCTCCTCTTTTGTGAATACTGAGCAGAAATATTCGTTCAGTATTCCTGCTTTTTCACTGTCCCCCTCTGCCCACCCACCGTTCATTCTATTCAGCCTCACTATCCCTCCCTTTGTCTTTCTCGCTCACTGATGTACCTATAAAGGGTTTGTCCCCTTCTTAACTCAGGTTGGCTATCTTTTCCTCAGTTTGGGCCTTTGCTATTCTGACTTCCCTCCCTGCTTCTTTCTGCCTTAACTGGTACAGCTCTCTGTCCTGCTCCTTCTGTGTTTCCTTATACCTCCGGAATGCTATCTTTTTCTTCCTGACTTTCACAGCCACCTCTCTTGAGAACCATAGTGGCTTTTTCTTTCGTTTTGATTTGTTTATTTGATTCACACAAAGGCTTGTTCCCTCTGTGATGGCAGTTTTGACAATTTCCCATTGTTGCTCCACACCTCCTTCTAGCCTGTTTGCTAGTGCTTTTCTGAGGCACTCTCCCATCTTGCCAAAGTCAGCCCTCCTAAAGTTCAGTACCCTCACTTTTGTATGGCTTGACTCTGTAGCTGAGTTTAACGTGAACCACACTGTTTGATGGTCACTTGTCCCCAGATGGCAACCCACTTCTAGATCTGAGATCCTCTCCTGCACCACGTTTGAAATCACGAGGTCTAGATTGCTCCCTCACGAGTGGGTTCGAAACTAGCTGTATAATGCCTGCCACCTGTAGGGGCGTCAAGAATGGCCCTGCTCTTGGATGTGGCTGCAGCAAATGTGCTCAGTTAACATCTGGCACATTCAGGTCTCCCATCAACAGTATCTCCCTTTCTCTGCCATTCTAAGAATGCCTTCCATCATATCCTTGTCCATTCCTTCCCCCTGACATGGGGGTCTGTACATAACCCTGTCTGTTGGTTGGTGCCCTTTCCAATCTCCAAGGTGACCCACAGTGCCTCCTCTCCTCCCTGTTTACTCTTTTGTTAAGTTGCTTTTATCCCTTCCTTTACATGAAGCTCCTCCCCCTCTTCTCCTCTGCCTGTCTCTCCTGTAGGTTATGTACCCTGGTATGTTAACATCCCAGTCATGGTTCTCTGTGTACCATGTTTCTGTGACTGCTATGATATCCAGGCATCCCTCTTCCATTAAGGCCACCAGCTCAGGGAGCTTGTTGCCCAGATTACGGGCATTGGTACTTATTACCCTCCATTTCCTGATGGCCTTACCCCCTTTTGCCCCATCCCTGTCCTTCTTGCCTTTGTCACTTTCTCCATTTACCCCAGCCCTTCTCCCTATCGACGCCTCCATGTTGGTGTTTGCCACACTTACTACCATGATTATTTGGGGGGGGCTAGGATTTTCCTGCTCCTTTCCAGTGCCTCCCCCCTTGGCTAGTTTAAAAGCTTGCCAATGAAGCATTTAAACCTATCACCCTAGGATCCTGGTTCCCTCCCGGACAGATGCAGCCCATCATGCCAGTATAGGCTTGCATCACTCCGGTGGACCCCAGTCCCCAATGAAGCCAAATCCCTGAGCTCCACACCAGTTTTTTAACCACTGATTAGAATCCATGAGTGCGGAACACCCTAGCCTCTCTATGCCATAGATGGGTAGCACTTCCGAGAAGGTTACCGTCGTGCTACTTGACTAGGCCCCTCCCAATTCCACAAACTCTTCCTGCACTTCTCTAATCCTTTCTTAGCCAGGTCATTTGTCCCTAGGTGGACAATGACATCCAGCTCCCTCCCTGTGCAGCTGCTCCAGCAATCCTGAGGTTCGCTCCCTGTCCCTCAAGCCATGGCACCAGGCAGGCACCTTACCTCCTCTCCCTTCCTTACCCAGTTCTACCTTCCTAACAATGGAGTCCCCTACCAGGAGTTGTTTCCTTCCCTGCAGGGTCCCTGCCACCCTCCTATGGGTCTCCTTTGTGGAGGTTCCCAGCGTCCTCCTTGGTCTCCACTGTAGGTGCCTCCTTAGAGGAACCACACTTTGCCAGAATGGCATAGGAATTGTGGAGAGGTACAACTGGAGGGATGTGCCTCTGTTCCACCACTCTTACCTCCCTGGGCCCACTGTGGTCCAACCGCTCCTCTTTCTTGGCAACCTCTGAGGCAGCGGCAGTGGCACTGGTGGTCCCTGGATGGAAGAGGAGGTCCCACAAATCCTGGCCAACTCAGCCTGGAGATGAGCAACCTCCTCCCTCATCCCAGAGGTGCCTGCATATGGGACAACACCGCATCCTCAGAACATCTCCCGGAAGACTGCTGCTCCACAGCCACTGCACTCACCACTCCAATCATGTCTTATTTCTGGCCCCTTAACTGTTTGCAATCCTTACTCTTCGCTGTTTTTCTCTCTCTCTCCTTACTTTCTGCCTGTGTGCCCTTTAAGCTCCTGATTTTCCTGTTCTGAGACAAGAATATCCTATATTTCTCAGTAGACCACTTACTTGTTCAGAGGCAGACCTCCAGCAGCTAGAGGGCGGAGGCTACTCTTGCCCTTCTAGGATGGTGGGTCCTTGGTGGTTCTGTGTTCACTCACTTCCTCCCTAAACAGGAAGTTCCTGTTGTCAGTCAAATCCTGTGCCTATAAAAATAGAACTAGCTTTGGGTGGGGGAGGGAAGGAGGGCAATATAGTCCCAGTAGAGAAGTTCAGTCACACAGCAGTCCTTTCTCCTGGTGTCTTCTGCCAAGCTATTACCAGAATCTTTCTAAGGCAGTCTTTAAATGTAGCTTCCTTCTAGCTAAGCCACTCCCCTACTTACCAGATCTTTCTACAAGTAATTTAAACCTCACAGCAGTTAAGTCCTTTCAGTCACCTGAGATTTACACCTAGATGACTTTTCAGTTACCCATTCAGTTCAGTTAACCCAAACATACACCTTTTTTTTTGTTTTGTATGTTAGTTTTTTTACCCTAAATTAAAGGTCTAAATACAAAAGTTCTTCTACTTTAGTCCCAGCAGAGAAGTTCAGTCACACTGTAGTCCTTTCTCCTGGTGTCTTCTGCCAAGCTATTAGCAGAATCTTTCTAAGGCAGTCTTTAAATGTAGCTTCCTTCTAGCTAAGCCACTCCCCCTACTTACCAGATCTTTCTACAAGTAATTTAAACCTCACAGCAGTTAAGTCCTTTCAGTCACCTGAGATTTACACCTAGATGACTTTTCAGTTACCCATTCAGTTCAGTTAACCCAAACACACACTTTTTTTTTGTATGTTAGTTTTTTTACCCTAAATTAAAGGTCTAAATACAAAAGTTCTTCTACTTTAGTCCCAGCAGAGAAGTTCAGTCACACTGCAGTCATTTCTCCTGGTGTCTTCTGCCAAGCTTTTCTGTGCCTTCCCTCCAATTCCCTTGGTTCCACAAGGTGCTTCTCAAGGCCAGGAGGGACAAGGCAAGGGTGATCCTGGTGGCTCTGGTCTGGCTGCACCAGTTCTGGTACCCCGATGATCTCAGCCTCAGCAGCAGGCTCCCATATTGTATTGCCTTATGCCCAGACCTACTTTCCATCAATCAGGGGAAGGTACTCCACCTGGACCTTCAATCCCTGCACCTGACAGCCTAGTTACTGAGTGGCTAGACTTTCAGGCCTCGGGTACCTCCAAAGCTGTCTTCGCCATTGTGGAGGCATCTTGGAAGGAGTCGTCTATGAAGTGCAATGCCTTCAAATGGAAGAGGTTCTCCATTTGTTGTCAGGGCCAAGGGGTTGGACCCTTTGTCCTGTCCAGTGGCTAGCATTCTTGACTACCGTTAGTCCCTTTCCCAGTCAGGCCTTCGGTTGATGACCCTTAAGGTGCACCTGGCAGCCATCTCTGCATACTGGATGCAGGCCAGTCAGCAGTCAGTAGCACAGGAGAAGGTGGTCTGGTGCTTTTTTAAGGGCCTTGACCACATTTTCCCTCCAGTGCATGAACCACCACCACTGCCTTGGGACTTGTTGCTGGTTTTGGCAAAACTCATGTGCAAGCCATTCAAACCGATGCACACCTGTCATGAAAGACCACCACCTTGGTGGCTATCACGTCAGTCAGAAGGATCAGTGAAGTGAGCTCCAGGCGCTTTTGGTGGAGTCTCCTTACCTGATCTTCCACAGGGACAAGGTTGTCCTGCGCCCCAACCCGAAGTTCCTCCCGAAGGTTGTGTCAGAATTTCACCTTAGCCAAGTGATTAATCTCCTGGTGTACTTCACCAGTCACACCTTGGAGGCCAAGCACAGACTCCATATTTTGGACCTGCGGTGAGCACTCTCTTTTTATAAAGCATGCACGGCTGGAATTCGGGGAGAGGTTCGCCAGTTATTTGCCACCTTCACTGAAGCTGCACCTGGCAGACCTGCAGCCAAGCAGAAGATTGGCAGGTGGATCACATCCTTTAATGATCTCTGCCATAGGTTGGTGGGTAGGGAGCCTCCCGGAGAGCTAAGGGCGCATTCCACCTGCCATACCGCTGCGTAAGTGGCTGTATCCAGGGACGTCCCTATCCAGGAAATCTACAGGGCTGCTTCCTGGAGGTCAAAACAAGAATGGCAAGTAATCGCTACAGCTGCACAGGAGTGTTTGGCTCTGGAAACTCAGCAGGAAAAACTGCAAAAAGCCGGCACTTCCAAACTGCAATCATTTATTGCAATACCTCAAAACATCACCAAAAAGACCAAGCACACTGCTCACTGTCCAGTTTCGAACTATAAGTTCATCATCAGAAACAGTCGAGGCAGTGTGCTCAATCTTTGGTGATATGACTGTGTAATAATACGGTTGAAGTCTTCAACTATTTTTCTTATAGAGTTCAGCACACACCTCTATTTCCCATTACCACATAGACCTCGAGTCATGCCGGGATGCTAGTTTTGGGGCCTCAGTTCTGCAATCTTTATTTCCTAAGCAGGGTGTGTGCACCTTGCCTCTTTCCTCCCAGAAAACTGCTAGGAGTCTGCCAGAAGTGTGGCTAGAACATCATATCTATGTCCCTAGAAAGACAGGTTACTCACCTGTAACTGTAGTTCTAGGAATGGTATGTGATGTTCATCCACTCGAATCCACCTGCCCTCCACTGACTTTGGTGCACACAGCTTCCAGCGGGCAAGATCTGTTATCATGGGGCAGAGCAGAGGGAGTTACCATCTGGGTGGGTGAGAAAAGCCAGCTTGAAGTCTTTCCGGCAAGCTCTTAAAGGGAAAGGACACTGCTAGAAGTGTGGATGAACATCATATGCTACTCCTAGAACTACTGTTACAGGTGAGTAACCTGTTTTTTTCTGCGCAGAGCTGCAGAGGGCACTCGGTGGCTTTGCAGAAATAAGTGGAATTGCACTTCTATTAAGGTAAAAATCTTCTTAATGCTTGGACACAAAAATAAAACTATGGCTACTTTGGGTTCTGGGGCAGGCAGCTACTGGACATGAGCTGCCTGTTCCACATGACAGAATCTGTCAGCAGCCTTTTAAATGTGGTCTAACTGTGATTACTTAATTGTGAATGGAAAGTGACCATGATCATTGGGGTTGTGTGCGGGCAGAAAAGAATGGGAAAACTGGGCAGGAGAAAGTGAAAGAGGACAAATATCTAAGTAGTGATTTCTGCTTTCTGTCTGCGTGTCAGTGGGTCATGTGTGTGCCTGGCGTTGATCTAGCGATGTTAGGAATGTCCTTATGTACTAACCCACATTCCTTCCTAAAGCTGTATCAGACATTACCTTCGGTCGCGTCAGACAGCTTCCAGTGTATTTGCCGGTGCATGCCAGACCAGAAGCGGCATTGCTCCACCCCTTCCATGAAAAGCCTGCAATACTCCACAACTATTTGCTTTGCCAGGGGGAGAGAGAGAGAGAGAGAGAGAGAGAGTGAGTGAGCATCCCATTTTCCTGGCAGTGCTTCTCCACGGGGGTGACCCAACTGCATTACTTTTGGTTCCCCAAAATTCGGTAATTACTTCCTGTGCAAAGTGCAACCGCATTCCACCAGAAGTACAACCACTATAGTGACATTGTTCTAGACAAGATCAGCTGCAAAATATTCTGAGGCGTCTACTTTTGTTATGGTACATACCTTTGTTGCACATTACAGTCTGGACATTACCTCCAAATGACTCGTGATTTCAAACCTGCCAGACCTGTTCACCACCCTTTTTCTGCCTTTCTACTCTCACTGCTAGAAAGTCATTCCCACATGTGTGACCTGCTGTAAGAGATATCCTCGAAGTAGATAGTGCAGTTACGTTGACAGTTACCATAACAGTAGATCTTTGAGGGCATCTCTTGCAGCAGGTCAAACGGTCCCTCCCTCCTTCCCCCATTGCACTTTGAGGCGTTCCACAGAACCCAGGGTACCTCCTTGGATCCCCCAGAGTATACTCATGACTCAGTCACCGGATGTTATTGTCAGATAACATCACTGGTACAGGGGCACACTGACCAATCAGGAGGTCAGAAGTTTTCTTGAAATTGCAGATATATTATTTTTACTTATATTTTATTGTTTTAGCATAAAACAACAACATACAGTTAATATGTCCTACCAGGCATACATCACTTAAGATCAGGAGCCATTCAGTGGAATACAGAAAGCACAAATCCTACGCAGTCTGATTTAAGGAGGTGGGAGTATTTCAAACAGAGCTGTAAATGAATAGTCCAAAAGGCTGCACCTCAAAAGAGTGTGATGATCCTTCAAAAAAGGCTGTCCGTAACAGGGTGAAATTCAGCTGACAAGTTGATGTGATCCCAATCCAAACATTTTAATAACGGAAAAGGTACTGCACCACCTCAGCAAAACAAAACCAAGGTACTACCACCGTGTTCACCGGCAAAAAACACATTGTTCACAGTCCTCACAGTAAAACTAAATACAGTCCCACCCTGTTTATCCGAACTGCTTGGGGGATATAAAATTGGTTCGGATAAACGGGGGTTTGATAGAGAGGAAGAGCACTGTTATTAAGCATTTTAGTGAACCTGAGTGCAAGAAATGCAGTGCTAGGCAAAAAAAATAAAGTTAAACGTTTTAATACAGTATATACATGTAAAAAAACACAAACACTTTTTTATGAGCAATTAGTTTTTAAAACCATCAGACAAAAAGTCCAGATCATTTAAAAAAATCTTCCATGGTTCTATGTTTGAAGCCATCTACCTGTTTGCGTGCAGCATGTTGCTTCATATTTCTTAGTAACGTAAGCTTTTGTGGGAGTGCAAATGCAAGGTTCAATGTGATGACAGCGATTGAAAAACAGCAATCACTATAATCGCGAATGTATGTAGCCAAAAGCATTTCAGCGACATACAAGTAGCAGTAACAAACTTCAGAAAACACAGAAGTGTTTATGTGGGGAGGAGGCAGCAAAGATGTCAACTCCAGGAGGCTGCATGTCGAGGAGGGACAAAACATGGAAAAACAAAAACAGAGCCACAAGCAGTGGCAAAACAGTCCCCAGCAGGTCCCGAACCCAGTTCTCGCTGCACCATAGCCAGTCACCCTCATCACCACACCACAGGGCTGGCTCAGCTGCAGCAGGATCCCACCACCCATACAAACTCTCCCTCCTATCCCTCCCCCACCTCCCAATCCCTCCCCTCCCCTTCCGGTCACTTTGCTCGCTATAGGGTCATTATCCTAGCAGGGTAGCCATTCATGATAGTGATATAAATGAGTCGCTGTTTCTACAGTCGCTCATTTATTATCGCTATCATCACGGACTACCCAAATGCAAGAGCAGCAGATTCCTGTGTCAGTTCTTCTGACAGCGCCTCATGCATGTCACCAGGGTCTGAAAACTCGGTTTCAGCTCGTCTTGTTTTTATTCCTGACTTCCACCACAACTGACAAGCAGCAGAAAAATCCCAGCCTCTCCCTACAAAACAGGGTACTAAATGAGAAAAAGACCAAGGTAGAACGGTCAGTGGGGGATGCTGCAACAGAAGGTAAGGCCATCAAAAAATGGAGAGCAATGAGTACCAATGCCCGTAGTCTAGGTAACAAGCTTCCTGAATTAGTGGCCTTGATGGAGGAGGAACATCTGGATATCGTGGCAGTCACAGAAACATGGTACACACAAAACCATGACTGGGATGTAAACATACCAGGACACACTATCTACAGGAGGGACGGAGGGTAAAAGAGGGGGAGGAGTAGTTCTTTACATAAGGGAAGGAATAAAAGCAACAGAACAAAAGGGTAAACAGGGAGGAGAAGAAGCACTGTGGGTAAATTTGGAGACAGGCAATGGCACCACAATCCGCTCAGGGGTTGTATACAGACCCCCTTCTCAGGGGGAGGAAGTGGACAAGGAAATGATAGAAAGTATACTTAGAATGGCAGAAAAAGGGGAGATATTGCTGATGGGTGATCTGAATATGCCAGATGTTAACTGGAGCGCAGTTGCAGCTGCCACTTCAAGAGTGCAGTTATTCTAGATGCCCACAGGGGCATGCCTTAGACAACTAGTACTGAGCCCACTCGAGAGGGAGCAATATTAGACTTGATACTCTCAAATGGAGATGGAGAGAGGATCACAGATGTAGAAGTGGGTAGCCATCTGGGAACTAGCGACCATCGAACAGTATGTTCACAATAAACACAGCAATAGAGTCGTCATACAAAGACAAAAGTACTGGACCTTAGGAGGGCTGACTTTGCCAAATGGGTGAGTGCCTCAAGGAATGCATTAGCAAATGGAAGGAAGGAGGGTGGAAGAACAATGGGAATAATAAAACTGCCATCACAGAGGTAACGAGCCTTTGTGTGAAGCAAATAAACAAAACAAGACGATGTAAGAAACCACTATGGTTCTCCAAAGGAAGTGGCAGTGAAGGTTCAAGAGAAAAGAAAGCATTCAGGAAGTACAAGGAATCCAGCAGGAGCAGGACAGAGGACTGTATCAGTTAAAGCAAAAGGAGGCTGGAAGGCAGTCAGAACAGCAAAGGCCCAAACTGAGGAAAAGATAGCCAACTCAGTTAAGAAGGGAATAAAACCTTTATAGGTACATCAGGGAGCAAAGGAAGACCAAGGAGGGATAGTGAGGCTTAATAAAAGGGAGGGAGGGTGGGCAGAGGGAGAATGTGAAAGGCAGAGATACTAAACAAATATTTTGCTCAGTATTTACAAAGGAAGAGGGGAGGTACATAAAACAAACAGTAGTAACACTCTGGATACAGAAGTTGATACCAGCCCATTTACAGAAGAAAGGGTTCTGAAAGAACTCTTAAAACTGAAGGTGGACAAAGCAATGGGCCTGATGGGATTCATCCCAGAATTCTAAAAGAACTAAGGGTAGAACTAGTGACACCACTGACTACCCTCTTTAACAAATCATGGGAGGATGGGGTGGTACCCGAGGACTGGAGGAGGGCAGATGTGATTCCCCTTCACAAAAGTGGGAGCAAGGCAGAAGCAGGAAACTATAGACCTGTTAGTTTAACCTCAGTGATAGGGAAAATGATGGAATCACTTCTAAAGGAAAGAAGTGTCGAGTATCTAGAGGCCAGAGGGGCACAGGACCCTAGGCAGCATGGATTCACAGCGGGAAGGTCATGCCAGACGAATCTGATAGATTTCTTTGACTGGGTGACCAAAGTAGTAGATCAGGGAGGGGCTGTGGACATGGCCTACCTAGACTTTAGCAAGGCATTTGACACAGTCCCACACAAAAGATTAATATATAAGTTAGCCAGCCTGGGAGTGGGTCCCAAGATGACAGCGTGGGTAAAGAATTGGCTGGAGAATAGGACACAGAGAGTAATAGTAAATGGAGTCACTCCAGAAGAAAGGAGGTTACAAGCGGGGCACCGCAGGTTCAGTATTAGGACCAGTCCTCTTCAATGTCTTTATGCTTACATTGCAGAAGGACTGGAAGGAAAAGTATGTCTCTTTGCAGATGACACTAAGATCTGCAACAGAGTTGATGCACAGGGTGGGTGGAAAGGATGAGAAGGGCTTGGCAAGGTTAGAGGAATGGTCAAATGTATGGCAGCTTAGATTCAATGCTAAGAAGTGCAAGGTAATGCACCTGGGAAACAAAAACCCAGGGGAAGAGTACACAATGGGGGTGAGATACTAACAACAACAAAATGGAAAGGGACCTGGGGGTAGTCATATCAGATGACCTAAAGGTGGGCAAGCAATGTGAGAGGGCAGCAAGGAGGGCTGGGGATACTGGGATGCATAGGGAGAGGCATCACCAGTAGAAGACAGGAAGTTATTATCCCTCTGTACAGACAGCTGGTGAGACCCCATCTAGAGTACTGTATGCAGTTCTGGAGACCCAATCTCCACAAAGACATAGACAGGATGGAAGCTGTCCAGAGGAGGGCAACTAAAATGGCGAGGGGTCTGCACGGAGGACATATGAAGAGGACTTAAGGAGCTTAATGTATAGCCTCCGAGGAAAGGAGGAGAGGGGGACATGATAGAAACTTTCAAGCACCTCAAGGAATCAACAAAGTCCAAGAGGTAGCATCTTTCAAAAGAGGTGTGCAAGAACAAGAGGCTGAATTTGAAGATGGGGAGTAGCTCAGAGGTAATTTAAGGAAGTATTTTTCACAGAGAGGTTGTGGATGCATGGAATGGCCTTCGGAGGAGGTTGTGGAGTCAAAATCAGTGGTGGAATTCAAGCATGCATGGGATAGTCATAAGGCAATTCTGGGGGGTGGGGGTAGGAAGAAGTAGGCTGCTGGTTAACTAGGATCTGCAGCTTATCCAGTAGGTAGGGAAATGGGCAGACTGGGTGAGCCAAGCGGTCCTTATCTGCCGTCAAATTCTATGTTTCTATGTAACTTCTGTATGCTGTCTAGTTTTACACTGTCCCATGCTTCAGAGTCCATATAGAAAACATCCTTTAGACTGATGTTCTTGATGATGGTGCTAAGGGGTGTCTGTTCATTTTCTTCAGAGAATACGCTCTGCAACAAATTTGTTTTGTATGCTCGCTTGAAAATTTCAAGCACTCCTTGGTCATATGGCTGGAGTTTAAGAGGTGGTGTTTGTGGGGAGAAAAGTTACACAGATGGTGCCATCCGTAGTTCTGGCTTCTGGGATTTTGGGGTGGGTGGAGAAGTTACTCAACAATAGGATAGCTTTAAGTGGCAGTCTTTTCGAACGCAGGTAGCACTTCACCTGGGGAACTAAGTGCTCTTGAAACCATCTAGTGAAGATTCTGCCATCCACCCAGGCATTTCTCTGGGCTTCATATTGTACGGACAAAGTTGACATGTTTAGATGCTGGCAACAATGTGGCTCCTTAGATTTTCCAGCAAGCACCAGTTTAAGTTTTTGTCCTGCCGCATTAACTGTGCCCAGTATGGTGACCTTATCTTTTTGTTTCTTGAAACTGGGTGCGTCTTGTTCTGAACCGTGAGCTAGTGTTTGGTCAGGTAGGCACTGCAAATAAAGGCCAGTTTCATCAGAGTTAAAAAATTTGTTCTGGCACAAGCCCGTCTGCCACAATGATGTTGAGGAGTTAATCTATAAAAGGGGAAGATGCTCTCATCGGCCGCACTTAAGCGCTCGCTACAAAACTTAAGTTGATGAATTCCATGGTGGCATTTGTCTGTTCAGCCGCCCCTCACTGGCCACAAATGTCTCACTACTGCCAGCCATTGATGAAACTGAATGGCTTTCTCCTTCAGAAGAGACCCTGAGATAGGGGTCCCCTTTTCCCTCTCTTGACAGAACCAGTGGTAAATCACTGAATCCCTCTGGTCGTCATTGAAGGTCCTCATATTTTTTCCTTCGAAGGAGCCCACAGCTGTTTGCATGCTCAGAGCAAAGTCCCTCAGTTTATCTTTTGATGCCTTGATGTTGCTAATTGTAGATTTTGTGACACCATACTCCCAAGCAAGAAAGACGGCATGCTCCCCATTCTGAAGCCACTCGACTAGTCTGATTTTATCAGCAACAGTCAGGATTACCCACTTTCTTTGGCCGGCTACACTCAGGTACATGTACCATTTCAGGTTTCTTACAACAGTGGCTAAACAGCAGTACAACACCTGCTGTGGGTTAAGAGGTATTAAGTGGAATGATTAACAGCCCGAAGGCTAACTGTACTGTCTTTTGCCAGTCATGCTATGATCTGACTACAACCACAATTAACAGCAATCAGTAGTCGCAGTTAGGGTGAACAAGGAGTTGCACTTAGCCGTGGGGGACACAAATCGGTTAGTTAGATAGGGAGTTCGGTTAAGAGGAGATCAGATAATCATAGTTGGACTGTACCTTGTAAAATTAAACATAATAGAATAAAGAACATGTAGTAAAAGGCAATAAAATAGCTGTTACTATGAAAATCTAGGGACAGACTCTTATAGTAAAAAACTAACGTCCAGCACAACTTATTGTAAAAGCTCTAAGACATTATAAATGAGGTTGAGGCCGGCCTGTCGGTGCGGCAGTTGGATTTCCACTTGCGATGCCAGTGACCCAGGTTTGGGAATGGACCTGGGTCATTGGAGGGCCTGCCAGGGGGAGATGGATTGAGCATCCCATGGACTGCTCTCCTTCTCCAGGAGAAGGGTGTGGGTGTTGCTGGTGTACGGGGGACCTCTGGTGGAGGCCAGAGGTTCTACAAGCAGTCGGTACCAGCAAGGACTGAGGGGCAGGACAGACGCCAGTGTCATAGCGTTCCTCCCCCATAAAAAGCGGAGAAAAAAAACATGCCAGCCTGCCGCTTCTATGAAGCCCACCCCCCCAGCCACAATCGGTTCCCCCAGGCCGACTCCCACCCTATCCCGATGTTTGTGGCACCTCAGATCAGGATGCCATAACCACACTCTGGGGGGCAATCCAGGGGTTCATGGGAGGGTGGATAATGTGGAGGAGCTGTGGCCGTGGGTGCTTGGTGGTAGGAGGGGGCACATAAAGAATAAATTTAAAATTAAATAAATAAATGAGGTTGCGCTTACTGCTGCAGCATTAAACAGAGGCGATGGAAAAGAACTTTCGGCAACTGCTTGACTCACCACATGGCGTCTGCCATTACTATACATTATAACATGTGCTTACCACATAGCCACAAGGTTATATTTCTCCAAAAAAGGAGAGATGTTACCATCCCCAGTAGCAAACATTAGGACAGTAAAGCAGGAACAAAAGACATCTAAGATTGCAGTCCCTGCTGTAAACCACTCCAAATAACAAGAAACAGAGTCATGTTACTCAGGTTCCCTCTTCTCCCTGCGAGTCATATCCGCTGTTGGATGGGTTGCCGTAAATTCTCTCTCCAAGACCTTCACTTTCTTCTCAGCTTCTTAAGGATTGGTATGTTGACATGTATGGCCACCATAATGAATATGGAGATGTGCTGGCATAAGGAGGGATTATTGCAAAGTGTTTATGGGCCAGACCTGGAAAATGGACTTGTTCCAGTGCCCTATCCCAGTTAACAAAATAAAATGAAATTAAACCACACCTAGGTTGAGAAGGCAGACCTGCACTGCCTCAGATGTCTTCCTGCGGAAGTGGGTTGCAAAACTTAAATCAGGAAAAAGTTGTAGTGTTGTACCCTGAAAGTTAAAATCCTGTGAGTCACAGGCCGTCTTCAGCAGCAAGTCCCAAACAGAGACACGCGGGGAGACCATCAGAACAGTTTGTGGCAAATCCTGCTGCAAGGGTGCTAACCACTTGGAAATCCGGTAAGCCCAGATGATTAAGAAGGGTATCCCTGCTATGTTGTTCACCTTAAGGGCACCTGGTAGCCAGTTTTTCAAAAAGGAGGTCAGGTCAGGACCCCCACTACCCTCCGGGAGCCCCACAGGGTGAAGGTTCACAGCCCTTTAGGCATTCTCCACAGCTTCCAGATGATGGCGTAATTGACTATTTTCTTGAACAAGCTTCGCCATTGTTGTAATAGCTTTTGTTGCTTGAGCCTCAGCCGAGGTTGAGTCCGGGTAGCCTGCTATGTTTTCAAATCCTGTTCCCAGAGCATTTCAAGAGCTCCTCAATCTTGCTGTAAATAGCTTTCATGGAAAGTGTGAGGGATTGCCATGGTGGGTGACTCAACCCCACTGTTCCCATCAGTGCCGTAGTGGCCTGCAGCTCCGATGGCTGCTGGTTTGTTTAGAACTGCTGGGTCCCCCTTTATTCGAACTACCCATTTGAGTTTGCTATCTTTCTGTTCCTTGTGAAGGGAGGAATTGAAAACTAGCACTTTCAATGTTTAGTAAAATAATTTTTGGTAGAAACAGCCAGGGTCTGCAGAGCCGAGATGTGACACATCTTCTCAGTGAGGGTGCTCACTAGTGTCCCCCTTTGCCATTGTATAATTGAGTGGAACCTTGGGGGGGGGGGGGGTTTGAGGTGCAGTAGCGCGCCCACGGAGTAAGGCTGATGAGGATGCTGGTTACTTTGGAATAGAGCAGAGTGGATGAATTTCAGCACGTCTTTTTCTACCTGAAAGATTTCTATTTCTGTGTAACACCATTACGTGGTGGATTTTGTAATGGAGAGAAGACTGTTTTTCAGTAAATGCTACCAAACAAATTATTTATTAATCCTTCATTTTTCCTTTCATTTTCAGTAAAAGGTGCCAAGATCAATGAGTACCTGCTGGAAAAATCCCGAGTGGTGCAACAGGACGATGGCGAGAGGAATTTCCACATTTTCTACTGCATGTTTGCTGGGATCTCAGCATCAGATAAAGAGATGTATGGGCTACTAGATCCAGCACTGTACAGGTACTGTAAACATACCTCTAGTGGCAGTATAAAGTAGGAGGCAGTCTGCTCGAGTGGTTTGAGCACCAGGTTGGGAACAGGAGATAAAAGGTTCAAATGCCAGCAGAGTTACACACTCACTGTGTGACCTTCAGCAAGTCACATAATTTCTCAATGCACCAGGCCAACCAGCTGCAGAAATAGGAGGACACAGGAACCCACTAAAATTGAGATATTGCATCTCTGCTGGGCCATCCTGTGGTAAACAAGCTGTAAAAAGAAAACTGGGGAGAGAACACGTTCAGAGACTAGATATCTAAGCAGAGAGTGAGGGAACAGAATGGTCAAGCTACAGTGGGAGCACATTGCTGGGGTTTGTGCGAGAATTAATGTTAACAGATGAATGCATGGAGTAGGAACTTCAGTGAGAAACCTCAGACAAATATGCAGTTTGCTGATCAGCTTATCCGGAATAGATGTGCTTCTAATTATGAACTGTGTGGTGGGTTAGGTTGAAGTCTGCTTGACCTGAACATCTGGAAATGGTAGCAGGATCCCACCTACACCCAAATATTGTGGCTTTTAGCTAATTTAAACACCTGTAGATACAGGGATGGAGATTAGTCTGGACATGCTATGTGTCCCAGCTATCACTCTGCCCAAGTACACAGAGGATATTTATGCAGTTCTGTATGGGTACTGGAGTTGCCTCTCAAAACCATTTTAACATACCGAAGTAGAGCACGGGAGCAAGTCATTACTGCTGTGAACTACAGATTATGGTGTACATAGAGGATAATGTATGGCCCTCTATCAGTAACTGGTCTGTTAACCATTGAAAGGTCACCAGGGTGACCATGTAAACCTCGAGAGGTTTACGTTGCCATGGCAACCTCAAGACAGTTAACAGTAACCGGTTGCCAATAGAAGAACCATACATTATTTTTTATAGTGTATGGGCCCAAGAAAAAATGAAAACAGCTCCTAACTTTTCAGATAGTCACTGCCGTGGCTGTTCAGTCATTCCCTCACTACTCCATGCATCCATCGGTTCCTGAGGGGGGAAAAAAAAGGCCTGCACATACACAGACTTTTCCCAGTTGTTAACCCATCAATGGGTTAACAATGGTGGAACATCACATTGATGAGTTAACAACACTGGGAAATTATTTTTTTTAGGTTAACAACATTCTACCATATATTATACGTGTAAGGGTCAGTACAATACAACATTCTCTGGAATAGTATCTTTCATACAACTGTGTCCCAAAACACCTCACAGAAAAAAGTAATCAAATAACAAAGGGGAGCTGTAAGCCATAGGAGAAATAAAAAATTGACATTCTTAAATTACAATGAGAGAAGAAAAAAGATCTTTTTTTGTTGCATCCCAATTTTTTTATCTTAAATTACAGTAAAACCCAAATAAATAGATGACCAAAGTTATTGTGAGCTATACGCTTGGAACTGCACTTTGAACTAATCAAAAAAATCTTACTTTCATCTAGTTTCCCTTATATTTCAGATCATGTATATTGGTCAGTCTTATTATTTACATTTAATTTTTTGTATATATAAAAGTCCCTTTTATTGTTTTGGTCTGAACTGTGAGAAGGCTTTTGGAGGTGTGCCTCTCTTCACCTGTTAAAGCTTTAGAATACCAAATCTCTTTCCTAATTCTACACACTCCCTCTTGCTCCTCCTTTTGTCTTTGAAGTCCTTGTCCAATAATAAGACTGGAAAATGCAGGCTGCGAGATTTTCCTGTTTAACTCCTAATTCCTGCTTGAAACCTCTCGTGCCTTTGGTTCCACTGCTCTGCTTTCACACTGGGGCACTGTGACTAGGTAGTGAACCAAGCAGCTTCTTGGGGAAAACTCACAAAGAGAACACTCTGGACGCTAGTTTTAATGAAATGAAAACGGCTTTTACTTTCAGTAACATTAAAAAAAAAAAATAACAAGAGCTCGTATTCAGCTTTACAAAACAGGTTCTTCCAGTTCACTCTCTGGTTGCCTCCCTATAACAGACAATGAAACCCCCTTTTCCCCTTTGTTCTTCCTCCCCATTTATTGGGCTCAGGTGTTACTTGTCAGCCCTCCGCTTCCTGTGGGATAGCCAACAGGTACAGCATGCAGTGCAGTGAGGTACAAATCCCCCCCACAGCCCCTGTCAAAACCTGTGTTGCAGGGTTGTGGACTGGTTTATGGGTGAAAGGAGTGCGACAGATATACACTCTTGTCACAGGCACTGTCAGCTTTTTGTATTTATTTTTGGTCCTATGGAACCACTGTACCTGTCAAAGATTACGTGCTTGCTGACTGTATCTAGGCTACCCATTTTGCCTTATTCATTAGTTTATTATTTTTCTATCTAAATGTGACTGTACTTGGCACAAGCTTCTTACCTCATAACTCGCCCAATGTTCTGGCTGCCCAGTGCCTCTATGCATTTTTGAGGACAAGAGAACATGTGTCTGAGCAGGGTGGGTCCGAACTGACATGAACTCATGCATGCACGATTTATACATATTTTAAGCAATCTGAGTTAAACATACTGCCTGAAAGTAGGCTTTGTCATGAATGTGGCAGTATGTTTTATATTGAAAAATCAGCAAGTGAACACTGAAAACTGTTGCTTTGAAAATTGGGCATGTGGCTTGGGGCATGCGCATCAGACCCCTAGGTCTCTTTCCTGTTTGGTTGTCAGTACCACTCTATCCATTTGGTACTCCGCCCCTGGGGTTTCTGTGCCCTAAGTACATTATTTTGCACTTTTTCACGCTGAAGCCCACCTGCCATACCCTTGACCCCTCCTTGAGTTTTCTCAGGTCTCTTCTCATCATTTCCACCCATGCTGGAGTGTCTACCGTGTTGCAGACAGGTATTAATCTGCAAAAAGGCAGACATTTCCTTCAAGCTTCTCTACAATGTCACACGCATCAGACCCCTAGGTCTTTTTCCTTCTTGGTTGTTATCAATACCACTCCATCCATTTCCAGAACATTGGGGGTAACTGGGCGAGAACCTGGGGAACAGTGACCATCTGTCACTGTGGTTTGAAATCACAGAAGGAGCAGAACCAAACCACGCAAAAACACATATCCTGGATTTTAGGGGGGCATACTTTGGGAAATGGGGACATGCTTGAAAGAGGCATGAATGGGAATGGGTTGGGAATCAAAAGTTGAGGAACAGTGGGCAACATTTAAAATGGGGATTACAAGAGCAGCAGAATTATGCATAAAGCAGGTTAGCAAGGGGAAAAGGAAGAGGAGGCCATTATGGTTTTCCAAGGAGGTAGCAGAAAAAGTGAAAGCCAAAAAGATTGCATTCAGGGAATACAAAAAGATGCAGGCAGAAGGGGATAGGGAGAAAGAAAGGAAGACAGGAAGGTGAGTAAGCAAAGCCAAAGTTCAGACAGAAGAGCGCATCGCAAAATCAGTGGGTAGAGGGGACAAAACCTTTTACAGGTACATAACTGAAAAAAGAAAGGCAAAGGGAGGAATAGTGAGACTGAAGGGGGAGGATGGGGGCTGCGTGGAGGATGACCGCAGTAAAGCTGATATACTGAACAGGTATTTCTGCTCAGTCTTTACTGAAGAAGAGGAGGATAATGGGCCTGAAGGGAGTATAAGGGGTGGGAGCAGCGCAGAAATGGACACAAGTCCCTTTACATAGGAAAGTGTCCTAAAGGAACTGAAATGAATAAGAGTTGATAAAGCAGTCTGGCCAGATGGGATGCACCCTAGGGTCCTAAAGGAACTAAGAGAGGTGGTGGCTAAACCTCTGGCAATCCTGTTTAGCCAATCACTGGAAACAGGGGAGGTACCCAAAGACTGGAGGACAGCAGATGTAGTCCCTTATACAAAAGTGGGAACAAAGAGGAAGCAGGGAACTACAGACCAGCCAGCCTGACCTCGGTAGTGGGGAAGATCATGGAAGCACTACTGAAGGAGAGATTGGTGGAACATCTGGTTGCCAACGGACTACAGGACCCAAGGCAACATGGTATCACCTGGGGGAGGTCATGTCAGACCATCCTCATTGAATTTTGTGACTGAGTGACAAGGGAAGTGGATCAGGGGAGGGCAGTAGACATGGCCTATCTGGACTTCAGCAAGGCCTTTGACACTGTGCCACATAGAAGGCTATTAAACAAATGGGGGAATATGGGAATGGGCAGGACAGTAGTGTGGTGGGTAAGTAATTGGCTGGGTGGCAGGACACAGAGGGGGATGGTGGTAAATGGTTGTCACTTCACAGAGGGAAGAGTGACTAGTTGGGTTCCACAGGGATCAGTGCTGTGATCGGTCCTATTCAATGTCTTCATCAGTGACATTGCATAGGAGTTAGAAGGCAGAATTTCCCTGTTCGCTGATGACACGAAGCTTTGTAACAGAATGGACATGCCAGAGGGTGTAGGCAGAATGAGGAGGGACGTGCAGAAGCTTGAAGAATGGTCCAAGGTATGGCAGTTGAAATTCAATGCAAAGAAGTGCAAGATAATGTATATGGGGCACAAAAACCCTGGAACAACATAGTTGGTGGGTGAGGATATAGCATGCATCAAGCAGGAAAGGGACCTTGGGGTTATCATCTCTGATGACCTCACAGTAGGGAAACAGTGCAACAAGGTAGCAGGTAAAGCAAATAGGATGCTGGGATGCACAGGCAGGAGCATCATCAGCAGGAAAAGGGATGTCATAATTCCACTATACAAGACACTGGTGAGGTCCCACCTGAAGTACAGTGTACAGTTCTGGAGACCTTACCTATGTAAGGACATGGGGTAGAGAAGGTTCAGAGGAGGGCTACAAAGATGGTACAGGGATTACATCACATGTCCTATGAGGACAGGCTGAAGAAATTGAACATGTACCCCCTGGAGGAGAGGAGAGAGAGAGGGGTTATGATAGAGACAAACGAGTACCTTACAGGGAGGAACAGGGTGCAGGAATACACTATTTTCCAGCGAAAAAGATGTTCCAGGACTAGAGGGCATGGGATGAAGTTGGAGGGAGGGCAATTCAGAGGAAACGTGAGGAAGAATTTCTTCACAGGACAGGTGGTTGACAAGTGAAACACCCTGCCAGAGGAAGTGGTGGGGGCTGAAACAATCACAGGATTTAAGAATGCATGGGATAGACATAAGGGAATTCTGCAGGTGAGAGGCAAGGGGCAACAGACTTCAAGGAAAACATGAAGTGAATTTACAAGCTCAAATGGGCAGACTGGGTGGGCCATGTGCCCTTATTTGCCGACTATGTTTATGTATCTATGTACTTATAAAGATATTAAAAAGGATTGCTCTCAGCACTAATTCTCTGAGGTACTCTGCTACCCTGCTATGATTACCTAGGGGTAATTACTGTATAACCCCTTTATTCCGCTGTATTTTTATTTCCGCGCTATTCGTTTGTCATAAAGTTTATGTGAACATTAAGTAGCAGCATATATTAAGTTAGTACTTCCTGTAAACACTCGCCATGCATTGTGGTGAAACTGGTAGAGAACATTTATTAGCCACGTCAAAATCAAAATCGAATCACGTGATACTATAGTAGTTCACGTGATTCTACGTACTATCTGTTCCGTTCCGATCTCCATTTTGTGGCATGTATAGGGGAACCATACACAACTACAGATCATGAATGGAGTAAAGGATACACCGAGTGGGCACACAGTATTGCAAAAAGTGAGTCCTGTGTTAATGTGTGGTTGAACGAACAGCGAGCGGGGGGGAGCCTGTGTGCTTATGCATTGACTCTGTACATGGACATGGAATTGACTAAATAACACACTAAGTGGGCACACAGTATTTCAAAAAAGTGAGTTCATGTGTGGTTGAACGAACAGCGAGGGGGGGAGACTGTGTGCTTATGCTGTGAGTGTTGTGAGGGTAGTGCTGTCAAGTGATTGTGCACTTTTTTTGCTTTTGTTCTCATTTTATTAAACTTTATTGAAGTAAAAAATCTGGCTCTTCTCCTTAGTAGTTTAAGCACTGAGCATGTGCCTCTAAGATTCTGGCTTTGTGGAATCCACTGATGATTTCTTCTTCCCTTTCTCCACTTGTGGTTATGCTGTCCACCAGCCACTGGGCGTGCTTCACTTTTAGGGTCTGCATTCGTAGGTCAACTTTAATGTCAGCAGATGCCCTTCCACTTTGAAGCTGGCCTGACACAGTATCAGCATACCATTTTGTAAAATGTTGCTTTAATTCATCTTTAAGCAACTTGTTCACTGTTAAATCAAGCGGCTGCAGTAAGTCTGTGCAAGAGGCGGGGACAAAAGTAGGGACGATTTCATTTTGCTCCAGGCATTGCAGTACCTCTTCAGTGGTGTGGCCTCTGAACAAATCCATGACAAGCAGCGGTCTCTGTTCCTGGAGTAGGTCCATCTGCAGCTTGATTTTTTTAATGTGCGGGACAAGAACCTCCACGATGAATTGCTACATTGTAAGACTGTTTGCCCAATGATTTTCAGAATGGCTTATTAACCAGCCAACAGGGAATGTGAAAGCAGGGTGGCAGTTGTCAGTCTTTCCTTTATAAATGATCTGGGGAGTTAGAAGATCGCCAATCATTGATATTGCAAGCACAACTGACACCTGCCTCTTGTCACCCAGTCCGCACACCTCTACTTGCTTCGAACCCACAGTCACCATGGTCCACTGACTGCATGGCACTAATTGAACGCCAGTTTCATCTAAATTAAAAATAAGGGCCAGAGGGATCAGTTCTTGCCCACAAGCAGTAGCCATCCTACCCAGGAATTTAGCCTTCAAGTCTGGGAAGTCGACAGGGATTTTTCAGGCAGCTTTGGTCGCCTTGCGTTTAGAATACCCCATGCGACTCAGAAGCTTCCAGGACCACTGCCTTGAAAATGTAATATACCCACCATTCTCCGATAGCAGGTCAGGGTTGTGTGCCTTGACTACCCCAGAAGCTATGGCCGATACCACACGAGCATTCACAACTGCCCCCTCTGATCTTATGCTTTTAACAGTTTTTTTGAGCTCATCCTCAGCCTCATCGAGGAGCAATGCAGGACGACTATGGGGTTTAGTTGGCAATTCAGGAGTCAGTTTGGTGGATCAGAGGTTTTACCAAGCTCCGCAAGGTAGTCCTTCTTGAACCCATGCACAGTGCTCTTGTTTATGCTGTTTCCATACTTCTTGCAGTAGTAGTGAACGGCATTCATAACACCGTTCTCCACTGCATACTTGCCAACCTCAAATCGAACACTTGCATTGTATTTGGTGTATTCTCTCCAGCGCTTCCTGAGGACAGGACTTGAGATGTCACTAGTAAGTTCTGTAATCACTGCCTCAGCAACCTGCAGTGGGACTACAGCAGTCTGGCTAAGACCTTCGGCACTCAAGGGCTCACCGGACAAGTCTCGCTTGACAGCAGGCTTTTTGTGTATCCAGGATAAGAGCGACATCTTAGTAGTCAGTAGTCAGTCAGCAAATGAAAGAATACAGTTGCTTGTAATTGTGTTCATTTTGTAGATTCCGGGTACCGTAATACCGCAAATATGAGATTACGCTAAAGTATGCTGGTAGTACCATTGCGCGGAATTTAACCTACGCGGATATTTTGCATTATACAGTATATTGGATGATGTAAAGGTGGCCAGGCAGTGTGACAAGGAAGTTGGGAGGGCTAGTGGGATGCTGGGGTGCATAAGGAGGGGTAACACCAGCAGAAAGAAGGAGGTGATGTTGCCCCTGTATAGATCGCTGTAAGACCGTACCTTACGTACTTATGTCTGGTTCTGGATACATTCCCAAAGCATTTTTGGCTACACCCTCAGACTACAATAAATCCCCAAATCCTATAGCGGATTAGAAAAACATTTATTAAAAGTAAATATCCAGTAGCACCCCCACAACAATGTCAACATTTCGCATCACACTGATGCTTTGATAAAGCCTCGATGTCTTGATAAAGCATCAGTGTAACTTGAAACATGGTCTTGATAAAGCATCAGTGTGACTCGAAACATTGACATTTTTCCGGGGCTGCTACTAGAATTTTACTTTAAATGTTTTTTTTAATCCACTACAAGATTTGGGGATTTATTGCAGTCACAGTGTGTAGCCAAGAATGCTTTTGGGTACATGCTTGATGAGTGTTATTTTTTGGATCCCTCTGAGGTGCACTTAGCCACCGTGGTTTTATTCCAGCATTTTGCATCAATTCTGGAGACCTCATCTCTGGAAGGATGTAGAGTGGAGGTGGTCCAGATGTAGGCAACTAAAATGGTGCAGGGTCTGCATTAAAAGCCCTATGAGAAGAGACTAAAGGACCGTGATATGTACATGCTGGAGGAGCAGAGGGAGAGAGGGAATATGATAGAAACCTTTAAATACCTCACAGGGGTAAATAAGATACAGGAGGGGTGAATTTTTCAGGAAAAAAAAAAGGAACTCAAGAACAAGGGGACATGCTATGAAGCTGGAGAGAGTATATTCAGGAGAGATATGAGGAGTACTTCCTCACAGAAATAATGGTTGAAACCTGGAACTGCCTTCCAGCACAGGTAAATGGGGGCAAAGACAGTGAGGAAGGGTTCAAGAAGCTTAATGGAAAGGAATGGGTGGAGAGAGAAAAGGGGAAAAAAAGAGCTGACTAGGTGTGTCAGGTGGTCCTTATCTGCCATCAAATTCTATGTTTCTGTTTCTAAAATAAAGATGGCAACCCCGAGCATGGAAGTCACACTTTAACTGCACCCACTGTATTCGTAATTCAGAGATGTCAGAATGTTGCCAGCAAATTATTGTAATGGCCAACAGCACTGAACCACCCTGATCTGCTAACATCCATGATGGTGGACCTGGCAATAAAGCAAAAACTTTCAAAATACTTCAAAATCCTCTCTTATTCCTCAGGAATGTAAAAAACAAGGTAATCAGATGTTTTGGTTTGTCCTAACCACCAACTAAATTATTGCAATTTTTGATAACTAGTACTGCTGCTGTCAGCAGTTCTTGGCTATGTTGAGACTGTGTCATCATCACACAAAGCCCCCAGGCTGTTTAATCTCCACTGAAGGCATTATTTAACAAAGGAGACAAAGCCCATAGTAGGCTGAGTAATAATTACATGACATGAAGCACGGAGCAAGTCTTTAGATGAAGCTAGAATAACAAGTCTTGCACCAACTGCATGTGATTGGAATGAGATTTGACAGGCTATTTGGTTTAGTGGTGAGACAGAGCCCTCTAGTGGAACATTCTGCCAATCACTGATTTCTGAAGTGGAACACTTCAGTGCAGTATAGGCTTGTCTGCGTTCTTGGATTATAGAATAAATCATTACTGAAGGTACTTGCACAGTGTTATCTGTGAACCTGCCCATTTACAGAGAAGCCTGGTCTGATAGAGTATGTTGGTGAGATACTGAGTAATTCCTACTATTGAAGGTATTGCTAAAGGGTATCCTATTGATTGGGCCTGCTCAGTTATAAAGAAGCTGTGATCCACTACTGAGGAACAGAGAAGTCATTATTATTACTAGTTGTATTAGTAGAGGTTTTCATGTGCCTTCCATTGCTCAGAGGGAAGAAGTAACAAAATGGGCAGAAAAGGGAGAGAACACCTATAAAACAATACATACAGTATAGACAGAAATATACAGCATACCAACACCACCAGCAAACTGTAATGTGCAAGAAGAGTAAAATAACAGGAAAGCAGGAGCTACAGGTAGAACCTAAATAAATAGAGTAAATGAAAGGGCAGGAAAAGACAGACTTCACAGGTGTTTCCTGAGTTTAACTTTAAAAAACCTCTAAAAAGGAATGACTGGTGGATCTTACATGGCAATGCATTCCAGGGGATAGGAGCTGCAACAGCAAACATTTGGTCACCCTCAGATTTTAAACTAGACTGAACATGAAGCAGCCATTATCTGCAGGATTTATAGAGTTTGCTCTGCTGGAGGTGTAGGGGTCCAGAAACTTGTGGAGATAGTGGAGTCCTAGGTCATTTAGGGCCTTGAACATTAACAAAAGCACCTTATAGTCAATTTGCTGCCTTACAGCAGCCAGCCCAAAATGTATAGTGCTAGAGTAATGTGGTCTGACCTCTAGTCAGAGGTCTGAAGCCTTGCTGTAGTTAACTGAACAAGGTTAGGAGTCGATATTTAGGCCCATGTAGACTGTATTCCAGTAGTACAGCCCAGATGAAGGCCTGCACCAGCATATATAGGTTGGCCGGATGAAGAAAGGGCTGCAGTGTGGCAATGGTGTTTAGATGGTAAAAGTAGCCATTGATTATGACCGAAAAGTAGTAATTGATTATGACCGAAACCTGAAATTCATGTGACGGCCTTTAGTTAAGGATTACTGCCTGACTGCACGCTGCCACATCTGGTTCAAGCTAAACCCCATCAAAGGCAGGGAGCTTGAGGCTACACATCAGTGCTGATTTCTGCCGATCAGAGCCCATTAGTAGCAGTTCAGTCTTTCCTGGGTTCAGTGCCAACCAGTTAGAGGCCATCCAGAATCTGATGTCCGACAAGTGTTCTCATTCAGTGCAGAGTACAGATGCGAATATATGAAATTGCCATCAGAAACAGGCCTCATGGTCTACCTGTACAGGACACCTGGGCGTCATCCATGTAGCTGTGAAATACCATAGTGTACTGTCTAATAATCTTTCTCAGTGGAAGCATATACACTTCAAACAACATGAATAAAGGACCAGATCCATGAGGGACATCACATTCTAGGGTAATCAGGCTTGATTAGCGTGTACCAGTTGCTACTAAATGCATCTCCTAAGAGGAATGACTACAGCCTTTGGAGAACAGGCCTCAATAGTGCCCCATGAGCTCCAGTCTATCTACTAACACCCAGTCATCAACAGTGTCGAAAGCCGGGGAGCTGTTGAGCCCCAGCAACTGAGCAGAAATTTTTACAGCTCCTTGCAAACTAGAGGGAGATCTGCCTTAATCCTCCATTGGGAAACCTTATATTGTATTTCTGACCTCAACATCAAAAAGAATGACCCAGAAAACATTAAGGTGGGTAATCCTAAGAAAGATAAATTCTCCAGAGGAGCAGGAAAAATAAGGGAACCGGAGGACTTAGGAGAGCTGAGGACGCAACTGTTACTGAGGAGAGGCCTGATTTGGGAGAAACTATCTCCACCCTGGGTCATAAAGAACTTCTGGTTCCTTATTGTCCTGATCAATCACTCTGCTCAGCCAATGAGGGGTTGCTAGAGGTTCCAAGGGTGAATCTGAAATCCTCGGGCGCTCAGGCTTTTTCGTGTGTGGCCCCCACTTTTTGGAACTCTCTACCCCGTCGGTTGCAGGATTGCACCTCTGTGGAGGGTTTCAAGAGGGGTTTGAAGACCTTTTTGTGAGAAACTGCTTTTTCAGAATATTGACTAGATTAATTGTCCTGATCTAGCTGAATCTTTTTTAATGATTTTAAGTGTTTTAATCTGTTATTTATATACGGCACCTTGACAACTGAAAGGCACCTTATAAATAAAAATTATTATTATTATTATAAACTTCAGACCCTTATTGCATCTATGTCCACCCTTAACCAAAAGGTGGACAACTTTAATGGCCGTGTTATAATCTTGGAATCAGCAGCTGAAGGCATTAAAGGTGACCACAGAAAGGTGCGCAAGCAGGCCGATGCTTCTACTGGAGCGACTATGCTCATGATTAAGGATTAGGATTACCCACCTTGGAGGGACAGGAAGCGCATCCTCAGGATCACGGGAACAGCTGCACGGGAGTCTGAGCTGGACGTCATTGTCCACCTAGGGACAAATGACTTGGCTCATCATGAGATTAGAGCAGTGCAGAAGGACTTTGTAGAATTGGGGAGGGGCCTAAAACAAGTAGCACACACAGTATCCTTCTCAGAGGTGCTGCCTGTCAATGGCATGAGTGAGGCGAGGGTACTTTGCACCATGCAGTTTAATGAATGGTTGAAAAAATGGTGTGGAGCACAGGGGTTTGGCTTCATTGGGGACTGGGGTTCCACCTGGAGGGACACCAGCCTATACTGGCAGGATGGTCTGCATCTGTCCAGGAAGGGAACAAGTCTTTTGAGCAGTCGGTTTAAATGCTTCATTGGCAAGCTTTTAAACTAGTCAAGGGGGGAGGCACTGATAAGCAGCAGAAAAACCTGGCCTCCCCTACAAAACAGGGTTCTAAATGAGAAAAAAGACCAAGGTAGAAAGGTCAGTGGGGATGCTGCAACAGAAGGTAAAGCCATCAAAAATTGAGAGCAATGAGTACCAATGCCCGTAGTCTGAGTAACAAGCTTCCTGAATTAGTGGCCTTGATGGAGGAGGAACATCTGGATATCGTGGCAGTCACAGAAACATGGTACACAAAAACCATGACTGGGATGTAAACATACCAGGATACACTATCTACAGGAGGGACAGGGAGGGTAAAGAGGAGGAGGAGTAGCTCTTTACATAGGGAAGGAATCAAAGCAACAGAACAAAAGGGTAAACAGGGAGGAGAAGAAGCACTGTGGGTAAATTTGGAGACCGGCAATGGCACCTGTACGCATGGGGTTGTGATGAACCTTCTCAGGGGGAGGAAATGGACAAGGAAATTATAGAAAGTATACTTAGAATGGCAGAAAAAGGAGAGATATTGCTGATGGGTGATCTGAATATGCCAGATGTTAACTGGAGTGCAGTTGCAGCAGCCACTTCTAAGAGTGGGGTTATTCTAGATGCCCTACAGGGCATGTCTTAGATAACTAGTATTGGAGCCCACTCGAGAGGGAGCAATCTTAGACCTGGTTCTCTCAAATGGAGATGAAGAGAGGATCACAGATGTAGAAGTGGGTAGCCATCTGGGAACTAGCGACCATCGAACAGTATGGTTCACAATAAACACAGCAATAGAGTCAAGCCATACAAAGACAAAGGTACTGGATTTTAGGAGGCTGACTTTGTCAAAATGGGTGAGTGCCTAAGGAATGCACTAGCAAATGGGCAGGAAGGAGGGTGGAAGAACAATGGGAATAATAAAACTGCCATCACAGAGGTATCAAGCCTTTGTGTAAAGCAAATAAACAAAAGCGAAACGAGGTAAGAAACCACTATGGTTCTCAAAGGAAGTGGCAGCGAAGGTTCAAGAGAAAAGAAAGCATTCAGGAAGTACAAGGAATCACAGAAGGAACAGGACAGAGAACTGTATCAGTTAAAGCAAAAGGAAGCTGGGAAGGCAGTCAGAACAGCAAAGGCCCAAACCGAGGAAAAGATAGTCAACTCAGTTAAGAAGGATAAAACCTTTTATAGGTACATCAGGGCGAAGGAAGACCAAGGGAAGGATAGTGAGGCTTAATAAAGGGAGGGAGGGTGGGCAGAGGTGACTGTGAAAAGGCAGAGATACTAAACAAATATTTTTGCTCAGTATTTACAAAGGAAGAGGAGGTACCTAAAACAAACAGTAGAAACACTCTGGATACAGAAGTTGATACCAGCCCATTTACAGAAGAAAGGGTTCTGAAAGAACTCTTAAAACTGAAGGTGGACAAAGCAATGGACCTGATGGGATTCATCCCAGAATTCTAAAAGGACTAAGGTGAACTAGTGACACCACTGACTAAACTTTTAACAAATCATGGGAGGATGGGGTGGTACCCAAGGACTGGAGAAGGGCAGATGTGATTCCCCTTCACAAAAGTGGGAGCAAGGCAGAAGCAGAAACTACAGACCTGTTAGTTTAACCTCAGTGGTAGGGAAAATGATGGAATCACTTCTGAAGGAAAGAATTGTCGAGTATCTAGAGGCCAGAGGGCACAGGACCCAAGGCAGCATGGATTCACGAGGGAAGGTCATGCCAGACAAATCTGATAGATTTCTTTTACTGGGTGACCAAAGTAGTTGATCAGGGAGGGCTGTGGACATGGCCTACCTAGACTTTAGCAAGGCATTTGACACAGTCCCACACAAAGGTTAATATACAAGTTAGCCAGCCTGGAGTGGGTCCCAAGATGACAGCCTGGGTAAAGAATTGGCTGGAGAATAGGACACAGAGTAACAGTAAATGGAGTCCACTCTGAAAAAGGGGGTTAGTAGTGGGGTACCACAGGGTTCAGTATTAGGACCAGTCCTCTTCAATGTCTTTATAAGTGACATTGCAGAGGGACTGGAAGAAAAAGTATGTCTCTTTGCAGATGACACAAAGATCTGCAACAGAGTTGATGCACAAGGTGGAGTGGAAAGGATGAGAAGGGACTTGGCAAGGTTAGAGGAATGGTCAAATGTATGGCAGCTTAGATTCAATGCTAAGAAGTGCAAGGTAATGCACCTGGGAAACAAAAACCCAGGGGAAGAGTACACAACAGGGGGTGAGATACTAACAGCAACAAAAATGGAAAGGGACCTGGGGGTAGTCATATCAGATGACCTAAAGGTGGGCAAGCAATGTGAGAGGGCAGCAAGGAGGGCTGGGGGATACTGGGATGCATAGGGAGAGGCATCACCAGTAGAAAACAGGAAGTTATTATCCCTCTGTACAGACAGCTGGTGAGACCCCATCTGGAGTACTGCGTGCTGTTCTGGAGACCCAATCTCCACAAAGACATAGACAGGATGGAAGCTGTCCAGAGGAGGGCAACTAAAATGGTGCAGGGTCTGCACGGAAGACATATGAAGAGAGACTTAAGGAGCTTAATATGTATAGCCTCGAGGAAAGGGAGGCATGATGAAACTTTCAAGTGCCTCAAGGAATCAACAAAGTCCAAGAGGGCAGCATCTTTCAAAAAAAGAGGTGTGCAAGAACAAGGGGGCACAATTTGAAGATAGAAGGGGGGTGGCTCAGAGGTAATTTAAGGAAGTATTTTTTCACAGAGAGGGTGGTGGATGTATGGAACGGCCTTCCAGAGGAGATTGTGGAGTCACAAACAGTGGTGGAATTCAAACATGCATAGGACAGTCATAAGGCAATTCTAGGGGGTGGGGGTAGGAAGAAGTAGGCTGTTGGTTAACTAGGATCTGCAGCTTATCCATCAGGTAGGGAAATGGGCAGACTGGGTGGGTCAAGCGGTCCTTATCTGCTGTCAAATTCTTTATTTCTGTGTTTCTAAGAAAAGTCAACACCTTAAGGCAAGGCTGGAGGCCCTCGAAAATCAGGCTCGTGTGGCAAATGTTCGGATCCTAGACATTCCTGAGTGGAAGGTGATCATCCGATTTTAAACATCCAGGACTGGTTAACTGAAAACTTAGCACCTGAAACTCCAGAAACTGGCTGGGAGGTGAATAAAGTCTACCGAGTAACTCCGCGTGGCCGTTCCTAGAACACCGAGGAGCCTCAAACCTTAATGTTGGTGACTTTGGGTGTGGCAGCCAGAGATAAAATTCTCAAATGTGCCTGTGAGAGTAGCTCCTGTTTCAAAGGCGATGACGGGTTCATAATCCCGGGACATTAGCTATGCTATCTGGTTAACTCCGAAAAAAAGTTTGCGGGGTATGATGAACTCTACGAGGATTGGGAGTGCCACATACCATTATCTTCCCCACCAGGCTTTGCGTCGTACACCAAAGTAAAGTATATTTGTTCTCAGACCCTATTGAAGCCGGTAGTTGGGCAGATCGGAAGGCTGCTGAATCCCATAGAAGAACCGACGGAACGGATTATGAGGATGACGAGGCAACACCCTGAAGATTATCCTATGGACATAGGACTTTACCTTGTAGTAATCTTGCTGTACAGTGCCCCCATAGTGTTTGCTTTTTTGCTAATTAAAATTTGGCTCAATCGTTAACTTTAGAGGGACAGGACTTTGTCTTCTCTTTAACTGTAATTCCCAGTTTCAATCTGATTTGAGCTAGGTCATTTTGGTTTTTAATGGGGACTCCTAGTTTTGTTCTAATGTTCTAAAGCTCTAACATGTTTTGAATTAGGAGTGAGGCAGACAGTGTTTTCCTTTTTTATGTTGTGCATTGACAGGCTGCAAAACCTGCTGTATTTCACAGAGATGTTTCTCTTCTGCATTTAGGTAGGGGCATGGCTAAGTTTTGGACTGGAATTGCTGGACAATTTAATTATATCTGTTTATGCCATGTAGCTCGTGGGTTCTGTTCTCAGCACATATTCGAGTATAATTACCATACTAGTTTATTACTGTTGTTGGAATCTCCCCTATGCTGTATCGATATACTGTATAGTAGATGCATAGAGTTACTATGATTAAGGGAACTGTTGTTCCCAATGGTGATATCTTAATTTAATGGACTGTCTGCTATATGAGAATTGATTGTTATGTATATAACACAATGAAAAAACAAAGTGTATAAAAAAAGTGTTGAAAGCCAATGACAGGTAAAGGAGACTCAAGGTAGAGACCTCTCCTCAGTTCCTAATCAGGTGGAGGTTATTGCAAGCCTTCACAAGAGCTGTGTCACTGTCTATGTCCAGACTGGAATGGCTCAAAGACAATTATGGTCTCCTGATACTTAACAGACTGCTTCACCACCACCACCCTCTCAACAACCTAAACCAGAAATGGCAGGTTGCAGATGGGTTGCAAATGTGCAAGGTCATCACTTTTGGGATACCTCTACAATGTGGAGCACACCTTCCGAACGTCATCACTGGTTAAAGGCTGTTTCTCGAGCAAATGTGCCTTCAGAAGTATAAGGACAAGACCATTGCACAAAAAAGCATTGATAATCTCCTCAAGGAGCTGGGCCAGTGCTCCAGCCAAAGATTTGAGAAGCTGAATGGGAGTAGGGTGCAGCCAAAAGGAGGCGTGCATGCTTGCGATCACCTAAGTGACCTCTTTCTCAATTAGATAGCAGAAGTCAACCCAGTGGTCTTATTCCCACTAAGGCTGAAGAGACCCTCAGTGCTCACCCTATTAATACCCTTAAGGTACTTGAAAGTCTCAGTCATGTCTCCCCTCTCTCTTTTATCCTTCAAAGAGTACATGTTCTTAGGATATGGATATAGTTCACTTATCCACACTACTGGCAGTCTCCCTTTAAGAGCTGATTTGCCAGACTGTCAGAGTGCCTCCCACCACCCAGGTGGTAAATCCCTTAGCTGTGCCCTATGACATCAGTTCTGCCTTCCTGTTGGAAGAGTCTGGTCTCTTCCTTCGCAGCTCTGCGCATGGTGTAGGCCAGAACTATTCTTAGTGTGTCATTTGGCTAACTGTTCAAATTTTCTTTCTAACTACTAGTTTGGATATATTTCTCGGTTCCATTCTTGTCTACCGACACATTCTATTGACTGGGTATTCTACGTTGACTCCCAGCTTCAAGCGCTGTGTCCAGTGCAGTCAGAAAATGTCACTGTTGGCTGGCCCTGTGGCACAGAGGGATGAGGTGCTGTGCACCTTGCTTCTCACCATGCCTGGGACCCGGGTTCTGGAATGAGCTTGGTCACTGGGGGTCGGCTGAAGAGGGAGAGGATTGAGCATCCAGAGGACAGCTCTCCTGTCCTGGGGAAGGAAGCCTTGTTGAATCAGCCCTTGGCTTCCACCAAGTAGAGGCCCAGAGGTAGCGTCGGCAGCTCTAGTGGCACAAAGGGAGGGGTCGTGGTTGTAGCATGTGTACACCTCCACATACACACGCTTGCGCTGCAGTACGGACAGCAGGAGAAAAATGGGAAAATGGTGGTTACAGGCTATCTGAAGCCTTGCCTGGCTGCCCCCGCCCCATGCCATCACCAGTTCACCGACCCACGAATCTGGATGAAAGTTTTCTGGTGGGAGAAGATGGCCCTCCACTTCCTGGCCCCCAACCACATAGAAACATAGAATTTGACTGCAGATAAGGGCCGCTTGGCCCACCTTGTCTGCACATTTCCCTACCTAATAGATAAGCTGCAGATCCTAGTTAACCAACAGCCTTCTTCCTCCTCCCCCCCCAGTAGAATTGCCTTATGTCTGTCCCATGCATTCTTGAATTCCCCCACTGTTTTTGACCCCATGACCTCCTCAACCCATGTAGGAGGTCATTCACTGGACCTGATCTTTCTTTTGGGCATGGAGATTGCTGACTTGGGGGTGGAACCAGTCAGCTGGTCTGACCATCACACCAATAGGTCTGCCCCTACGGAGATGGCTCAGTACCGCCCTTTAAGGGGCATTAACCCCAGTGACCTAATGGCGCTGCTGGATCTATTGGGCTTGTCGGATGAATGCATGAGTCCACACGATCTCGTACTAGCCTGTAACTAGGCTGTGGGAGATGCTCTGGACAAGATTGCTCCTGTTCTTGTTCGGCCTCTCACCCTTCTTTCAAGAAGCCCCTGGTTTGATGGCTCCTTGAAGGAGTTAAAGCGAGTTGGCCGAAGGTTGGAGAGAGTCTGGCGGAAGTCCGGCCATGATGCCGACAGGCTTAGGTTGATGGCACATTATGATGGCCATCAATCAGAAATCACCCGTAAGAAGGCAGAATTCCTGTCCAGGAAGATTTCTGCTGCACAGAAATTGACCGGCTCAGCTTTTTCAGACCGTTGACAGACTGTGCAGTCCAGTCTGTCTCCAGCCCAGAGAAGCTTTTTCTCAGCTTAGATGCGAGGAGTTCACTCGTTTTTTTGCAGATAAGGTTGCCAGCATCAGATCTGGAATCGGTCCGACCTCCCCTATGAGGGATTGCAGTGATCGACAGGAGGTGGCATGTAGTCAGTCTGTCTGGTCAGATTTTCACCGGCTGGAGTTCACTGACATTGTGAAGATCATCCAAACACTGCGACCAACCAGTTGTAGTTTGGATCAGGTCCTACACCTCTTTTAATGGGATGTGTAAAAGTTATCTACCCGATCCTTGCTGACATTGTCTGGAAGTCTTTGGAGAGGGTTTTTTTCCTGACCCCTCAAGGAGGCGGTCGTTCGACCACTCCTTAAAAAATCCTCCTTGGATCCAGATTGTCTTGCTAACTACCGGCCTGTCTCTAACCTGCCATTTGTTGGTAAGGTTATTGAAAAGGCAGTTGCGTTGCAATTGGATGATCATCTTACAACTCACAATGTCTATGACACTCTCCAGTCTGGTTTTAGGAAGAAGCATAGCATGGAGACTACCCTTGTCCAGGTATTGAATGATCTCCTAATGGCTAGAGATCGAAAAGGCACGTACCATTCTGGTCCTTCTCGATCTCTCTGCCACATTTGACACTGTAGACTATGGTGTGCTATTTGAGCGCCTGCGTCTTTTGTGGGCTGTCTGATACAGCCCTCAAATGGTTCCATTCCTACCACACAGACAGGTTTCAGAGAGTTGCCACTGGAATTTATTCCTCTTGCACTCACTCCCTGCCTTGTGGGGTACTGCAGGGTTCTATTTTAGCTCCCATGTTGTTTACAGTGTATATGCTGCCATTGGGAGATATCATCAGGCGATACAGTGTGGGATTCCACTGCTATGCAGATGATACTCAGCTATATCTGTCCTTTCTGCCCAGACAAGATGATGCACTCTCTGTGCTAAATAATTACCTTGCTGAGATCAGACTTTGGATGAGTTCCAGCTGGCTGAGACTGAATCTGGATAAGACTGAGGTACTGGTAGTGGATCCAGGTCATCCGGGGGTGGGCTTGGGAGCTGGACAACCATCAGGTTTATTACTTGGTGGTGTGTCGCTCTCTACCTCTGGTCAGGTCTGTAACCTGGGCGTTGTTTTTGATGATGGTTTGACCGTAAAATCTCAGGTGTCAGCTGTCGTCATATTCTCTTTTTATCACCTGAGGAATATTGCCCGGGTGAAACACCTGGTCCCTCTGGGTGATCTCCCAACATTGGTCCATGCCTTTGTCACTTCCCGTCTTGATTACTGCAATTCCCGCTACCTGGGGTTGATATCCGCCGCCTGCAGCTGGTGCAGAACACAGCAGCCATGCTTTTGGCTGGGACTTAGAACCAGTCATATTACACCTGTGTTCCGTGAACTGCACTGGCTGCCTGTTTGGTGGCGGATCACCTTTAAGGTTGGTTTATTAACCTTTAAAGCCCTACATGATCAGGGACCTGGTTACCTGAAATGTCTCCTGATACCCTACTGCCCCCTCCGTCCTCTCCGTTCCGCCAATGAGGGATTGCTGGAGATTCCCAGGGTTCGAGTAAAGACATCTGGATCTCGTGCGTTTTGTTTTTCAGCACCAACCCTGTGGAATTCTCTACCTTGTTGGTTGAGAGAATGCCCGACTGTTGATAGATTTAAAATAGAGTTAGACATATTTATTTGGCTTAGCCTTTCCTAGCTGTGGATGATAGTTTTAATGTCTGTTCTTAAATTTTATTTTTATGTATGGTTTTTATGTACAGCGCCTTGGTTTTGAAAGGCGCTATAAAAATAAAGATGATTTGATTTGATTTGATGACCTCCTCAGGAAGGCTGTTCCATGCATCTACAACCTTCTCCATGAAAAAATACTTCCTCACGTTACCTCTGAGCCATCCCTCCTCTGTCTTCAAGTTGTGCCCCCTTGTTCCCCCTTGCACACATCTCTTTCTCATGGACAGAGTAACCATAGAGAACTGCAGAAATGACAAATACACTTGCAATGCTACAGTAATTGAGACAAGGAGAGGCTGTAAAGGGCAGGTGGTTAGTTATAGGAATTACTAGGGTTCTCAGGAGGTTGGTTAAGATGACAGAGGTTGGCAGACATGAGAAGTAAAGGAACAGGCACTAGCAAGGGGCAGTGGGAGTGAGAGCAGTCGTTTGAGGACATTTAATGAGGGGGATTGGCAAATAGCAGGGGAGAGCTGATTCCAAAGAAAAGGGAGGCAATAGGAGAAGGCAGACTGACCAGCAAGTAAATGAGGATGAGGGAAGGTGAAGGAGCAAGATTCCCTGGAGCGCGCAAATGTTGGGAGGATAGAATGACAGGGGATAAGAGAGAGGAGAGATAGGTGGGAAGGATCCTAATGCAGTATTTGGCAATGATGGCCAAACAGTGGGTAAGTTGTCGGTGGGGTAAGGATGAAATAGAGAGGAGTAGAGAGAATAGTGATGAGTACAAAAAGGGAAACTGGTAGCAAAGCAGCAGAAGGAGTTTAGGAGGGTGTCAAGTCTGGCTGGCAAGGGACCCAGCGGGGGCAGTAGCATACAGTATATCAGTATAGTTGAGTCTGGGAGTGTCATTTTTTTTTTCTTCTTTCTTTTCTACACGTACTTCTTGGCTTTTTTCTGTTTTACTCCCCTCCCCCCAGGCCACGGCATACAGATGCGTGTACGCACACACACGACAGGATCTGGTGGCCCCTTCCGCCCTTCCCCACACTTGCGTTGCCACTCCTATATGCCTGCGCTACCCACCGGACCTGCACCCGGTGGGAGCATGACTATGGCAGAGCAGGCTTCCACCCCATGGAAGGGAGAACCATAGCTCGATCCTGTTCCAACCTTCCCCTCGAGCCAGGACACTCCGGTGGCCCGAGGTCATTCCTGAACCTGGGTTGCCAGTGTGCTGCGAGCTAAGGCACCAGCACCAGCCCTCTGCGCCACCGGGATGGCCTGGGAGTATCATTTTTGTCACTCACTCCCAATGGATAGGAAGGGAGAGGCAATCCTTTTTTGCGATATAAAATTCCTAATTTGGAACAGAGTTTTGAATAGATAGGATCAATGTGGGTGAAGAAACAAAGGTTGCTGGCTAACCAGACCCTTAGGTATTTAAAAGTAGAGACGGCTTTGAGGAGAGCGCCATCTGAGGTGGAGAACACCGGTAGAGTCTGGAGTCTAGCTAGCTTTTCTCTGGATCCAAAAGTCATTGAGATGGTCTTCATCATGTTGACTCTAAGTTGAGTAGTCTGGAACCAGCTTAGCACTCTGTTGAAGTCATGTTGGGGGGGGGGGGCCCGTGGTGTAGATAACTGTATCATCCGCATACATGTGCATGTGGGAGTTTGTGCAAACAGAGGAGAGGTCATTTATGAAAAGGGAAAATAGAATGGATCCTTGGGAAACCCCGGCAAGGATAGGGAGATGAGATAATGGAACAGTATCCACCTGAACTGGCTTTTGTCTGTCACTGAGGTAGGAGCTAAACCAGTTCACAGTTGGAGCAGCCAGGCCCCGAATGACACTTGTTCAGAAGCGAGGGGGAGCCCGAATCAAATGCCTTAGCCAAATCGATGAAGATAGTTGCGTTGATTTGACCCTGATCCATCCCCAAAAGGAAGAGGTGAGTTGCCCACAATAGAAGGAGATGGTCAAGTGATGTTTCTGGAAGCTGGACTGGAAAGGGGAAAGAATGTCAGCAGAGGATAGGAACTCAGTACGTCTAGAGTAGACCACAGACTCTTGGAGTCTAGCAAGGGAGAGAAGGAATGAAATGGACCTGTAGTTGCCTGGGGAAGATGGGTCACCACTTTTATGAAGGGGCAGTACATTGGCAACTTTCCAGGCCTTTGAGACACTGCAGGAGGAGAAGGAGAGTTTTACAAGGAATGCGGGGGTAGCTATTGCCAATGCAGAGATATGGAGGAGCTTGAGGTGTAGTTTGTCTAGTCTGGATTTGGTGGGGTTTAAAGACTTTAGAGCTTGAAGGACTTCCTGTGGGGAAACCTGGGGGAAAGCTGTAGGCTCCAGAAGAGGGAATGAAGGGGGCAGTTGAAGGAGGCAGGTGGGGGGAGGTGGTCAGAAAGGGTGCAGTTTATGAAGAATTTGTTGAATAATGCAGCAACAGTGGAAGAAAGGAGCCAGCATCTGCATGGTTTTTGCAGGTAACTTCTATGAAATGTGCAAGACCCTCCAGACCCTCAGGGAGAGCCCTGCTCATCTTGGTTAGGTGAAAAAGTCAAAGAAATCCTGCTGTTGGTTGTGGAAATGGGAAAGAGTGCGCTCTTCCATTTCCCATGACTCCCCCGACTGCTGTCGAGTGCTCGGCTTCGACTGAACATGCTTTTGGTCGAGGGACAGGCCACTAGCTTCACTGTGCCCCATTGAGTTTGTCTGCCTTGACACAGGCTGAACAGGTTGTTGAGATTTTTCTTCACCCTGTTGACCTGTTGTCGGAGGGGACTGAAAGGCCAAACCCTGTATGGGTAGTCTATACTGTCCCTCCGGCCATATCTCCTCATCGTCATTGGCCATGTTGATGTTCGAAGTCCAGGTCGAGGCATTCCTCACACTGTCGATCTCGCTTGACTGGGAGGCATCACCATCGGTGCTCTTCTTCCTCCTCATCCTTGTGTGAAGAAAGACTCTGACATGTGACGGCACTATGAAGCGCTCCTTTGTCAGCAGTGGGCCTTAGTCGGATAGAGTAGGGCAATAACCTCCACCCCCGCAGTCACTTGGTTGTCACCTGTTCAGCCTGTACCGGTCCTGCTGAGACATCTGTCCCTGACATGAGTCTTGCCATCAGTTCAGATGGAATCACCTCCACAACAGCCCTTGCATGGAGCCCTCTCTAAAGACTCCTGCCAAGCTTCTGGCTTGCCAAGTCGATTGTCTGTGGAATTGACATCTGTCCCTGACCTAAGTCTTGCCACCAAATCAGATGGAATCACCTCCACAGCAGCCCTTGCATGGAGCCCTCTCTAAAGACTCCCATCCAGCTTCTGGCTTGCCATGTCGATTGTCTGTGGAATTCACACACACATTGATGAGTTCCAAATGGTGCATGGTGGCAAACGGCCGAGGAATGTTTTTGAAGATTCCTCAGGTGAGTCCTTGATGCAGTCCTCGAGGACACGTACTTTTGCCACTGATTTGGACAAAGAATTGATTACCGACTATGAACCAGTGTCTTTTGGGGCTCTTCTCTGGCTCATGTCTGAGTCCATTTAGATTCCTTTGGAGCCAGTACAGAAAAAGGCCAAAACTTCTTTACTGAGATACTAGATAGAAATGAATCCCCCAGGGTTGCCTTCCCAATAGGCGAGGCCATCTTAGGACTGGTGCTGGAGTTTTGGCAGCAACCAGCTTCTTGCCCTGTGCCTGTATGGTTTACAAGTGCTCAGTCCCTACCAGCACCTTGTCCAGATTGTCAGACCACCCCTCAGCTGAGGGTCTGGTCGCAGACCAAGTCTTCCGTAAGTTCGGTAACACTGGGGATGTGGACAAGCCCCCCTGAGAAAGAAGTCCAGAAAGCTTGACCACACACCAAAGAAGGCCTAAGCTGTACCCTTCCTTGGTCTCCATCAGGTGAGCTATGCCCTGATGATAGCTCACTTTGGCTACTTTTGGATTATGTCCTCCCATACCTCCTTACTGACAAGCAGCTGGTAGTAAATGTGCTCCAAGACCAGGGTCAAGTGCTGGTGAAACACTAGTTTCAGATGGACTTGGAAGTGGGTGATTCTTGCTCCTGCACCATGGGAGCAGCCATCACAGTGCATCGCAGGGCCTGGCTGCAGATTTCCATCTTTACGGTGGACAACCAACACAAGTTGGCTGATGCCGCCTTCTTGGACACTGACCTTTTTGGCCTGGAGGTGGAAGGACACCTCACCAGGATCGAGAAGTCCAGTGCCACATTGGATTCTGTGACCTCGTCTCAGAAGCACTCAAAAGGGCAGAAGCAGAATAAGTCTTTTCAGATTCAGCCCTCTCTATCACAGCAGCCTAGGCAGCAGCAGCCCCAGCAGGGGCCCTCTCAGGCTTGGCACCACAAGACCATGTTCTCCGGTCAGGGCTTGAAACAGAGTGGGGCTAGAGGTATTGGTGCCCCTCTGGCAGCAGGCACCGGTGCTCCCTCAAAACTGCTTAGTGATGGTTTGAGGTGTGTCTAACTTCCATATGTCCGGTCCCTGTCCCAGCTCCCCATGGAGTGGGCCAGTTGCACTGCTTTTGCCACACACAGTCTATAATTACTTGGTTGTAATTCCTCTGAAACTTGCTCCTTTCATTAGTCTGCTTTACATCCTCCTCCTCAGCTTTTAGATACCACCTAAGGTACCTTCCTTGTCCCTCTTGTCACGGTCAACCCCCTCCTGACTCCACTGTCCTCTCCCTTTACTTGGCTGTGTCAGATCCAGGCCCTGCCATGCTTCAAGACTACAACCACTACTTCAGGCGCTACACACTTTACTCCGTACTAATTAGCATTGCATTTATATCTAGTGTATAGAATTGTAATATATGTGTGTGTTTTGTATATTAGTATTTTTAGGTACAATGGTGTTTTTTTAACTGCTGTGATGAGTGCTGACTGGAGCTGAGCACTGATGAATTCGCTTGTGATGGCTTTAATGGCCTTGTGTGAGGAATTGAAATGATTCGTAGAATTAAATAGTTATGTGATCGACTTATATGTGTATAAAGGGGTGATGTCAATGCTTAAGCCACACCTTGATAAAGCATCGGACAAGATGTGAAACGTTGGTGGTAAAGGAGCAAATTGTTGCTACTTTTTAAATATATTTAATAAATACTTTTTGATAACCTTACTTATTCTTAAAAGTTCATTTTATGTCAGTATGTTTGGACAGCTGGATTCTCTTTTCTGCATTTTGAACAGTAATTTTGTCCTCCAAATCAGTTCCATGGTGTCTGCCTCTGTGCTTAAAATTGTCGGGACCATATTTATATTGTTGCCTGTTGTAGCTGTCATATGTTGTTTGCCTTGCAGTTGAAGCTTTCTCTGTATTGCTCACTGATGTATCGATTGTATTGTTCATGCCTGGACTCCCATCCCCTTGGGTTGCACCTGGGGATGAGCTTTGGCTCAGTGTGCCTTTCCCAGTTTTCAAGTGTAACCCCTCACCCCTGCCTTTTTAGCAAAACGACAGGTGGCATGCTGTTGAAGCTGACAGCAGTACCTGGTGGGGACTGGGTTCGGGGAGGATGAGGTTACTCGGCACAGGGGACCTAGGTTCGGCTACTCTGAACAGGGGCACCCAAGTAAATCCGAACACAGGAAGCAATAACTGTAACATCCAGAACCAGGAATGGGATTCTTCAGTGTGGCTTTTATTCACATCCAAGCTGAACAAACAAAGCATAGATGGACCCCCATAGGGCTACATTTCCTGGTAATACAGATTAGAGACAACAGAGCACTTTATCACTATTTCCAGCCCTCAGGCTCTAAACCCACCAGGCACACAGCCCGGACTTGCATGCAGCTTTGGGTACACAGGCCAACTTGTACACACTTGGGTTTTCCCCACTGGCCCGGCTCCCCCGCCGGCCACTTGATCCATGGTCCATTGGAGGAATTAACCAATTATCCTGTCCACGGTCCATTGGAGGAATGAACCAATTATCCTGTCATGGTTCCCCAAACCACACTAGAGTCTGCGACTCCTAGAGAGAATTTTCCTTACAATCCCACTTCTGGGTACTTCCCCCATCACTGGCCAAGTGCCTGAGGCAAAGTAGAAAACCACAGAAGAAATCCGTAGAGGTGGACCTGGTCACTAAAGATGGGAGGCCACCACCTCCAGCTCCACACCCATACCCGCCATTTCTCTGGAAACTGAACAATTCCGCTACTGAACTTCCAAATGTAGATTAAGGAAGATGTCTGTCCATCACCTCTACATACTATTTGCATCTCAACAAACTGGAACTTGAACCTACTTTTACTTTGCTTAGCCTATTACTCTAGGCTTCCCAATATTGTAGTAATTCAATCCCCACATTGTCACACAAGTCCCAGGGTGAAAAACATAAGCCCTTTTAGCCAGAGCAGACACTCACCCTCTTGTTGCAGGTGCCCCACAGGCAACTTACAAATTTTATTTTCTCCCAAATAAATACTGGAACGAACAGGCAGCTTTTCCTCCACAAGCAGAACTAGGGGGTTGCCCCAAGAATCTGCAGGAAAACCTTCTCATCCACCCCCCGGAGGGAGGGGGCACTGAGACCCGAAAACAGCGGTCTCCACCACTTCAGTTATCTTCTGTGTCTCTCTTTAAGGTGGAGACACACACCCTTTTACTTAAAAGTAGCCCTCTGTCAGGGCTGAGGCTCCTAGAGCCTTCACTGAGCTGCTTTCTCAGCAAGTTCCCAACTTCACACTGAACTGACTCACACTGACTGACTTCAAAAACTCCCAACGTTCTATACCAACTCCCTTGCTGCAGATTCCAATGTGGCTCATGCAGCTGCGATAGTTCTATTGGTGATGTCATCCCTCAGTCTCAGCTGAGACTGAGAACAGAGTGAGACAGTGTGAAACCCATTTAGCTGGAGTTTTACAAGCTGCCTTCCCTGCCTACCACTAGGTCTTACTGGGATTCTAGTAACCCCGGTTAACAAGGGGGTTACACAAGAAATAAACTACCTCACAAAAATGGGTCCTGGAAGTGGTGAGCAGAGGGTTGCCTCTCGACTTTGAGTCTCTCCTGCCTTACCGACTTACGTGCCAATGGACTCTTGTGTCACAGGACATGCTGTCCACCCTCTGGGAGGATGCTGTTCAGCTCCTCAAGAAAGGAGCAATAGTCTACGTCCCAGACGCCATGGCAGGCCAGGGCTTCTTGTCCAGGTTTTTCCTGGTCCTGAAACAGATCAGAGGAGGGGAGGCTTTCACACCATACTGGATCTCCATGATCTGAATCAGTTTCTCAAGAAGTGCAAGTTCAAAATGGTCACACTGAACCTGATAATACAATCTCTGGAGCAGCGGATGTGGTTCTGCACCCTGGACTTCAAGGAAAAGTTCTTCTACATTCCTGTCCGTCCCACTGGTGGTACCTTCAGTTCCACACAAAAGGGGTTCTAGGGACATGGATATGTTGTTCATCCACACTTATTGGCAGGTTCCTTGCCACTTTAAATCTTGCCGGAAGGTCTTCAAGCTGGCTCCTCCCACCCACCCGGGTGGTAAAACTCTCGGCTCCGCCCCATGACGCCAGATCTTCCTTACCGCTTGGAAGCTCAGGTTCCCTCCTTAACGCTCTGCATTTTCGACTGGTTCCTGATTCTTTCGGTCTCTCTGAATTTAGTTGGAAGTTTTTCTATTACTTCGACCTTCTCCCTCGCAGCTGCGATGGATAATTCATTTTCCGGCTCCCGGCGGCGCCCGGTTAATTCCTCCAGGAAAGACCCGCACTCCACGTGCGTTTACTGCCTCAACTTGGACCATGATCTGCAAGTTTGCGATTTTTGCTGTGCCCTTTCAGCCAGCGCCCTGGAGGATCATGCGGCCCGTTTTGGGCTCGGGTGACCTGAATCTTTTTCCGCGCCGGAAAAATCCTTGGAGACTCGTCGGGCAGTGTCCGCGTCGGCTGTCTCGGCTGAGCAGCTCGATCTTCTTTCCTCCATGGAGGGGGCGTCCAAGTCTGCCCCCCCCTCCTCGGTTGTGGCACTTATCCCACTCTCCTTGAGTTCTCCTCATTCAGCTTCATTCAAGGAGCTTCGCCAGTCCCTTTCCTCGAAGGGAGAGGGACCATCGGGACCTGCCTCTCGGCCCAGGTCAAAGGAGTCACAGGCTAAGTCCCATCATCGGCGTTGGCGGGAGGGGGAGAGCTCCCCCTCCCCTGTCGGCCGACTTTCGACTTCAGTCGAGGGTGCGGCTCGGGCCGCTGGCTTCACGGTGTTCCCGTCAGGTCAGCCGGCCAGGACTCCGATCGACATTGTTGAGTCTCTCGACCCGTCATCTGGGCTGTGTTCTGCTGGAGCCGCCATCCCTTCGCCGGTTCCCCCGGCGGAGGCCGAGGTTCTGCCTGTACCTTCGGGGTGACAGGCCTTGGTCCTTTCGTCCGAGCCGAGGGAAGAGCAGGCGCTCCCCGCTCCTTCCCAGGCCCACCCTCGGTTCCCCGAGGATTAGGCTCTCGGTCTCGGTCCTCTTCTCAGCCAAGCTGCTCCTGCCGACTTCGGCGATCTCGGTCGGGGCACCGAGTTAAGTGGCACTACCGTTCTTCCTCGTCTCCCTCCTCGGATGAGGAGTGGCCTCGGTGCAGATGGCGTCGACGTTACGAGGAGTTCATGTGGCAGCAGTTGTTATTGTTCGGGAATCAATCGACACCGATTCATTCCCCATCCAGCAAGCAGCTGCCGCCTGATCGGCCGACACAACCGCTTGCTGCAGTCGAGGTGCCTCCAGGGCGGTTGTTCGTCCGAACCTTGCTGCCCCACCGTCTTGATTGGAACGCCCTAGTCAGAGTCACGACCTGTCCCATGAGTTGTCTGTTCCCTCACTCCCGCCCGCCCTCGGTGGATGAAGAGTGACTCAGGCCAGAGGCAGCTCTTTGCAGACCCTTCGGAGTCCGACTTCGACCCCTCCATGTTCCCCAGTCGGGAGGACCCGGGGTCCTCTCCGGAACGCTCTGTGGACGACAGCCCATTGTCCTTTATGGGTCTGCTTCAGCTCATCTTGGAATTCACCGGGATGCAGCTTGAACCCGTGTCCAAACGGGCCTCTTATCCCCTGATGGAGATTCTAGACCAAGGGGGTTCACCCTTGGAGGCCTTCCTGGTGGCCGAGGCCATTGTCGGCCCGGCCTTGGAGCTCTGGCAGTGGCCTACTTCCTGTCCTGCGCCCTTGGCCAGGATGGCCAGGAAGTACTCTGTCCCTGTCAGTTCTTTGCCTGGTTTCTCGGAGCACCCCTCAGCTGAGGGGTTAGTCACCGATAACGTTTTCCAGTGTTCTGGGAATGCTCGGGATGTGGATAGGCCCCCCGACAAAGTGTCCAAAAGGATGGACTACGTCGGGCATAAGGTTTACGCTGCGTCCTCCCTAGGCCTCCGACAGTCCAGCTCGGCTGCACTGATGGCACATTTCTCCAACGCCCTTTTGGGCTCCCTGGATGAGATGCTCCCTCATCTCCTGGCCGATCTGCGGACCACGGTCCGGCGGGTGCAGGACCAGGAGTAGGGCAGTGTGAGCAGCAGCTTTCAGACTGCTCTGGACTTAGGTGATTCCTGTGCCAGGTCGGTGGCGGCTGCGGTGGCCATGTGCCACAGGCGTGGCTGAGGTTATCCTCTTTCTCAATGGAAACCCAGCACAAGTTGGCGGACATCCCCTTCTTGGGGACTGACCTTTTCGGCCCTGGAGTGGAGGGACACCTCCAGGGGACCGAGAAGTCCGATGCCACTCCAGACTCGGTCACCCCCGCCCGGAGGGACAAGGGCCACCGGCAGCCTTTGCGTAAGCCCCTTTGCCCCTCGGCCCCTGTGGCTCGATCGGCCCATCAACTCCAGCATGAGGGCCAGCAGACTTGCGCTGGGCGTCCTGACCCCAACCCAGCGTCTTCCTCTAAAAGGAAGCAGGGAGGTAAAGGCCCAGGAGCTCCCTCGGCCAATCCCTCCTCCAAGCTTGCTCAGTGATGGGCTGAGGGGGGCTGTCTCTGGCCCCGTCACCCCTACCCAGGTTCCCCCGTGGGGAGATGGCTTCGCCCTTCCTCCACCTGGTCCGCTTTCCCGGACCTCTGGGTGTCGGAGGTGCTAGGGGAAGGTTCTGCCTCGGGATTGCGAGCAGGCACCACCCATTCGAGCCGTTGTCCCACGGGGGTCTTGGGGTCTGCAGCCTCGTTGTCGGCCCGCTGAGCCGACTTGCCTTGCCCTCTAAATAGAGATGATCAGGAAGGTTGCAGATCCTCCTTCTGACCCTGAGTTCGTGTCCAGGTATTCTTGGTCCCAAACGGACGGGGGGCTTGCGCCCCACTCTTTATCCGCACGTCAGGATGGTCTCTCTGTCTCAGATATCCCATCCTCAGAATGAGGCGTGTGACTCTTTCCTGGACCTCCAGGACGTACTTACACTTCGTTCCGTCCATTTCTTGGGAGACTCCTCCTTTTCTTAAGCGGGGATCTCTTTATGAGTTCCAGGCCAGGTCCTTCGGTCTCTGCTCAGCAGCGTTCCTGCGGCACTGAGGAGTCCAGGCGTAACCCCACCCGGATGGCGGCCTGACTGCAACCCTTCCAGGCGGAAGGGGGCGGTCCAGAGTTCTGGCCCTCTAGGTTGCTCTCAGACTGGTCTCCTTTTATTGGAGCCACGTTGGAACTCGTGTCTTAGCGGGTGATCCTTCTTCGGGACAAGGCTCGACTCTCGAGTCCGAGCTCGGCTCCTGGCGGACAGGGCTGAGGTTCTTCCTCCCTTACCTAGTCAGGTCTGACTGGGCAATTGCGCCCTGCCCGGGACCTCCTGCACCTCCTGGGCCTCGCGGCGGCCTGCTCCAGCATGGTCTGTTTGGACCCACCAGTTCATGTGTCCCCCTAATGGGGGCTGGCCAGCCAGCGGTCTCAGCGCTGCGTTCCTTCGGACCAGTCCATGACAACAGCCCAGGGGTTAGGGAACGCTCTCCTTCAGACTGTTCCAGCTCTTTTGCAGGAGAACATCCTGTTCATCCGCCCCGAGTCGACGGTCTTCTCCGACTGATGCATCTCGGATGGGTGGGGGTGCCCTTCAAGGGGAATACAGAGTGCACCGCCTCTGGTCCTCTCGGGAGTCCTGATGTCTTTCCTACCTGCTGGAGCTTCAGGCGGTCTGCTTAGCTTGCACCGCTCACTCCATCTGTGCGGGGTCTAGTGGTTTAGGTCCAGGTGGACAACACCACGACCATGTGCTACCTATCCCGCCAGGATCGGATGAGCCCCTTGCATCTGTGTAAGGAGGTTCTCCGCATTGGGTCTTTTGCGCAGCCGGGAGGCGGTTTCCTAGCCAGCGCCTCACGAGTGGTTTCCCTGCCGGAGGTAGCACAAGATCTTTCTCCCTTTGGGTCACACCTCGGGTGGACCTTTGTTCTTTTTCCCTCCAGAGAGAACTCGAGGCCGAGACTGTCTCATGCCTGCCCCCTCAGCACGGCTCGCTGTAGGGGATGCCTTGGAAGCCGCAGACCCCGGGCCTCTTCTCCGCCTCTCCCCCATTTCCCTTGACACTCGGGCAAGGCGAGGAGGGACTAGGTGCAGGAGATTCTGGTAGCCCCAGACTGGTTTCGCCAGCTCTGGTATCCAGCTCTCCTCAGTCTCAGCCCCAGGCTCCTGAGGCGGCTTCCAGCCCGCCCAGTCCTGTTCTCTGTTGTTAGGGGAAGGTACTCCATCTGGACCTTCTATCCCTGCACCTGACAGCCTGGTCCCTGTGCGGCTAGTGGCCAGGCCTTGGGTCTTCCGGCAAGGTCCTTGACGTTTTTGAGGCGTCCTGCCAGGAGTCGACCAGACATGCTCGCCTTCAAATGGAAGAGTTCTCCATTTGGTGTTGGGATAGGGACTGGTCCCCTCTCCTCTTCCTTGGCGAGCATTCCGGACCATCTGCGGTCCGTTCTTTTATTGAACAAGGGCTTCAGTCAACGACCCTCTAGGTGCTTCTGTTAGTCACTCCTGTCTTCTGGGCGCGGGCCGGAAGGCAGTCGGTGGCGCAGAAAAGGTGGTCTGGCACTTTCCTAGGCCTTGATCACACCTCCCCTCTGGGGAGAGTATCCCCATTTCTGTGGGATTTTACGCTAGTATGGGCTTAGCTCGCCGGCAAGCCATTTGAACCCTTGCACAGGTGTATTTCCCCACCTGTTGTGGAAGAACACCTTCTTGGGGCTTCCATGCCAACCAGAAGGATGGGAGAGTTCCAGGCGCTCCTTTGAATCTCCTTATCTGGTCTTCACAGGGACAAGGTTGTCCTGCGCCCCACCTGAAGTTCCTTCCGTAGGCGGTGGCGGAGTCCTTTTTCCCTAACCGGGTATTGTCTCTGCTGGGGTTCAACCCCATTCATGCCTCGGAGGCCGTATATAGGATCCATTGGGACCCTATTTAACGCTCGCCCACCCAGGGAGCATAGGACTGAAGTTCGGGAGAGGTTCGCCAGCTGTTTGTCATCTATGCTGAAGCCGCACCTGGCAGACCTGCAGCCAAGTGGACGACGAGCGGGTGGGTCACCTCCTGCATAGGTCTCTGCTATAGGTGGGCAGGCATGGAGCCTCCCAGAGGGATAAGTGCTTATTTTACCCGCGCTTCCACTGCATCGGTGGCTGCTTCCAAGGATACTTCTGTCCAGGATATCCACAGAGCTCCTACCTGGAAGCAGGCATACACCAATTTTCCCTTCCACATCGACCTTGGGTCACGCTGGGATGTTGGTCGGGGCCTCGGTTCTCCAGTCTTTATACTTAAGTAGGGGGTGTGCGCCTTGCCTCCCTTCTCCCGGAGAACTGCTAGGAGTCTGCCAATAAGTGTGGATGAACAACATATCCATGTCCTAGAATACAGGTTACTCACCTGTGGCAGGAGTTCTAGGAATGATATGTTGTTCATCCCCACCTTGACTCCCAATCTGCCTCCCCGGCTTCAACGCACAACCTGGCTTCCAGCGGCTAGATCTGGCATCATGGGGCAGAGCCAAGAGTTTTACCACCCGGGTGGGTGGGAGGAGCCAGCTTGAAGACCTTCCGGCAAGATTTAAAGCGGCAAGGAACCTGCCAATAATTGTGGATGAACAACATATACCATTCCTAGAACTCCTGTTACAGGTGAGTAACCTGTATTTCTTTACCAGTTCCACGTCATGCCATTCTGCCTCTCTTCAGCTCCCAGTGTCTTCACCAGGTGCATAGCAGTGGTGGCAGCATTTCTGCAGGACCAGGGGGTCAAGGTATACCCCATCCTGACTGACGGGCTGATCGCTGGGCCATCCAAGGAGGCGGTGGAGCGGTCCAGAGACCTGACACTAAAAACCTGCAGAGACTTGGGCCTTCTCGTTAGTCTGGCCAAGTCCGAACTGTACCCTTCTCAGGTTATTCATTTCATGGGGCAGAGCTAGACTCCCTTCAGGCCAAGGCCCAACTCTCTGTGGACCATGCACTGGATCTTACCTCCTTTGTCCAATCATTTCAGGTTGGGCACTCGTGCTCTGCCTGGGACTTCCTGCAGCTGCTGGGGTACATACCATCCTGCACCAGTGTGGTTCAGTGGACCTGCTGAGGGATATGTCTTCTTTAGTGGGAGCTGGGCCATCAGTGATTCCAATGCCTAGGTCACTTGGACTAGCTGGTTACAGTGACACAGTCAGTGTGGGATGCCATTCAGTGGTGGCTTGTCCCTGAACATCCGGAAGAAGACGTTTTGTTTGTCCACCCAGAGCTGACAGTCACTTTTAGAACAGACACATCTCTGGTGGGGTGTGGAGTGCACCTGGGGGACCACAGAGCCCATGGTGTCTGGAATTCATGGGAGTCCCACTACCACATCAGCCAGCTGTAGCTCCATGCAGTGCATTTAGCTCTGATGGAGTTCGCTCCTTTTGTTCAGGTCCCGGTTGTGTAAGTCCAGGCAGACAATACCATAACAATGTTCTAATTGAATAGGTAGGGTGGCATGCACTCCCTTCCCTTGTGTTGAAGGCCTTCTGCTCCTGGACCCTTGTACACAGCTTTGACACAGATCTCCTGGCAATCCGTGTCGTGGGAGTCACCGACCAGTTGGCTGATGCTCTCAGCCATGTAGGTGAGACAGCACATTGGTGGTCAGTGCATCAAGAGGTGATGAACTCCCTGTTCTTTCTGCGGGGCACTTCTCTGGTGGACCTCTTTGCCTCCAGTTATTACGCAAAGCTGAAGCTGCTCTGTGCCCGTCCCCCTCAGTCTAGACCACTGTTGGGGGATACCTTTGCGAGTCCCTGGACTCCGGACCTCCTCTATGCCTTCCCTCCCTTGTCCTTGATTCATAAGGTGGTGGTCAAGGTGTGGAGGGAAAAATTGCAGATGATCCTGATTGCCCTTGACTGGCCTTGCCAGTTCTGGTACCTGGAACTCCTCAGCTTCAGTAGCAGACCTCCATGGAGCTTGCCTCTGCACCCAGATCTGCTTTCTTGTCATCAGGGAAGATCCTTCACCCAGATCTTTAATTCCTGCTCCTCACAGTTTGGTTCCTGAGTGGCTAGAGTTCCAGGCTCTGGGACATTCAGAAGATGTACTCTACATTGTAGAGGCATCCCGAAAAGAGTCGTCTCACCAGTGCTATGCCTTTAAATTGAAAAGATTTTCCCTCTGGTGCCAGGGCAAGGAGCTTGATCCCCTTACCTGCCTCTTGGCTAGCATTCTGAACTATTCTTTGGTCCCTCTGTTAGGTGGAGCTGAGATTGACAACCCTCAAGGTGCATCTGGCAGCCATCTCTGCACACTGGGCCTGGGCTGATATGCTGATGGTGGTGCAGGAGAAAGTGGTCGGCACTTTCTCAAGGGTCTTGACCACTTGAACCCACCGGTGTGTGAACTACCACCACCTTGGGACTTATGGCTGATTCCGGCACTGCTCACGAGCAAGCCTTTCAAGCCTATACACAGGTGTGAGGTGTTACACCTGTTGTGGAAAACCACCTTCTTGGTAGCCGTCACCTCCGCCAGAAGGATTAGTGATCTCCAGGTGCTCTCGGTGGAGTCTCTGTACAGGGTCTTCTAAAGGGCAAGGCAGTCCTTTTCCCCCCACCCAAAGTTCCTCCTGAAGGTGGTATTAGAGTTTCACCTTAACCAGGTGATGGACCTTCTGGTATACTTTACACCCCATCTTTGGAGGCTAATTGTAGGCTTCATACTTTGCAGCTGCAGTGGGTGCTCTCTTATTATAGGGACCATGTGGCTGGAGTTCAGGGTGTGTCTTGCAAGCTGTTTGTAACATATGCTAAAGTCAAACTGGCACACCAGCAGCCAAGAGGATGATTGACAAGTGGATTGTCTCCTGCATTGACCTCTATTTTAGGTTGGCTGGTAAGGAGCCTCCTGTGGGGCTTAGGGCTCATTCCACCAGACATACCGCAGCTTTGGTGACTGCTTTCAGGGATGTCCTCGTACAAAAGATCTGTAGGGTGGCTACCTGATGTCAGCACACACCTTCATCTCCCATTACAGCATCAATCTTGAGACTTGTCAGTGTGTTGTTTCTGGGGCCTCAGTTCTCCAGTCTCTGTTCGCCAAATAGGAGTGCGTGCCTTGTCTCTCCTCTCAGAGAACTGCTGGAAGTCTGCCAGTAGTGTGGATAAGTGAACCATATCCACATCCCTAGAAATAAGGGTTACTTACCTGTAACAGTAGTTTAATGAGTGATATATCGTTCACATCCACATGAGCCACCTGACCTCTCCTGGCAAGGGCACATGGATCCCTGATTCCAGCATGTGAGATCTGACATCATGGGGCAGAGCTGAGTGATATGTTGTTTTAAAGAGTTCGCTTCTGCTACTGCACTTATTTCTGTATTTGTAGTCTGTTTTTATTGTGTACGGTACCCAGATCCTCCGGGATTGGGGGCCTTAGAAATAAAATTGCCTTACCATTACCATGTACCACCCGGGTGGTGGGAGAAACTTCTCTTAAAGACAGTCCGGCAAATCAGCTCTTAAAGGGAGACTGCTGACAGTGTGGATGTGAACCCTATACTACTCCTAGAACTACAGTTACAGGTGAGTAACCATCTTTTCAGCCTCCTGAGACTGTCCTCATAGGTCTTGCCCTGCTGGCCCTGGATCATCCTGGTTGCCCTTCTCTGGACTGTCTCCGGCAAGTTGATATTCTTCTAAAGATATGGGCACCAAAACTGCACAGTACTTCAGGTGTAGTCTTACCCAAGACCTGTACAGTAGCAGAATTACCTCTGCCTTCCTGGTGGTAATTACACTGGGTGTGCAGTCCAGAATCGAACTTGCTTTGGCTGCTGCTCTCCTGTAGTGTGTAGTGTGTTTCTGGTCACTTGTGATTATTACTCCCAAGTTCTTTTCTTCCTTTGACCTGGCTACCTGCACACCATTCAGGCAGTATTTGGTCCATGGATTCTTCACCCCCAAGTGCATGACTATGTATAGGGTTTTAAATAGCCGGTATTGCATCACACTTTGCAATGCGAACTGGCTGCACATGCTGCCCATTTCTTTTTCGGATCACAAAAAAGTGTAGTCTACTCAGGCAGTAGGCAGGAGGCAGTATAGTGCAGTGGTTTAAGGCTCTGAGCTGCAGATCTGGTAACATCCAACAAACCAAACCTGGGTTTGAATCCCACAAATTCCACTTGCATACTGTGTGACCCTGAGCAAGTCACTTAACTTCCCTGTGCTCCCAGGTCGCACCTGTAAAAAAGCTTTCAGCTTAGTGTGCTACTCCTGGTTAAAGTCTGTGAGCCTCCTCACCATCCATAATATACTAACAGTCTCACAGCCGTGGCACTGGGTGCTGGCAGTTGTTTCCAGAAGTGCTTTGCGATATCGGAAAGCACTACTGGGAGCACTTGCCAGCACCCGGGGCCATGGCACTAAGACTGCTAGTATATTATGGGTGGCACTGAAACACCGTGGCACCTGTAGAGGAGTTAAATAGCCAGTCACCCTGGCACTTGAGTGGTTCCTCATTCACACATTATGCACTGGAGGTTGTAGGAATCAAACCCTTGTCTGCTGGAGTGGGGTCTCTATTCTTTGGTAACCAGGTTTGGTAACAAGTGCCTGTTTTCAGGGAAGGTTAAGTGATTTGCTCGAAGCCACACAGTATGCAACTGGAGGTTGGGGGAGTTGAACCCATGTCTGCTGGATGTACCAAGCTCATTCACAGCTCGTTACATTACTCTAACCCTAGGATATACTACCAGTTAGTCTTGGCCTGTGTCTGTATATTGAAACAGATCATGCAAAGACAGAGCTAATTTTAATGAGAATTTTTATTCAGGATGCATTTTTTTAATTGTATGTATACACATTTTTAGTATTTTTAATTTTACTAATCAAAGTGAAGCAAATGCTGTGAATCTTCACAATTGATTAGCACCAAGTGCTAATCAATTTTCGCAGCTTTTTTAAAACATAAACATAGAATCTGACGGCAGATAAGGACCGCTTGGCCCACCCAGTCTGCTCATTTCCCTACCTAATGGATAAGCTGCAGATCCTAGTTAAGCAGCAGCCTACTTCTTTCTACCCCCACCCCCTAGAATTGCCTTATGGCTGTCCCATGCATGCTTGAATTCAGTCACTGTTTTGACTCCACAACCCTCCTCAGGACCGTTCCATGCATCCACAACCCTCTCTGTGAAAAATACTTCCTTGCATTACCTCTGAGCATACCCCCATCTTCAAATTGTACCCCCCTTGTTCTTGCACACACTCTTTTTGAAAAGATGCTACCCTCTTAGGCTTTGTTGATTCTCTTGAGGGTACTTGAGCGTTTCTATCATGTCCCCCTCTCCCTCCTTTCCTCGAGGCTATACATATTAAGCTCCTTAAGTCTCTCTTCATATGTCTTCGGTGCAGACCCTGCACCATTTAGTGCCCTCCTCTGGACAGCTTCCATCTTGTCTATGTCCTTGCGGAGACTGGGTCTCCAGAACTGCACACAGTACTCCAGATGGGGTCTCACCAGCTGTCTGTACAGAGGGATAACAACTTCCTGCTTTCTACTGGTGATGTCTCTCTCTATGCATCCCAGTATCCCCCCAGCCCTCCTTACTGCCCTCTCACATTGCTTGCCCACCTTTAAGTCATCTGATATGACTACCCCCCAGGTCCCTTTCCATTTTTGTTGGTGTTAGTATCTCACACCCCACTGTGTACTCTTCCCCTGAGTTTTTGTTTCCCAGGTGCATTACTTTGCACTGCTTAGCATTAAATCTAAGCTGCTATACCTTTGACCATTCCTCTAACCTTGCCAAGTCCCTTCTCATCCTTTCCACCCCACCTTGTGCATCAACTCTGTTGCAGATCTTTGTGCCATCTGCAAAGAGACATACTTTTCCTTCCAGTCCCTCTGCAATGTCGCTTACAAAGACACTGAAGAGGACCGGTCCCAATACTGAACCCTGTGCCACTTTACTAGTAACCCCCCTTTCTTCAGAGTGGGCTCCATTTACTGTTACCCTCTGTGTCCTATTCTCCAGCCAATTCTTTACCCAGGCTATCATCTTGGGACCTACTCCCAGACTGGCTAACATGTAAACCCTGTTATACTTTTTAGCATTGAACCCCAGTTTCCAAATACCAGACAACTTTTCTAGCCTAGCCAGGTCCTCCCTGAGTTCCTGTCTTCCCTCCTCCCTGTCTGCCCTCCCACAGAGCTTGATGTCATCTGCAAACATGTAGATGTTTACCCTTGATTCCATCCACGGTGTTACTTATGAAGATGTTAAACAACACTGGACCAGGTACCAAGCTCTGTAGGACCCTTCTGAGAGAGTTCTCCTTTGACCACCAACTATTGACTTTCTGTCCTGCAACCAGTTTCTGACCCATCCTACAAGCTTAAAGGAAAACTATATCCTCATATCTTGTAAATTTTGTTTGTTTCCATGTCAACAGACAACTATTTTCCTGTAGCTATTGGGGACATACGTGTTTGCTTCAGTTTTTCAGTGTTCATGCTTGTCCCCTGTAAAAATCCTGGGGGTCTCCATTGCATGGTTGTTGAAATCTCGTTATCCGTGAGAGCTAAATTAGCATATGAGAACATGTCCCAGCAAACATTTATACCATGTATCTCTATGCTGAAAGTTCAAATATCCAGAAAAAAAAAACTCTCTGGAAGCACACAAACTGAATGCAGTTAAAAGGGAATACCCTGCATTACAACTCAGACAGTTTACAAAAATAACTGAAGGTAAATGGGGTATTTCACACCAGCTTGTTTTGTTTAACTATAACAGCTACACAGAAAGAGTTGTCTGTTGACATGGAAACAAATAAAATTGTCAAAATATGAGGGTGTATTTTTCCTTTAACCCCACCCTCAGGTCCTCCAGCTTCCTGACCAGTCTGCTATGAGGCACTGAGTTGAAGGCCTTACTGAAGTCCAGATACAGGACATCGGCCTCTCTGCCGTTGTCTACTGTCCTAGTGACCCAGTTAAAGAAGTCAATTAAGTTAATTTGGCAGGATCTCCCTGACTCAGAGCCATGGTCTGCATCTATCTTGGAGGGGAACCAGGATCCTAGGTGATGGGTTTAAATGCTTCAGTGGCAAGCATTTAAACTAGCCAAGGGGGGGGGGGCACTGAAGAGGAGAAGGGAAATCCTAGCCCTCCCCCCCAAAAAAATCAGGATAATTAGTGAGGTAAACACCAAAATAAAGGAGTCGATAGGGAGAAGAGCAGGGGGTAAATGGAGAAAAAGGCAGTAGGGACAGGGATGGAGCAAAAAGAAATAAAGCCATAAAAAAATGGAGGGTAATGAGTACCAATGCCCGTAGTCTAGGTAAACATCTCCCTGAAATGGTGTCCTTGATGGAAGAGGGATGCCTGGATATTGTGGCAGTCACAGAAACATGGTACACAGAGAACCATGACTGGGATGTCAACATACCAGGGTACACAATCTATAAGAGGGACAGGGAGGGAAGAAGAGGAGGAGGAGTAGCTCTCTATGTAAGGGAAGGGATAAAAGCAACAGAACTAAAGGGTAAACGGGGAGGAGAGGAGGCACTGTGGGTCACCCTGGAGACTGGAAATGGCTCCACAATCTGCACAGGGGTTGTATACAGACCCCCATCTCAGGGGGAGGAAATGGACAAGGAAATGATAGAAGGCATCCTTGGGATGGCAGAGAAAGTGGAGATATTGCTGATGAGGGACCTGAATATGCCAGATGTTGACTGGAGCACCTTTGCTGCAGCCACATCCAAGAGCAGGGCCATTCTCGATGCCCTACAGGCGGCATGCCTCAGACAGCTACTTTTGGAACCTACTCAGGAGAGAGCAATCTTAGACCTGGTACTCTCAAATGGGGATGGAGAGAGGATCTCTGATCTTGAAGTGGGTAGCCATCTGGGAACAAGCGACCGCCAAACAGTGTGGTTCACGATAAACTTAGCTGTAGAGTCAAGCCACACAAAAGTGAAGGTACTGGACTTCAGGAGGGCTGATTTTGTCAAAATGGGAGAGTGCCTCAGAAAAGCACTAGTAAACAGGCAAGAAGGTGGGGTGCAGCAACAATGGGGAAACATCAAAACCGTCATCACAGAGGCAACAAGTCTTTGTGTGAAGGAAATAAATCAAAACGAAAGAAAAAAACACTATGGTTCTCAAAAGAAGTGGCGGGGAAGGTAAGGGAAAAAAAGACAGCATTCAGGAAGTATAAGGAAACACAGAAGGAGCAGGACAGAGAACTGTACCAGTTAAAGCAGAAGGAAGCGGGTAAGGCAGTCAGAATAGCAAAGGCCCAAACCGAGGAAGAGATATCCAACTCGGTTAAGAAGGGGGGATAAAACCTTTTATAGGTACATTAGGGAGCAAAGAAAGACTAAGGCAGGGATACTGAGGCTGAACAACGAGTAAGGTGGTTGGGCAGAGAGTGACAGTGAAAATGCAGGGATACTTCTGCTCAGTATTCACAATGCAAACGCATGGGGAAATACCTAATCTGGTCAATAGAAGCACTCTGGATAGGGGGGTTGATATTAGTCCTTTCACAGAAGAAAGGGTTCTGAAAGAACTCTTAAAACTGAAGGTGGATAAAGCAATGGGGCCTGATGGGATTCACATCAGAATTTTAAAAGAACTAAGGGAAGAACTAGTAACACCACTGACTACCCTTTTTAATAAATCATGGGAGGATGGGGTGATATCTAAGGGCTGGAGGAGGGCGAATGTGATTCCCCTTCACAAAAGTGGGAGCAAGACAGAGGCAGGAAACTACAGATCTGTCAGTTTGACCTCAGTGGCAGGGAAATGATGGAATCACTTCTGAAGGAAAAGAATTGTTGAGTACCTAGAGGCCAGTGGGGCACAGGACCAAAGCAGCATGGATTCACAGCGGGAAGGTCATGTCAGACAAATCTAATTGATTTCTTTGACTGGGTGACCAAAGCAGTAGACCAGGGAGGGACTGTGGACATGGCCTACCTAGACTTTAGCAAGGCATTTGATACAGTCCTGCACAAAAGATTAATAAACAAATTAGCCAGCCTGGGAGTGGGTCCAAGGGTGGTAGCCTGGGTAAAACACTGGTTGGACAACAGGACACAGCGGGTAATAGTAAATGGAGTCCACAGTGAAGAAAGGAGGGTTACTAGTAGGGTACTGCAGGGTTTAGTACTGGGGCCCGGTCCTTTTTAATGTCTTTATAAGTGACAATGCAGAGAGACTGAAAGGGAAAGTATGTCTCTTTGCAGATGACACAAAGATCTGCAACAGTGTTGATACACAAGGTGGGGTGAAAAGGATGAAAAGGGACTTGGCAAGGTTGGAGGAATGGTCAAGTGTATGTCAGCTTAGATTCAATGCAAAGAAGTGCAAAGTAATGCACCTGGGAAACAAAAACCCAGGGGGAAGAGTACACAGTGGGGGATGAGATACTGACAACTACAGAAATGGAAAGGGACCTGGGGGTAGTCATGTCAGATGACCTAAAGGTGGGCCAGCAATGTGAGAAGGCAGTAAGGAGGGCTGGGGGGATACTGAGATACATAGGGAGAGGCATCACCAGTAGAAAACAGGAAGTTGTTGGCCCTCTGTACAGACAGTTGGTAAGATCACATCTGGAGTACTGTGTACAGTTCTGGAGACCCATCTCTGCAAAGACATAGACAGGGTGGAGGCTGTCCAGAGGAGGGCAACCAAAATTATTCAGGGACTGCATCAGAAGACATATGAAGAAAGACTAAGGAAACTAAAGATGTGTAGCCTCGAGGAAAGGAGGGAGAGGGGGGACATGATAGAAACTTTCAAATACCTCTAGGGAATCAACAAAGTCCAAGAGGGTAGCATCTTTCAGAAAAAGAGGTGTGCAAAAACAAGGGGGCACAATTTGAAGATAGAGGGGATGGCTCAGAGGTAATGTGAGGAAGTATTTCTCCACAGAGAGGGTTGTGGATACATGGAACAGCCTTCCTGAGGAGGTCGTAGAGTCAAAACTGGGGGAATTCAAGAATGCATGGGACAGACATAAGTCAATTCTAGTGGGGGGTAGGAGGAAGTAGGCTGTTGGTTAACTAGGATCTGCAGCTTATCTGTTAGGTAGGGAAATCAGCAGACTAGGTGGGCCAAGCGGTCCTTATCTGCCATCAAATTCTATGTTTCTATGCTGCCTCATGTCCTGGAGCCCATTTTCCTACATTAAACTGATCAGTCTCTCTTTCAGGATGGTCTCCCATCAGCTCACCCACTACTGAGGTCAGACTGACTGGCCTTTAGTTCCCTGGTTCATCCCTTGGCCCACTTTTATGGAGATGCACCACATATGCTGTTCTCTTGTCTTGCTTCCTCACTGGATGGAGACGGGGGAGAGGGGGCAACAGTTAAGAAGCATAACTTAACTTTCTGTTTCTACACAGAGGCTGAATTTTATAAAAGTGTAATGAGGCTGTCTCTTTTTCTGTTCCCCCTCTTGCCCTCCCTCCTGGCATTACATACTAACAAACTATTTGCCAGCAGATTAGGCCTTATGGTCTATCAAGTCTGCTCGAACCTAGATCCTTAGTTGGGTGCCGAGACCCTCCCATCCCTTGTGCTCCAGAAACCCCTATCATCCATCCCCACCCCCCTGGGACAGGCCATCATCTGATACATCCACTTTCTGTGTCTGTCCCACCCTCTCTTAAAACTCTCCACTGTGGATCTCTGAACCAGCTCACCAGGCAGAGCATTCCAAGGGTCCACCACCCTCTCAGTGAAAAACCTCCTCCTCTTTTCCCCCCTCACCCTTCCACCTTCCAACTTCAAACCATGCCCTCTGGTGATGCCTCCCTGCTTTAGTCTAAAGATCCCCTCCATGTTTACCCTATTTATTCCCTTGAGGTACTTGAAGACCTCAATCATGTCCCCCTGTCTCTCCTCCTCTCCAATGAAAACAGGCAGAGCTCCTCAAGTCTGTCCTCGTAAGTCAAATCCCTAGCCCTCGTATCATCTTTTGTTGCCCTCCTCTGTACCCTCTCCAGGAGCTGTATGTCCCTCTTCAAGTGTGGTCTCCAGTACTGTACACAGTACTCAAGGTGTGGTCTAACCAGTCCATTGTACAGCTGCAGAATCACTTCCTTGCTCCTAGAGGTGATCCCTTGCGATGCATCCCAACATCCTGTTTGCCTTGCTAGCTGCTCTCCTGCACTGCTCAGTGTTATTCATACATGTATCCACCATGACCCCTAGGTCTTTTCCTGTTGAGGCTTCCAGCACCTCCTCCCAGGGTGTACCTGTGTTTAGGGTTTCCACCAAGATGCAACACCTTGCACTTGGTGATATTGAAATTTAATTTCCATGTGTGAGCCCAGCTTTCCAGGGTGTCCAGGTCCTTGCAGGGCCAACCTCCCTCTTCTCCCTCAACTACTGCTCCCATCTTGGAGTCATCCCAAGAGACTCATTTCACACCTATACCATCCCTGATGTCTGATATGTATGCATTAAACAGATTGGACCCAGGACCGAGCCCTGTGGTACCCCACTACCAACCTCTCTTGGGGTTCGAGAGCTCCCCACAGACCACTACTCTGAGTGCGTCCAGCTATCCAGTTTTCAATCCATCTGACCATCAAAGGGCCTACTCCTAACCCCATCAGTTTCTCCACCAGACCATTGTGGGGGACAGAGTCAAACGCCTTGCTGAAGTCCAAGAATAATACATCCACAGGCTTACCTCTGTCCAGTTCTGATGTTACCCATTCATAGAACTCCACAAGGTTGGTTTGACATGATCTACCTGGCACAAACCCATGCTGCCGACTATCCAGACCTCCCACCTCCTCCTCCTCCTTACATAGAGCATTCGATTAGGCGTCAAATTCCTTTAGTAGCTTTAAACTGTAATTCAACTAACACAATACACCCCTGCCACATACACCATGCAAGGTCGTTGTTCCTCCCCCCTATCCCACGCACTGGGTTACTAGAGGTCCCACCCTCCCTGCCATCATCATTTGCATGCATTTTACCTTCCTACGCTTTGCTCAGACCCTTCCCCCATCTCACCCCCTTCACAATGGAATCCTCCAAGATCTCCACTCCCCCGCATCCTGGGCCCTCGCCTTCTGTCCATCTTGCTGCTCCCACTCCTGCCTGCCCCCTCCTTTCTCTCTTATGCTCCATTCCAACCCTCTACGTCCGCTGTTCCCATCCTCTCCTCCTGAACCTTTCTTCCCTTCTAACATGCCCCCTACCTTTTCCTTCTGTCCTCCCAGCCTGCCCCATCCTTCCTACCCTTTCCTTATGCCCCCCCCATGCCTATCTCCTCTTTCTCACTTGCCCACCAGCCCCATCCCTATTTCACTGGCCCACCCCCTCTCATCTGTACTCACTTCTTCTATCCCATCTTCCTACCCGGACATCCCCACTATTACCTCCTGCTCTCCTCCTTTTGATGCCCTTTTCCTTATCACCACCCCCCGGTCCAGTAGAAGAAATCTGCTCTGCACTGGCAATTCTGAAGATGCCTCTGCAGGACCCTCTTCCCTTTCTGCCTTACTTTTACCCTTATTGTTATCCACTCCCTCTGCCTGGACCTTTCTCCTGCTGGGGAGGTGGACCCAGGGGACCTACCTGATCTCCTCTCCCCGCCATCTACCCACCTTGGGTGCACTCCCTCCCACTTCCCTTTATCTGCCTCCAAGCCCAGTGGGGCTCCTCTGCCCCTCCCATCATTACCCAGTGAATTCCCCCCATCAGTGTCCCTATCTCCTGCCTCAGCTGCCTAATATTTCAACAAACCAGGCATCCGCCACCTCCCATCAAGTTCCCAAAAACACCACCACCCCACACATCCTGCACCCAACTACTTTATCCACTGCCCCCCTGCATGCCCCTTCTCCACCTACTAATGTTTTTGCCTTTCTTCAGTGTTGTATGTAGGGTTAGCTACTGATTTACCTGCCTAGTCGCCCTAGGTATACATTAAAAGCCCACTAATTAATTTCCTGCCTGCTAACTCCCCTGTAGGCTGACCTAGAGAGGGAGTAGTTAAGACCCACTAACAATAGGTGTTTTTCTCTGCTAGTTGAAGGATAGTAGCTTCCCTATGGACAGGGCCCCTACTTTTCTGCGGCACAGTGGGACCAAGTTCTGCGGCAAGACTACCATTTGCTGCAGAACTTCTTCGGCAGTGGTTAGTAATTTCTTCGGAAGTTCTGCGGCACTAACAAACTACCACATCACAGTGTCAGCTTTTCATCCTGACTTCACTTTCATGGCAGTGGTTATAGCAATCAGGATGGTGGAAAGCACAGTAACACTAGTTCAAAAAATAACAGACTTATAAAAATAATTTTATGCCTAAAAAAGCAAAACAAATGTCTCTCCCTTAAGGTCCTAGCCTGTTGCATAAATGACATATGTAGAAGGGATCTTATGTGATAAATAAGGTATTTCTATATGCATGCTATCTATCGCACTAATGAGGTTTCCACTGTCTATCACTTATATATTTGTGTGTGCTTTCTACACCACTCGTGAGGTTCCCACCGTGTATCACTTATATATTTATATGCAATCTGTAACATACATACAAATGTATGTGTGTGTGTCGAGAGAGACAGAGATACTGTGTGTGTGCGTATATATATATATATTTTTTTTTTTTAATTTCCATGAACTTGCATCTTCATTCATACAGGTCCCATTGGAAATAGAATAGAGGAGTTGTTGCAAAACTCATTTTTCATGTCAGCCTGCTTACCCTGACACACTGCATAACACCATCAGGCCATGACATGCATGTGAACCGATTATGCGATAGAGCTCTCCAGCCCATCACAATGTGTCCACCATGTGACAGAACACTGTACCATACCTTTCCAGGCACCGAGTAGTGATATGTTCCACCAATCCTTGTGCAGCCTAGCCAGCTCCCAGAGCTAATCTCTGAACCTGAGTTGCCAGCACGGAAACACAATATGCTACCCTCTGGCCCAACAGCTGTCCCCGCACTTAACATTTCTCCGCAAACTTTTAGGTGATTCTATCAACCAATGACAATATGTAATCAGTAACCCTGGCAAAAATGCTTACAGTGCATTTAATTATTTAACAGGTCTATTCTTTCAACAGGTCTACACATTATTATATTCCACTTTTCTGGGTATAATTACTTTATTTTTCTTAAAAATGACAGTTAAATTCATTTTACCAGTTATTCATTTCAGATGGCATCTCTGTACCTTAAAAGCACAAATAGGCTTGTACAAAGTGAGGTATGGACTTAACAAGTCTGTGCTATTGACAAAGTTTTGTTTAAGTTGGCCCTAGCGCATTATGAAAATTGTATTAGGCCGTAGTGCAGGTTGAGCAAATATCACCATGCATGATGTGCTGTGCCAGCATCTCTGGCAGTGGGAGCTGTGGTAGATAAGTGACGGTTCATTTCTGTTGCAGAATGCAGCCATTTCGTTAGCTAATGTATGATGTTATAGCAATGATAACATCACATCCTGAGCATACAGGGGGTTTTGGATATAAAAAGAGGGGAAGAGAACCAAATTCTATGGATAAACAGAAATATTAATAAAAAATCACCAAGAAGAGTGAATTCTGCGGCACCGCAGAAGTTCTGCGGTAGATTGCAAGTTCTGCGCAAAATTCTGCAGCCGCAGAATTCTAGGGGCCTTGCCTATGGAGTACCCCTATCATTAGACTGGATACAGGCTTTCCCCAGGCAGGGACTAGCTGTAACCCCTAGTCACAAGAGCTAGCCTCCCTCCTATGGAGTACCTTGACCATTAGTTGTAGGCCTACCCAACCTAGTGACCCTCGTAGGGTACTAGCCAGAGCCTCTACCAGCTGTCTGCCTCTGAGACTGATCCTTGATAGATAACATTCCTATGGAACCCCCTACTTAAACCTCCCTTTCCCCACTTCCCTGACCGGCCCTCCTTTGAGCAGCATGGTCTGGTGCTTGCAGTCCTTCCTGCGGAAGTTCTGTGGATGCTGCACTCCTGTTTCGTAGCACTCATGCTTTGGGGTTGCTCACGCTAGGATTAATTTGGAATCTGGGATTAATAAAGGAACTACAGCTGCCATACTTTCTATCTTATAGCTTATAACAAGCTGGTCCTCAACCTGAAAAAAATGCAGGCTATGTTGTTTGGATCATCAGCCAAGATAAAAGTCTCTCCAGCCCCTCTAAGTATCAGTAGTGCGGATGGAGCTCCCCTCCTAACTGTGAACTCCATCAAATACCTTGGGGTGACACTTGACCCCCAACTGGACCTAGGGAGTCATATCCTAAATGTCTGTAGAACTGTGAACTGTAAATTGGGTCTGGCCTATAGGGCCAAGAATAACCTGACACCTGCTGCTCGTCTGGCACTTGCTAGAGGTGTACTACTTCCCTCCCTTAGCTATGGTCTCCACCAATTTGTTCGTACCTCCAAAGCTCTTCTCACTCGGTGGCACACGACGTACAACAATATCTGCCGCTTTGCACTGGCCGCCCCGTCTCACCCACCATTGTGAGCTTTATAATAAACTAGGTTGGCTTTTCCCAACTTATCACCTGAACTTTGGGCTGGGTTGCTTCGTGGGTAAAGTGATCAGAACTGGCAGCCCCCCCCAAGGGCTGGCTCAGTTTCTCTCACCTCCTGACCCTTCCTCCTACCCTCTCAGGTCAAAGGGTCCTGGGATGCTAAAAGTACCTCTCACCCGAACCCTTATGGGGGACAGGGACTTTGCTGCATGCGCTCCCAGGCTCTGGAACTCCTTTCCTGACCATGTTCGCTCCACCTCCTACCACCAGTGCCTCCGGAAGTCCCTGTGGGGGTATCTGAAGCTGGCCTCAGCGTGTGAGTGTCCCAAGCCTCCCTAGCCTAATGTCCCATGCACTGGACTCACACTTGGTCACATACTTGGAACCCAACTGTTCTGAGTACCTGCTAATGATCTATTGTTCGTTTCTCCTGATCCAATTTCTCTCTAAGGCATTCATCTGTGCTATGCATGTTCAAAACTATATATCGTTGATCATATGTATGTTATCAATTTCTGTCATAGCAGTTCACTCTATGCCTTACCGTTTTGTGACTCAATGCATTTCGTTACTCAATGTACTTGCTTTACTTGCTGTTATGTTCTGATGTATCTGTATTACTCTTTGTACTCTCCTGGGTCGTTCCTGAAAATAGGCATATAACTTGTCTAGTGTACCTACCCGGTTAACAAAAGCTAAATAAATAAATGTGGGATATGGCGTCTGACTCAGAGTCCCTCCCTCACCCTTCCTCTATTGGTGTCCTCCCTGTCCCACACGCCAGTCCCCCTGCACAGCAAATTATAACATTTCCCTTCAGCACAAAATGGAGAAAGAAAAGAAGGAAAAAAAAAAACACTTCCCTGCTCAGAGTCCCAGGTCCTCTTCTCTGCTTAGTGGTGGCTTCCACACTGATGGATGGTGCTATTGCACTGTCTCCTTTTAACACACAGAGCTGCAGCCACCCTACTGGCTGTCTTGCAGGTGTGGGGTATGACATCTGTCTCGGAGTCCCTCCCTCTAGTGGCATCCTCCTTCCTCCCAGCCCATACAGCAGTCCTCCAGCAGCATCAGTCCAAAATGGAGAAAGAAAAAAAAATCACTTCCTTGGTCAGAGTTCCACATCCTCTTCTCTGCTCTGCAGCAGTTTCCACACTGAGGATGGGACTACTACAAAGATGTCTTTTAACCCAGGGAACTGCAGCTGCCCTACCGGCTGGCTTGTTACATGTGGGCTATCGTGTCTGACTCGGAGTCCTTCCCTCATCCTCCATCTAGTGGTTTCCTCACTCCTCGCTGTCCCACACACCAGTCCCCCAGCACAGCAAATTACAGCATTTCCCATCAGCCCAAAACGTAGAAAGAAAAGAAAGCATTTCCCTGCTTGGAGTCTCGCATCCTCTTCCCTGCTTGGAGTCTCGCATCCTCTTCTCTGCTTGGGGGCAGCCTCTACACTAAGGATGAGGCTACTGCGGAGGCAGTAAAAGGGATTCCAATCCATTATGTCCACCACCTCCTCATCTGCTTCATAAGCAGGGACCAATCAGAATGCTGACTACTGATCTTCTGTGGTCTTGTATGTGTACATGGAGTCATAACTGCAGTGTGTTGTTCAGTGATGCTCTGTCACAGACTTGTAATTTATTTTGTATGCCCTGTTGTAACCTGTTTTCACCCCAGTTTGTTCCTGAAAATAGGCACTTTACCAAAAACAAATGTAAGCCCCTCTTCCTGCCTCGTCTAGGGGCATAACTTTAGCTCATCACAGGTGGTCCAAGCAGAAAGGAAAAGGCCACTTAAGAACTAGCATACAAGACATTATGACACTAGACCATGTAAAACTGATGGTCCCTACCTGATGATGTCTTCACGGCTTCTGAATTACCTCCTGACTTCTCAGAAAAACAGCTTTTCTACCCAAGCCGCCCACCAGACCTGGACCTCACGATTCCTCCCTGGAGATCCCGTGGAGCCCCTGCAGCCTTCAGAGGTTGGGTTCACTTCCCCTGGAATGCAACTTGTGGAAAATTAATCAGTCTGCAGCAGTGGGAGAGGAGGCAAGTATTTCATTTCATTAAAACTCCTCTCTCACAGGCGAATAAGGCACAAATCACTGTTTCTCCCCAGCTGGCTTTTATTGTCACCTATACAGCAAATGATTGAAGTGATACGGGGATCACCATTTCTTCATAGAAATATAAATATACAGCTCCATTGGACTATGAACTTTTCACACTTGACCTGGACTTAACAGACAGCAACACAGTGGATTCAACAAACACCAGAAGGATACTTGCTTCTCTTCCTTCTCTTCCTTCTCACTCCTGGGTGTTTTACCCAAGAACCTGGATCCCTGCAATCTCCTTTCATATAAGGATCCGGTAAGCCAACCCTTTCTCTTACCTGTTTTCCTATGGGTCCTCTTTTCCTACTGCAGCTCTGGTCATCCCCCTTTTCTTTGGCATGGGAAAGCGAGTGGCCTTCCCCCACCTGGACCCCTGGGCGCTGGCCCAGCCCAAAAGTCATCCAGAAATTTTCCTGATAACTCAGGCCCCAACCCAGTTTGTCTGGCTGGCAAATTTGTGCTCTTGCTAAGGCCTCTACTGCCACACTATATGCCGACTACTGCCTCAGCACCTCCATGACACCCACTTACTATGGGAAGAAACTGCCAGGCCTATGTCCTTTACAAACGATTCCTGGGCTTGAGCTAAACCCCAGCACGGAGACCCCTTCCAAGGCCTACACATTTCTGTGGTCCACAAACCTTCTCGGCCCTCACCTAGACCAGCGTCCCAGAGCTTGTTCCTCCAAACAGGCCCTACTTTGTGTGGAAGGCTTCCCAGCTCCCTTGACTCCCCCCAGGCTGCCCTGCCACACCGGGTACGGGGGGAACCTCTGCCACCAGCTCTCCTCCTGAGAGGGCCCTGCCACAGCCCTCCTAGCCCTGGCAACCTGGGAAAACACAAATGGGCTCCCTAAAGGGCTCCTACATCTATACAGATGGGCTTGCTAAAGCCTCCCTAGTGCCCTAGCACCCTTGACGCAGGATGTGACTATCTGTATCCCCACCGGAGCTCCAAAACTCCCACTCCTCATTGGCCACAGCGCATAACCATCCTGACTGCTCTTTACTTTGGGGGACTCCACACTGGCCCTCCCGGACTGCCAAACTCCCTCATGTTGCCCACCTATCGTAGTCCTGGCTCTACTCTATAACCTCCCCCCTCTAGCCCAAGGCCTAATGCCCAGACTGGAAAGGCCCAGATACTTCCTGTACACTCCATTATATACCCAGTTTGCTGCCCCTGACGCATCCAGAGCAATAACCCTAGTACTAAACCCATTTCCTAGCTCTTGGGAGAGGTAGGGTGCCTAAAACTTGGGCATATATGCCCCGCTTTTTGCAGAGGGCTTGCACTCTTACCTCACCCAGGAAATCATTCCCTCCTGAGAATGATGGCAAGGGTTCAGTGGTGGTCCACTCCCATCAGACCAAGTATGCGCACTCCCCAGCCTTCTGGAAATGAACACATCATTTCTGGTCAACAGACACCACCCACCCAACCTACCTAGCCCAAAACTATTTCCTAAAGCCTAGTTCCTAAACCCTACCTGAGACAGGAGATAAATCTAAAGCGCTAGTCTCAACCATCATTATTTCTTTTTAAACACAGTAACAACAATCACTTTTCTATAATGATTATGCATTTCAAAATATTTTCCTTAAGCTTTATGCTAACATTATTAATGAGATAGCAGACAGTCCCCTTAGATACCTCCTACCAAAATTTTAAAATAAGTTTCTTTGTGTACAAAACCCCAGCCATTCTCTCACACGTACACACACACATTCTCATACCAATCTCTCGGTAACATATTTTGTCATGCTATATAAAACAGTAACTATCAATTTTTAATTTAAGAGCTTAATCAGTACATGGAATTAAAATCACCACATCAGCTCCGTACAGCAAGAGTCCTGGCACAGTCCCTAAGTTTACAATCCAGGAGGCCTAGGTCACAGGCCCCTCACTGGGAAGGAAATAATATGCTGGATCTGTCTTAATGGTTACCTCTCCAAACGAATCTCGGTCCAAAACATAATACTTGGTCCGAGTCCCAGTTAAATCTTAGACCATAGCGAAATGTCTGAAAATGGTTAGTCCTGACCAAGTCCCCGTGCGGCACATCGACTGTGCCCTTTGGAACAGCTCCTGAGATGGGGCACTTCCTCCTCCTGGATGGTTCTTCATCCTTTCCAGTTGCTCTAAATCCAGTCCCCTGCATCTCTTCAGTAATGTCCCAAATCCCATGGATAGGTCAAGTTCGGATATTCTTCCCTCAGCCTCCTACGGACCCACCTTTTGGCTTGGCTGCATTCGGGCAGATCGCTCATGTTGGTTCTCCTTGCTTGACCTCTGTGTAGCCATATCCCCTGTTGATATTTCAAATTCAACAGGTCACTTGAGTTTAACCCATCCATCTGGGTCTGGAGAGTCTTGGCCCGGATTGGGAGCTGCGGGGTGGTATCACTGAAAATAAAGTATCTCTTAGAATGGGAGTGGTGTACAGGCCACCATCTCAGACGGAGGAGTTAGACAGGGAACTAGCGGGACAGATCAGGAGGACCTGCGAGAAGGGTAGTGTGGTGATTGTGGGGGACTTCAACATTCCAGGAGTGGACTGGAGCACCCCAACAACCAGGAACAGAAGAGAGCAGGTACTGCTGGATGCCTTCCAGGACAGCTTCCTGCTGCAAATGGTCAGTGAACCAACCAGGTTAGGAAATACCCTTGACCTTGTGCTGGCAAATGGGGACTTTGTGAGAGAACTTACAGTGGAGGAACCACTGTCAGGGAGTGACCACCGCTCAGTATGGCTCACATTGGATATGGGCAAGGAAGGAGTGGAATCTGGCACAATAGTGCTGGACTTCCTGAGGGCCGACTTTGGGAGGATTGGGGAAGTGGTAAAAAGGTACCTGGCCAGAATTCAGTCTAGTATGGACACTAACCAGAGGTGAGAGCTCATAAATCTGGGGATAGTGGAGGCAACCAAAACCTGCTGCAAAGCCCAGAGCAAGAAGGCTAGGGCTAAGAAACCAATCTGGTTGAGCAAGGAGGTCAATGGAAAAGGTAAGGAGGAAAGAGCTGCTTTAGAAGTACAAGAAACAGGGAGGGGAGGACAGGAGGAGTACTTGACAGAATCAAGGAGGTGACAAGGCAGTAAGGGAGCCAAATCATCTACAGAACTCAGGCTGGCACAAGGCATTAAGAAGGGGGAGAAGGACTTTTAAGTACATCAGGGAGAAAAGGAGCTTTAAGGACCACAAAGTAAGGATTAGGAAGGAGGGTTGGGTGGAAGCAGGAGCGATAAGGCGAAGCACTAAATGAGTACTTGCTCAGTATTTACTAAAGAGAAGAGGGGGTGACACCCAAGATGGGAGAAAGGCAGAAGCAGGGGGAAGTGGTGACAGATGGGAAATCATGGAGAGCAGAGTTCGAGAGGGTTTGAAGGCACTGGAGGATGGACAAGGCGCCAGGCCCAGATGGCATCCACCCCAGGGTACTGAAGGAGGCTGGCAGAGGTCCTTGCAGGACCTTTGGCAGACTATTTAATGCCTCACTACATTCGGGTGTGTACCTCAGGACTGAGGATGGCTCATGTGGTGCCCTTCCACAAGAGTGGCCCCAAGGATGAACTGAAACTACAGACCAGTGAGCCTCACATCCATCGTGGGTAAGCTATAGAGACTATCCTGAAGGAGGAGGCTGGTGCCCCTTAGAGGCTGAAAGGACTACAGGACAGCAGACAGCATGGCTTCATACATGGCAGATCCTGCCAAACCAACCTGGTTGAGTTCTATGACTGGGTAACTAGGCAACTGGACAGGGGCCATGCAGTGGATGTCCTGTATCTGGACTTCAATGGGCATTCGACTCAGTGCCACATGGAGGGCTGGGAAGGAAGTTAGTAGGCACAAGGGCAGGTGCAAAGCTGGTGAGATGGGTAGGAAACTGGCTGCAGGGAAGGCAACAGAAGGTAGTGGGAGGTGGGGAGCTCTCACACCCAAGGGCAGTGACAAGCGGTGTTCCACAGGGCTCAGTGTTGGGACCAGTGTTGTTTGGGATATTCATTGCAGACATATCATGGGACATTAAGAGCAAGGTCAGTCTGTTTGCTGATGATACCAAGGTAGGCGCGGTGGTGGATGACCTAGGGGGATGGCAGGGGTTGCAGGATGATCTGGCAAAGCTTGAAACCTGGTCAGACACCTGGCAACTGGGCTTTAATGCCAAAAAGTGCAAGGTGCTGCATTTTGGGATGAAGAACCCAAGGAGGAGTTACCAGCTAGGGGGAGTGCAGCTAGCCCAGACAGAGGAGGAGGAGAAGGATCTGGGTGTGCTCATTACAGAGTCAATGAACAACTTGGCACAATGTAGGAAGGCAGCTGCAAAGGCCAACAAAATGCTGGGTTGTATTGCAAGGGGTATATCCTCGAGGAGGGAGGAGGTGATTCTGCCACTGTATAGGTCATTAGTTAGACCACACCTGGAGTACTGCGTGCAGTCCTGGCATCCGTATCTGAAGAGGGACATTAAGTTACTGGAGGGGGTGCAGCACAGAGCGACAAAGATGATCAAAGGGCTGGGGGACTTATCATACGAGAGGAGGTTGAAGGAGTTGAACATGTACTCACTGGAGGAGAGGAGAGACGGTGACATGATTGAAACCTTTAAATACATGAAAGGAATAAACAAGACAGGTACAGAGGGGCTGTTCAAAGTAAGGGAGGGGAGGGACACCAGGGGCCATGATATGAGACTGGAGCGAGGAAGGTTCAGGAGGGAGATGAGGAGACACTTTCTTACAGAGAGGGTGGTGGCTGGGTGGAATGCGTTACCTGCTGAAGTGATATGCAGTAGAACAGTGGACTGCTTCAAATGAGGATGGGACAGGACAAGGGGGAGGCTTAATGAAGGGGAAGGGTGGAAGGGAGGGGCAGCTGCAGAATAAGGGGTGCTAGCTGCACATTTGAGCAGACTTGATAGACCTCTAGGCCTTTATCTGCTGGCAAATTTTGTATGTTCGTATGATAACTGTGTGGTGGTGGGGCCTAGGGATTGCCCTGACCACAATGTGGTCTTGGAACTGGAACTGACTGCCCACATATTTCTCCTCATTCAGCTCCCTTGGATCGTGGGGGTCACCAATCTTTCCTCTGGGTGATATTGGTGATGGTACAGACTCTGAGCCACTATCTATGGCTCTGATTTTGCTCCTGGCACCCACGGCAGGCTCCACTTCACTAGATAATGCCTGCAGGCTGCTGCCGGACAGGCACCATGGTGAGGGTCCCCTGGGCCCTGGAGGATCCCCAACCAGTTGTCTGAGACTCCAGCCCCTCCCTTAGCCAGTGGGATCGCCGGTAGAAGGTGGTGAAGAGCTGCGCAGATGTCTGTGCTCTCCGTCAGCTCTATCTCTTTCTAGTACTCCTGCACCCTCCTCTTCCACAGCCTCCACTGTCACATCCGGGGATTCGCTTCAGGTCTCATCCACCTGGACATATGTGCTCTCTCTCCCAGGGACAACCTTTCAAACCGCTCTGAATCCCCACTGGCTGGTGACCACGGGATGAATAAGCTGGCAGTGGAACTGGGACCATACATCCCGCTATTTGGCACTGGTGGACCAGATAAGCAATAAGGGCATAAAGGCAGCCTTGTTACTGCTTCTCCCACAAATCCACACCTCACACAACGTTCACGTCCCTTGCATTTTCCCCCAGCTTTCCAGAGCCAGGAGAGAAGGGATGCTGGCACTGTAGTCAGGGGTTCCTCCTGAGGGATTGCTTCAGACCTTTCTGCATCTCCCCCTGCTACTACTTGCTGCCAGTCCATTGGGATGCTTGCACTTGCGTTTACTTCCCTCCCAGTCCCACAGTCACTTGGAGCCCACAGTTCTCTGCTCCAAAATAATGCAGTCCCAGTTCACTTGCCTGCTTTTCAAATAATGAGCTCCAAAAATGATCTGTTTTGCTCTGCTCTCTCTAGCACTATTCGCCTTTTCTGCTTCTCTACACTTACTGGTCTTTCTCCCTCAGCTCACTCACTCTGATCCCCAAGATGACGTTTCTTTGTGCTGTTGCTATTGCTCTCTTTGCCTATCCTGCAATCAGGACTTCTTCTGAGGATCATGTGACCATGGTGAGGGTCCCTTGGGCCCTGGACGCCTGCTCCAGGTCTACCCCACAACAATTTTAAAGTGCTCAACATTGCCCAACCAGGCTGGGAAGCCTGCACACCATGGACTGCATGGCTTGGGGTCCGGTGGCGATTTTAAGGGTCTGAGAAACATCCTGGATGAATAGCCTCCACAGTGCAACCCCCTGTGTATTCCAGGTGGCTGTGGTGGCGGTTGCGAAGGCCTTTGCTCCAGTTGCTGTGAGTGCTCGAGGTTGACACAGGATATTTCTGAACTGGGAATGCAGCTGATAGTTCTGAACTGATCTGTTAAGAAGGCTGTTTAAGTGTAGGAGATAGACTCTGGAAGCATTTATATGTGAGGGTTGCCCAACTGAGCTCCCTTCTTTTATTGGGGGGGGATTCCAAGTTTACTTGTAAAGAGTGCAGTGATGAGTTCTTTTGTCACAAGCAGGTGCAAAGCAGCATCTACTGTTAAAAGCAGCAGTTAATAGGAGCTGCCTGCAGATGCAGTGGTAGCACTACTGCTTACAATGATGACCTGAGTTTGTGAGCAGGCCAGGCCTGTCAGAAGGCCAGCCGGGGTGAGGAGGATTGAGCATCCTAGCAAATTCTCTCCTCTTCTATGGAGTGATGGAATTTGCGTCCTGCTTCAGTGCTACCATCTGGGCTTTGGAGCACAGTTGTCTGGTGCACCAGGCGTGCCAGCGCCTGATGATGTCACTCTGCTCCTAGGGGTCGGTGGGAGGGGTATAAAGGGAAAATTGGCCTGAATAAAGATGATGAAGCCCCTACCTGTCCTTTGCTGCCATGCTGGGCCCCTCACCACCGACTACTGGGGGTACCCTAGGTCTTCACTTCTGGTGCAGATGGCTGGAGAAAGAGTGGGGAAGACAGCCAAAGGTGTTGGAAGACAACCTGACCCATGGAGGAAATCTGAGGAGGCAGCACTGTGGTGTGCAGCGGGTGGGCCACAGTGTCCCATGTAGGTCAGTTGGCAGTGCCTCAGAGTCAGGATATAGAGACATCCGTGGGTGGTGGAAGGAGGTCCTGGTTGGGACCCAGGGGGAAAAATAGTTAATTTTGATAAGGCAGTAGTATTGACTGCCCACTTGATTTCATTCTCTTATTCTAAGTTGGGGAGTAAGGATTGCTATAGTAGGAGCTTTCTGGTGTTAAGGTTAATATAGCTTGTACTGCAGTAGAGAAGACCCAATTTTTGATGCATGCTTTGCACAGACACAGAAGTGTGATCTGTATAGTTAGCTTAAAATCTAACCACAGTCCAAGATATTTGAGTTGTTACACATCTTACAGTAGTGTAATTTCCAGTGGATGAATGTGGAGAGAAGTGTGTGGGAATGAGAGGTTCTACTAAACAGCATGACTTCTGTTTTAGAGTTATATACTGTAGTAGGAGTCCATTGTTAGTCATCCATTGCTGTGTTGAATTAAAGACAGATTGTAGTTAATTATTGAGCTCTCTAATCAGTTTGGAATTTGGCGTGGATTTGGCTCCTCCTCGTGCCTCACAACCAATAACTGCACACCCTGTCATGGATTATTCCTTACGTCATGTATTGTGCTGGGTATAGTTGCAGTTGTTAGGAATTTTCAGGGAAATCTTTGGATGTTACACCAGCAGTGAGACATGACAGAATGTACAGTAAGTTACGCTGAGATGACTACCTGTCGAGGGGCACAGTGAGACACAGCGCCACAGGTAGAGGGCTTTATATCCCCTAGAAGGGTGGTCATCTAGCATAACCCACACCATGGAATGTTTTATTGCACTTATATAATATGTTAATTGAGAAATAAATAACTTACAAAAAAATGGCAACTTAAAAAAAGACAGATATTTTCTTTTGTTAAAAGTAACTAATGAATATAAGTCTCTCCCTGCCTATTAATCATACATCTTTCAACATATTCATGAGGTGGAATATTTGTTTATTGTGGAATATAGGAATTCTGACTTTTGCAAAATTAATTTGGCAGAATGTACACCTCATCACACACAACAGATGGTCTTATATATATATTTTTTTAATGCTGTTTAAAAAATTGGTGACTGAGAAAGGCACACCGAGCCAAGGCTCATTTCCAGTTGCGACGTGGGGGGAAGGAAACATGCGAGAATACATCAAGTAGGCATTATAAAAAGGGCCTGAGAAATTGAACTTTCTGATTGGCTGTAAACATTCTAACAACCATGTGTTAATCATTTATTAACATACATGTAGAGCATAATTATATGCTGAAGAAGGTTTAACACTATTTAAAACATTTTTATTATAATAACAAGGCATTCCTAGGGGTTTTGTTAATGGTCAGTGAATCATCCTGTAATGAAAGGTGGCACTCGGCTATACATCGTGCCACATTAAACCCCTAGAGGGTGATTAATAGACCATTAACATAACCCCTGGTCATGCTTTATTGCTTAAAAATGCATTGCAGACAAATAGAAGTTAATGCAAGTGAAAAACTGTATAGACCTAGAAGATGAACAACAGTGGTACCCTGGTATGTAACAATAACTTACATAATAAGGTGCAAAATAACTAGGGGCCAAAAAATCAACAGTCTTGGATAAGAAGACTACTGGGTGGCCAGAGAGGGGAAGACAACCCAGTAGCCCATAAAAAGAGTATTGGGTGGCCAAAGGGGAACTAGGAACAGGACCAGAATACAGTAAAGTGATCTGTTAGGAGCTGTTTGAATTAGTAATAACAGAAGGAGAGGCAGAGCTGAGGGAGAGGATTATTTCAGAGAGAGAGAGAAGGTTGAAAGTGAATAATTTGGTTAGGTGGGGGTAAACTTTCATGCTCTAAATGGGGAGGAGCTTTGTAGAATAAAAAAAGAGGAGCCAGCCATTTTAGTTGATTTGCTCCCTGGGGAGCACTGTGAGAGTGATTCAGTGGGGATCCTGAGAACACCTTGCTAGGGCATGTCCCTTATGGGAGGCCTTGGGCAACTGAGGCAAGCCTTGCTGAAGAACACTTTTCTTAATGTCACTTGGTAAAGGCAACTCCATGCAGACTTCAGGGGTGTAACTCTTACGAAGGGACAGACTGTCATTTCGCATCTGGAAACAATCTTCAGCTTAGTGTGCTACTGCTGGTAAAACAATGTTCCCTTTCCCCTTCCCTTACTGTGTGAGAACATAAAGAGTGGCGCTATCGAGTCCAGAGTAAATTGTTTTTCTGTGAAGCTGCTGCTCTCAGCAGCACTGCAGATGAGTAAAGGAACAAATACACCTTGCATCCAGTGTCTCTGTCTTTGTGCTAGACTATCATTGTTACCACCAGTCTAAGCTCAAGAGAATATGGGAGACCCTGGGTAGCTTATGGAGTAGCACTGTGTAAATTGGGGCCTATCCCAGACAGGGTTACAAAAGAAAAAAAAAAAGTTCAGCTTTGGTGTCCCTTCTTATGAGCTGTGTAACACCCCTAGCTGGGAAGGGGGGATACACATGGGGGGCACATCTGGGATCTGGGGTGGAATCCCCACCCACATGCCATGATATGTGTCCATGAGCCTCTGAAGATCAATTTGCGTGCATCAGGGAAGAAAACCTGTAGAAAGAAAAGTTGCACCAGCTTGCTGTTTACGCTTCCTGACCTCACTAAGCCAACATGCTGCTGGTATAAGGAACAATCAGAGATGTGCACATCCAATTTGCAGACCTTTTCTATGTGAGCCTGGCTCTCCGTGTAAAGCAGAGGAGTTGAGGATTGTGTAACCCTTCCCCCTTCACCATTTCTCAGCAGTCTGTGCAGGTGAGTGGACAAAAGTCCAGTCAGGCCAAGGAAAAAGAAGATGTTAGGGTGGAGCCTTCTGGAGCCTTGTGGCTTCCAACGTCAGCATTCTTCACATGTAAGCATTTGTCTGGTCAGTGCCAGTGCATAGTGTGCAGTGGTCAAGGAATGCAAGTCAGCCCCAGCAGCACCAGGCAAAAGAGTACAAAGTGAAGCACTGCCTCTGAGAAAAAAACATCCCCTTTTCAGTGGTGGAAAAGAGACTGCCAGGTATTGGCAGTTGCTGAGTGCAGGAAGGATGGTCCTTGGGGAGGCAGTCCCTAGGAGAGCTCTGACCCAGGTGAGATCAGTGAGGGGCACCTAGAAAAGAAAATCAAGAGAGGAAAAAAATTCCATCAACTGTGAGTACCTGTAGCACCAGTCACCACAGGCATGTGAGATAGCAAGGCTCCGTTTGAACACTCAGTGTCTGCTTCAGGCCATAATAACACATGGAAAAAAGCACAGAGACTGAAAGCTGTCACCTTGCCCTGAAATTGAAGGGGTTTCCAAGCCATTGATTTACAGCGTGCCATCTATTAAAGGAACTTTTGTAAAGAACTTTTGTCTGCTTAGTCTTAAGACCGCCATCTGGGAGATGTGTATGCCATCGCTTTGAAAAGGAACTGGCAATCCTGTTCTGTGAAAAGTGTCATGGAGAGACTGACACATCTTGCTCCAACAGCCCAGATCCCCTTTTCCTTGCTCCAAATACTCAAGAGGGGAAGTACCATCTTCAGCGCCATACCTGCCCTTTGAGAACATCGGGCTGGGTGCACCCATGACTGAACTCGGACCTGCCCCTGAGCTGTGGGATGGAGAATAGCAACATCAATACTGTCAACTTGGCCTGTAGGCTCTGGAACTATTGTGGCTACTGTCACTCACATTGCCTGTCTGCAGTAATCTGCAGAAGGGACAACCCGTGACACGTCAGTTGAGTTCTCAGCTTTTAAAGATAACTGCAGCTGGGGGTTGGAGGCATCTCCTTGGTGTGTTCCCAAAGCCCAAGAAGGAGGAAGAGATGGTGACTGTAGATATACCACAAGGGATTCAGCCAGAGCCTCATCTCCAAGCTCGGGGTATTCAAACCCCCTGCAGAGGACAATAACACTGACACCAAGGAAGAATCTGAGAGTCTGGAACATAGACTTGTGCTAGTCTCACGGAAGATATAGGCTGCTCCTATCAGAGTGATCTTAAGGCACCAATGACTGATCTGCTAGAAATATCAGCTAAAATGTGGCATCCGATTCCCTTGATGAAGCTGTACCAGGCTGAACAGAAGTTGTCCAGGAAGGTCCAGAAACTGAGAATACACCTACCCACATCAGCTGATGTGGGTTTCGAAGGAGGTGGGAGAGAGCAGGGATCAGTGGCTTCTTGACCCGAAGTTGAGAAATGGGGACTTAGCTTACCCAAACCAAAAGAGTTAATGTCCAGGTTGCCAGCGCTTATGGCTTAAGCTAACAGAAATGTTTTTGTGTCTTGGGTCATCTGTGTGATGTTCCATAAACTCTGTGAAAATGCTGGATGAACTGCAACATTTTTACAGAGACATAGGGTATCTGCCTAATGAACATGGTCTTTGGAAGAAAGCCCCAGCAGTGGTTCAAGAGTTGCATGTAGAGCTAAGCAACAGGATGGTAGTGGTGAAGCTGTAATGGATCAATTGACGGAGAACCACTAAGTCCAAAGATGTGGTGCACTCAGATGGTTATTTGGTGGCTAAGCCACATGCACCCTTTTATGACTGACTCCCTACCTAGTGTAAAGGGGTGGGGTTACGGTAGGGTGTTGTGTTATCTTTCTGTTTTCCAGATTTTGAAGGAAGTGAAAAAAACATTCCCCTGCCATTGTCACTGCTCAGTCCCTGTTCCTGTGTGGAGTACCACAGATGTTTGCATATAGGCATAGCTGCAATGTTGTCCTGCTATTTTCTATTATTGTTATACTTTATATAAAAAAAAGAAAAAGGGGGGGTGGGGGGCTGAGAGGGCATAGTGGAAGTAACCATAAGGATGATGGCGGTGTTAAGGTTCTGTTATTGGGAGACTCGATGATTAGGGGTATCCAGTGGGAGGGACAGGGGGGTGGATGCCATAGCCAGGTCAAGGTAGTTAGTATCTCTGGGCTGGCAGTGCACAGAGCAAAGTTCATGGTGTATGAACTGGTTAGGGAATGTGGAGGGAAACTGGATTTCCTGGTGCATTTGGGAACTAACGATCTAGAGGGAAATAGCGTTTGAAATCCAAGGTTCCAAGAACTTGCTAGAGTCTGTCGGATAATGGATGCAACATTTCCTTTTGAGATATTGCCAGTACCAAAGGCCTCAGTGGAGAAAAAATGAAGATTACAGAGGTTAATGACTGGCTCAGGAAGTGGGGTGAAGAGAGGGTTGGGGTGTTAGGAACTGGAAAGGAGTTTGGGAGGATAAGGGACTGTATGCCAAGGACAGGCTTCATCTTGCCCCATTAGGGAAGGAAGTCCTTAAACAGGGGATGGCTGACTACATTCAAGAAAGGTGGGGTTTAAACTTGTGAGGGGGAAGGATAAGGAGGGCTGACCAGAAGCCCTCCTCCAGATGAGGGAGTAGCCTTCAAACCCAAGGGGAGGGGAAACAGACTGGGGTGGAGGTTTCAGGAGGAGCAGAGGAGGATGGAAGTATAAGAACTTGGGTGGGGTTCAACAAAGGGAATCAGGGATAAGGGGTGGGGTTGGTGTTAGTAAATGCCAGGAGCTTGGGAAACAAGTTTCCAGAGTTCCAGGCCATGCTGTTCGGGGAGGTGGATGTGACGGCAGTCATGGAGACGGCTAACAAAACCATGACTGGGACCTAAACGCATGGGGTACACTATGCTTAGTAAGGATAGAAAGGAGGGCAGAGGGTGGAGGACTATGTTCATTAGAGATGACATAGAAATTGCTAGGGTAGAAGAGGCAGAGGGAAACGTGGAGGCCTTATGGGTCACTTATGATCCCCAGCAGGAGATAAGGTCAAGCTGGGTGTAGTATATAGGCCCCGGGATGAGTGATGTTCTAGAGGATGGTTTGCTGGACAACATCATTGCCCAGTGTGGACCAAAAGGGAAGGAGTGGTGTTGATGGGGACCTATTATGCCAGGTACTAACTGGGAACCATGTCCTCTAAGGTGGCTAAGGAGCAGAGGCTGCTGGATGGCTTCCAGGATGTGTTCTAACACAGCATGTGATGGAGCCCATAAGGGAGGGGCATGTCCTGGACATGGTTCTGGCAGATGGGGATCTGGTAAGGACCTGGTTGTAGAGGACCCCTGACTGGGAGCGACCACAATACTGTCTGGTTTCAGATAAGCATGGGGAGGGGGAGATCTAGGACACTGGCAGTGGACTTCAGGGGGGCAGACTTTGTGGGCATGGGAAATATTCTCAAGGATCACTTGAAGGGGATTACATCAATGACAAGTGTGGATAGGAGATGGGAGGTCATAAAACGGGGACTTCATGAGGCAGTCAAGATCTGCGCTAAGTTGAAATGTAAGGGAGCAAGGTCACGTAAACCATGCTGGTGGTCCAGTGAGGTACAGGTAGCGGTCAGAGAAAACAAGGCGGCCTACAAAAAATATAACACAACAAGAGGGGATAGGGATAAGGAAATGTACCATCTTTCATCTAGAAAAGTCACCCGGATGGTGAGGGAGCAAAGTCCAGTAAAGAGCAGCAGCTGGCACAGGGATACATGGAGGGAAAGGGTTCTTCTGGTACATTGGAGAGGAGAAATCTAAGGGCCATCTCAGCAGATTGAGATCAGAACGAGGTGGGTGGAAGAGGCGAGGGACCAGGCAGAGGTATTTAATGAGTACTTTGCCTGTGTTCACTAGGAGGGGATGGATATCTACAAAGCAAGGCATGATGGGGATAGAAGCGGCAGTGAGTGGGATCAGGGAAGCAACAGAAATGGAGCAAGAGGGAGGGAGAGGTACCCCAGGGGTGTTACATCTGGACAAGGATAAAAAGGCCAGTAAGGTGGAGGGGACGGATGATGCTGTCTCCGCCAAAAGGGTGTGGTTAGCCCTCAAGGCCCTAAAGAAAGACAAATCTCCTGGGCCGGATGGCATTGACCTCAGTGGTGGGAAAATTAATGGAGAGTATACTAAAGGAACGATTGGGGGTGTACTTGGAGGAGGTGGGAGGTTTGGATAGTCGGCAACATGGGTTTGTGTCAGGGAGATCATGTCAAACCAATCTTGTAGAGTTCTATGACTAACATCAGAACTGGACTGGGGAAAGCCTGTGGATGTATTATTCTTGGACTTCAGCAAGGCATTTGACTCTGTCCCCCACAATGGTCTGGTTGAGAAACTGATGGGGTTAGGAGTAGGCCCTTTGATGGTCAGATGGATTGAAAACTGGCTAGCTGGACGCACCCAGAGAGTAGTGGTCTGTGGGGAGCTCTCGAACCCTAGAGAGATTGGTAGTGGGGTACCACAGGGCTCGGTCCTGGTCCAATCCTGTTTAATGCATACATATCTGACATCAGAGAGGGTATAGGGTGTGAAATGAGTCTCTTCGTGGATGACTCCAAGATGGGAGCAGTAGTTGAGGGAGAAAAGAGGGAGGTTGACCCTGCAAGAGGACCTGGACACCCTGGAAAGCTGGGCTCACACATGGAAATTAAATTTCAATATCACCAAGTGCAAGGTGTTGCATCTTGGGCGAGGAAACCCTAAACACAGGTACACCCTGGGAGGGGAGGCTCGGGAGGCCTCAATAGGGGAAAAAGACCTAGGGGTCATGGTGGATACATGTATGAATAAGTCTGAGCAGTGCAGGAGAGCGGCTAGCAAGGCAAACAGGATGTTGGGATGCATCGTAAGGGGGATCACCTCTAGGAGTAAGAAAGTGATTTTGCTGTTGTGCAATGGACTGGTTAGACCACACCTTGAGTACTGTATGCAGTACTGGAGACCACACTTGAAGAGGGACATACAGCTCCTGGAGACGGTACAGAGGAGGGCAACTAAGATGATACGAGGGCTAGGGGATTTGACGTATGAGGACAGACTTGAGGAGCTCTGCCTGTTTTCATTGGAGGAGAGGAGAGGAGAGACAGGGGGGACATGATTGAGGTCTTCAAGTACCTCAAGGGAATAAATAGGGTAAACATGGAGGGGATCTTTAGACTAAAGCAGGGAGGTATTACCAGAGGGCATGGTTTGAAGTTGGAAGGAGGAAGGGTGAGGGGGGAAAAGAGGAGGAGGTTTTTCACTGAGAGGGTGGTGGACCCTTGGAATGCACTGCCTGGCGAGCTGGTTCACAGATCCACAGTAGAGGGCTTCAAGAGAGGGTGGGACAGACACAGAAAGTGGATGTATCAGATGATGGCCTGTCCCAAGGGGGTGGGGATGGATGATAGGGGTTTCTGGAACACAAGGAAGGGGAGGCCTCGGCACCCAACTAGGGATCTGAGGTTCGAGCAGACTCGATAGACAGTAAGGCATAATCTGCTGGCAAATAGTATGTTAGTATGTAAAAACCTCAGGAAAGGTTATGGGTGTATCAGCATGTGGTACCTTTGTCCTTTAATGGCCCCAGGAATTAGTAGCCATGGGGAAGGGGAATAAGTGTTGGGGGTTGCATGCCTGTTAGATAGATGGGGAGCAGATGGACTTTGTGGATCCACTGGAGCAGAGTCTGGTCCAGGGACACAGCATGTGTTGTTGGATCCGTTGGAATGAAGGGGTTAATGGCTAGGACCCCTACACTCCAAGGGGAATGGGGAAGGTGTCCATGGTTTACCTTTGGGTGGGTGGATGGCTGTGGATTGCTATGTATCCTTGGTGCTGGGGTGTGAGCAGATTTCTGCTGCATACCCTCTGTGGCTGGCTTTGGGTCACTTTGTCTCCTTTGGGGAGGATGAGTGTGAAATCTTAAGTTCACACCCTGGGTGAGTGTCAGGTCACCGCTCTTCTTGGGAAGTAGGAGTGGCATGTGTACTGATCCATGCCAGACATTTTTTGGATTCTGTTTTGTTTTTAGAACTGTCAGTTTATTTATTGAGATATAGATATACAGTATATATTCATTTCAAAAGTTTTACCAGGAAGGTCATACTGAGCGGGTATTAGCTGGTTTCCAGATGCATCCTGGGGGGAGGGGAAAGAGAAGAGATGAGAACCGATACCAAGTACAGTGTATAAAAACAAAACAATAATATAGACATAAAATAGGCAATTTCAAGAAAACTTAAGGAATTAAATTGCCATACAGAACATTTGAGAATGGGCAACAGAACATTAAGCAGTAAGCAAAACAACAAGATAAACGGGGCGTTATGACTGATACTAGGGGAGGGGGTAGTGCTGAGTTCAGTGTAGGGTGGAAGGCAGGCGAATTGGAGTCCACCCCAACATCAGAAGCAGTTGCAGAAGTGAATAGAGACATTACGGAGGAGAGATTTCAGAGCAGGAAAGGAAGTAGCAGAGCAAGTGGAAGGGGAAAGGAGCCCCATAGTTTAGGGAAGCGGAACGAGAAGGCAGTTTGGCCAACAGTAGATTTCATTGGTGGGAAAGCAAGAAAGTGAGAGCTAGCTTTGTGAAGGGAGTAAGAGGTAGAAGGGGGGGAAGAGAGGAGAGAAGCAATATATGAGAGGAGAGAGCTAAACCAGTTGTAACCCCCAGGTGGCACTGTCCCAAGGGCTACTATCCCTGCCTGCTTGACTACTGACAGGTTGAGGGGCCTAGGTTCTATGGCGGGTGCCTCCACCCAGAGGTCGTCAGGGTTTGTAGTGGTTAGACTAGCTTGGTCACAGCCCTCTGGGACACTGAGACCCCCTTTTATTCCCTCTATTGGCTCACACAGTACACAGGAGTTACAGCCCCAATACCTCACGTATACACACTGTTCATTCATAAAGTACCACTTACTCTCGAGACTGAATCTGCAGCACGTCTCTGAGAAGCCCCTGTAAAATAAGGTTAAACAACATACACAGCAAAATACAATATTGTTTCCACAAGTACCAACACCACAGACAGTATATAGTATAACCACAACAAATCTGATTTATTTAGGGAACAGTAACACGGGAGGGGGCAATCAGGTTAATTGGAAGAATTAAATCACAGTACTGTGCACACATACAGGGTCTGAAAAGTCACACTCTGGGTACCCAGGTTTGGGGGGTGGCTAGCCAGGTCCATTGCCAGGGGTTGGCAGGCAGGTGCAGATGGACAGAGCCCTGTAGAAGAAAATGTATGCACAACACCCAATCGTAATCTGGAGCCGGATGGCTCAGTCCATGAAGAAGTGAAACAACAATAATTAGATGACACACTTGTAATTGAAAACAGGCTGCAGTGGAATACCCTGATTTGTACTCACAGTACCCAAGCTGAGAATCGGATGGTGGATGTTCTTCTGGGTTGCCAGATCAACAGGGCATGGAGACAAGGTCCTTGTAACTGGACCCCACTGCAGAAGAAGTAGGCTGCTGATTAACTAGGATCTGCAGTTTATCCATTAAGTAGGGAAATGGGCAGACTGGGTGGGCCAAGCGGTCCTTATCTGCCGCCAAATTCTATGTTTCTATAAGTAGATAGCAAACAGATTTAGTCCGAGACAAGCTGGGGTTTGCTTCCAGCTTCAACACACAGCACAGGGGATTGGAAATAGCGATTCCCCACAAGCACCACGCTCATTCATATGTAAAAGGAAAGTACTATACCAGGCAGGCTAGATCCCGATGCAATTACTGCAAAATACCCGGGAGTACACACAGTAGCTTCAGTTCCTGACAGACCGAGCGCGATTCAGCAATTTCTCCAGTCTTCTACAGGGTGAGCCTGGTTTCCACTCTTTAGACTTCCTTCTTTCTCCTCACAAATCGAATTCAGTCCAAACTGGCTCTTACAACGGCTGCAGGCCGAACCTCAGGGCCTCACATGCGATTCTATACACCGCCGAAGCACAGAGCTCCTTCTCTCTTCACTGTCACAACTGATCTGATCTTTCCAGTCACAGAGCAGGGCATTTCCTTTAGCTCCACACCATTCTGTTGGCTGGTTCAGCTGTCACTCACAATGAGTCTCCCTCTGTTGGTGAAAAAAGGCGCCAAGGTCAAAACTACATTTCCCAGAGTCACTGCCCATACAATCCCCTTGTGGCTGGCTCAAAATTGAGAGTGCAAGTTCCGATTCATCCACAGGCGCCATTTTAAGGAACCCCTCACCATTGATTGGTCCATTTCAGCAGTTCATGACCGAAATGAAAGAGCTACACTGAAACAGTTCATGCTGAAATGAAGACAGGTTAGACAAACTACATTTTCCTCAGTCATTCCAAATGATTTCTGGCAAATAGTTATATCTTTCAACAAGGCTCCCTCTGCACATATAGCGATGTCAGAAACGGAGCGAATTGACAGGAGCTCAGGTGGGATTCGAGCATTAAATACACAGTCCCCCCATACAAACTAATTAAGTCTGCAAGCAGACAGCTCTTAAAGAGACAGTACATGGAGACTCAAATAGCACTCACTTGGAACCACATTTAAACAGCTTAAACACCGAACACCGCCCAGACTTGGAGCATTCAGGCAAGCTCCTGGAAGACTTTTGGGAACCCCCATTTGCAGGGGGGGTTACACAGTGTTTTAAAATAAATGAAGCACTGTGGGTAAGGTGCCTGGCATCATGAGAGGAGAGGAGAGGGGCAGGGATGAGTACAGAGTACAGTGGGGAGAATTCAGTGGTTTGGCAAGGATGAAGCTACAGAAGGAGTGAAAGTAGGGATTAGTCTAGCTACAGTGGTCTTTGAAGCAGCACTGTAAATAATATCTCCAGAGTCGAAAATGGGGAGAGTCATCCTAAACTGAAATGGATGTTGATAGGCCCTGTGTTCGTACATTAGAGTGTTTCGCTGGACACTGAGTGAAGAGTAAAGGAAGGTAATTGTTTTTTCAGGGCCAGCTGAGAGTAACCATGCTTCTCATCACAGTTTGTGGTGGTCACCCTGGTGATGGGTAAGTGGGTGGTTCCGCTACCCCCTACAGACCAGATGGTGATGCTGTCCTTACAACCCCATGCTTGCTGAGGACAGCAGTCCTTTGGGCTATGGAGTAGCCCTCCTCCTTCCACTAGGTGGGGGAGAATATTACTAGTCCTCTGGGGACCCTGTGTATATAGTTTGGTTAGATGGGGTGAATTGTTGTGCTCTAATAGTGGAGTAGCTTTGTAGTGTGAGTTGGCAGTATAACCTAGAGGTTAGAATAACAAGCTGCGAACAAGCATGGCACATCCAATAGACCTGAGTTTGATTCCCACAACCTCCACTTGCATAATGTGTGACTCGGAGCAAGTCACATAAACTCTCCAGTGCTCCTGGTTTGCCCCTGAAAACAGGCACTTGTGCCTAGTACGCCTTGCCTGGTTACCATAAAAACAAAGCAACAAACAAAAAAAAAAAGAGCCAGACATTTTAGTAAGTTTGTCCCTGAGGAGTTCTTTGTAGGGGATTCCCACGGATCCTTAAAATATCTAGCCAGGGTCTATTCGTCACGGAAGGCCTTGGGCAGCTGAGATATGCCGTGATGAAGAACATTTCTCAGACACACTTAATAAAGGCAAGACATTGTGGGTTTCGGGGGCATAACCTCTATGAAGGGATAGACTACTTCCCTGCAAGAGAATACAGGTGTGTGTGTGTGTGTGTGTGTTTTAGTTGGTCCATGAAGCTGCTGCTTTCAACTGTGCTGTAGCTGCAGAAGAGTAAAAGGAGCCGATGCACCCTACATCCAGTGTCTGTTTTTATGCAGCACTGTCATTGTTTTCACTGGCCTGAGCTGGAGGTGAATATGGAAGACCCTGAGGGGCTTGTGGAGTGGCTCTGTGTAAGTCGGAGACTGTGCTAGACCCTTTTAAAAACATAAATGTTCAGCAGAGGTGCCCCTCCCCATGAGCCATGTGACACCCCTAGCTGGGTGGGTGGGGGGCTACAGCAGTATGCCAGGGCCTCAGTTTTTAACTGTGGCAGGTGGCAGGTAAGCATCAGTGATTGCCCTGACAAGCTGATAAGGATATGAGGAGGATTCTTCAGGTCACCTAAGAAACACCAGTGGCCAGATTTTCAAACAGCCCTGAATACCACAAGCCCCTGGTGTGCCAAACGTACGGTGCATGGGGTTTGCTGTTTTCTCTAAGACAGCGATCTGGACTTTCTATCCCGTGTGCCAATTGCCACAAGTTAGACCAGCTTTTTCTAGTCTAGCTTGTGGCAATCCTGGTTACTCTTGTTTTGGGGCTTGTGCCAGATAGAAATGTTGAAACGTAGACTTTGACGGCAGATAAGAACCGCTTGGCCCACCTAGTCTGCCCATTTCCCTACCTGATGGAAAAGCTGCAGATCCTAGTTAACCAGCAGCCTACTTCCTCCTACCCCAACTAGAATTGCCTTATGTCTGTCCCATGCATTCTTGAATTCCCCCACTGTTTTTGACTCCACAACCTCCTCAGGAAGGCTGTTCCATGCATCCACAACCCTCTCTGTGAAAAAATACTTCCTAACATCACCTTTGAGCCATTCCCTCCTCTGTCTTCAAATTGTGCCCCCTTATTCTTGTACATCTTTTTCTGAAAGATGCTACCCTCTTGAACTTTGTTGAGTCATCTGAGGTACTTGAAAGTTTCTATCATGTCCCCCCTTTCTCTCCTTTCCTCCAGGGTATACATATTAAGCTCCTTTAAAAGACAAAGAAGCTCTGTGCGCAAACACTGAGGAAAGGGTTACCCCCAAAAGGCATTTGGCTGGAAGCCAAGTTTCAAGAAAATGCAAAATCACACATGCCCACACAATGTAAAGCATCATGGGCTGCATATGCAAATCACCACAGAATGTTATGCTGGTTTAACTTTAAGCAGAATTGCATGGTGCCAAAAGGCCTCTCACACAGTTTGCAAAGGGTGCTGACAGATGACATAAACACGTGTTTCGTCCTACCAGGACTCATCAGTATGCCTTGTCTGTTTGACACCCCAGTAGAATGAACCAGCTACCCTAAGCCGGTCTGTCTGGGTTATGTTGTGGTGAACCCATTAAAATACAAAACAATTTAAAAAACAAAGAACCTCTGTGCACAAACACTGAGGCAAGGGTTACCCCAAAGGGCATTTGGCTGGGAAGCCAAGTTTCAAGAAAGTACAAAATCACACATGCCCACACAATGCAAAGCGTCATGGGCTGCATATGCAAATCGCTACAGAACGTTATGCTGGTTCAACTTTAAGCAGAATTGCATGGCCTCTCACACAGTTTACAAAGGATGCTAACAGATGACATAGACACGTGTTTCATCCTACCAGGACTCACCAGTATGCGTCGTCTGTTTGACACCCCAGTGGAATGAACCAGCTACCCTAAGACGGTCTGTCTGGGTTGTTGTTGTGGTGAACCCATTAAAATAAAAAAAAATATTTAAAAGACAAAGAACCTCTGTGCGCAAACACTGAGGCAAGGGTTACTCCAAAGGGCATTTGGCTGGGAAGCCAAGTTTCAAGAAAATACAAAATCACACATGCCCACACAATGCAAAGCATCATGGGCTGCATATGCAAATCACTACAGAATGTTATGCTGGTTTAACTTTAAGCAGAATTGCATGGTGCTGAAAGGCCTCTCACACAGTTTGCAAAGGGTGCCGACAGAAGACATAGACATGTGTTTCATCCTACCAGGACTCCTCAGTGTGCCTCGTCTGTTTGACACCCCAGTAGAATGAACCAGCTACCCTAAGCCGGTCTGTCTGGGTTATGTTGTGGTGAACCCATTAAAACAAAAAATGATTTAAAAGACAAAGAACCTCTGTGCACAAACACTGAGGCAAGGGTTACCCCAAAGGGCATTTGGCTGGGAAGCCAAGTTTCAAGAAAATACCAAATCACACATTCCCACATTAGTCTCTCTTTGTATAACTGCTGGTGTAGATCCTGCACCATTTTGGTTGCCCTCCTCTGGACAGCCTCCGCTCTGTCTATGTCTTTGCGGAGATGGGGTGCAAGCTGCCATAAATTGGTAAAGTGTCACAACTGCACTCGATGTACTAAATTGGGTGCAGTTGCAGCAAAGGTGTTTGGTGCAGCTGCCAAAAAACTAGGTTTGATGCAAGGCTTGATGCATACCCTGCGTCCACCCTTCAAAAATCAGGCCCCCAAGAGTTTAAACAGAATACTGCTTCATTCCTTTTTTTATATTGCTACCCTCCTCGCTGTACCAGGTTCCTCTCTTCTGGGATCCCTAGGTCGTATGGTCCTGTAGTCCCGCCCCAGGTACCTCCCTCCAGATACTGGCCAGTCTGTCCCCATCCTACCTCGGTTTACCCCCCTGGCAGGGCTGAGGGGGGGACCTACAATCCCCTCCCATGGTCCTTAAGTCTGTGTCAGAAGGCTTGCCAGCTCCTTCTATGGAGCCTGGTTTTGGGTGTTCTCGGGTTGACCGGGTCCTGTCTACGGGAGTCCGGTGCAGGTTTTTCCATTTTCTTCCCAGCCCACAGGACGTCCGCACACTGGGGAAGCAAAGGGGCAGAGCACGTCATGACATTCTTGACGCTCTAGCTCCCGGCAGACGTCCTCCCACCCTTCAGTGTGCAGTCTCGCTGCACCTCCACCTGTGGTCACCCAGGTGGCGGTGTCGCAGCGGGACTTGCATCCCATCCCACCTGGAGGAGGAGAGCAGCCACTGGGTGCTCAATCCTTCTCCCAGCTGGCCCTCAGCTGCCGTGTCTGTTCCAGACCCGGGTCGCTGGCGTCATGGCGGTAGCCTACCACTGCGCCCGGCAGACCCAGCTCAATACTACTTCATTTCTGTTAAAAAAGGTTGTGTGTGATGAGGATCATGAGGGGAAAGAATGTTCCATCATTTATTTAGTAATTTTTTTTTTAATTCAAAGGAGTTTTAGTTTAGGGCTTTGTTGAAAGTTTGCAACTGAGTAAAGGGGGCTGCAGTGTTTTGATGGCATTCAAGGAATGAGTGGAATAGGTTATAAATTCTGTATATGATTTGCCCAAATTCCAAATTCCAGTGACTAAGCTTGTTCCAAACAGTGCAAGTCTGGGGGAATAACATGATGATCTTGGAACTCATTTAGCCAATCAGGAAGCAGAACATTTCCAACCCATTTCATAAACCTTATGTTTACATTGATACATAAATGGTTATGAACACAAAACAGCTCATGGGGCTGAATATCTTAAATTCTGGTTTGGGACTCTTCACTCTCCTCCCGCCCTCTCAGATCCACTGACGCACGCACTCTAGCTGTTCCTCGTCGCTCTACCTCCATAGGCCAGGAAGCTTACTCCTACTGCTGCCCAAAGCTTTAGAACTCACACAGCCACCTCCTATCAGACTTTCCTCCTCCCCATTTTCAATTTCCTTAGCCCTTCATAATTTCTATTCCCCTAACTGCACTTGTTCTTAGTCCCTCTTCAATCCTCCAACCCTGGTGCATTATCCTTTAGCTCTACTTTACTTCTGTTCTCCTAACTGTACATGTTACTAGCCCCCCTTTGCAACCCTCCCTACCCTTGCGCACTATCCCTGACTTACCTCCTGTCTTCCAAATGAACCCTTCCTTTGGTTACGTCCTCATATGCTACCACCTGTTATACCCCCTCCTCCCACCCCAACCACAACCTACTGTGCCATTTTGACTCTCTACTACTATCCACAACCCACTGTGTTATTTCAACACTCTACTGCTGTCCTTCCCCGAACAACTACTCCCTACCACCACTGATGCTCTCCCTTTTTCTATTCCTAGTTTACCCCTATTTTCTTCAGCCTCCCTATTCCTTATTCCTCTCCTCCACTCCGTTCCCCCACCACATTCCACTCCTCCTCCCTGCTCCTGTTCTCTCTCTTTTTCTGCCTGGTCCTGTCCCCCTTGCAGGGTTCTCTGTCATCTTGAAGGGGTATAGATCCTGGCTCCCTCTCTTCTACCCCTCTTTCTCCCTCCCACTTTCTTTTTTTTTTTTTTTTTTTTATACTTTCTGTTTATCCCCTTGTCTCTTTATGCCAGAGCTCTGCTCTGTCAGGAGACTCTTGTATCTGCCCCGCTTCCATGCCTTGTCTGTAATCTCCAGAGGACCCCATAGTGCCTGGTTTACCCCCAGGTGGGGTAGGAGGTGGGGCCCATACTCTCCGATACTTATTTGTCTTGTCAGGTCCCCTCAACGACCAGGCAGGCAGGAGCCATCAGAGCCAGTACCGGTGCTCCTTCTTCATAGCACTCTGGCATCCTTTTTCCATGTTCTCCCTCACTTCCTATGTAGTTTATGCCCTGACGTCCAGGTGTTGAGCACTGATGTCTACCACGCAACTCCCCTAGCCCATCCCACTATCTACAGGACTTGTCACACTTCGGGCCTCTGCCTGGGGTCAAACAAGTTGTGGGCCTTAATTCCCCTTCCCCCAGAGAAGATGAGCAGTCCCTGGGACGCTTCAGTCTTCTTCCCCGGCCGGCCCTCCAGTGACCTGGGTCACTGGCGTCACAAGCGGAAATCCAACCGCTGTGCCAGTGAGCCGGCTCTTCCCCACTTTCTAATCCTGACCCCTTGCAGGGTTCTCTGCATCCTGAAGGGGTATAGCTTGGTGCTGTCTCTCTCTTCCCCCTTCCCTTCCTGCCCACCTCCCTACTTCCTCATCCCTCTCCTTTTCCTCTGCCCTCTCTTCTCTACCTCCCCACTCCTTTTCTGCCTGCTCCTGTCCCCCCTTGCAGGGTTCTCAGCATCCAGAAGGGGTTAGATCTTGGCTGTCCCTCTCTCGTCTTCTTCCATCTCCCACCTTCTACCCCTTGCCTGTCCACTTCCCCACTTGTCTTACAACTGCCCTCCCTTGGATATACAATAGCACTTCAAACCATGTGCTCAGCCTACTACTTCTAGCACTTCAACTGTGTTATCCATCCTCTAACCATTACCCTACCGGATCACCTGCTCTTGGGTTGTTGCAATGTTCGTTATATCCAAACATGGTTTTGTTTAACCTGGCCAGTTGATCTAGGTTATTTCTGCTCTGTAATTGTACTACACTGTTTTGTTTTAGTAATTGTACTTGTATTGCTCTGTTATTGCTATGTGTTTGCCTGTTCTCCCAATTCTTGTACCCCCCCCAACCCAGGACACTTCAGGAAGCGAGCTGCTTACAGCTCATATTATCTTTCCTGGCGAAATATTTTCCAAATAAATAAAAAATAAAATATTCAGTGGGCTGTGCAAACATGGTGCAAAGACATGCGCTGCACTTACGCTAGCATCCAATCCAGTGACTGCTATATTCAATCAGATAGTGAACTGGAGCTATCCGACTGAATATCAGTCTGTGTTAGCGCAGTGCTGAATGAAACCACGCTGTCCCTACATGGTACTGGGCTGTATATAGCCCACAGAGAATAGCGCTCCCTGGAACAAATATCTCAGGGACCCCTGTGGGCTACATTCAGCCACAAAATGCCGATGAGTCCATTGGGTATGCAAGGCACTAAGGGGCAGTTTGCATGCCCATTATGGGCTCATTTGCATGGTGTGCTGCAGCCCATTAGCACCCATCCTGTGTGTGTGTGATGGGTTTCCTGGTGTCTAGAGGCACCCACAACCCCTGAACACCTGTCTCACGTATGTTGTCATATCTGTCATATCTGGTGGCAACCCCCACACCCTGAACACTATCCCTGGTGTCTAGTGGCATCCCTGAACACTCATCCCATGTAAACATTCCTGTCCCTTGTATCTAATGATAACCCCCCAACCCTGTGCCCTCCAAATACCCATTCTGTGTATGTTTTCATATCCCTGGTGTAAAGTAGCACCCCCCCCATCCCTCTGAGCACCCATTGTCATCAATACAGAATATCCTGGTGTCCAGTGGTTCCCTCAACCCTCCTCGAATACCTGTTGACATACATAATGGTGTGCAATCACAGTCCAGCATTCCCCCTACCTGCCCTGCCCACACACAGAACATCACCAAGCACACACACCTCCCCCGCCAGAGTATCCATGGATGTGCTGAGACTTCCGATACGGTGACTGGCAAAGCCCATCTCTCAGCTAGCTGCCATATGAACTGTCAGTGAGGGTGCGTATAGGGGTGGGGGGTACCAGTAGACAGCAAGGATATGAAAACTTACGTGTGATGGGTGTTCAGGGGGGCAGGGGTACCACGAGATAACAGGGGCAACACCTTTGCAGGTATGATTGGTGATATGGGGTGCCTGTCAACAGTGAGTTGGAGGCACGGGCTTAGCACCCAATTAAGTTGTGGTTTTCAAGCCAGCCCAGTGGCGCTGAGGGTTGAGGCGGTGGATGCTACACACCTTGTGCCACACTGGCAATCCAGGTTTGGGAAAGAACATGGGTCATCGGGTCAGCAGGGGAGGGAGGAGGGAAGGATCGAGCATCTGGAGGACTGCTTTCCCCTCCGAGGGTGGGTTCTGGGGTATGCCTGCTCTGTAAGTGGCTCCTAGTGGAGACCAGGGGTGCTACAGGTAGCAGGCTTGACGTTATGTTGGGGGCAAAGCGGTGGAGGCCAGGCTGCACCTAGGTGCGCTCCAGATTCCTTGGCAAGTCCCTGTAATTTCAGAAAGGCCGCCAAGGGTGGGCAATTTCCAGGGGGCTGGACTTCGCCGAGGAACTGGTGAGGATACCAGGTAAGGAGGGCTTCAGATAGGGAGTAGAGGCAGAGACGAGACGGTTCCCTGGAGAGATGCCCTAACCCCCAGGAGAAAAACAGAATTCACAAAAAAAATTAAAGTTGTGGTTGTCAGTGGCAGTAAATATCACTACTTTGGGGACCATTTCCTGCCATTGCAAACCTTTGAACATGCCACTGCACCTGTATGAAAGAGGGACCCCCACATTTGCATGGGCACAGTGTTATTTTAGCACTCGGGTGCAAATGGGTTTAGGGCATGCTAAATAGCCTCTGACTATGGCCTCCCCGAGCGCAAGCCACAAACCTGGGTAGTGCCAGGGCAAACCATGTTAGTGCCAGTGCTAACCTGTGAATATCGGACCCATGGGCCATCCTGTTTGCCCATTTCATTTTTGGCCCTTTTAGTTGAGGCTCTGCTTTGTGATGGGTGTTCTATCTATGGGACTTCCTGTTTGCTATAAGATAGTAGAGCTTAAAGTTTGGGGTCTTTCATCTAGTTACATAGTATTGACACATATCACAGTTCTTACACGTGTTTCTAACAAAAACTACATTTTTTTAAGACTCTTTTTTACCTTCCTGTCTCTCTCTAGAGCCCTAGACTGTCTCCAGTGGGACACATGACAGATCTTCTCCTGCCCGCCTGAAATCCCCAGCCCACCTACTGGATGGGGCTCTCACTTCTGCTCATCCTGGACCACCAACCCCCTGGATCTGAGCCCCCAGGACAGGACTGCCATCTTCTACCAGCGACCTTCCTGGAATCAAGTGGGTGGCCAGGATTCTTGCATGGGGAGCATCCGGTGGCAGGCCATAGGATCCGGCATTGGGCATGGTGGTCTGTCCCTTGGCCCACCTTCGCCTACTAGGACTCCAGGTTATTTCCCTGTTTTTCGAGATCCCATGAGTACAGAAGTACAGTGATACCCTGCATGCAACGGGCGTGCTCCCGCACCCATGCATGAGGCTTCCACTGCTGCTCTACCCCTCCAAGCGTGCTGCAAGTTGTGGCATCCCCCAGCTACCGCCAGGAGCCACTCGAACTGTGGCAAGCAAATCCATCCTCCCACAGGAAAGGAGAACAGTCCTCCAGAGGCTCAATCCTTTCTTGCCTCTGCCAACCCCCGACGACCCAAGTCCGTTCTTGAACCCGGGTCCCCAGCTTGGGACAAGGTGTGTCGTCCAACGCCTCAACCCTCCGCACCACTGGTCCACAAAAACTAAATTTTTAATGATTTTCTTTTATAAAAATAAAGTACAACAACATCTTCTGGCAGTATTTAAATACCTGAAGCAAGCTCAGTGCAACAGATTGCAGCAGAGAGTTTTTGTGTAAACATACCAAATATAGTGCCCATACTCTTTGTATAAAAGAGTAAAGAATTAATCTAAGTTTTTTAAAAGAAACCTATTTATTGCCTAGATTCAATGAGCATACGTCACCTGGAGTAATGCTTGTTTAACAGTATTGCTAGTCAGAAGGCTAATTGTATGACTGAGTTGTTTAACTGTTTTATGGATGCTTTGGCTCTGGCAGCCTCTGTCCCCCGTGGGACTGTTACACTGTTGGGGTACTCTGAAGGCAAAGAAACACTCTTGAGGAGGATTCTACCTCTAAATGAGCAGCAGGAATATAATTCCTTTGGGTTAAAGGTATCTTAGGAAGGAACCCAAGAAGAGAAGCGAGTTGCTGGAGGAGGAGGGATAATGGGAGCAAAGAAACAAAGCTTCCAGATTAGGTTGGAGGAAGCTGGTTTAAATAGCCTGGGTGGGTGGGGTGGGGGCTGGTTGCTCTGGCAGATGGAACTGGAAGCATAGCTTTTTAAATCTGCAGGAAAGAGCCCATGTTCTTAGACTAGATCGACTCCTGCTGCTTGTCTCCAGCTAAGCTGTTTTATTTATTTTTTTCACAGTTTGTTGATCAGGAAAGGCATACTGAGCCAAAGCTTATTATTATTAGGTGTGACCCAGGGGGCACAAGAGATTAATGACTTGCTCAGGGTTACATTGTAAGTGGTGGCTGTGGGATTCAAACCCATATTTTCTGGGTCTCCAGGTTCACAGCCTGGTTCTTCAACCCACACACTGTACAGCCTCCCCAACTCATAAGGCTCTTTATTTAGCATTTCCAGTATCCCAGTGACTACTGACTATGATGCCGTAAACTATAGACTTTGACTAGAGCTGTGCTTTTGTGATGGTATTATCATGGCAAATATGACATAAGTCATGAAAACTGCAGTAAAATCACACAAAGTCATGGATGCATGTTGTATTACCCAAACCTGCTTTGTTTTGACATGTATGTTTGTAAGCACATCAGTAACAGAGAAACAGAAGTTGACAGCAGAAGATCGCTAAGTCCATCTAGTCTGCCCATTTGTTTTAGACCTATTTTGACACTCTAGTTACCCTTTGTAGTCAGGGCTCCCTTGTGTCTATTCCATGCATTATTGAATCCCACCACCTCTTGGGGCAGGCTGTTCCAAGCACCCACCACGCTTTCTGTGAAGAAAAACGTCCTGGTGTTGGTAGAGAATCTCCCTCCTTGCAGCCTGAGGTCATGTCCCCTGGCCCTGGAGCTCTAAATGTTTAAAAAGGTTTTGGCAGCAGCACATCGTAGTGCCAGATGGGAGCCTGGGGTTTCTGTGCAAAACCCAGAATCCCACACTGAGGCTAACCAGGGGTCAAGCCTGTCAAAGAAGTGAGGCACTTCGGCCCAGTGGCGCTGAGGGCTGAAGCGCTGGATGCTTTACCTCACACCACACCAGCAACCCATTTTCAGGAATGAGCATGGGCCGCTGGGGGTCAGCGGGCCGGAGAAGGATCGAGTGTCCTCTGGACTGTTCTCCTTCTCCGGGGGGGGGGGACACCAGCAATTGGTGCACTACTGGCTCCTTCTACAGCAGGGGGAGGCGAGGCAGACGCTCGGAGAAACGCAAACGGGAGCATGCATGTTAGCTCTGTGTGGCATTATTGCATGTCCTCACCTTAGGCGGGAAAACACTGGAGGAAAAGGGTCCTGACGTGCTCCATGGCTGCTGATCCCACGCAGCCGCCGCCCCTGCTACTAGCAGCAACACCCCTCCAGCACCAAATCCATGAGAAAGGCGGGTTGAGGGATCCCCGTAGCCCACCACAAGGGCAAGAAGCCGTGGGGCAGCTGGAGGAAGAGCTGCGAGAGGGACGGGCTGGGGGATCTGGCAAGAAGTACTGCCATCGGGGATCAGTAGGATAAACAAATTAAAAAAAAAAAAAGTGAGGCACAAAGTCGCAGGATTGTCATGGCAAATGTAAACTACAACTGTGTTATGAACATATGAAATTGCCAGCAAAATCAGGCCTCATGGTCTATCAAGTCTGCTCGAGTGTGCAGCTAGCCCCTCTTTACGCAACTGCCCCTCCCTTCCCAGTGCCCCTTTTCCTTACCCTGTCCCAACCCCTTGTTGTTATAGAAAATGCTACAAATCATTGTGCTGCCACAGAAAGTATGGAACATTCTGGCAGAAAATAATGTCTTTTTTTTTCCCCATAAAATTCAGGAAATCATGTCAGGCTTGCGTTTCTGACCTAGAGAAAAAGGAATGAAAACATTCCAATAAAAAATAGTTTCTAGGGACATGGATATGGTGCACTTATCCACATTTTTGGCAGAATATTTTCCCATTCAGAACTGGACTGGAAGGTCTTCAAGCTGGCTCCTCCCACCCACCCAGGTGGTAACTCCCTTGGCACCATCCCGTGACATCAGATCTTCCTTTCCACTGGAAGAAGAAGGTTCTCTTCTTATCGCTCCATGCTGAGTAGACCCTTTGCATTTCAAAACTTCCAATTCTGTATGTCTTCAAGTTGGTTTTTGAATTAGTTTGAAATTCTCATCGGCAGGGATGATCGAAGTTGCCATCCAGTTTTAAAAGATGTGACTGCGGGCAGAAGATATCCTGGATGGACCCACACACCTCGTGTGTCTACTGCCTAGGCCATGATCACGAACCCCAGGCTTGTGGCCTTTGTTGCACCTTGTATCCCAGTACTTTGGAGGACCAGAACACTTGACTCCTTCTTGGGCAACCAGATGAATGGGACCCTCCCGTTCGATTGAACGACCCCCCTCGGGTGGTCTCTGCAGCTGTGGGGTCTACAGAACAACTCGCAGCTTTCAAAGAGGTGGCAGCTCAGACTGCAGAGCATACTTCTTTGTCTTCAGCTTTTGTGCCACTTTCCTTTCACACCACCTTTACGGGGCCGTTTAGGGATTTGTGCCAGTCACTTCCCACTCTTGGGCAGGGTCCCTCTAAGGGCACAGAGTCCTATAGATCATCTAAAAAGGTGACTAAGAAAAAGTCTCATAAATGATTGTTGGATTGCAAGTGCTCCCGGGCCTCGGATTCCTGTGCTTCATTGGTAATCCTTTGGTCCATGCTGCTAGCCCCATGGTCTCCCCATCAGGCCTGTCAGCTGAGACACACGTTGACCAACCTGTAAATATTTTTCTAGAGCCAGTCGATGCATTGTCACAGGACGAGGTGGATACCTCACTTTCTAGGACTCTGGTCCGACCTATTACCTCATAGGGAGGGTCGGATCAGCTTCCTGATCCTCTTCCTAACCCTCAGGATCCTGTTCCCTCTGCTTTCACCAGCTCCTTCTCTTTCTTGCTTTCAGGTTCACGAGCAGTCGATGTTGAGGACCTGTAGTCAGGGTAGAGTAGCCTTCGCCAACATTGGTGTTCCTGTTCTTGGCACTTGGGCAAGCACCGCCGCTGCTATTCTTCAACTTCTTCCACCTCGGGCAAGGAGAGGCTCCACCGCAAAATGCTCCAGTGCTATAAAGAGCTAATGTGGCATCAGCTTATGTTTTCCAGGCTAAGCCAATCCCAGCCCCCACCCAGCTCTTCTGTGACTCCCACCACCGATGCCTCAGCCTTCTTTGGCTTGGCTGGTTCTAGCTCGGCCTGTTCTGGCCTCTCTGCCCATTCAGATGGAGTTGCCTCCTGAGCAGCCAAAGGATGGTTCCCCTCCTAAGGATGTCCATACTACTCCCAGGCTTCCCTGTCGGCTGTCGGTCACCTTTATTCGTAATAGATAGGAGGAGTGCCGGAGGACTGGAAGAGGGTGGATGTAGTGCCTTTACATAAGGGAGGCAGTAAGGAGGTGAAGGGGAACTACCGACCTGTCAGCCTCACGTCAGGGGTGGGGAAGGTAATGAACTCATTAATCAAGGAGAGGGTAGTGGATTACCTGGAGGAGAGTGGCTTGCAGGACAGTAGACAGTATGGCTTCACGAAGGGAAAGTCTTGCCAGACAAACCTAATTCAGTTCTTTGATTGGGTGACTCAGCTGATTGACTAGGGAAGGGGGAGTGATGGATGTGGCCTATCTTGACTTCAGTAAGGCCTTTGATGCCTTTCCCCATAGGAGGCTGGTGAGCAAGATGGAAAGCCTGGGGTTGGGTGGGAAAATAACAAACTGGGTGGAGGCCTGGCTGTCAGGAAGAACTCAAAGGGTGGTGCTAAATGGGGTGCACTCCGGGACCATGAGGATGAAGAGTGGAGTTCCACAGGGGCCAGTTTTGAGTCTGCTTCTCTTCTACATCAGTGATATTGCTTAGGGTTTGAGGGGGATTGTGCGCTTATTTGCTGCTGATACAAAAATATGCAGTGGGATGGACACACACCAGCGGGGGTGGAGGACATGAGGGAAGACTTAAAGACACTTGAAAAATGGTCTGGGACATGGCAGCTGAAATTTAATGCCAAGAAGTGCGCTGTGATGCACTTAGGGAGTAGGAACAGAAGAGCAGGGACACCCTAGGTGTGGAGGAAATCAAAGTAATAGAACAGGAGAGGGGATCTAGGGATCATAGTCTCCTTAAACCTTAAGGTAGGAATGCAGTGTAACAGGGTGGTGGGAAAGGCCAATGGAATGTTGGAATGCATAGGCAGGGGTATTACTAGCAGAAGGAAGGAGGTGGTAATGCCCCTTTACAAAGCCATGGTTAGGCCGCACCTGGAGTGTGGGGTTCAGTTATGGATGCCACAGCTCCGCAAGGATATAGATGCGTTGGAGAGGGTTTAGAGAAGGGCAACCAAGATGGTACACTGTATGCAGGGAAGGTCGTACGAGCAGAGGTGTAAGGAGCTGGATCTGTACACGCTGGAGACAAGGAGGGCAAGAGGAGACATGACTGAAACTTTTAAATATGTAAAGGGGCTCAATAAAGTGGGAGAAGAGGGTTTACTTAAGAGGAAGTAGGGGGTCAAAACAAGAGGGCACAGCCTCAGACTGCAAGGAAAAAGATACAAGGGCAATGTAAGAGGGGCGTTTCTTCATGGAGAGGGTGGTGGAGTCCTGGAATAGACTACAAGATGGAGTGGTTGGGGCTAAATCAGTGGAAGAATTCAATAGGGCATGGGACAGGCATATGGGGCTGAGTATCGGGGGGAGGGTGGGGGCTGGCATGGAGGGGGAGGTGCAGGGGAAACAAGGACAGACTAAATGGGCCGGTATGGTCCTTTTCTGCCATCAAGCTTCTATGATTCTAGACCCTGCAGGGTCAGCTGGGACTTGGGTGGTCGACTGCTTTTTGGCAAATCCTTGGAGTCTGAGGACTCCCCCTGCACTCCCATCTGGTGTACATGGAATTGGGGGAGGATTTTTCTGCAGAGCATGGCCCTGTGTCTTTTGGGGGCTTGCTCTGTCTCATTTTGGAATCAACCAGGATTCGGATAGAGCCCATCCAGAAATGGGCCAAATGTCCCATGACTGAAATTCTTGACTGATGTGACTCCCCGGGGGTTGCTTTTCCAGTCGCCAAGGCTATCCTTGGCCCCACTCTGGAGCTTTAACAGCACCTTGCCTCCTGCTCTGTGCCATCAGCTCATATGGCCTGCAAGTATGCGGTCCCTGTGGGTTCCCTGTGGGGTCTCACAGAACATACCTCGGGTGAGGGCTTGGTGGCTGGCTCGATCATTTGGTATACCAGCAATATTAGGGGCATGGACAAACCTTTCAACAAGGATGCAAGAAATTGGATCACATGGCCAAAAAAGTCTATTCGGCATCCTTTCTCGGCCTCCGGCAGGCGAGTTCAGCTCTTCTGATGGCCCATTTCACCCATACCTTACTCTGCATTCTCGACAAGGTACTTCCTTGGCTCCCTGCTGACTTACAGACTGTGATCAAGCAGGTCTGAGACCAGGGCCAAGCAGTGGCCAAACAGGAGCTCCAGACAGCCATGGACATCGGTGATTCCTGTGCCCATTCCATCACTGCCATGGTAGCCATGCACCGCAGGGCTTGGCTGCAGATTTCAAGGTGGCAGATGTCCCCTTATTGGGCCTCGAATTGTTTGGGCTGGGGTCAGAAAGACATCTCACTCAGATTGAGAAGTCCTGTGCCACCCTGAACTTTGTCACCTCTGCCTAGAGGGATCCCAAGGGCTCCAAGCATCAGAGGAAGAAGCCCTTTTGGTGCCTCTCTACATCTGCGGCCAAGTTGTCCCAGCCCCCAGCTGGGTAGCAGACCCAGGCTTTGTGTCCTCAACTGAAATCACTTGCTTCAGTCATCCGAAACATGTGGTTGAGGCCCTTCTGCTTCCTCAGCTGATCCCTCTTCCGCCTCCAAGCCTGCCCAGTGATGGGATGGGGGATGCCTCTGTCATGCCATCCTGACTCCCCTGGGTCCTCCTGTGGAGATCCGGCTCCGCCACTTCCTTTTCACCTGGGTCCTCAAAGTATTTGGTCAGGGACTACCTCTAGAATTCGAGACTTCCCCACCATGCTGAGCCCATGCCTCACGGGAGAACATAGTGTCCACTGACATGCTCTCAGCCCTTTGTGAAGACATTGCCGAGCTCCTCCAGGAGGAGGTTGTGGTTAAAGTCATGGACCCTGCAGTAAGCCCAGGGTTGGTTTCCAGGTACTTCCTGGTCATAAAGTGGTTGGGGAGCTGATGCCCCATCTTAGATCTTCACAACGTGAACAAATTCCTTTGGTCATGCACCCTCAGTATGGTCACTCTGTCTCACATAGTTCCATCCCTGTAGCAGAACATGTGGTTCTTCTCTGTAGATCTTTGGGATGTGTTCTTCCGCAATCCCATCTGCTCATCCTACTGTTGGTTCCTTTGGTTCTGAGCAGAGGGGATTCTCTATGAGTTCCAAGCCATGCCCTGTGGCCCCTCCTTGGCTCCCAGGATCTTTGCCAAGTGCATTGCAGTGGTAGCAGCCTACCTGAGATGACAAGGAGTCCAGGTGTATCCCTACTTGGATGACTAGCTGATGGCGGGTCCCTCCAGCCAGGGAGGTGGTGGAGTGGTCCATGGACCTGGTCCACCAGACATGCTTGCCCTTTGGTCTCCTGGTGAATGAGGCCAAGTCAGAACTCATACCTTCGCTGGTGATGCATTTCATTGGGTTGGAGCTCCGTCGGGCTGGGCAGAAGTTCTCAACTTCTTTGCTCAGTCATTTCAGGTTGGGCAGTTGCGCACTGCTCAGATTTCCTGTGCCTCCTAGGATTCATGGTAGCATGCAGCAGCATGGTCCATTGGGCCCAGTGGAGAATGCACTCTCTGCAGTTGGAGTGCGCCAGTCAGTGGTCTCAGTGCATGGTCCACTTCCACTGGCCAGTCACTGTGACCCAGCTGATATGGGATGCCATACAGTGGTGGTTAGTCCCAGAACATCTTCAGGAAGGAATCCCATTTGTCTGCCCAGAGCTGACATTCACCATCATGACCAATGCCTCACTAATGGGCTGTGGTGCCCACCTGTGGGAGCACAGAGTCCCTGGACTCTGGAACCCTGAGGAGTCCTGATGTCATATCACCCTGCTGGAGCTTCAGGCAGTTCGGCTGGCACTGACAGACTTTGCTCCTCACATTCGGGGTCAGATTGTTCAGGTCCAGATGGACAACACCATGACCATGTACTGCCTCAACAAACAGAGCGGGACACACCCCCTTCTTCTGTGCAGGGAAGCTCTCAGCATCTGAACCCTCATGCTCAGCCTGAATGCCAGTCTCCTGGCCATCCATGTGGCCAGCATGTCCAGTCAGCTGGCGGACACCCTCAGCTGGGTGGGTGAGGCTTCTCACGAGTGGTCTTTCCATCAGAAAGTAGTGCACAGTTTGTTCTTCCAGTGGGATACCCTTCTGGCTTATGTGTTTGCCTTCAGGGAGAATGCCAATCTGAGGCTGTATTGTGCCTGCCCCCCTCAGCAAGGAATGCTGCAGGGGGATGCCTTCATGAGGCCCTGGACCTCTGGCCTCCTGTGTGCCTTCCCTCCATTTCCTCTGATCCACAAAGTGCTGATCAAGGCCTGGAGGGACAAGGCACAGATGATCCTCTTGTCTCCAGACTGGCCCCACCAGTTCTGGTACCCCAATCTCCTCAGCCTCAGTTGCAGGCTCCAGTGGCTTCTTCCTCTGTGCCCAGACCTGCTCTCTTGCAGTGAGGGGAAGGTATTCCATCCAAACCTTTAATCCCTGCACCTGACATCCTGGTTCCTGAGCAGCTAGAGTTCCAGGCTTTGGGTCTCTTTGACAATGTCCTCACTGTGGTCAAGGCTTCTTGGAAGGAGTTGACCCGAACATTTATTTATTTATTTGTTTTTTGTTTAACGTGTAAATACACTAGACAATAATGTTGCTTATATTCAGGCACGACCCGGGAGAGTACAGACAGGGGAGACCAGAGTCAACATTAAAGAGTATTTCATGACGCAGCATGAGGTGAGCACAAACATTTGAACAGTATACAGCCAGGTACAGTCATTATGCCTTTAAACGGAAGAGGTTCTCCATTTGGTGCCAGGACAATGGGTTTGACCCCTTGTCTTGCCCAGTGGCTAGCATTCTCGATTACCTTTGGTCCTGTCTCAGTCAGGCCTTTCAGTCGATAACCCTTATGGTGCACCTGGCAGCCATCTTGGCATACTGTGCGCGGATGGTATGCTGTCAGTGCAGGAGAGTGTCGTCTGGCACTTTTTTAAAGGCATTGACCACATTTCTCCTCTGGTGCATAAACCATCACCCCCTTGGGACTTGTTGCTGGTGTTGGCAAAGCTCATGGGCAAGCCATTCGAACCAGGGCACAAGTTTGAAATGTCTCACCTGTCGTGGAAGACTGCCTTCTTGGTGGCTATCATGTCCACCAGAAGGATCAGTGGGCTCCAGATGCTCTTGGTGGAGCCTCCTTATTTGGTCTTCCACAGCAACAAGATTGTCCTTCTCTCCAACCCAGAGTTCCTCCCAATCAGGTGATGAATTTCCCAGAGTTTTTCACCAAGCACACCTCGGAGGCTGAGCACAGGCTCCATACTTTGGATCCACGGTGAGCACTTGCCTATTATAAGGAGCACACATCTGGAGTTCAGGGAGCGGTTCGCTGGCTATTTATCACCTATGCTGAAGCCACACCTGGCCAACCTGTAGCTAAGCAGATGATTGGCTGGTGAATTGTATTTTGCATTGACATCTGCTATAGGTTGGCTGGTAGGGAGCCTTCCATAGGGCTAAGGGTTTATTCCACCAGACATACCACTGTGTTGGTGGCTGCTTCCAGGTATTCCCCTATCCAGGAAATCTGCAGGGCTACTTGGAAGTCAGCACACACCTTTATCTCCCATTACCACAACGACCTTGAGTCATGCTGGGATGCTGGTTTTGGGTTCTTGTTTCTCCAATCTCTCTTCCCTAAATAGAGGGTGTGTACCTTGCCCCCTCCTCCATGGAGAACTGCTAGGAGTCTGCCAGAAGTGTGGATAAGTACACCATATCCATGTCCCTAGAAAACAGGTTACTCACCTGCAACAGTAGTTCTAGGAGTGGTACAGTATATGGTGTACATCCACACAACCCACCTAACCTCCCCTGGCAAGTGACATACCGGTGTTGCTTCTAGCGGGTATGGTCTGACATCACTGGGTGGTGCCAAGGGGGTTAACACCTGGGTGGGTGGGAGGAGCCAGCTTGCAGGCCTTCCAGCCCGGTTCTTAAACAGAAAGGATTCTGCCAGAAGTGTTGATGTGCACCATATGCCACTCCTAGAACTACTGTTACAGGTGAGTAACCTGTTTTTGTGTACGTGGACTTCGCTGAAATTGTTTACTAAAAAGACAAAGAGCCTCAGCACAAATGCACTGAGGCAAGGGTTACCCAAAAAGGGTATTGACAACAGACAGGTTCCAGAAAAATAGAAAATCCCATGTACACCCACAGTGCAAAGCATCATGGGATTCACATGTCAATCATCATAAAAATTTAGGCTATCTCTGCTTTAAGCTGGAATGCATGGTGCCAAAGGGTCTCTCACAGAACCTGTGAAGGTGAGAACAGAAGACACTGACACATGTTTGGTCCTACACAGGACTCACTTGTGTGCCTTTTCTGTATCTCACCCCAGGGGAAAACAAACCAGCCCTAATGTACTCTTATAGGTTTGGGTCATAGTGGGCTCACTGAAATTATTTGATGCCTAAAGTCTATTTCAGATAAAATAAAAAAAAGAGGAAGGGTCAGACTGTTTTCCCTACTGATTCATTGTACAATTGTTTGAATGATCCTTGGATCCAAGGAAGATGGTTCACTGTGAGAGTCTCGGTATTTGGTGCAGTTGAATAAAAAATACCTTTACCATTTCCTTTGTTGCTAGGTACATCAATCACAAGTATGGGAGTGAAGAGATGGTACAGCACTGGAGTACAAAGTATAGGGGTTTGTGCAATGCCATGGATATGGTTGGCTTTCATGAACAGGTACACCTTCCTCTACTGTTGGCCTCTCTATATCTCACGCTGTATCCTTGTGCCTTTATGTGTGTAGGTGTCCATGTACTGTGTGTCTGTCTCCCTCTCAGATTAATATGCAATAAGTTTCTGGGTTTACGTGTAACCACACCCCAGGAGGGTTACTGGATTGTCTACTGAAATTCACTGCTAGTGAGAGTTCCCAAGAGGCTTGGTCTAGTTGGGCATAAAAGGGATATACCAGTATCTGGTGGGAGGGCCCAGAGAGAGAGAGAGAGAGAGAGATCAAGAGAAAGAAAGAAAGAAAGAGAAAATTGTCATTGTGAGCACCTGGTGGGAGGTAGGGAAAGGGGTTCCAGGCCTTGACCATCCTCCTTTGTGAAGAATGATTGCGGCAGTCAGTCAGACCACAATGGGACTGTTAGCTTTCTCTTCCCTCCCAAGAGGACAGACTGGGTCCTACACATGGTTCTAAAGGTAGAGGCCTACAAAGGAGAGTCCAGATGAGATGACTCTATAGTGCCATCCAACAAGGAATGGTTCCTCCACTGAGCAACAGTGCAGGGCAAGGGGGTGAAAGGGGGGACATTCTTGTGAAATCAATCTGGGGAGACAGGAAGGAAGAAAGGAAAAAAGAAATAAGACCTGTGTAAGTTAAAGCCCATTTGGGAAGTGGGGCAAGGTTTAAAAGCTTTTTTGATTTAGCAAGGGATCCACAAACATATGCAAACATTTTGAATTGGAAAGCAAACCTCAGAACAAGTCTCAATCTTTTGATAACCAAAGTAAAGAATCCACATGATACCTAACTACAGGGGCCTGTGTTCTGAGTAGCATGATCTGTAGCACCAGAGAGCAGGCTCGGTGGTGCTATGCTTAGGTAGTAATGTCATTGTTCTCCAAAGAGTCAAGGCAGTAAACAAAGAGGCAACATCGGGAGAAACCCATTCAGTCTTTGTCAATTATTTGCTGCTCCAACAGTGGCTTGGATTCAGAGATGAGATCTGGGTTGGAGAACTTCCCAGCGGGGGAGAGGAAATGTAAGAAACAGTACACTCAAATTTATAAAGCCAAAAACATTTTGTGAAGTCCCTAAGTAGTTCACCAATCAGTAGCATGTTAGATCAAGAAAAAGAAACCTTGTATGTCCCAGTAAAGGAGAATGACCACACGAGAACCTGGGTGCCACATATGCATTGCCATTTTTACATCAGCTAGTTCAATAAAACACTTCACAAGCAAGCTCTTAACTTGCTGAGAATGCAGTGACTCTGCAGACAGATGCAGCACTTATACAACAGCAGCATCTCACTCTCAGCCATTGAAAAAGAGAAAGTTGGCCAGAATGTTGGGGAGTTATCAGATCTTCTTTGGGGGTAATCTCAGTCATCAGGTCACACCATAGGAATTTCACCATCAATGAAGCTGGATCCACACGGACGATTTTGCAGCAGTACCACTGGGGACACCTATTCTGATGTCACTTGCCAACATCACCAACCCTATAAAGGCATGAGTGGCCCTGCTCCTTCCTTAATTCTTTTCTGCCGTTGACTCTGTTCACATGGATCTCCACGGAAGCTCTGATGCAGTTTCGCACCATTTTCGCCTTTGACTTTTCTTTACTTTGTTTTTTAGACTCTTTTTAATAAGCGACTCCCTTACCTTGTTTATGTTTAGAATGAATCGCTCCACTTTTCTCTTCCATCACTGCGACTGCAGAAAGAAGATTGCTTCTTGTGATGACCATATCCTTTATGTCTGCCGTCTTGGGCCTGACCACGATGTCTCTGACTGTAAGCTCTGCCAGAAATTCAGTCAGACCACCCTTCAGTGACAAAAAAAAAGGGCTCTCAAAAAAGTCCTGATGGAGCAACAGGTAGCCATTTCTGGGCAGGGTTCCTCAGGGTTTTCTCTTTACCAGTCGCCGGTGGGTTTGTGGAGCTCCCAGGCTGCAAAGACCTGAGACAAGTCCTTGGGGAAAACTCACAAAAAAGACTGTGAATGGGACCACTCCCCCCAGTGGCATTCCCAATCTCCGGTGGCCTCTTTATCTTCCTCTGGGGGTACTCCAGCTGTGTCTGCACCGATGCCTGCTGCTGTTCAGGCCTCTGCTCCTCCCAGGCCCATAATGGCTGCGCCACCTCCCACTTCTCAGGGAGTTTGGCGGCTCCAGTTCATTGACCCTTGTGTCATCGATGACAGCCCCTCCATAACAGCCTGATTCCTCTCCTGGCCCGTGGCCATTGGGCTTTTTGGGTTCTTTGATCCCAACGGATGGGTAGTCGAGTCCCGTGTCAACAATCCCTCCTCTGTCAATGCACCAGTCTCGTGCCATCGACCTCTATGATATCCTGGCCCGGTTCTCTACATTTCTGGTCCAAAAATTTGGCCCTTACAGACCTGGGTCCCCTGTGTTGATGACACAGCCATCGATGGCGCAGGGCCCCTTCGTCATCAACACCACTTCGGCCTCCTTGGGCGGTTTCCAATGGGCCATCATTGGTTCTTTGTTGGTTGGACCTTGAGTTAGAACAGGTCGACGTCAAGGAGGAGTATCTTGACCTCATCGTACCTGAGGAAGAGGAGGAACCTCTTTCCCTTGATAGGTCCACGGCCTCTTCAGTGAGTGAGAACTCTGTCTAGCATACTCCCAGATCTCCTCCTGAGGATCTCCTTTGTTTAATGTTATAAAGCGGCTGTCCACAGCAATGGGCTTCCATACTGAGGAAGAGAATGACACCCAGCGTGAGCTGGTGGACTTTCTGGAGATCCCAGAATCTCCTCCTAAGGTCATTCCTCCTATCCTCCCTGTCTTGAGGAATGCCACTACTGCTACATGGCCTTTTCCATGCCTAACTAGGCAGATAAGTTGTATCATGCCTCTCAGGGCCTATCCTACTATGCTGCTCAACCCAAGACTGATTCTGTGATCATTATTTTTATTTATTTATTTATGACTTTGATAACCAGGTGAGTGCACTGATCCCAGGGACCATTTTCAGACATGACCCGGGCCATAACACATGGCACAGGGTGACAGTGGAGTACAAGGTAACAGTAATGCACATGAAACAGATTTGATGCAAGCAACAGTAGTAGACACAATATACAGATTTGATGCATAGGTCCATTTGAGAACAGTGAATACAAGGTCTCAATATCAGACATGAGAAGACTTGGTAAAACAAACAAATCGTAGGCACAGTGTACAATGTGAGACTGCATCGTCCAGTACACATAATACTCAGTAAAAAAATATATATACACTATGTACAAGCAAGGAAGTCAAATATTACTGTGAAAAATACAATATAACAGTTGTAGGCAAGAGAGTTGACTAGTGTGGGTAGGTGGGTAACCCCTGGGCTGGGGAGTTGACTAGTGTGGGTTGATGTGAGACCTCTGGGAGCATCGGCAGGGTGAGTTTCCCAGGAACCAGACTTTAAGGTGGGACTTGAAACTGGAGTGTGTGTCAGTGGAATGGAGTTCAGCCAGTAGTTTGTTCCACTGCAAGGGGGCAGCTGCAGACCAAGCTCTGCTACCCATGTTGGTGGATACCTTGGGAACAGCTAGAGGGGGAGTACCATTTGAGCGGAGGTTGTGGAATAGTGTTCAGGTTTTCAGAAGGGCAGTTGGGGGGGGGGGATTCTGGAGCCATGCAGATGACATTGTCCACCGTGCAGCTGAGGGCTAGGTCAAAGCGACCTTGCAGCGGTAGCCATCCAAGGGTATTATAGAGGGTACAGTGGTGGGTGGAGAACGGGGCCAACAAAGCAAAGTGACAGGCGCTGTTGTAGGCAGCGGAGAGTTTAGCCATGGCAGTAGCTGAGATCCTTGCATAAATAGGGGAATAGTAGTCAAGAATAGGGAGAAGATTACCCTGGACGATGGCTAGTCCAGCTTCAGGGGTAAGGTATTGCCTGACTCTATAGGCAGCACCTAACTTTTGATAGAACCTTCTGACAAGGGAATTTGCATGCTCAGTGAAGGTGAGGGAGGGGTCGAGCAATACTCCTAAGTATTTGTAGGTGTTGACGTCCTCCAGGACTGTATCATCTGGGGTGAGAATGCATAAGGAGGCATGGCTTTTAGTTTTGGCCTGGAATGGCTTAGATCCAAACAGCATTTACTAAGAGGAGTTTTTTTGAGAACCAGCTGTGGGCTGCAGCATAGTTGTGTGAGAGAACTGAGGAGATTGTGGCCATGGATTTATCACTGTGGTTGAGGACAAGGTCATCGGAATACAGGAGAGAGTTACAGTTGAGGCAGTTGAAGAGAAGTGCATTAATGAATAAGGAGAAAAGGAGGGGACCCAGGATTGAGCCTTGAGGGACCCCCACAGAGACAGGCAGGTGGGGGAGCAGGTTTGACCAATACACATGAATCGTGAGCGATCAATAAGGTAGCTGGTGAAACAGCTTGTGACTTTCTGAGAACAACCAAGGAGGCTATGCTTGGAGGTAAGGAGAGCATGGTTAAACATATCAAAAGCCTTTGAGAGGTCGACGAAGACAGCCCCGGTAGCTTTACCATTATCCATGTTAGGGAGGATGTGGTTGGTCAGTAGAGCGAGGGCAGTGGCGGTAGAACGATTCTTGTGAAAGCCATGCTGTTGGTTGCATAAGAGAGTGTATTTGATTATGTACTCAGTGAGCTGATTGTAGACTGCTCTCTCAAGTAGTTTACTGAGATGAGGGAGGATGGATATCGGACGGTAATTGTCAGAGGATTTGGGGTCACCGGATTTAAGAATGGGGATAACCTTAGCTATCTTCCATGGGTCAGGCATGGAGGAGGTGGAAAGGGCAAGGTTAAAGATGAAGGTGAGTGGCTTGGCAATCACCGAAGAGATCAGCTTAAGAAAGACTGGAGATAGGCCATCAGATCCGGAGGAGCCGTGGTTAGGTAGATGTTTGAGTAGCTTCACTGTATCATGTATAGAGAGGGCTTTAAAATAGAATGGGGGTATTTGCGGGTGAGTGGCAGAGCTGGAGGAGGATGGCAGTGTGTCAGGTATTAGGGCCGGGCTTTGAGGTTGGGCAGTTGGCAGCTTATTTAGGTACATGGATAAGTTGGTGAACTTACAGTTTAAGACACTGGCCACATCATGAGGGTCAGTCAGCAGCCCATCCTGGGAGTTGAGATGTGGTGCAGTGTAGCTGGAGCAGGGGTTTAGGAGGGAGCTGATTGAGTCCCAGAATTTTCTATGGTCTCCAAGGTTGGCCTCTTACAGGTTGCGGAAGTGGGTCTGTTTCAAAGATTTGGCCTGTTTACATTTGTTCCTCATGCGCCTGTAAGCATCCCAGAGGGCAGGATCGGGGGTTGCTTTGAAAGTGGACCAGGTGCGGTCTCTGGCCTTCATAAGAGTTAGGAGGTCTTTAGAGACCTAGCGCAAGCATCTGCCTCTGACCCATCTGGTAGTGACAGGGAAAAAGCAGTCCTGGAGTGTTAGTAGAGTCTGGGTAAATGTGGAAACTGCCATGGCTACATTGGAAAGGGAAAAAAGCGTGGACTAGTCCAAGGACTGGGCCTCCTAGAGGAGATTTGTGGAGACTGGGCAGCTGAAATTTCTTAGAGGTAGGTATTTGGGTGGGGAGGCGCTTTAATTTGGAAGACCAGAGGAGATAGGTCAGTGAATGATCACTTACAGAGTCAGCCATGGTGCCAGCATGTAATGCTCGGTCCTCCCTGTTTATGAAGATCCAGTGTAGTAGAGTCTGGGTGGCTGACCATGGATTAAGTCTGGTGGGGAGAGTGATCACCTGCACCAGGTTGTGCTGCTTTAACAGGGATACATAGTCAGGCTGGTGGCAGCTCAGCCAGTTTAGATTAAAGTCACCGAGAAGAATAGATTCCCTATGGGGAGTTAGAGAGCTCAGGCCTTGGAGGAGGCTGATGAGTCCAAAGGTTCTGTTCGTGGGGGGGTGGGGGTTGTAGCAGCAGCCAATATAGAGTTTCTTGCAGGATCCCAGGGTCAATTTGGAGAGTAGCCATTCACTAGGTGAGGAAGGGTCGGAGTGTAGGACAGTGCTAGCTGAGAGGGGTTCCCTTAGGAGCAGGGCCACACCGCCACCTTTTTTTCTGCCTGGCCTGTCGAGGCATAAGTAAGAGTAGCCAGGTATTTTGAAGGTGTTTTTGGTGTGGTGTGGCTTTAGCCATGTTTCAGTGAGTCCTAGAATTTGGGGCTTGTGTAGCTCAATCCAAGCCTCAAGGTCATTAAAGCAGCACATGACAGGTCCAAGGTGCCCAAGCACCATAGCTCCTTCTGCCCGACAGGGAATCTAGGTGAATTGACCTTTGGGGCAAGAGGGCATGCATCTCCTCTAACTTGGGGCTGCCGATTGCTAATTAACCTCTCGCATATAGTTAAATACAGAAATACCATCTGGAAGAAGGGCAAGGTGGCTACCCAGGCCCTTCCAGACCACACCCAGGAACAGGAGATTATCAAATGCGTATAGAACGCTGAGGATATTAGTAAACATCTCCTCAGGGCCTTGTATGATATCTCAAACACTGGTGCCAGGGCTGCTGCCACAGGCAACTGCCGTCATAGGTGCTCCTGGCTGAGGCTCTCAGGTTTTTCTGCAGATGTCCAGCTGAAGGCACTCAATGTCCACCTTCAGTGGCTCCATGTTATTCGAGCCAGGCATTCAGGACATTAATGACCTGCAGGCATCTGGTAGGGCTATCAAGTCTGTCCACTCCCTCTACTACTCGCAGCCTAGGAGCAGAGAGCACCCTCCCCTTTGCAAGGTGTTCCACAGGTCCGGAGCAGCCTCCCATCCTTAGGGCAAGAGAAAGGCTTCCCTACCTTGCCTATCCCATCTTGCTCTGGTGATCCAGAAAAGCATCGGGGTGACGGATGAGCCCCAGTGGCTGGATTTGCCTCAGCTTGATTCCTTGCCAGACCCCTCTCTTCTAGTCTCTGACCAAGAGGTGGTGGTCAGAGGTTGGTTCTTCCTCCATCTAAATCAATGGAGTCTCATCACTTCAGATGCCTGGATTCATAAGATAATAGAGAGAGGGCACACTCTGGAACTTGTAGAGATATCTCCAGAGATTCCTGCATTACCCTCCACCTGCTCCCCGGCCCATCTAATAGTTCTCTGGGAGGAGATACAGTCCCTTCTGGGGGAAAAAGTCCATCGAGTCAGTGCCCGGGCATCAAAGGAACAAGGGGTTTCTATTCCAGGTTCTTTCTGGTCCCCAAAAGAACTGGAGATCTGAGGCCTATTCTAGAGCTCAAGGACTGCAACCTTTATATCCAGTGCAAGAAATTCTGCATGGTTACTCAGCCAGGCCTGCTGCCCTTACTCAAGCAGAGTGACTGGCTGTGATCCCTGGAGATACAGGACACTTACCTGCACATCTCAGTGTGTCATTCGCACAGAAAATTTCCTCAGTTCCTTTTTCAGGGTGAGTACTACCAGTTCAGATTGTTGCCCTTTGGCTTATCCTCTGTGTCGCAGGTCTTTACAAAGTGCTTAGCGGCGGTAGCTGCGGCTTTATGACAGGGTTGAATAGGACCCTGTCCCAGTTGTTACGGAGAGTTTGAATACAGGGATTTTTTCTGTTCTTTCCTTTCCTATTTCTTGTCTGTCTGGTTGCGCAGTCAAATTTTCCTGTGGTACCTAGGACAGTCTAGCAGTTCTCTGCCTGTCATGGTCTCTCAGTCTTCCCTTGCTGTTTCTGTCTTTTCCTCTCTTGTATATCTGCTGGTATAAAAATATATGCAAATCATTATGTGGAAATGTAACTGATATTGGGATCCCTTTGTTTAGAGATTACATAGTGTTACTGTTGAAATGTATATGCAGTAATTATAGTTTGAGATGATTGCAAAAAGCTTTTGGGAACTCAAGGGATTAACCTGAGAGCAGTTTTTAAGCCCTTTTTTAGAAGCTGTGGAGAATGGGCCTCAGCTCTGGGACATTGTGCTCTTGTTGCACCTGCCTGAAATTTACACGAGCATTTTAGAAAAAAACAGGATGCTTGCTAAGGAGGGGGGTTGCAAAGACTTATAAAAACAGAACTGTCATTGCTTGCAGGAGAGAGAGAGACAGACACAGAGATTGAAGGAAAACTCAGATGGATCTTCTCTGTTAATGCTACCTTTGTAAACAGTTATTCTGAACAATTTGTTTTTATGTTATTGCTAGTAGTAATAAACACTTTTTGTGAATACTACAACTGCTCCTGGTTTTTCCTGTGCTTCCTGACCTGTGCCTCGACAACAGATAGTGTCAGCCTAAGTGGGATTTACGCCATGCATACTCTAAGCCAGACGTTTTGTGTGTGTGGGTACTGGACCTAGTACTAGGGAAGCATAGAGATAGGTATGGATTCTGCAGCAGCAAGCCTAGGAGTGGTTATCAGGGGAATGGCAGCCAACCTAGCAGAGACAGAAGTCCAAACTGAGATTGTACAGCCAGCACAAGTTATGGAAAAAGAACAGGTAGTGACAGAACCTGAAAGCTCGACTGCCTTTTTCAAATGGTGGGCTATACAACAGAAAGAAATGGAGAAACAGAGGAGTGAAGAGATGCAGCGACAGGAGCAGCAGAGGAGAGAAGAGATGCAGTGACAGGAGCAGCAATCAATCAATCAATCAAAATCTTTATTTATTCAGGCGAACATCATTGAGCATAGCTCATTTACAAGATGGACCTGAGTGGTCATAACAAGAAAAGGTTACAGAGTGTATACAAAAACATGATATTGAATAAGCACAAATACAATCATTTATGAGTGAGATAGATATACAAATATTTACATATATACAAGGCAAAGGACAGTAAACCAAAAACCTAATAAAGGAGAGAAACAAACAGTCTAGTAGGGATAAGGCTTGGATAATGGTACATGGGTAGGCATATATGTTTGAGGTTTGATGTGGAAAGGACCAGAGGAATAATAGAAGAATAGGGAGGAGCTTTAAAAGAGGGGGGGGGAGAGGGGGGGAGGGGGGGGGTGGGAGGACTAGGCCTTGTGGAAGCAATTGCACGAATCTGGGATTAGGCTGGTGTACAGCTTTTTGAAGGATGTAAGGGGAATCAGTGTTTCCATTTTCAATGTCTCTTGGATAGAATTCCAGATAAGTGCCAGGGAATAACTGATTGCAGCTCTTCCATACCGGGTGTAGGTGATAGGAATCTTCAGCAGGATCAGTTTGTTGATCCTCAAGGTGTAGGGCCTGGATGTGATGACTGGATGCCTTGCAGGTTATCAAAGGCAGAGGATCTGGCCCAGATCCAGATGAGCAACAGAATACAAGCACCTTAAAAGTCATTAAACCTTTAAAGTTGTGTCCCACGGATGATATTGAGGCATGCCTGACAACTTTTGAAAGAGTTGCCACAGCCTGCCAATAGCCAAAGCAGCAATGGACAATAAGACTGGTATCTTACCTGACGGGGAAAGACCAACTTGTCTACAGCAATACGGACTCTGCACAGTCATAAAACTATGACCTGGTGAAAAGCGAAATCCTGAAAAGGTATGACATCTCAGGAGAGACCTACAGGCAGAGATTTCGTTCTCTGAAGTACAACTCAGTTGACAATCCTTGAAAAGCCTTCACCCGACTTAGAGAACTCCTTATTAAATGGCTCCAACCAGAGGGCAAAACTGTCCCACAGATCTCGACACATTTGCAAAGTAGTAATTCATCAACATCCTGCCTACAGATGTGCAGCTTTTGGTGAAAGAACACTGAACAGAAAATGGGGAAAAGGCTGTTTCTTTGGCCAAAGACTACCAAATGGCCAGACAGATTCCACAGCAGTGAGGTAACAGCCAAGCGAGCAGTCTCATACTCAGGAGACTCTGGTTTCGACTTTGGTCAAAGCCACAGCTGCTGGTTTCATGGAACCCCCATCAGACCAGTTGACTGAGACGCCGGCTGATGTGGCTGAGATTTTTCTCAAATTCATAGACAAGTTGTTGCCTGATGAGGCCGATAACTCACTTTTTCGGACTCCTGTGCTTCCGGCTTTGTCTAGTGGGTCAGCTCAACCTGCCGGGTTGAACCCGTCAGCCAGAGACCCTGATCTGGAACAGCTACAGGGCTCCCCGGCTCCTTCTGATGTTCCCTGTTGGCCCCACTGACAGTTGAGGTCTCAGTCTTCTTCCTCTGAGTCAGACAGACCTCGCCATTACTGACGATCTTGTTCCTGGCATCATGGAAAGCGGCAACACCACTACTCCTCTTCGTCCTCCTCCTCAGCTGAGGAGAAGCTCTGGCACACATTACATTGGCACCGTGAAGATTTGATGTGGCAGCAGTTAGTCTTGTCCAGTCCGAAACTGACCCCTGTTTCTACCCTGGCTATCAAGTGGCTGTCGCCCTAATGGCCGACATTGGCTCCTGCCACTGTCACCCCCTTGGAGGTGCCGGCGCAGGCCCAGCTCTGTCACCCTCTCAGAGCTGCCAGCGCAGGCCCAGCCAGCTCAGCAGAAGCATGCTACTCTGCTGATTGTGGTAGAGCCGCCACCTGTACAGCCGAAGTCCAGGTTTCTGGCCAAGGAGTCTCTGCCATCCAAAGCGCTGCCCTGTTGGCTGTTGGTCACCCTCACTCTCAACTGCCCAAGGCAGGTCGAGGGCGACACGGGTGGACACCCACTTTACTCAGAGTCTGAAAACTCCTCACTGCACTCATGTCCCATCAACATGGAATCCTCGGTGGGGGGGCTTTCCATGGACGAGGGACCCACCTCGTTCATGGGCATTCTTTGGCTCATCTCAGAGTTCACGTGGATGGAACTGGAGCCAGTCTAAAAACAGGCTTGATATACCCTTACAGAGATTATGGACAAAGGAATCTCTCCTATGGAGGCCTTCCCTGTGGCTATTGTTGGCCCAGTCCTGGATCTCTGGCAGCATCTTGCCTCCTGCCCTGAGCCCTTGGCTCGGATGGCCCACAAGTATGCGGTTCCTACTGGCTCCCTTTTGAGGTTTTCAGAGCATCTCTCAGCTGAGGGATTGGTGTCTGACTTTGTTTTTTGACACTCGGGCAATACAGGAAACGTCGATAGACCACCGGATAAAGAGTCCCAAGAAACTGGACCATTTGGCTAAAATAGTCTGTGCTGCCTCTTCACACAGCCTTCATCAGGCTAGCTCGGCTATGCTGATGGCACACTTCTCCCATGCCCTTTTGGGCTCCTTGGGCGAGGCGATTCCTCATCTCCCGGCGGACCTCTAGACCATGGTCAAGCAGGTACGGGATGAGGGCAGTGGTGAAGCAACAACTCCAGATGGCTGTGGATATTCGCGATTCATGTGCCAACTCTGTCACGGCTGCAGTAGCCATGTGCCATAGGGCTTGGTTGAGGATCTCGATCTTTACAGCAGACACTCAGCACAAGCTGGCAGATGTCCCCTTTTTGGGCACTGACCTGTTCGGGCTCAGTGTGAAGGGCCACCTCCAGCACATTGAAAAGTCAGATGCCACCCTGGACTCTGTGACATCTGCCCAGAAGGACAAGGGCCCTAAGCACCAAAAGTGTAAGCCCTTTCAGTCTTCCACTCCGGCTAAACCAGCCCAGCAGCTGCAGGGCCAGCAGGCTCAAACCTGGCAACTAAGGGCCAAGTCAGTGGCCTCATCGGTCAGAAAACCCATAGGGAAGGGACCTTCCGGCCTCTCAGCCAGATCCTCCTCCTCCAAGCCTGCCCAGTGACAGGTTTGGGGGGTGACACCATCAATTCCGTCACACCTTCCCTGGGTCCTCCCATGGGGGGCTGGCTCTGCCACTTCCTTTCCACCTGGTCCGTTATTACTATGGACAAATGGATGCTGGAAGTGGTCGGCCAGGGTCTGCCTCTGGAGTTCGAGTAGATCCCCCCCCCCAAGCCAAGCCTGCATCCTAAGGGAGGATCTGGTGTCTGCTGTCACTCAGTCGGCTCTTTGAGATGACATTGCTCAGCTCCTACGCAAGCCTCTCTCGGGCATCCGAACCGATCCTGCCTGGTCCGAAGTCCACCTGTCTAAGCCTCCTCTCCCCCCCCCACCTCGCAGCTGGTCCCCCCAGCATGACCCCTCTGGGGTGGGGCCACACCTCCTCTTTGGGCACACTTGCATATGTCATTCCCAGCTGCTTGGTGAGGGCCCAGGTGGAGGAACTGAAAGGCCATCCAGGATGAACCCAGCGGTGGTCATGGGGACTGGTGGCGTCGCCTACCCCAAGGTCTGGGTTTTTTCTTGTTCTGTGAACCCCCCTCCAATGTGTGGTGCACGGCAACCCTGCTGGTGTCGGCCATACTGAACTTGTGCTGCCTGACATGCTGCAGTAACCCTTGGTCTCCACTGGGGGCTGCTGGCACACCAGGACATCCCCATCCCTCCCATCCCGGGGAGGAGAACACCACCAGGGCACTAACTCCTCAACCCTCCCCTGCTGACCCCCAGCGCCTGAACTTATTCCCGAACTCTGTTCGCCGGCTTGGTGCAAGGTGTGGCGTCCAGTGCCTTAACCCTCATTGCCACCAGCCGACAGTCACCTTGATGACCGACGCCTCTCTGATGGGTTGGGATGCCCATCTGGGGGAGCACTGAGCCCATGGGCTCTGATTCCCTTAGGAGTCCCGATGTTACATCAACCAGCTGGAGATCCAAGTGGTTCAGCTAGCTCTGACCACATTTGCTCCGTTCTTTCAGGATCAAGTGGTCCAGGTCCAGACGGACAATACCACGACCATGTACTATCTCAATAAGCAGGGTGGGATGCACTCCTTGCCGCTGTGCAAGGAAGCTCTCTGCACTTGGACCCTCATGCTCAGCACAGGGACAGATCTCCTAGCCATCCATGTGGCAGGAGCCTCGAATCAGCTAGCTGATGCTCTCAGACAGATGGACAAGGCATCTCATGAGTGGTCCCTCCATCTGGAGGTAGTACAAGATCTGTTCTCCCACTGGAGCACCCCTCAGGTGTACCAGTTCACCTCCAGGGAGAATGTAAGCTGAGGCTGTTCCATGCCCTCCCCCCTCAGCAGTGCTCACTGCAAGGGGATGCCTTCTCGAGGCTGTGGACCCCAGGCCTCTTCTATGCCTTCCCTCCACTTCCCTTGATCCACAAAGTGCTCCTTAAGGTTGGGAGGAGCCGGCCTGGTAGCCACACCTCGCGCCATGCCAGCGACCCTAGTTCAGGAGCAAACTCGAGTGCCGGGGGTCGGCAGGGATGGGGAGAAGATTGAGTACCCACAGCGCTGCTCTCCTTCCCTGGGGGGGGGGATAGCCCAACACACCAGTGCCTCCCAGTGGAGATCAGGAGCACTGAAGTGCGTGGGCTGCACACTGTACAGAGTGGCTGACGCAGGCAGGGTTGCCATGCCCCATTATGACAGGTGTGCTCACACAAGGGGGGGGGGGAGGCCACCACCAGAACAGGAAAAAACACCGGCTCCATGGGGTAGATGACGGTACCTGTCCCCCATGCCCTCTGCCGGGTCCACCTCACTTGGCCTTCCAGTTCCTCCACCTGGGCTCTCGCCTGCAACCAGAGACTGACTTAGAAGAGTGCCCAAAGAGGAGGGGAAAACTACCCCGGATGGGTTAAACCAGGGGTGCTGCTTGTGGGGGGGGGGGGAGGAGGCACAGGTCGAGGGGGCCTCAGGTGGGCAGGATGCCTGAGAGAGGCTCCACGGGCTGTGACCAGAGGGAAATAAAGTTGAATTAAAAAAAAAACAGTTCAGGAGGGACAAGGCACAAGTGATCCTGGTAGCCCCAGACTAGCCTCACCAGTTCTGGTATCCAGATCACCTCAACAACAGGCTCCTGAGGCATCTTCCAGCATGCCTGGACCTCCTCTCCATCAATCAGGGGATGGTACTACATCCGGACCTTCGATCCCTGCACCTGACAGCCTGCTTCCTGAGCAGCTAGAGTTCCAGGCTTTGGGTCTCTCCAACAAGGTCCTCACGGTTGTTGAGGCATCCCACAAGGAATCGACCAGAAAATGCTGTGGCTTCAAATGGAAAAGATTTTCCATTTGGTGTCAGGGCAAAGGGTTGCACCCCTTATCCTGTCCAGTGGCTAGCATTTTGGACTACCTGTGGTCCCTCTTCCAGCAGGGACTTAGGTAGACGACCCTTAAGGTGCACCTGGCAGCTATCTCTGCTTACCGGGCGCAGGCCGGTCAGCAGTCAGTGGCACAAGAGAAAGTGGTCTGGTGCTTTTTCAAGGGCCTAGATCACATATCCCCTCTGGTGCGTGAACCACCACCTCCATGGGATTTACTGCTGATTTTGGCAAAGCTCATGGGCAAGCCATTTGAACCGATGCACAGGTGCGATATCTCCCACCTGTCGTGGAAGACCACCTTCTTGGTGGCCATTTCTTCAGCCAGAAGGATTGGGGAGCTCCAGGCACTGTTGGTGGAGTCTCCTTACCTGGTCTTCCACAGGTACAAAGTTGTCCTGCACGCCACCCCCCCCAAAATTCCTTCTGAAGGTAATGTCGGTGTTTCACCTTAATCAGGTGTTGACTCTGCCAGTGTACTACCCCAACTACACCTCAGAGGCCAAGTACAGGCTCCATACTTTGGACCTGAGATGAGCACTCGCCTACTACAAAGCTGTTTGTCACTTACACTGTAGCCGCACCTGGCAGACCTGCAGCCAAGCGGATGATTGGTGGGTGAATCACTTCCTGCATTGATCTCTGCTATAAAATGGTGAGTAGCAAGCCTCCCATAGGGCTAAGGGCTCATTCCACACGCCATACCACTGTGCCGGTGGCTGCTTCTAGGGACGTCCCCATCCAGGAAATCTGCAGGGCTGCTACCTGGAAGTCAGCAAACACCTTAATTTCCCATTACTTCATTGACCTAGAGTCATGCTGGGATGCTAGTTTTGGGACCTCAGTTCTCCAATCTCTGTTCCCTAAGTAGTGTGTGTGTGCCTTGCCTCTCTCCTCCTGGAGAATTGCCAGAAAGTGTGGATAGAACAACATATCCACATCCCTAGAAACACAGGTTACTCACCTGTAACAGTAGATCTTCCACAGACTGGTCTCTTGCAGTAAGTCATTACTTATGGGAGTCGCCACCAGGTGGAGCTGTCTCACGGCAGCTTCTTCAGCAGTCCTGTATAGGGGCCACCCCCATGACATCACCACCGTAGGTGGAGTATAAGAGGGGGCAGCCCCTACTACCCTTTGTTCATTTTCCATACGGCTTCAGCTCACACAGCAGCTAACTCAGTCACCTGAGTTGCAGTCTTTGACGGAACCTGAACCTGATTTTCTTCTCTCCTGATCCTGTGTCTTGCTCCCAGGCCCCAGATCTTTTTTCCCTTCTAGGTTCAGGGCTGGGCCTATGCTCCTCACAGTACCCCTGGCTCTTCTTGTATGTGGGCCTGTGTTCAATCACAGCACCCCCACTGCTCCTTGGCCCAGCTTGTGTCAGGGACCTCTTCCATGGCTAACAAGGCAGCCTTCAGGAATCTGGGGCAGGGCTCAGGGACCCATTTTCAGGGTACCCCTGCTAGGAGCTGTCGTTCCCAGCATCAGAGGGTGCAGGACTCACACTCCTCACTCCCCTGCCGATCTTCTCCTTCATCGGTGGCTCCTCCACTGTTGACGGAGCATTCTATGTCAACGGGGCTGTTCCCCCGTCGACGGAGCATTCCTCGATCCCTCTATCATTGGTGGGGCCTTCCCCATTGAATGGGACATGTCTTTTTGACAGGCACTATTCCCCTGTCACTGGCATGTCCCTCATCGATGGGGGACCTCCCTCCGTCGACGGAGCTTGTTGCTCCTTCTTCCCTGTCGACGGGATGCATTTCCCCATTGATGGGATGCTCTAGGCACTCTCTCTCTCTCTCATTGATGGGAGCTCCTCTCCCATCGATGGAGTGTTCCTCATTGACAAGATGGCTTCCTCTGTCGACGGAGCATTCCTCATTGACAGGGTGGCATCCCCCGTTACCGGGAAGTCATGCTATGCTTCCCTTATCAATGAGGCTGTTTACCCCATCGACAGCACCTCCTGGCGGTCCGCCCCCTCCCATGGGGCTGCCTTCCTATTCATGGGAGGGTGCACTGTACCCCAGCCCCTTTCCAGACAGTGGGTCCACTTCAGGGTCACCCCCCCCTTCCAGCCCCGGCATGGGCACCCTGCTGCAGCATTGGCTGGGGTTCACCCCCCGTCGCCCTTTGCCTGCTTTGCGGCTGATCCCTTTTTGGTGCCAGATGCCTACCTTGCTTTCCTTGCCTCTCCTCCTGTGCCACCCCGTGAGTGTGGGGATGCCACCTGTCGGGGGCCACCAGTGACCGCCCCCATAGTACCCAGCCCTCCTCTAAGTGCCCTCCTTCTGTTGACCCCCCATCCCAGGTGCTGGGCATTGCCCGCATCGTCATGGAGGTTTTCAGTTCCTTGGATCATGGCCAGGCCTCGGGCTCCCCTGTGGGTCCCCCGCCACACTGCTCTCCCTCACCCCCACCCAACTGCTTTTACTCGGACCCTCCATTTCCTGCCTGGACCCCCCTCCTCCCGTATGTCTCGCCTCCCCTTTTGGAGCCTTGGACGGGGAGGATTCCTTTGGGGTCCCAGGCTTGGACACCTGTTATTCGGACTATGGGGACCCTGGTTCCCCTTCTCTGTCTCCTCTCTGCTGGCAGATGTCCTGCCTGCCCCTCCGGATGCCCCCGCTTGTGCGGACACCTCCTTCATGGATCTTTTGATGCAGATTCAGGATGCCTTCCACTTTCCCGATGGGGACCCAAATTTCCATCACTGGGCTTCGCTGACTACCTTGGCATGCAAGTTGCATCTGTCGGGGTTATCCTTCCCATGATTCCGGCTTATGGCAATGCCATCACCCAGGCGTGGCACCACCCTATTTCCACCATGCCCACACACCCCCACCGTTTGCCTGAACGGCTTTATCTTGCTCCCCCAGATCACCCTTGATTGTCTGTCGCACCTGCGGCTGACTCTGTGATCATTTCGGTGGCTCACGGTTGGGCTGCCCAGCCTCGCCATACTAGTCTGGTGCTGCCGGACATTGAGTCCTGGTGCCTAGATCTTCTTGTCAAGAAGGTCTATGCCTCCAGTACTCTACTACTGCGCATCCTTAATTATTTGGGCCTCGTGGCCCACTATCTGCTCACCTTGGATGCCTCAGCTGCGGATGTGCTGTCCTCCTTGCCAGCCTCGGCGTGGGTTGCCCAATCCATGGCTGCCCTGCCCTTCTTTGCCCATCACCTTCTCCGGGCGAGCTATGATGCGGTTGATACTGCAGCTCGCCTCTCTGCCACTGGCATTGCATTGCGGCACCATCTTTGACTTCGGATATCGGATTTGCCCCCGGACGTTCAGTTGTCGGTGGCTGATGCCCCATTCTGCAGGGCGCAACTCTTTGGTGCCAGTACCCAGTCCATTCTGGATTCTGTCCAGGCTTCCAGCCACACCCTATGGTCTATCCAGGACCTGTATCATGGTACGCCGCGGACTCTGTCTCCCGCTGCTGTGAGCGGGCCTCTGCATTCCTGGGCCTCATTCCAGAGGGCATCTCATGGCCGTGGTCGGGCTTCCCGGGGCTCTGCCCCGCTGCTCCATGCCCATCGCCCCCCTCCTAGGCCCAGGTCTGCACCTTAGCCTCTCCATAGGGTTTCCCCATCCTCCTCTTGCAAGCCTGTGAGGCATCGGGGACTCCATCCACCTATTGTGCAGACCTGCTCCTGTTGCCAGACTTGATGCTCCATGTGGATTTCTTGGGGACCTCTGCTACTATCCCTTTGGGAGCCCTTCAATGTCCCCTGGCTTTCAGGGTATCCACTACCTCCTGCGCTTTCTGTGCCTTCTGGAGCTTTACTGGATTGTCTAAATGCCATGTCCACTTGACCCCTGCCTTGCCAGGATGTATCATTGTGCTTGGCCTCCTGCAGCTTTCTGTTATGCCTCATCAGGCTTCCCACCTGTCTCTCTGGCACCTTGGATGCTCTGGGACACTTGCTGCAAGCCATTGCCTTTCGCACCCCTCCATGGCATGTTGTATCATTGGCATGGCCCTATTCATTCTATCCCTTTGAGGATCACTGTTTTACTCACCACCTGTGGGAGTGGCGTGTATGTACTTGACTCTGGCTCTGTGATGCAGTCCCTTGTCTGGGCTTGCATGGCTGTACATTGCATGGGTCTGCGGCTCCTCCATGGCTTTCGCCTGGACTGTGCTCAACTTTTCTTTCCCATTCTTTCTCGAATGGTCCTCTTTGCTTTCTTGTGCCATGCCCTCATGCCCGGCTCCAAGCTTTACTGATCCTCCCTTATGGATCTTACTGCTTGCCAATCTTCCATAAATAATGACTTACTGCAAGAGACCAGTCCATGGAAGACAGTGCGGTTACGTAAGAACTTACCATAACAATAGATCTCCCAGGACGTGTCTCTTGCAGTAAGTGCCCCACCCTCAGTCCCCCTGCCTCTGTTGTTTCTAGGGCTTTTCTCGGAGTCCTTGCAACTCTTGACATTGGGTTGGGACTCCTTTGTCCCTCAGTTCACCACGGTCCTCACCGTGTGTGCTGAAGTTGATGGTGAACAAAGGGTACTAGGGGCCGCCCCCTCATATACTCCACCTACAGTGGTGTCGTGGGGGTGGCCCCTATACAGGACTGCTGAAGAAGCTGCAGTGAAACAGCTCTACCTGGTTGTGACTCCCTTATGTAATGACTTACTGCAAGAGACACATCCTGGAAGACCTACTGTTATGGTAAGTTCTTATGTAACCGCACTTTGTAGGAGTGGTATATGTTTTTCACCCACACTGACCCACCTGACCTCCCCAGCTTCAATGTACACCTTTGCTTCTAACGAGCAAGATCTGGCGTCGTGGGGTGGAGTCAAGGGTTATACCACCCGGATGGGTGGGAGGTGCCAGCTTGAAGACGTTCTGGCACCTCTTAAAGGGAAAGGCGATCTGCCAGAAAGTGTAGATGAACAACATATACCACTCCTAGAAGTACTGTTACAGGTGAGTAACCTGTGTTTACTGTAAGAGTTTGGATTAAACCTCAGACACAGGAACAGACAGAACAATTGGTTATACCACAGATGTATAGAACAGAGTTGTTATAGATAGCAGATGATAGTCCTGTGGTTGGTCACTCAGGGAGGGATCACACCCTTGTCAGATTGCTGTATAGATTTTACTGGCCTGAAATTCATGAAGATGTTGCTACCTATTGCAGTTCCTGTGCTGTCAGAAAGTAGCCCCACTTGCTAGAAAAGACAAGGTGCCCCTGCTGCCCCTACCCTTGAAAGATGTGCCTTTTGAGAGAATTGCAATGGATGTGGTTGGCCCTTTAAACAAAAGTAAAAAGGGTAATAGATTTATCCTGGTAGTATGCGACTATGCTACTCGATACCCAGAAGCAGTTCCAGTACGTACTGTCACAGCTGCAAAAGTGGCAGCAGAGCTTGCAAAACTTTTCAGCAGAGGCATACCTAAAGAAATTATTACTGATCAGGGTAGTAATTTTGATGCTGCATTACTTAAGGAGCTATTCAAACTGATAGGTATCACTGGCATATGAACCTCTCCCTCTATCACCCTCAAGTGTTTTAACCAAACCCTAAAACGTGTGTTAAAAAGGTTCGTGAAAGGGGAAGGAAAGACTGGGACAAATACTTGCCTTACCTGCTTTTTGCTTACAGAGAAGTGCCACGGGCATCAACAGGGTTTTCACCATTTGAAATTCTGTATGGTAGGCTGCCAAGAGGGCCACTGGATGTGATAAAAGAGACGTGGGAAGTTAACCCCACTCAGAAACAATCTATTACATCTTATATGTGTGCCCTGAGAAAGAAGCTGTTAAAATATGTTGAAATCATCAATAGTAATCAGGAAGAGGCCCAAAACTAGCAGAAGGTGTATTATGACCATGGGGTAAAGGAAAAAGGTTTTGAGACCGGTGAAAAGGGCTTGTTACTGTTACCCACTACAGAAAATAAACAGTTAATGAAGTGGTAAGGGCTTTATAAAGTGCTTAGACGTACTGGCACAGTTAACTATGAGATTGAGACCCCGACAGGAAAAATCCTACTAAGATATACCATGCTAACCTCCTCAAGAAATGGGTTGGAAAAAATGCCAAAAGCTGCTTTGCTGGTTTTACCAGAACTGATAAAGACGATTCTGATGTAGCTTATGATGGACTGGAACAAACTCTTAACTGCTGATGCTGTAAAGGCGAATGTTTCCTTAGCCCCCGAACAAGCCGCAGAAATTCGTAAGTTGCTAAAGACATTTAACAGTACTTTTACCACAGTTATCAGGCTGAGCAAACGGGGTCAAGCACGTATTAGTGCTAAAGGATGCTCACTCTATTAGGCAGAAGACATATGGGTTACCAGAGCAGTTAAGGAAATGCAAAAAATGAAAGAATTGGGTATCATGGAAGAGTTGAGGAGTGCTTGGTCATCTCCAGTGGTAACTGTAAACAAAAAAGAAGGGGGTGTTAGAATCTGCCTTGATTGTAGGAAACTTGAATCTAGTGTCAGAATCTGACAGTTATCCTATGCCCAGAATAGATGATTTGGTGGACAGACTGGGGAGTGCCAAATATATCAATACCCTTGATCTCACCAAGGGTTACTGGCAAATCCTCCTAGCTAAGGAATCCAGAGGCAAAACTGCATTTGCCACTCCTGTTGGATTCTGTCAGTTCACCACCATGCCATTTGGTTTACATGGTTCACCAGCTACATTCCAGTGGTACATAGATGTAATTTTATCACCTCACACTGGTTATAGTGCTGCGTACCTGGATGGTGTCCAGGTGTATAGTCCAGACTGGAAAAGCCACCTGGAACACCTACGAGCAGTTATCCATTCGATCAAAAAGGCAGGTCTGACAATTAATCCTACCAAGTGTGCATTGGGCATGTAGGAAACCAGATATTTGGACTATGTTTTGGGAAATGGAGACGTCAAGCCAGAGGTTTCTAAGATAGAAGCTGTAGCTAACAGCCCTGTCCCCAAAACCAAGAAACATGTCCGGTAATTTTTAGGGCTGGCTGGTTATTATCAGAAATTTGTTCCTACGTTTGCTAAGGTAGCTACTTCCCTCACTGAACTCACAAAAAATGGTACCTGAATAATGTGAAATAAATCCCAGAGTGTTGATGAAGCTTTTCGAGCCATTAAGGCTACATTATGTTCAGCCCCTGTTTTAAGAAGCCCAGATTTTGAGAAACCATTTTTGTTGCAAACAGATGCATCAGAGGTAGGCCTAGGTGCAGTCCAGAGTCAAAATATAGATGGGATGGAACATTCTATTCTGTACATAAGTAGGAAGTTGCATGACAGAGAGAAAGGGTACTTCACCATTGAAAAGGAATGTTTAGCAGCAAAGTGGGTCATAGAGTCCCATAAGTTCTATTTGCTGCGAACTGGCTTTGTACAACAGATCACAATCTTCTCTGTTGGCTTAACCAAATGAAAGATAAAAATTCCAGATTCACAAGGTGGTACCTGGCGCTACAGCCATTTAAAGGAAAACTACACCCTCATATTATTTAAATTGTATTTATTTCCTTGTCAACAGACAGCTCATTTCCTGTAGCTGTTAGAGCTATATCTGTTAGCTTTACTTTGTTTTCACCACTCATGGTAGCCCCCTGTGACTGTCCTGGGAGTCTCCATTTCATGATTGTTGAAATCTCATTGTCCATGAGAACTGCATTAGCATATGAGAACATGATGTCAGATCACCCATTTATACCATGTATCTCTATGCTGAAAGGACAAATAACCTGCAAAAACTCTCTGGAAACTCATAAACTGGATGACGTTTAAAGGGGAAAAAAACTGCTTTGTAACTCAGATAGTTTGCAAAACTCACTGAAGGTAAATGTGGTATTTCACACTTTCTTGCAGCTTGTTTCTTTTAAGATTAATTAAGCAGACAGGCATACAGGGGAGTTTCAAGGTTGATTACGCATCATGATGTCATATGCTAATGCAGCTGTTGGGGACAATGAGATTTCAACAACCATGATTTGGAGCCCCTAAGGACAGTAACAGGGCCTAGTATGAACTGTGAAAACAGACTAAAGCATTTGCATACATCTTTAACAGCTACATGAAAAGAGTTGTCTGTTGACATGGAAACAAATAACATTTAGAAGATAAGAGGGTGTAGTTTTCTTTTAAATTCAAGGTGATACACAAATCTGGTAAAGAGAATAACAATGCTGATTTTCTGTCAAGATATGGATTGGGAATTGAGGGTTCTGAAGGTTGAAAAACAAATGTATGAGTTTAAACTTTACTGTTTGCTCTACTGTTATAGAAAAAAGGATACTGCACATGTGCTTAATTTCTGAAAGTTAGACGCTAATGTTAGAGAATTAATAGAAAGTTTTGGAAACCCATTTGATAAAACAGGTTCCCTGTTAAGGAGGGGGTATATATGACAGGGATGACTAGGACCCTGTCCCAGTTGTTATGGAGAGTTTGAATGCAGGGATCTGTTCTGTTCTTTCCTGTCTCTTCTCTGTCTGGTTGCACAACCAAATTTTCCTGTAGGACCTAGGATTTGATGAACCTGACAGTCTCGCAATTCTCTGCATCTCACTGTCTCTCTGTCCTCCCTTGCTGTTTCTGTCTTTTCCTCCCTTGCACATCTGCTGGTATACATATATATGCAAATCATTATGTAGAAATGTAACTGATATTGGGATCCCTTTGTTTAAAAATTATATAGTGTTACTGTTGAAATGTATATAATTATAGTTTGAGATGATTGCAGAAAGCTATTGGGAACTCAAGGGGTTAACCTGAGAGCAGTTTTTAAGCCCTTTTTCAGAAGCTGTGGAGAAGGGGGACTCAGTTCTGGGACATTGTGTTCTTGTTGCACCTTCCTGAAATTTACAAGAACATTGTAGAAAAAAACAGGATGCTTGCTAAGGTGGGGGTTGCAAAGACTTATAAAAAAACAGCTGCAATTGCTTGCAAGAGAGACACACAGAGAATGAAGGAAAACTTGGATCTTCTCTATTTATTCTGCCATTGTAAATAGGGAATACATGATGGACATGAGTGGGATATGTAAAATATTGTCACTCCTGCAGAGTGAGATATCCATGACTCACGAGGCAGGAGTGACAATGTTTTACATATCCCACTTGTGCCCATCATGTGTTCGTTTTACACAATAGGGTAGCTTTGTTACTTGTTGCTGAATTGCGTGTTTAAGTGATGAAGAGGGGTGTTATTTTATGTATAAGTGGTGCTCCATTGTAATGAGACTGTTTTGGTACTGCATAGTGAAGTTTTTTATGAATGGATGCTGTCTGTGTTGTGTGATTGGCTGTCATTGCGTGTGCTGAGTTTTTATTGGTTGATGTGTGTGAATCGGAGTAGAAATGCAGCTTATTGGTTGCTGTTTCTATGCAATGATTGGTTGCCGCTTCTGATTGACAGCGGAATTTGCAGTTTGATTGGGTTGTGTTTGTGACTGGGCGTGTCTTTATATTTAGAAGAACATTTCCGGGTGTGCAGCATGTCGGTATGTGGTTACAGTGCTGGAAAGAACTTTATTTACTCTAAGGATGTGTTTTTGTATTCTATTTATTTATATGTGATGCTTGTGAGACTTTATTTTCACTTTGTGAACGGAGTCCTTTACGTCTCTGGAATTCTGAGAATTTCACTGCATGCTGCCTGCCAGGTAACAGTTTCTACTACAATTCGGAGTCTGAGGACATCTTCTTAGTAGCTCAGTATCGAGCTCGAATTGCAAGCAGCTCATAAATATTTTTTCTTGCTCATTTACAGGGTCTGCTTTTTGTCCCGATTTCTTCGCCGTGAACGCTTCAGCATCGCACTGTAATATAGCTGTTTTGAGTTACTTTTCCATGGCTTTCGATTCTTTGTACTGTGTTGCAATCTGCATAGATTTTGTGTGTCAATGAGTGTTGTGTACTGTTTTACTACTCTGATTTATTGGTTTACTGGTACTATTATGTTTAATTAATAGCAGCTGTGCAATCCACTGCACAGAAAACGCGTGCTTTTCTAAGGCTTTCATTATTGTAACAGGTGAATGTAATTTCTTTTAGTTGCTAGGAAACAGTGCTGCCTGCACCTCTTAATGTTAGTGACATAGCTACTGTGAGAATATCAGTTGCTGTCGTAGGAACTGTGTGTGTAAATGTAAATATCTACCACTGTTCTTACGTCAGCAACATTTATCTCACTCTTGTGAGAATACATGCTTTTATCTGCAATGTTTATCAGCCACCCCATTGTATAAATAGTTATTCTGAACATTTTTTTTATGTTACTGTTAATACTAATAAACACTTTTTGTGAATTTTACAACTGCTCCTGGTTTTTCCTATGCTTCATGACCTGTGCCTCAACAACAGGCTTTCCGGAGGGAAAGACTGTACGTTTTCCCCTACCTGGATGACTGACTTCTAAAAGCTCAGTCCAGAGAGAAGCTGCTCTGGACCCTGGAGACAACCCTTCAACTGTTTATCTCCCTGGGCATTGTCAGTCTGCCCAGGTCTGCCCTGATTCCATCCCAGAGATTGCAGTATAGAGGGGCTGTCCTGGACTCCGTGTAGGACAAAGCCTTCCTGCTTCTCAGCAGTGCGGAGTGCCTTATTGCTCAGGAGGTCACCCAGAGCTGTTATATTCCTGCAAAGATGAACCTGAGGCTATTAGGTCTCATGGTGGCCACTGCCACAGTTTCCTTGGTCAGACTGTACATGCGAGTCCTCCAGTGGGCACTCAGAGAGCAGTGGGACCCCAACGCGTGGATGACTTGAATTAGTGCTGTTCTTCTCCGCAGTACGCATGGTGCTCCAGTGGTAGATGGACCCACAGAACCTGCTATGATGGATCCCATTTCAGATCTCATCCTCCCAGCAGATCCTCACAACGGATGCCTCTGGTTCAGGTTAGGGAGTGCACCTGGGGCCTTTTCAAACATAGAAACATAGAAGTTGTCAGCAGAAAAGGACCCCCAAGTCCATCCAGTCTGCCAGTTTTCCTTATCTGTAATGGTGGCCGGTGCTAGTAGTTGGTCACCTGCTTAAGCCATTTTTTTCCTATCTCTATGGCCCCTTATTCCTATCCCATACATATCTGAATCCTGCCACAGTGTTAGCTCCCACCACCCCCAGGGGCAGGCCATTCCATGCATCCACCACCCTCTCAGTGAAAAAGTACTTCTTCCCATTTCCCCATATGCAGCCCCCCTCTAATCTTCTGTCATGACCACTTGTTCTAGTATTCTTTTCATACTGTAAAATGCTTTCCCCTTTCACCTTGTTTATACCCTTGAGGTACTTGAACATTTCAGTCATGTCCCCCTACTCCCTCTTTCTTTCCAGTGTGTACATATTGAGGTCCTTTAACCTTTCCTCCTATGCTGTAATTCCTGCACCATTTTAGTCACCCTTCTCTGCACTGTCTCCGCCCTGTTTATTTCCTTTTGAAGGTGCGGCCCTAGATCTACACGCTGTACTCCAGATGAGGCCTCACCAGCATTTTATACAATGGGACCAGTACCTCCCTTCTCCGACTTGTGATACCCCTTTCTGTACTACCCAGTGTCCCACTGGCCTTCCTCACTGCCTTTGCTGCCTGCTTGGTGGCCTTCAGGTCATCTGTGATGACCCCAGAGCCCTTTCCTCCTTGGTGACTGACAGCTGCCCCCCATTCCTGTAGCTCTCTCCTGAGTTTCTACTCCTCATGTGCATGATCCAACAATTTTTTGTATTAAATTTCAGTTGCCACACCTCAGATCATCTCTCCAACTTTTCCAGGTCTTTTCTCATCCTTTCCACTCCTTGTGGGGGTGTCAAACCTGTTGCAGATTTTGATGTCCTCTGCAAACAGTCAAACCTTCCCCTCTAGCCCCTCTGCAGTGTCGCTGATGAAGACATTGAAGAAGACTGGCCCCAAAACTGAACCCTCAGGTTCTCCACTTGTCCCCTCCATTTCCTCAGACCGTGTTCCATTTACTATTACCCTCTGCTTCCTGTTCCTCAGCCAGTTACTAACCTAGTTCACCTTCTTGAGGCCCAACCCCAAACTACCCAGCTTGTTTACCAAACTTCTATGTGGAATGGTATCGACGGCTTTGCTGAAATCTAGGTAGGCAATATCCACTGCCCCACCTTGGTCCACTACCTTTGTTACACAGTCAAAGAAATCAATTAGATTTGTTTGACAGGACCTTCCTTCTGTAAATCCATGTTGCCTTGGATCTTGTGCCCCTATGGATTCCAGGTGTTCCACAATTGGTTCCTTGAGGAGTGCCTCCATGATCTTACCCACCACGATGTGAGTCTTACTGGCCTGTAGTTCCCAGCCTCCTCTTTGCTGCCACTTCTGTGAAGAGGGACCACATTTGCTCTTCTGCAGTTCTTGGGAACTATGCCAGTGTTTAGAGACTCAAGGAGCAGGACTGCCAGTGGGGCTGTCAGCTCCTTTCTTAGTTCTTTCAAGATCCTAGGATGTATGCCATCTGAACCCATAACTTTGTCCACTTTGAGCTTTGTGAGTTCTATTAGCACCTTCTCCTCTGTAGAAGGACTGGTGTCCACCTCTTCCCCCCTCTGTGCCTGTTGTGGCAAACCATGGTCCCTGTCCCTCCCCCTCCACTGTAAAGACTGAGCAGAAATATTTGTTTACAATTGATGCCTTGCCTTGATCTCCCTCTATGGTGTCTCCATTACCCCCCCCCCGAAGTTTATTGGTGACTCCCTGCCTCTTCTTCTCTCACTAATGTACCTGTAGAATATCTTAGCCCCTTTCTTAACTGACTGAGCTAACATTTCCTCAGTGTGTGCCTTTGCGCTTCTTACAGCTGTTCCTGCCTCTCTTAGACATTTCTGGTACTCATCCCTTTCTCCCGCCCTTTGCGTCTCCTTATATTTTCTGAAGGTCACACTTTTGGCTCGTACCTTTTCAGCCACAGCCCTGGAGAACCAAAGTGGCTTCCTCCTTCTCTTCCATTTATTCCTCGTCACATTGTTCAGTGACCCCAAAAAAGGCCTCCTTGATGTGCGCCTATTGCTTATCAACTCCCCCTGCTGTCTTCTGTTTCAGAGCTTCTCTGACATTATCCCCCATCTTACAAAAAGTCAGCCCTTCTGAAATCTAAGCTCTTTGCCTTAGTATGGGTTGCCTGCATCCCTGTGTTCAAGTCTGAACTGTACCATATGGTGGTCACTGGACCCCAGGTGACCTCTCACTTGGAGATCTGCTATTCTGTCTCCATTGGTTATTACTAGATTCAGGATTGTCCTGTCTGTGGTGGGCTCCCTCACCAGTTGTCCTTGCTGTCATATTACGTATGCTATATAGCAGTATTTTGTCCCCATCCTCCTCCTGAGCTGGGGGCCTGTAGACTACCCGTGCCCGGATTGCTGTTCCCTATCCTGTCTTGAGGGTGACTCATAATTTCTCTACTTCCTCCTGTTTGCCCTGTATTGCGGTTGATTTGATATTCTCTTTGACAAACCCAGGGAACATGGTCCTAGATCAAAACCTGCCTGCATATCAACATCCCTGAGATGTGAGTGGTCCTGTATACCATGCAGGCCTTTCAGAACCAACTCTTCCCAGGTCAGCTGTTGATCCAGTCTTAAAGTCTCAGTGTTGTCTACTTTTTTTTCCCATATATACTTTACTCCTCCTTTGCGTTGTCAGGCGGCTCCGGACCCTCCTGGAGGCACTCATCTCTCTGCAGGAGCTTTCCTGCACCCACCCCAACCGATCATTCCCCACGGGTTACCCCCCCCCCATGGCAGGACCGGTGGCGAGGGGTGCCAGCCTCCCCCCACTCCCGGAAGCCAACATCTAGATTGCTGTGGGGGAGGCAAGGGCGCAACATGCCCTCATAAAGCCTGACAGCTCCTATCCTTTTTCTGTTTTCTGCCTGGATCCACACATGTCCAGTGGGTGGGGCAACCGTCTCCACCTCCGTGGAGGCAGTCTTACACCCTGTGCATGGGTCCACCCTTATTCTAGCACCATGCTTGTGCTGACACGTAGCCTCTGCTGGGTGTCAGTCTACAGTGTGATGCTGAGTCCCCCGGCCCCCCAGGAAGAGAGCTGTCATTGGATACTTAATCCTTCCTCACCTCGGCCAACCCTTGAGCAACCTGAGTTCGTTCCCGAACCTGTATCGCTGTCGAGTGCCTCAACCCTCAGCGCCACCAGGCTGGCCAGTGTTGTCTTCTATATCAACAAGTTGGGGGGGGGGATGTATTCATACCCCCTGTGCAGGGAGGCCATGAGAGTACAGTAATGGGCACTATATCACAGCCTGGTCCTCTCAGCAGTCCACATCTTAGGCATGCTAAACACCCTGGTGGACGGCCTCAACAGGACACAGCCCAGCGTGCACAAGTGGGAACTTCTCTTATCTGTCGCATAAAATCTGTTTGCCAGATGGAGTCATCCAGAGTTGGACCTTTTTGCATCACCACTCAGTGCAAAACTACCCAATTTCTGCTCACTAGATCCAGGGGCTGGAGTTTTCTGAGGTTATATGTGATAAAGGTGAGTCTGAAAGGCCACTTATCCCATAAAGCGAGCAAATATGAGCCCATGGTCAAAAGAGCGACAGATATTGTATCGATCATTGCAAATAGCGGCGGTCACTACAATACTTTACAACAGCCCCCTGCACCCCCAGACTTAAATAACCAACTCCAAGGGGGATGCAGACCATGGGGCACATTATTGGATGTCGAAAAAAATAAAATTATTTGGCCTGTAGCAGGACCCGAACCTAGGTCTGCTCACATCGCAAGTGGTGGTGTACACCACTATGCTATGCGAGCAGCTCAGCGGGAATCATCCACAAAGAATCCTATATCCTGTAGTAGTGAGTACAGCTCCTTGCTATACTTGCTATACAAGATGTAGCGATGCATTGCTCCACTCGCTCCCTTGTAGAGCGCTATTATTGAGTTGCTAAAAAGTGCAGCGCTCGGTATACAGCGCTCTACATGGGTACTACCGTTTTTTGGTGAGACACATTCTCCCTGTCCTGGAATGGGAGGTTCTTTTACACCTGCCCCCAATTTTCTCTAATTCAGAGGGTACTAATTCAACTGCAGATGGAGGGGGCCAGGATGATCCTGGTCACACTCTTCTGGCCACCGCAGATATGGTTTCCATTAGTTAGTGGTGGAACCTCCGGTCCCCCTACATCTCTGCAGGGATCTGCTGACACAGGCTCAGGGAACCCTGGTCCATCCTAATCTCAGGTCCCTTCATCTGCATACCAGGCTCCTGAAGACGTAGCCATCGCCTGGTTTGGAGTATCTCAGAGAGTGTTGGGTGTCCTCGTGGCAGCTCGGAAGCCCTCCACTAGAGCTACGTATGCCATGAAGTGGAAGAGGTTTGCCACCTGGGCTGTTAAGCATAATCTGGACCCTTTCACTTGTTGAGTGAGCCAGATTCTGGACTACCTGATTTCGCTGTCATACTTACAGTAGGTCTCCAGTACTCCTCCCTCAAGGTGCACCTTTCGGCTGTCACTGCCTTTCACAAGCCCATGGGTGATTGCACTGTGGCTCAGTTAGATGTGTCCCGTACCTCTCTCAGGTGCGTCCTGCATCTGAAATCTCCAGTCCATTTACCTTTACTGGCTTGGGATAAAAAAAAAATTGGGGGGGAGAAGTTGACCCTGTGTGAGCCAGCCATGACTTGTGAGAAACGCATTCTCTCTTGGAAAGCGTTATTTTTGGTAGCTGTTACTTCTGCTCGAAGGATTTCTGAGCTTCAGGCTTTCTGGTGTGAGAAGCCTTATTTTATTTTTCGCAAAGACTGAGTGTCTTTGCACATGAATCCTAAGTTTCTCTCGAAGGTAATATTTGAGTTTACCCTGAACCAGTCTATTTATTTATTTATTTATTTAAACATCAGTTTAACAACCTTTGAGCCAGGGGCTCATTTACAAAGGTACCGCATCACATAGAGGACACAGACAGTGGCACAGGAGACAACAGATAATACAGGTTCAAAGTAAGTGTCATTCAGGTTACAGTTGGTTCCAATACATATGAAGAATAAATAGGCTAAGATAGGGTTAGTGGGGAGAGAGGTAAGGGAGGATGGGGGCTAAGGGGAGTAGGGCTGGGAAGCAGAAGAAAGGGGGGAGGGCCAGGGAGGAAGAGTGGGTAGGGGAGGTGGTGAGTAGGAAGGGGGGAGTGCAGCTCGGTGAGCGTTGTCAGAGGGGAGGTTTTTAATTTTTTTTTATTTAGCAGTCTATCCACCTACCTGTCTATTTTCCTGAGCATGCCAATCCAGGGGAAGCACTGCTCCATACGTGAGACCTGCGCAGAATTTTGAAGTATTATCTGCTTCAAACTAAGGACTACTGAAAGTTAAAGTAGCTTTTTGTTTCTTTCGCTTTAGGAAGAGAGGGTGTTCAGGCTTCTAAGCCATGTTTGTCCAAATGGCTGGCACATTGTACTGTATTCTGCTACAACAAGCATGGCAGAGAGTTGCCAGGGGTGGTGCAAGCCACAAGGGGCATGGCTACCTGTGTGGCCTGTTTCAAGGGGATGTCAGCCACTAACATCTGTGCTGCTTCCACCTGGAATACCATCCATACTTTTGCTAAACACTACAGTCTGGACATTGCCTCTAGAGTCCAAGCAGGCTCTGGCGGGGCTGTCTTGCAGGGTCTCCTGTCCTAGGCTTTGATTGGCCTTCCTCCCAGACTGTCTTGTTGCACTTGAAACTGCTTGGGACTCATTCCTATGGTGTGACCTGATGACTGGTATGCCCCCAAAGAAGATAGAACAGTTGCATAAGAACTTACTGTAACAGTAGATCTTCGAGGGGATCTCAGTCATCAGGTCTGCTTTCCCACTTACCATCCTCCTCCTCTTATGGTGTTCTCTTCTCAGAACTGGCTTAGTGGGGTATCCAGCCTTTTATTTTGGCCTGGGGACCTCTCTCTCCTTGTTCCTCCATGGCATGGGTTTGCTTTCTAGTCTCCGGGGGGAAAGAACTGAGGAGGGAGTGGGGCCACTCACAGCTTTATAGGGGTGGTGACATTGGCATGGGCAGCCCCAGTGGTACTGCTGGAAAATCTTCTGTGTGGATCCTGCTTCACCGACGGTGAGGTTCCTATGGTGTGACCTGATGACTGAGATCCCCTCGAAGATCTACTGTTACGGTAACTGTTCTTTTTTGAGTAGTGTCATATCTGGACATCCACCAGTAGCTGGCAAATGGGTCAGTTGTTTAACATGTCACCTGGAGGATGACACCTTTGTCATTGCAGCACCCCCTAATACTGCATTACAGTGTTAGTCAAGTGCAGAGTATGTGTTCACTGCAACCCATGACTTGCTGCTTGGGTGGGGTGCTATCAGCCAAGCTTCACTAGTATCCATGTTGGTGTATGTATACAGTGCCTTCAGAAAGTATTCACCCCCTTTGGATTTTATCACATTTTGTTGTGTTACTACCAGATTTTTTAATACATTGAAATGATTTGTTTCCCCCTTGATTCACACAGCATACTCAACAATTTAAAGGGTTAAAAATATTTTTATTGTACAACAAAAATGTATGAAACATTAAAAACTGAAATATCTTGTTTACTTAAGTATTCACCCCCCTGAGTCAATACTTTGTAGAAGCACCTTTGGCAGCAATTACAGCTTTGAGTCTTCTTGGGTATGTCTGTATCAGCTTTGCACATCTGGATTTGGGGACTTTCGCCCATTCTTCCTTGCAGATTTGCTCAAGCTCTGTCAAGTCAGATGGGGAGCGTCGGTGAACCGCAATCTTTAAGTCTTTCCACAGATTCTTAATGGGATTCAAGTCTGGGCTTTGGCTGGGCCACTCAAGGACATTCACCTTCTTGTTCTGAAGCTACTCCAGTGTTGCTTTGGCTGTATATTTGGGGTTGTTGTCCTGTTGGAATGTAAATCTTTGCCCCAGTTCAAGATCTATTGCAGACTGATGCAGGTTCTCCTCAAGGACGTGCCTGTATTTGGCTCCATTCATTGTTCCCTCTATCCTGACAAGTGCCCCAGTCCCTGCCGCTGAAAAGCATCCCCATAACATGATGCTGCCACCACCATGCTTCATGGTAGGGATGGTGCTGAGCTGTGTTCAGTTTGCGCCAGCCATAGTGCTTTGCATTCAGGCCAGAGAGTTCAATTTTTGTTTCATCAGACCAGAGAATCTTTTGCCACATGGTCTCAGAGTCTGCCACGTGCCTTCTTGCAAACTCCGGGCATGCTATTATGTGGCGTTTTCTCAGGAGTGGTTTCCATCTAGCCGCTCTCCCATAGAGGCTACATCTGTGAAGTGCTGCAGAGATTGTTGTCCTCTGGACAAGTTCTCCCATCTCAGCCATGGAACTCTGTAGTTCTGTCAGGGTGGTCACTGGGTTCTTGGTCGCTTCCCTGACCAAGGTCCTTCTTGCCCGGTTTCTCAGTTTGGGAGGACGGCTTGCTCTAGGAAGAGTTTAGGTGGTTCCGTAATCTTTCCATTTCCTAATGATGGACTTGACTGTGCTCCTGGGAACTTTCAACACCCTAAAAATGTTTTTATACCCCTCCACAGATCTATGCCTCCTCACAGTTTTATCACGGAGTTCTAGGGACAGCTCCTTGGTCTTCATGGTAGAGTTTCTGCTCTGACATGCACTGTCAACAGTGGGGACCTTATATAGACAGGTGTATTTCCTCTGAAATCATGTCAACCATTTGAACTGACCACAGGTGGACTCCATTCAAGTTTTAGAGTGATCTCACAAGGAAATTGGATGCACCTGAGCTCAATTTGGAGTGTCATAGCAAAGGGGGTGAATACTTATCAAATCAAGACATTTCAGGTTTTTATTTTAAATTACATGTACAAAAAATTCCAGAAGTTTCACTCCACATTGACATTATAGAGTAATCTGTGTAGATACGTGACAAAAAAATCCCATATAAATGTATTTTAATTTGAGTTTGCAACATCACAAAATGTGACAAAATCCAAGGGGGGGATGAATACTTTCCGAAGGCACTGTGTATCTCTCTCTCTTTCTCTTACATGTTAGTGTGTATGTCTCTGTCTCTTTCTCTCTCTCTCTCTCTCTCTCTTTCTTTAACTCCCTCATGGGTGTGTGTATGAGTCTCATGTTAGTGTATGTATATGTCTTTGTCTTAGTGTGTGTGACTTTCTCATGTTAGTGTTCGTGTGTGTCTGTCTCACAGCCTCAGGTCCTCCTCTAGCCTTCTTCTGGAGTGCCCCCAGGTTGTGACTTGTATGGGACAAAAGACTTTCTCCGTTGCCACTCCAAGTCACTGGAACAGACTTCAGATTCCCCTCTGCACTCTAGCTTTGAACTCCATATTCAAATTACAATATAAGACCACCCTCATGCCTGTATCTGCCTGCAATTGTCCTCCCCAACAACGAATGCAGACACCTCTGGTTTGGTTCTAATCAACCCTGCTGTTTCCTTTCTCATATGTGGCATTGTGCTATTGCGCTTTGTATACTCTGTAAATTATGTAGACTGTTCTTATTTTTTTCCCATCCCAGGAGTCCTTTAACATCAGTAACTATAGCAGTTAGCTGGCTAAGTGCAACTGTCCCAGAGGTATGCATTTAAGGTAATTAGCATAATGAGCTTAGGTATCAGCCAGTCAGAAAAAAGGAGGGAAGTGTGCTGAAAGTGAGGAAAGCCTGAAGGGCTTTAGAATTTTTTCTCTGCTGACTGAGCAACACTGCCCCAGAGGTATCTCTCAACTTTCATTATTGACAGCCTTTTTTTGCTTCTCTTGGCAAAATTTTCCTCACAAACTTATTTTTCTAGTGTGCTGAGTGTATTTTCAGTGTTTTTTAGCAGTTCTTCTCGGTTACCGTGAACTGCTCTTTTCGGTCAGTTCCGCGATTTCCTCCACTTATTTTAATCGCTAATGAGTGTTTTCGACGGTTTATTTTACTGTTTATTTGTGATTCCCCTTTTCTTGAGGGAACCGACGATTTTGAAGATTTTTGCTTTATTTTTCACCTTAGAAATCATGGTTCCTTACTGTGAGGAAACCTATTAGAATTTTTTTCTTTTTATCACAACATTATTTGTGCCACCTTCGCAGACGTGGCGGGGGCTATGACAGGGGTACGTCTTCCGGCCCATCGGGGCCATCATTGGTCCTGGTATTTTTCCTCCTTTTTCTCCCTCGCGTCCTTGCCTGTGCAGTGGGCGCAGCCGCTGTCTCCACCTCCATGGAGGCAGCCAAGCACCCTGGGTGAGGGCCGAACTCCTCTTGTTGTGCTCACGCATGCAGCACAAACCCCCCACACCGAGGAAGGAGAGCAGTCATCCGGATGCTCAATCCTTACCTCCCTGGCTGACCCCTGAATGACCCAAAACCATTCCTGCACCCAGTTCGCCGACATGGCGTGAGGTGTGGCGTCCAGCGCCTCAACCCTCAGCACCACCGGGCCAGCTAGAATTTTCACTTTTTGACAGTTATTGCTGGGTTCTCTGTGGATTGGCATGTCAGAGATCCCCATAACTAAAAAGAAAACTGGACCTACAAGTTTTAAAAAGTGTGTCAACTGTCACAAGATTTTGGCCTTTGCGGATTCTCATAACCTGTGCCTTAGGTGTTTAGGTCCAGATCATACTTACTCTCTTTGTTCCAAATTTTGCAAAAAAAAAAACATTGAGAAACAGAGCAAAGAGACTTGAAAAAATTATGGCTGAGGAAAAATCTAAGGCAACGATGAGGGACCATCTAAAAACAACAACAATAAAAATTCAAACAGAGGTGCTGATGAAGCATCCAAGCCCCAGCCTAAAAATAAAGCTTCCAAAGGAGCTGATGAAGGTCCTCAAAATTTAAAAAATAATAAAGGCACTGATGAAGTATCTGCATTAAAAAGGAAGCATGATCAAGCTGCTGATTAAGTGGCTAAAAAGATGATTTGCAAAGACAAAAATGCTCCTGTTTCTCCTGGGAAGGACAATAGTGTGACAACATGCATTTTAAAACGCACAGAAAAAGGAAAACATGCACAGCCACAGTCTGTACAGGAACTCCCATCTGTGCAAGTCATGGCAAAAGCATGGCACGTCTTTCAGAACCTACAAAAGATGGGGTCTATATTTTCTGGGGCTGGTAAGCACTCTTCCACAGTTCTCTCTTCTGGAGACTGTGAGGGTGATGTAGATGATGATGAACATTTTTGTGATACCCCTGACATGCATTAAGAGGGACTAGAACCTGATGTGTCCCCTGACCCTCATTTTGGAGCTTCCCCTGCTGACCAAGAGGATCCCCTCTATGTTTACGTTATTCAAAATATGCTAGACACTCATGACCTTCCAACTCAGGAGTCTAACCAGGATGAGGACAAGGATAAAGATTATAGGGAGATGAAAGGCCTCCCACCAAAAGAGTAGTCTTGCCCATCTATAATGCTTTCAGAAAAAATACTATGAAATTGCTTCAAACCCCCACTTCTGTGGCAGTGGTTGATAAACGTGCTGGCAAAAATTACCGATTGTCTAAAAATGATACTGAGTTCCTGTCTGTACATCCCAGCCATGAGAGTATCTTAGAGCAGGCAGCATGTGAGAAAGCTGGAGTCTCCTTGTCTTCCTTACCCCCTGACAAGGACCCCAGAAAAATAGATTTAATTGCAAAGAAGATGTACACCACAGGTTCCCTGCTTAACAGACTTTCCTCCTATATGGCTTTCACAGCCAAGTATCAGAAAGCACTGTGGAACTCTGTCCTGGCTATTACCCACAATGGGTCAGACGCAATGGTGCAGGAACTGGTGGATACTGCAAAAACTGCCCTGGAAGCTACAAAGTACCAATTCCGCATGGCATTTGACAACAATGATGCTGCCTCTAGAGCCATCGCTCATGTCATTTGTTTGAGGCGTTTTGCCTGGCTTAGAACTACCAGTCTAACCCCAGACACCCAGTCTAAGGCCATGGACTTCTCCTGTGATCAAAACATACTATTTGATTCCAGGACAACAGACTACATGAAAAATGTCGAACAGTACAAGGCCTCTTGGCAGAGTCACTCCTCTAAACCTAAGCCTCCTGCCCCACAGAAATCCCACCTGAGGGAAAACAGGGGCAGAGGTTATTTTCCCAGTCCTTACACTCCCTATCCCCAGCCTGACTTTCCTCAGTACAGAGGTGTTTTCAGAGGGAGGGGCAGAAGGGGCCAAAGAAGAGCCTCCTCTGCCCAGCCAGCAGCCTCTCATTCTGAGCCCTGATGTGAGTGTCCAGGTCGCCTCCCCTCTGCCAGTGGGAGGCAGACTCTCCCATTATTGTCAGAACTGGCCCCTCATTACCTCTGACAAAGAGGCTTTGGAGATAGTGGAAAAGGGTCTGCCACGACAGTTGAAGCAGATGCCAGACCTCAACCATACCAGGTGTCAAAGCCACTGACCCCAACACAGGTACTACTGTTGGAGTTGGAGGTAAAAAACCTTACAGCTGTACAAGCAGTGGAGAGGGTCCCGGCCCATGAAAAGGGCAAAGGCCTCTACTCAGGTACTTTCTGACATAAAAGAAAACTGTGGAGTGGCGACCTATCTTGGATCTCAAATATTTAAACAAACATCTGTTAAAACCCAAATTCAGGATGGTCACTCTGTCACTGGTCATTCAGTCCTTACAGCAGGGAGACTGGCTAGCTTCCCTGGATGTAAAAGACAACTACTTTGATATACCCATAAGGAAGTCTCACAGGAAGTTTCTCAGATTCAAACTCCCTTCGGGCCACTATCAGTTTACTGCGATGTCCTTTGGCCTGTCCTCGGCTCCAGGAGTCTTTACCGAGTACCTAGCAGTGGTAGCAGCACACCCCAGGAAGCTGGGTGTCTCAGTCTACCCCTATTTGGACGACTGGCTCATAGTGGCAAACTCTCCTTGTCAGGTCAAGTAGTCCCTTTCCCTCACATAGCACACACTGGAATCCCTGAGCTTCCTGGTAGATCTGAAGAAATCTCACCTGGAACCTACTCAGCTACTCACTTTCATAGGAGCCCAGCTGGACACCCAGAAAGGATATGCCTTCCTCCCATAGAAAAGAATTCACAGTTTCCTTTCAGTGGCAGATTCCTTCATCCAGGGACAGCCAAGACCAGCCAGACATTTCCTCAGGCTCTTGGGACACATGGCTTCAATGACTGCAGTGCTTCCAGGGGTCAGATACAGGGTGTGAGACCCGAAAGCCTATTTCAGGGCTTGCTAGTCTCAAAGAAGCAACCATTTTTCAAAGCTGATACTTGTGACAGAACAGTTCCTTCAGGCTCTGCTTTGGTGGAAGGATCCTGCATATCTGGCAATAGGGATTCCCTTCCAAGCTCCACTTCCCACAAAGGTGATCACCACAGATGCCTCCCTCCTTGGGTAGGGAGCACATCTGGATATGCCTCAGTAAGTGGTACCTGGACTCCAAGAGTCACAGTTGCACATAAACCTTCTGGAGCTCAGAGCAATCTTTCTAGCACTCAAAGCATTTGCTCCTGTCATAAAAGGACAGACTGTACAAATTCAAAGAGACAACACCACTGCAATGTTCTATATAAACAAGCGGAGTGGTACCAGATCAGGGACACTTTATACGAAGGCTCTGAAAATTTGATCTCTTGTCTTTTCCCTGGGGGTCAGCCTTTTAGCTCTTCACCTCCCAGGCAAGCACAATTCCCTGGCAGATGCTCTAAGTTGCATCTGTCAGGGTGAGAGCGAGTGGACTCTGAACAAACAAGTACTAGCCACAGTGTTTAGGCGGTGGGGCACACCAGAAGATTGGTTTGCTTCCCCCCCTCAACTTCTGGCTTCCTTAGTACTGTTGCAGGCCTCCAGTCCCAGGAACACTTACTCTGGATGCCTTGATTCTGGACTGGTCAGGGAGGTTCCTGTATGCATTCCCTCCCTTTCCCCTGATACTCAGGGTATTGCTGAAACTCAGACAGCCTGCATCGATGATTCTGGTGGCTCCGGATTGACCCAGGCAAGCCTGGTACTCTCTCCTCTCACTGTCATGCAGCAGGCCCATTCACCTGCCACCAACTCACTCTCTGCTGACCCTTCCCCAGACAGGGGTGCTTTATCCAGACATGCACTCTTTTCACCTCAAGGCTTGGGTCTTGAGGAGCTAGAGTTCCCAACTTCTCAGTACTCGAAACAAGTCCTTAAGATCCTGAGAATGGCTAAAAAGCCTAATACAAAAAAGACTTATGCAGCCAAATGGAAAAGGTTTTCCCTCTGGTGCAAGGGCAAAAAGGACAATCCTCTTACAGCTTCAGATTATACACTGCTGGATTACCTGGTACATTTGCAGGCTTCAGGCTTGAAACCTTCCTCTCTCAAGCTACACCTGGCTGCAGTTTCGGCCTACCTTTCGGTGGGGAAGAAAAAGTCATTTTTTTCCCCAAACAGTTTTTCAAAGGTCCTTACATCTCCAGCCTCCAGTCAGATAGCCGGTTCCTTCTTGGAGCCTGAATCTCTGCATTGCCAGGCTCACGGAACCACTCTTTGAGCCTATGGCCACTGCACACCTCAAGTTTGTAACCTGGAAATCTGTTTTCCTAGTGGCCATTACCTCTGCCAGAATGATTTCAGAGTTACAGGCCCCGGGCACTGAGCCCAATTACATCATTCCTCACAGAGACAAAATTGAGCTCAGGACAAATAGGAAATTCCAGCCTAAGGTGGTTTCTGAGTTTCACCTTAACCAGTCTGTTACATTACCTGTTTTCTTTACCGAGAAATCCACTCCTGGTGAGCAAAAGCTCCACAGTCTGGATGTCAAAAGAGCTCTCTTTTATTATCTAGAGCATACTAAGCAGTTCAGAGGCTCTTCCACTCAGTTGTTCCTCACCTATGGGGATATAGTCAGAGGAAGACCAGCTACCAAGAGAATTATTTCCCACTGGTTGGTCTCTTGCATTAGATTCTGCTATGAAACAGCTGATCATCAACCTCCTGTGGGGCTCAGAGCCCATTCCACCAGGGGCACTGCAGCCTCTGTGGCAGCTGCAAGATGCATACCCCTTCTGGATGTCTGCAAAGCAGCTACCTGGAAATCTGTACACGCTTTCACGAAACAGTACAGTTTGGATGTGCAGTCCAGGTCTGATGCCAAATTTGGCAGGGCGGTTCTGCAGAGCCTCTTTTGTACAGTAAGTAGGTTGTCTGCCCACCTCCCACGTGGTACTGCCCGGTAATCTGCTATAGTTACTGATGCTAAAGGACTCCAGGGGTGAGAAGAAAAAATTACTCACTGTCATAATCTTCTTTCTTCCAAGGGGTCCTTTAGCATCAGTAAGCTCCCACCCTTCCTGGTTCACCTTTTAGGAGAAGGGCTGTGTTCTCAGTTTTGTTACCAAAATTTGGCTCTTATTAAAGAGGTTTCTTACTCAGGTTGTTGATATCTGTTTTTCTGGTTTTGGACATTTTCGTGTTTTTTGAATCATGTTGGTTCATTTTTGGGGCATGTGCCCAATTATCTTCAAAAAAATTCTGAAGCCCTTCAGGCTGCTTCCCTCTGCACACTCCCCTCCTTTTTTTTTTTTTTTTTTTGAAATTTAAATTTTATTAAAACAAAACACTTATCAGAGACACAGTACATAGTAACAAGAACATTTTGTACTTTCATAACAATTGACCTAAATTGAATCAAATTCCCAAATTCCTCCCCCCCCCAAAAAAAAACACTTTTCCTCCCCAACCCATCCAACCCTTACTATACTACCACCCCTCAGGAAGATCCGCTCACCCCATTCATTTCTAATATTTCCAAACTAATTCTGACTACCCCTGGGGAAGGTATAACTCTTGAAAACGACTCCAAATCTTTTCATATATATGAAGTCGATTGTCCCTACCCGCACCTATTTTTTCCATATTTAAATTAAACAACATCTCCTGTAACCATTCCGCGTACGTGATTGGAGAATCTGTCAGCCAGTGTCGTAAGACTATCTTTTTAGCGAGCGAAATCAGAGCCATGTAGAATCTCACTTGAATGTGATTCCAGAATAATCTCCTGTCAAGCATATATCAGGAGTAAAATATTGATCAATACCCAGCAATGGGTCTGCCTTTTGTTTAATCTGCCACAACCGCTTTATCAGTGGACACTCCCAAAAATGTGATACAAATCTCCAACTGCCTGACGGCACCTGAAGCAATTTTGGTCAGGTCTGCTACCAACTTTATATAGCTTGGAAGGGTCCAAAATAAATTGTTCAAAAATAAAACTGCATCACCCTTTAATCTATCCTGCCTAACATATTTATACATGTGACTCCAAACAGTCTTCCAATCCCGCTCTTGTTCCCCAGACAACCAGTCCAATACTTGGGCTTGAAATCCATGTCTACAAAGATTTGGTCAAGGAGTACCTTATACACCCTAGAGACTGCATGGTTCCCAAACAATTTGGGCTAATGACTCAAACCAGTCCCCATCCACCGCCCTGTACGAAGATTGGTCACCACCAGCTAATAAGTGGGTAACCTGGTATAATTTAAAATCTGCTTCGAATCTATATTATATTTTGCCAGGATGTCCCTTATTGGGAGAATACGGCCCTCCCCCATTAAATCCTCAACCCGTATACCTTCTAGTTGGGGAAACCATCCTCTCAAAATCGTTTTCCCCCCAATCTTCAAATTAACATTTTGGCATATCGGCTGACGCTTGTCCCTATCCGGAACATAACCTAACCTACCACAAATCTGTCTGTGAATACGCAGAGAATTTACTATTGGGTTAGCAGCCAATTTAGGGGGCACTTTCTTGGGAGTGGAATAAAGCAATGCAGTTGGGTTTGTCCCGGCCTCCCTAATCGCTTCCATTTCCAAACCAATCCAAGAGGGAACATAGGGCGAAGATTCAAAATTACCTGCAGGAGCCAGCCATCTTAGATATTTACAGAGGTTGCTTGCCCAGTAATATAAGCCAAAGTGTGGAAGTTTCAGTCCCGCTCTCTCCCTAGGGGCTGCCAACTTACTATAAGTCCTAGGGCCTCTTTTCTTTCCAGATAAAATCCGAGATCAACAAGTGTAATTCTTTAAACCATTTTAGCGAGTTAATACATTAAGCATGTTGAGTGGATAGAAAACCCTAGGTAGGATGTTCATTTTGACTATGTTAATCCTACCCCAGAGAGAAAGCGCAGACCAATCCATCTTTGCAGATCTTGCTTAATATTACTCTTAATGACGTCTAAATTAAGTTTAACCAATTTTTGATCAGTTCTGGCCAAGTAGATACCCAAATACTTCAAAACATGCGGAGCCCATTGCAAGCCCATTTCCAAGACTTCAGACTTATGCACTCTCATGTTTAACGGGAAAATTTGGGTTTTCTCCACATTAATCCTGTAATTGGATAATCTACTATATTCTCCAATAATAGACATCACTGCCCTGATTGAGCCACTTGGTTGAGCAACATGCAATAAGATGTCATCCGCATATGCTGAAACTTTGAGCTCTTGTGACCCAATTCTGATACCCACAACCCTAGGATCTAATCTCAGTTTAGTGAGGAGAGGCTCCAGGTATAAATTAAATAGAAGAGGCGAAAGGGGGACAGCCCTGTCTAGTGCCGGAATTAAGAGGAAAACTTGCAGAGAATACTCCATTACAATATACTTTAGCTTTGGGATTCCTATATAAAGCAAACACATAATTGATAAACTGGGCAGGAAAACCAAATTTCTCCAAAGCAGTAGCTAAAAAACTTCCAGTCCACTCTGTCAAATGCCTTCTCTGCATCCACTGACATCAAAACACATGGAGATTTACAATCCCTGGAGACAGAGAAGACATGAGACAGTTTACGCAGATGGTCCGACGCCAACCTGCCCTTCATAAACCCAACCTGATCAGGATGAACTAGCCTAGGCATGACCTTGGACAACGAGAGGCTAGGATCTTAGCCAGAATCTTAATGTAGTAATTAATCAGTGAGATAGGCCTGTAACTTGTGACTTTATCTAACTCTTTCCTTCTTTCGGAATAAGCACTATCAAGGCCTCAAATAATAGCCATCTACTGTGTCCAAGGTCAGTATACTCTGAAATAATCTTCTCAGACCGGGACATAACAGGGTGCAAAACATTTATAAAATTAGGTGTGAACCCATCTGGACCGGAGCCTTATCATTGGAAAGCATTTGTATTGCCTCAAGATCTCTGTTTCAGAAATGGGAGTGAAAGTTCTCTCCTCTGAATTTCTGAAACCTGGGGAAGGTTACAATTAGTTAAGTAGTCATTCACTTCTGTCGTATTAGGCCTAGGGGTCATTGGGCTATATAATGCCTTGTAATACTCCTCAAACTCCCTAACAATTTCCATGGATAATGTTTTAACCGACCCATCAGCACGGGACATGATGCTCTGTACTATTCTGGATGCCTCCGCTGCCCTTAACCGCATAGCCAAGAACCTACCAGATTTCTCTCCTTGGTTCAAGTAAAGGGCCTTAGTTTTCTTAATCGCATACTCTGCCCTCTCACCCAGGATCCCTTCATATTCGTGGCCTTAATTTGATCAATAGTTCCCTGGTCTCCTCTGGGGTATTCTGACAGAGCCTTCTCTATATCCTTGATTTGCCAATAAAGACCTAATCCTTTCCCCCCTTCTTTTTTCCTTGCAACCGCCAGCTGGATAAACTCTCCTCTTAACACGCACTTTAGGGCACACCGACAAATCACCCTGGTAGTTAAATGACTATTCTCCACTTCATATTGTTCAATCCGACGTCAATATACTCCCTTATTTCCATGGAGCGAAGTATTTGATTATTCAACTTCCAAATGGTTTGTCTGGGAGTATTAGGGGCCAGATTGAGGAACAACGAACTATAGAGTGATCAGAAAGAATCCCAGGAATAATATTACTATTCAGTAGTCCTGACAATAACCCTCTACTCACTAAGAAATAATCTATCCTGGATCTAGACTTATGGACCTCTGATAAGAATGTGTACTCCTGCCTGAAGGGTGCAAAGTCCTCCACGGGTCACATAATCCCAGGTTATCAACTAGATCCTAATAGCTCTCTGAGCTGGAGATGAGCCTTTATTTCGCTTACCATCCTTGTTCAAGTCCGAGTAAATAGTAAGTTCCAATCACCCTCAGCAGTATCCGAAGATGATGAAACGGACTTAGTATTTTTAGTAAGTCCATAAAACCCAGGGGTATCTGCATTGGGTCCATATATACTTCCCATTACTAATCTTGTTTGGTTAAGGAGCCCTATCACAATTACATAACGACCTGCGGGTCTACTATTTCCTCTCACACAAAAGCCACACTCCTATGAAATAAGGTGCAACCCTCTGCCAGATGTACTAAAACCAGCCCCAAAACCTGACCAACAAACTGACATCTAAGCGAGGTCAGCTCCCTGTTAAACAAATGTGTTTCTTGTAGACATATTATCTTCCCCTTTAATAATTGCAAATGTTTTAGAATTTTATATCTCTTTATTTTTTGCCTGACTCCCTTAACATTCCACATGAAAAACTCGAACGGGCTACCCATTCTCCCAATAATATTCGTAAAACCCTCTATTTACCATCTCAACCACCTTAATCACTCTTTCGTCCTGTACCTTAGGGCCCTCCTTTTTTTATGATTGGCTGATGCCTAAGCTCATTATGCTAATTGTCTTAAAGGCATACTTCTCAGGCAGTTGCACCTAGCCAGCTAACTGCTATAGTTACTGATGCTAAAGGACCCCTTGGAAGAAAGAAGATTACTATGGTGAGTACTTTTTTCTTCTCCTCCCCCAGCTTCTCCAAGCCCCACACCATTGGGAGTTGCTTATAGTGTCTGCCTCTGCTTCTTGCACCTACCTGGAGTCCACCAGTAGCCCCATGGAGCTGTGCTCCCGCCCCCCAGGCAAGGACGAGGTGGGGCCACACACCCTGAACTATTCAAATCTCGAGTCCGACTAGGACAGGAAGGTGTGAGCTGTGGGGTCAGCCCGAGCTCTCCAGCTTTCCGACACCTGGAGAGCTATTTTCCTTTTTCCTGCGGATATGATCTGCACCCTGACTTCAAGGCAGAACCCCAACGTCCGTCACGTTCCTCTCATATGACTGGCTAGGTGCTTGCTGTACCCCAGGCCTCCGCCTAGGGCCAGTCAAATGCCAAGCCTCTGCCCCCCTCCCTGGAGAAGGCAAGCAGTCTCTGGGAAGATGTTCCACTTATCCACCACCCCTTCTGTGAAGAAATTCTTCCTCACATTTCCTCTGAATTGCCATCCCTCCAACTTCATCCCATGCCCTCTAGTCCTGGAACATCTTTTTAACTGGAAAATAATGTATTCCTGCACCCTGTTCCTCCCTGTTAGGAACTTGTATGTCTCTATCATATCCCCTCTCTCCCTCCTTTCCTCCAGGGAGTACATATTTAAATCTTTCAGCCTGTCCTCTTAGGACTTGTGATGCAGTCCCTGTACCATCTTTGTTGCCCTCCTCTGAACCTTCTCCACTCTATGTCCTTATGTAGGTAAGGTCTCCAGAACTGTACACTGTACTCGAGGTGGGGCCTCACTAGTGTCTTGTATAGTGGAATTATTACCTCCCTTTTCCTGCTGATGATGCCCCTGCCTATGCATCGCAGCATCCTATTTGCTTTACGTGCTGCCTTGTCACACTGTTTCCCTACCTTGAGATCATCAGAGATGATAACCCCAAGGTCCCTTGCCTGCTTGGTGCATGCTGTATCCTCACCCCCGCCAAAAAAACTGATATGTTGTTCCAGGGGTTTTGTGCCCCAGATGCATTATCTTGCACTTCTTTGCATTGAATTTCACCTTCCAAACCCTTGATCATTCTTCAAGCTTCTGCAGGTCCCTCTTTATTCTGTCTACACCCTCTAGCATATCCACTCCATTACAGAGCTTTGTGTTGTCAGCGAACAGGGAAATTCTGCCTTCTAGGTCCTTTGCAATGTCACTGATGAATACATTGAACTGAACCAGCCCCAGCACTAATCCCTATGGTACCGCACTGGTCACTCTTCCCGCTGTGGAGTGACAGCCATTTACCACCACCCACTGTGTCCTGACACCCAGTCAATTACCTATCCACCGCACCAGTGTCCTGTCCACTCCCATATTCCCCAGTTTGTTTAATAGCCTTCTATGTGGCACAGTCAAGGTGTGAAATGCCTTGCCGAAGTCCAGATAGACCACATCCACTGCCCTCCCGTGATCCACCTCCCTTGTCACCCAGCTGAAAAATTCAATGAGGTTGGTCTGGCATGACCTCCCCCCGGTGAAACCATGCTGCCTTGGGTCCTGTAGTTCATTGGCAATCAGTTGTTCTGCCAGTCTCTCCTTCAGAAGTGCTTCCGTGATCTTCCCCACTACCAAGGTCTGGCTGACTGGTCTGTAATTCCCCACTTCCCCATTGTTCCTGCTTTTGTATAAGGAGACTTCATCTGCTGTCCTCCAATCTTTGGGTTCCTCCCCTGTTTCCAGCGATCGGCTAAACAGGATTGCCAGAGGTTCAGCCACTACACCTCTTAGTTCCTTTAGGACCCTGTGGTGCAACCCTTCTGGCCCCATTGCTTTATTGACTCTTATTCCTTCAGGACTCTTTCCCATGTAAAGGGACTTACATCCATTTCTGCGCTGTTCCCAGCCCTTGTACTCCCTTCAGGCCCATTACCCTTTTCTTCCTCAGTAAAGACTGAGCAGAAATATCTGTTTAGTATGTCAGCTTTACTGTTGTCATCCTCCATGTGACCCCCATCCTCCCCTTCATTCTCGCTATCCCTCACTTTGCCCTTCTTTTTTCACTTATGTACCTGTAAAAGGTTTCGTTCCCTCTACTCACTGATTTTGCGATGCACTCTTCTGTCTATGCTTTGGCTTCCCTTACTGACCTCCCTGCTCCCTTTGCTTCTCCTGGTACTTCTCCCTATCCCCTTCTGCCTGCGTCTTTTTGTATCATATTGTCTCATGTTGGTATGTCTTTCTGTTATTATTGTGTCTCTCATGTTAGTGTGCATCATGTTAGTGCATATATGTCTGTCTCGCATGTTAGTTTGTATGTTTCTCTTGTTAATGTGCGTCTCTTATGTTAGCATGTCCCATTTTACTGCATTTATGTTTGTTTCTCATGTTAGTGTGTCTTATATTGCGTTTATGTCTGTCTCATATGCTAGTGTGTGTATAATGTGTGTCTTTCATGTTAGTGTGCTCTCATCTTGGTGCATTTATCTTTGTCTCATATGTTAGTGTGAGTATAGTGTGTGTATTTCATGTTAGTGTGTGTCTCATGTTAGGGGGTTTGTCAATCTCATATGTTAGTGTATGTATAGTGTGCGTCTTTCATATTGGTGTGTGTATAGTGTCTCTTGTTAGTGTGTCTCATGTTAATGCATTTGTCTGTCTCATGTTAGTGTGTGTAGTGCATCTCCTGTTAATGTGTATCTCATGTTACTGCATTTGTCTCATATGTTAGTGTGTGAATAGTGTTTCTTTCATGTTAGTGCATTTTTTTCTCTCATATATTAGTGTGTGTCTTGTTAGTGTGTGTCTCATGTTAGTGCATTTGTCTGTCTCATATGTTAGTGTGTGTATAGTATGTGTCTCTTGTTAGTGTCTGTCTCATGTTAGCGTGGTCGTCAATCATGATAGTGTGTCTAATTTTAGTGTGTGTCTCATGTTAGTGTGTGTACAGTGTCTCTCACTTGTAAGCAGTAGCAGTAAATTTTATTTTTATACAGGTAATAAAACATGTTGGTAGAAACACCATTAGCGCAGAGGAGCCCTATTTACAAGGTGGTGCTGTTAAATACGTACAGTTTCAAGTTATACAAATAAAAGTAGCATACTATAGAAACAACACATCAATACAAAACTACAGTACAATGGGAAAAAGATGTGAAATAGAAACATAGACTTTTTACGGCAGATAAGGACTGCTTGGCCCACCTAGTCTGCTCATTTCCCTACCTACTGGATAAGCTGCATATCCTAGTTAACCAACAGCCTATTTCTTCCTACCCTCACAAGAATTGCCCTAGGTCTGTCCCATGCATTCTTGAATTCTCCCACAGTTTAGACCCCACAACCTCCTGAGGAAGGCTGTTCCATGCATCCACCACCCTCTCTGTGAAAAAATACTTCCTCACAGGAATGAAGTGACATTTTTGATATTTCATATTATACAAGTGCACCGTATGCTTAATTCCTGTTTCATAGCTGTAGAAAATGCCCTTGGTTTAGACACCAATTGCTTGATATCAGGATCAGATATATGTTACATAGAATTTGACGGCAGAAAAGGACCGCTTGGCTCACATAGTCTGCTCATTTTCCCTACCTGTTTCATATACCGCAGATACTAAATGATCTGCAGTTTACCTTCTCTTTCCTATTGCTAGAGTTTCTTTATGTCTGTCCCATGTATTTTTAAATTCCCTTACCATTTTTTCCCCTACAAGCTCTGCCAGGAGCCTGTTCCATGGATCCACTACTCTTTTCGTGAAAAAACACTTCTAGGGACGTGGATATGTTGTTCATCCACACATCTTGGCAAGTCCCTTTCCCCGTTAATTCTTGCCGGAAGGTCTTCAAGCTGGCTCCTCCCACCCACCTGGTGGTATAACCCTCGGCTCTGCCCCATGATGCCAGATCTTCCTTTTCGCTGGAAGATACAGGTTGCCTCCTCTGCACTACCTCATTTTGTAGGCCGTGGCTTCAATTTCTTTGGATCCTGTGAAGATTCGGCTTGTTCAAGCTACCAATTGCAATTTGTGCTATTCAATCATGGAAGATAAATCTTGCCCCGGTTTTCGCTGGTGCCCTTGCGGCCAGAAAATGTCGCACAGTGATCCTCATACCACGTGCATGTACTGCTTGGATGTCGGCCGTGACAACCAGGCTTGTGAGTTATGTCTCACTTTCCATCCAAACATCCTCAACGATTGTCTCGCATGCCTCAAGTTGGGCAGGTCTGAGAAACATAATCCTCCGTTGAAATCCAAAGAAGCCTGGTGGGTGGGTGGTCTCCATGGCTACGGGGTCCACCGAGCAGTTAGAACAAATGCAGTCCTTCAAGGAAGAAGCAGCATGGGCAGTGGAACTCTCCTCTCGGCCGATTTTTCATTCCACTCAACCTGGGCTCAACGTTCTCGGGAGTTGTGCCAATCTCTCCTCATTAAGGGCGAGGGACCTTCGGGCTCGCATATCTCCCAGTCCCGTAAAAAGGGCAAGGAACTGAGAGATTCTTCATCTCAGTGGAGACATTCTTGGGATCGTGAGCGATCTTGGTCTGAGGAAACTGCAGTCTTGACTTTGGTCAGAATTGTTTCCTTGGCTGCTGGCTTCTTGGCTGTGCCGTCTGGTCACTAAGCCGAGGCTTCGATTGACAGTGCGGTTGAGATCGTGCCTGATACTGTTGCTCTATTGTCACCTGACAAGGCAGACAACTCTTTGACTAGGACCCCGGTCCTGCCTCTTACTGATGAGAAGACCTAGCCAGCTAGGAATCCCATCGAGGAACTGGTCCCTGATCAGGGAACAGCACTGTTTCCCCCGGTGTCTCCTTAGCAACCTACTCAGCCAGTATGATTGAGGTCAAGATCTCAGACCCCCTCGACCAACAGACCGAGAAAAGTGCATAAACTTGCTAAAAAGAGGTGATGCCACCATTCATCCTCTTCCTCCTCGGATGAGGAGAGGCTTCGGAGGAAACTCAGACGCTATGGGGATTTAATGTGGCAACAGCTGACTCTGTCTGGGCAGAAGCCTGGTTCGGTTTCCACCCCAGTCACTACTTGGTTTTCGCCTACTAGGCCGAAGCTGATTCCATTAGAACTGGTGAAATCGGTTCCCCCACCCATGGAGCCAGCTAAACCTGCCCAGGTTTGGCCAAAATCAGTCTCTCCACCGGTTGTGGTAGAGCCACCACCTAAACAGCCTTTGGGAGGGGCTGTTACAAAGGATGCTCTGACGGTTCCTTGTCTTCCGCATAGGTTATCGGTCACCCGTTTTCCTGACCATCCCATGTGTGTAGAGGGGGACCCTGGTGGCTGACCATTTAATCCAGATTCTTCAGATTCGGATGACACTGACCTCCACTCTCATCTGCTGGATGATGAGTCCGTTGGTAGTCTGTCGACGGAGGAGGGCCCTTCGTAATTTTTGGGGATTCTCCGGCTTATCTCCAAATCTATGGGGATGCCCCTGGAAACTGTCCAGAAAAGGGTGGAGTACCCTCTTACAGATATTCTTAAAAGAGGAGATACTCCCACAGAAGCCATCCCAGTGGCCAGGGCCATTGTTGGTCGGACTTTGGAGCTCTGGCAGCACCCTGCTTCCTGCCCAGCACCGTCTGCCTGGATAGCCCGCAAGTATGTGGTGCCCATTGGGTCCCTCTCGGGGTTCATGGAACATCTCACAGTGGTGGGGTTAGTGATCACTTCTGTGTTCAGATGCAAGGGCAGCTCTAATGACACCAATAGACCTCTGGACAAGGAGTCCAAAAAACTGGATCACACTGCAAGAAAGGTCTGTGCAGCCTCCTCTCTAACCCTCCATCAGGCAAGCTTGGCTGTCATCATGGTGCACTTCTCCCTCACCTTCCTGGGTTCCTTGGATGAAGTTCTCCTGCACCTCCCTGTGGACCTTCAAACTATGGTCAAGCAGGTCTGGGACTAGGGCCGAGCCGCTGCCAAGCAGCAACTTCAGACGGCCTTGGATCTCGGGGACTCTGTGACAGCCACGGTTGCCATGCACCACAGGGCTTGGCTGAGGCTTTCCACCTTTATGGCGGATACCCAGCATAAACTCACTGATGTTCCTTTCCTGTGTACCGACCTCTTTGGCCCAGGTGTGGATGGTCACCTTCAGCGAATCGAGCATTCCAGTGCCACCTTGGACTCAGCTACTTCTGCCCAAAAAGATGCCCCATGCTCTAAAAAGCAGCAGAAGAAGAAGCCTTTTTGGCACCCTACTCCTGCGGTCAAGCAGCCCTCCTTTCAGGGTGGGCAGCAACAGCAGGCACAGACTTGGTGCCCTCGGCCCGCAGACAAGGAGGTAGGGGTTCAGGCAGTTTACAGTCTGGACCCTCTTCCTCCAAGCCTGCCGAGGGATGGGATAGGAGCTGCCATCACTATTCCCGTCATGCCAGCTCTGAGCCCTCCCGTGGGGAGTCAGCTCTGTCACTTGCTTTCCACCTGGTCTGGTGGTACCACGGAGAGGTGGATCTTAGAAGTGGTCAGCCAGGGTCTGCCTCTAGAGTTCGAGCAGTACCCCAGCTGAGCCCGCACCCCATGGGAGGAGAGAGTATCAGCCCACACTTGGTCAGCTCTAAGAAACATAGAAACATAGAATTTGATGGCAGATAAGGACCGCTTGGCCCACCCAGTCTGCCCATTTCCCTACCTACTGGATAAGCTGCAGATCCTAGTTAACCAGGAGCCTACTTCTTCCTACCCCCACCCCCTAGAATGGCCTTATGACTGTCCCATGCATGCTTGAATTCCACCACTGTTTTTGACTCCACAACCTCCTCCGGAAGGCCGTTCCATGCATCCACAACCCTCTCTGTGAAAAAATACTCCTTAAATTACCTCTGAGCCCCCCCTCTATCTTCCAAATTGTGACCCCTTGTTCTTGCACACTTCTTTTTTTGAAAGATACTACCCTCTTGGACTTTGTTGATTCCCTTGAGGTACTTGAACGTTTCTATCATGTCCTCCCCCTCCCTCCTTTCCTCGAGGCTATACACATTAAGCTCCTTTAGTCTCTCTTCATATATCTTCTGGTGCAGACTCTGCACCATTTAGTCCCTCCTCTGGACAGCTTCCATCCTGTCTATGTCTTTCGGAGATTGGGTCTCCAGAACTGCATGTAGTACTCAGATGGGGTCTGACCAGCTGTCTGTACAGAGGATAATAACTTCCTGTTTTCTACTGGTGATGCCTCCCTATGCATCCCAGTATCCCCAGCCCTCCTTGCTGCCCTCTCACATTGCTTGCCCACCTTTAGGTCATCTGATATGACTACCTCAGGTCCCTTTCCATTTTTGTTGTTGTTAGTATCTCACCCCCCATTGTGTCTTCTTCCCCTGGGTTTTTGTTTCCCAGGTGCATTACCTTGCACTTCTTAGCATTGAATCTAAGCTGCCATACATTTGACCATTCCTCTAACCTTGCCAAGTCTCTACTCATCCTTTCCACCCCACCTTGTGCATCAACTCTGTTGCAGATCTTTGTGTCATCTGCAAAGAGACATACTTTTCCTTCCAGTCCCTCTGCAATGTCGCTTATAAAGACATTGAAGAAGACCGGTCCTAATACTGAACCGTGCAGTACCCCACTAGTAACCCCCCTTTCTTCTGAGTGGACTCCATTTACTATTACTCTCTGTGTCCTATTTTCCAGCCAATTCTTTATCCAGGCTGTCATCTTGGGACCCACTCCTAGGCTGGCTAACTTGTATATTAATCTTTTGTGTGGGACTGTGTCAAATGCCTTGCTAAAGTCTAGGTAGGCCATGTCCACAGCCCCTCCCTGATCTACTACTTTGGTCACCCAGTCAAAGAAGTCTATCAGATTAAGTCCTGGCATGACCTTCCCTGTAGAATCCATGCTGCCTAGGGTCCTGTGCCCCTCTGGCCTCTAGATACTCGACAGTTCTTTCCTTCAGAAGTGATTCCATCATTTCCCTATCACTGAGGTTAAAATAACAGGTCTGTAGTTTCCTGCTTCTGCCCTGCTCCCACTTTTGTGAAGGGGAATCACATCTGCCCTCCTCCAGTCCTCGGTACCACCCCATCCTCCCATGATTTGTTAAAGAGGGTAGTCAGTGGTGTCACTAGTTCTACCCTTAGTTCTTTTAGAATTCTGGGATGAATCCCATCAGGCCCCATTGCTTTGTCCACCTTCAGTTTTAAGAGTTCTTTCAGAACCCTTTCTTCTGTAAATGGGCTGGTATCAACTTCTGTATCCAGAGTGTTTCTACTGTTTGTTTTAGGTACCTCCCCACTTCATTTGTAAATACTGAGCAAAAATATGTGTTTAGTATCTCTGCCTTTTCACAGTCTCCCTCTGCCCACCCTCCCTCCCTTTATTAAGCCTCACTATCCCTCCCTTGGTCTTCCTTTGCTCTCTGATGTACCTATAAAAGGTTTTATCCCCCTTCTTAACTGAGTTGGCTATCTTTTCCTCGGTTTGGGCTTTTGCTGTTCTGACTGCCTTCCCAGCTTCCTTTTGCTTTAACTGATACAGTTCTCTGTCCTGCTCCTTCTGCGATTCCTTTTACTTCCTGAATGCCTTCTTTTTGTCTTGAACCTTCACTGCCACTTCCTTTGAGAACCATAGTGGTTTCTTACATCGTTTTGTTTTGTTTATTTGCTTCACACAAAGGCTCGTTACCTCTGTGATGGCAGTTTTTATTATTCCCCATTGTTCTTCCACCCCTCCTTCCTGCCCATTTGCTAGTGCATTCCTTAGGCACTCACCCATTTTGGCAAAGTCAGCCCTCCTAAAGTTCAGTACTTTTGCCTTTGTATGGCTTGACTCTATTGCTGTGTTTATTGTGAACCATACTGTTCGATGGTCACTAGTTCCCAGATGGCTACCCACTTCTACATCTGTGATCCTCTCTCCATCTCCATTTGAGAGAACCAGGTCTAAGATTGCTCCCTCTCGAGTGGGCTCCAATACTAGTTGTCTAAGGCATGCCCCCTGTAGGGCATCTAGAATAACCCCACTCTTCGAAGTTGCTGCTGCAACTGCACTCCAGTTAACATCTGGCATATTCAGATCACCCATCAGCAATATCTTCACTTTTTCTGCCATTCTAAGTATACTTTCTATCATTTCCTTGTCCATTCCTCCCGAGAGAATCTTGCCTAACCCCACCATTGCGGATTGTGGTGCCATCGCCTGTCTCCAAATTCCTTTAGTGCTTCTTCTCCTCCCTGTTTACCCTTTTGTTCTGTTGCTTTTATTCCTTCCCTTATGTAAAGAGCTACTCCTCCTCCTCTTTTACCCTCCCTGTCCCTCCTGTAGATAGTGTATCCTGGTATGTTTACGTCCCAGCCATGGTTTTGTGTGTACCATGTTTCTGTGACTGCCACGATATCCAGATGTTCCTCCTCCATCAAGGCCACTAATTCAGGAAGCTTGTTACCCAGGCTAGGGGCATTGGTACTCATTGCTCTCCATTTTTTGATGGCTTTAGCTTCTGTTGCAGCATCCCCCACTGACCTTTCTACCTTGGTCTTTTTCTCATTTAGTACCCTGTTTTGTAGGGAGAGGCTGGGATTTTCCTGCTGCTTATCAGTGCCTCCCTCTTTGACTAGTTTAAAAGCTTGCCAGTGAAGCATTTAAACCAATTGCTCAAAAGACTTGTTCCCTTGCTGGACAGATGCAGACCATCCTGCCAGTATAGGCTGGTGTCCCTCCAGGTAGAACCCCAGTCCCCAATGAAGCCAAACCCCTGCGCTCCACACCATTTTTTCAACCATTCATTAAACTGCATGGTGCAAATTACTCTCGCCTCCCCCATGCCGTTGACAAGCAGCACCTCTGAGAAGGATACTGTGTGTGCTACTTGTCTTAGGCCCCTCCCCAACTCTACAGAGTCCTCCTGCACTGCTGTAATCTCATGCTGAGCCAAGTCATTTGTCCCTAGGTGGACAGTGACGTCTAGCTCAGACTCCTGTGCAGCTGTTCTCGTGATCCTGAGGATGGGCTTCCTGTCCCTCCAAGCCATGGCACCAGGCAGGCACCTTACTTCAGTTTTCCCTGCTCCCCCCAGTTCTATCCCCCTAATAATCGAGTCCCCCACCAGGAGCTGCTTCCTTTCCCTGTGGTGTCCTCTGCCTCCGTCCTGTGGGCCTCCCTTGTGACAGTTGTCATCAGTCTCCTCTGCGGGTGCATCCATTGGGGAGCGATGCTCCCCCAGAATGGTGTATGGATTGTGGAGTGGAACAACTGACTGGGTGTGCCTCTGTTCCACCATCCTTACCCTCCCTGAGCCCACTGTGGTCCAACTGCTGTGCTTTCTTCGCAACCTCTGAGGTAGTGGTGGTGGCTCTGGTGCTCCATGGGTGGGAGAGGTTCCCTTCCTACTGTCCAGTGTGGCCTGGGGGAAGGTTCCCGTACTACTGTCCGGTGTGGCCTGAAGACGGGCAACTTCCTCCCTCAGGGCAGAGAGTTGTCTGCAAATAGGACAGCACCTCAGCCTCCAAAAAGGCTCCCGGAAGACTGCTGGCCCACAGCCATTACATTGCACTACTCCCCACATTTATCTACTTTTTGTGTTTGTGTGTGTGATTGGTTTATTATATAGAAATATATATATATTATACAATGTGTATGCTTATATTGTCAGTGCAGTGTGCTAGAGAGGATATGACAGTGATATTCACCTTGCACTCTTGAGGAAATGATGTCAGAACCCCAGGTATAAAGGAACTATTTCCAGGGCTGGGTGGGGTGAGGGGTGGGAAGGGGTTGGGCCTAAATTGTGCCCTCACAAAACAATCAGACGACATAGCGCAACTCCTCTTCAAGGAGGCAGTGGTTCGAGTGGCAGATCCTCCAGTCAAGCCAGGGTTCGTTTCCAGGTACTTCCTGGTCCTAAAGCGAACGGGGGCTGGTGTGCCATTCTAGATCTGCATGACCTGAATTGGTATCTCAGGCCAGACACCTTCAGGATGGTAACTCTGTCCCAGATCATACCATCCCTGGAGCAAACATGTGGTTCTGCTCACTGGATCTACAGGACACTTTCTTTCATATCCCAATCTGTCTGTCCCACCAGCGGTTCCTCCACTTCAGAACAAAGGGAAACCTATACAAATTCCAAGCCATGCCATTAGGCCTGTCATCAGCTCCAAAGGTCTTTACCAAATGCATTGCAGTGGTGGCAGCCCATCTCAGGCGCCAAGGGATCAGAGCGTACCCATACCTAGACGATTGGCTCTTAGAAGGTTGCTCCCAGCAAGAGGTGTTGAGATCCAGGGACCTGGCCCTCCAGACCTGCTCTCAACTTGGCCTTCTGATCAGTGAGGCCAAGTCGGAGCTCATGCCATCTCGGGTGATAAATGGGTGAGCGCACTAATCCCAGGAACCATTTTCAGGCATGACCCGGGCCATAACCATGGCGCAGGGTAACAGTGGACTACAAAGTAACAGTAATACACATGAAACAGATTTGATACAAGCAACAATAGTAAGCACAATATACAGGTTTGATGCAAAGGTCAATTTGAGAACAGTGAATACAAGGTTTCAATATCAGACATGAGATTTGGTGCAAAACAAACAAATCGTAGGCACAGTGTACAATGTGTGACTGCATCGTCCAGTGAGCAAGTGATACACATAATACACAGTAAAAAATATATATACAATATGTACAGGCAAGGAAGTCAAATATTACTTTGAAAAATATGATATAACAGTTATAGGCAGGGGGGTTGACTAGTGTGGGTAGGTGGGTAACCCCTGGGCTGGGGAGTTGACTATTGTGGGTTGGTGTCAGACCCCAGGGAGCAGCAACAGGATGAGTTTGCCAGGAACCAGACTTTAAGGCAGGACTTGAAACTGGAGTGTGCGTCAATGGAACGGAGTTCAGCCGGTAGTTTGTTCCACTGCAAAGGGGCAACTGCAGACCAAGCTCTGCTACCCATGTTGGTGGATACCCTAGGAACAGATAGCGGGGGGAGTACCATTAGAGTGGAGGTTGTGGAGGAGCGTTCTGGTTTTCAGAAGGGCAGTTAGGGTGATTCTGAAGCTGTGCGGATAACATTGTCTACCATGCAGAAGAGGGCTAGGTCAAAGCGACCTTATAGCGGTAGCCATCCAAGGGAATTATAGAGAGTACAGTGGTGGGTGGAGAACGGGGCCAATAAAGAAAAGAGACAGGCGCTGTTGTAGGCAGTGGAGAGTTTAGCCATGGCAGTAGCTGAGGTCCTGTCATAAATAGGGGAGATATAGTCAAGAATAGGGAGAAGATTACCCTGGATGATGGCTAGTCTGGCTTCAGGGGGTAAGGTATTGCCTGAATCTATAGGTGGCACCTAACTTTTGATGGAACCTTCTGACAAGGGAATGTTAATGCTCAGTGAAGGTGAGGGAAGGGTTGAGCAGTACTCCTAAGTATTTGTAGGTGTTGACATCCTCCAGGTCTGGGCCGTCTGGGGTGAGAATGCATAAGGGGGCATAGTTTTGGCCAGAAAGGGCTTAGATCCGAAAAGCATGGATTTAGTTTTTTTGCCATTTACTAAGAGGAGTTTTTTTGAGAACCAGCTGTGGGCTGCAGCAGAGTTGTGCAAGAGAACTGACAAGATTGCGGCCATGGATTTGTCACTGTGAAAGTGGACAAGGTCTTCGGCATATAGGAGAGAGTGACAGGTGAGGCAGTTGAAGGGAAGCACATTAATAGAAACATAGAACATAGAATTTGACGGCAGATAAGGACCGCTTGACCCACCCAGTCTGCCCATTTCCCTACCTACTGGATAAGCTGCAGATCCTAGTTAACCAGCAGCCTACTTCTTCCTACCCCCACCCCCCAGAATTGCCTTATGACTATCCCATGCATGCTTGAATTCCACCACTGATTTTGACTCCACAACCTCCTCCGGAAGGCCATTCCATGCATCCACAACCCTCTCTGTGAAAAAATACTTCCTTAAATTACCTCTGAGGCTGCCCCCCTCTATCTTCAAATTGTGCCCTCTTGTTCTTTTGCACTCTTTTTTGAAAGATGCTACCCTCTTGGACTTTGTTGATTCCTTGAGGTACTTGAAAGTTTCTATCATGTCCCCTCTCCCTCCTTTCCTCGAGGCTATACATATTAAGCTCCTTAAGTCTCTCTTCATATGTCCTCCGGTGCAGACCCTGCACCATTTTAGTTGCCCTCCTCTGGACAGCTTCCATCCTGTCTATGTCTTTATGGAGATTGGGTCTCCAGAACTGCACACAGTACTCCAGATGGGGTCTCACCAGCTGTCTGTACAGAGGATAATAACTTCCTGTTTTCTACTGGTGATGTCTCTCCCATGCATCCCAGTATCCCCCAACCCTCCTTGCTGCCTTCTCACATTGCTTGCCCACCTTTAGGTCATCTGATATGACTACCCCCAGGTCCCTTTCCATTTTTGTTGTTGTTAGTATCTCACCCCCCATTGTGTACTCTTCCCCTGGGTTTTTGTTTCCCAGGTGCATTACCTTGCACTTCTTAGCATTGAATCTAAGCTGCCATACATTTGACCATTCCTCTAACCTTGCCAAGTCCCTTCTCATCCTTTCCACCCCACCCTGTGCATCAACTCTGTTGCAGATCTTAGTGTCATCTGCAAAGAGACATACTTTTCCTTCCAGTCCTTCTGCAATGTAGCTTATAAAGACATTGAAGAGGACTGGTCCTAATACTGAACCCTGCGGTACCCGACTAGTAACCCTCCTTTCTTCTGAGTGGACTCCATTTACTATTACTCTCTGTGTCCTATTCTCCAGCCAATTCTTCACCCAGGCTGTCATCTTGGGACCCACTCCCAGGCTGGCTAACTTATATATTAATCTTTTGTGTGGGACTGTGTCAAATGCCTTGCTAAAGTCTAGGTAGGCCATGTCCACAGCCCCTCCCTGATCTACTACTTTGGTCACCCAGTCAAAGAAATCTATCAGATTCGTCTGGCATGACCTTCCCTCTGTGAATCCATGCTGCCTAGGGTCCTGTGCCCCTCTGGCCTCTAGATACTAGACAATTCTTTCCTTTAGAAGTGATTCCATCATTTTCCCTATCACTGAGGTTAAACTAATAGGTCTATAGTTTCCTGCTTCTGCCTTGCTCCCACTTTTGTGAAGGGGAATCACATCTGCCCTCCTCCAGTCCTCGGGTACCACCCCATCCTCCCATGATTTGTTATGAATAAGAAGAAAAGGAGGAGACCCAGGATTGAGCCCTGAGGGACCCTCACAGAGACAGGCAGTGTGGTGGAGCAGGTTAGACCAATACACACGAATTTTGAGCGATCAGTAAGGTAGTTAGTGAACCAGCTTGTGACTTTCTGAGAACAACCAAGGAGGCTAAGCTTGGAGGTAAGGAGAGCATGGTTAACCATGTCAAAAGCCTTTGATAGGTCAACAAGACAGCCCTGGTGACTTTACCATTATCCATGTTAGAGAGGATGTGGTCGGTCAGAAGGGTGAGGGCAGTGGCAGTGGAATGATTCTTGTGAAAGCCGTGCTGTTGGTTGTGAAGGAGGGTGTATTTGCCTATGTACTCAGTGAGCTGATTGTGGACTGCTCTCTCGAGTAGTTTACTGTGATGAGGGAGAATGGACATCGGATGGTAATTGTCAGAGGATTTGGGGTCACCAGATTTAAGAATGGGGTAACCTTATCTGTCTTCCATGGGTCAGGCATGGAGGAGGTGGAAAGGGTAAGGTTAAAGATGAAGGTAATTGCCCTTGCAGTCACTGGAGATATCAGCTTAAGGAAGACTGGAGATAGCCCATCAGATCCGGAGGAGCCATGGTTAGGTAGACTTTTGAGTAGCTTCACTGTGTTGTGTACGGGGAGGGCTTTAAAATAGAATGGGGGTATTTGTGGTTGAGTGGCAGAGCTGGAGGAGGATGACAGTGTATCAGGTATTAGGGCTGAGCTTTGAGGTTGGGCAGTTGGCAGCTTATTTAGGTACATGGATAAGTTGGTAAACTTATAGTTGAAGACAATGGCCACATCGTGAGGGTCGGTCAGCAGCCCGTCCTGGGAGTTGAGATGTGGTGCAGAGTAGCTGGGCCGGGGGTTTAGGAGGGAGCTCATTGAGTGCCAGAATTTTCTAGGGTCTCCAAGGTTGGCCTTTTGCAGATTGCGGAAGTGGGTCTGTTTCAAAAAGTTGGCCTATTGTTTACATTTTTTTCCTCGTGCGCCTGTAAGCATCCCAGAGGGCAGGAGAGGGGGTTGCTTTGAAAGTGGACCAGGCACAGTCTCTGGCCTTCATAAGGGTTAGGAGGTCTTTAGAGACCCAGCGTGAGCACCTGCCTCTGACCCGTTTGGTGGTGACAGGGAAAAAGTTGTCCTGGAGTATTAGTTGACTCCGGGTAAATGTGGAAACTCGAGCTCAACTCTTGCCGAGTCAAGAGCATGGCTCAGGGCGGAGGTTCTCTCCTTCTTTGCCCAGTCATTTTTGATTGGGCACTAGCACCCTGCCCGGGACTTTCTGCGCCTTCTGGGTTACATGGCAGCCTGTACCACTGTGGTCCTCTGGGCCTGGTGGCATATGCACCCCCTTCAATGGGAGCTGGCCGCCCAGTGGACTCAGCGCCTATGTCATTTTGACCAGCTGATCACTGTGACCCAGAAGATGTGGGACGCTATCCAGTGGTGGACTGTCCTAGACCATCTGCAGAAAGGGATCCCATTTGTCCGCCCTGAGCCGACAATCGCCCTCACAACCGATGCCTCTCTCACGGGCTGGGGATCCCACATGGGGAACAACAGGGCCCATGCATTTTGGACCCCCAAGGAATCCTGATACCATATCAACCTGTTGGAGCTCAGAGCGGTCAGACTGGTGTTGTCAGCATTCGCTCAGCAGCTCGGGGGCAAGTGGTTCAAGTCCAGATGGACAATACCATGACCATGTACTACCTCAACAAGCAGGGTGGCATGCACTCCTGGGTGATGTGCAGGGGAAGCGCTCCACATCTGGCCACTCATGAGCTGACTGGAGGCGGATCTCCTAGCCATCCATGTGGCAGTAGCCTCAAATCAACTGGTGGATGGTCTCAGCCGTGTAGGTGAGACATCCCAAGAGTGGTCTCTCCATCCAGAGGTAGCTCACAGCCTGTTTTCCTACTGGGGCAAACTGATGGTGGACCTGTTTACCTCCAGGGAAAGCACCAAGCTGAGGCTGTTTCATGCCTGCCCCCCTCAGCGGGGATCACTGCAAGGGGATGCCTTCTTGAGGCCGTGGACTCCAGGCCTCTTCTACGCCTTCCCTCCATTTCCCTTGATCCACAAGGTGCTCCTCAAGGTGAGGAGGGACAAGGCGCAGGTGATCCTGGTAGCCCCAGATTGCCCATGCCATTTCTGGTATGCAGATCTCCTCAGCCTCAGTAACAGACTCCCGAGGCATCTTTCAGCATGCCTGGACCTGATATCTGTCAGTCAGGGGAAGGTGTTCCATCTGGACCTTCAATCCCTGCACGTGACTGCCTGGTACCTGAATGGCTAGAGGTCCTGGCTTTGGGTCCCTCTGAGGATATACTCACAGTAGTGGAAGCATCCAGGAATGAGTCAACCAGAAAGTGCTATGCTTTCAAATGGAAAAGATATTCCATTTGGTGTCAGGGCAAGGGCCTGAACCCTCTGTCCTGTGGCTAGCATTTTAGACCACCTTTGGTCTCTGTCCAAATGGGGTCTTCAGTCTTCGACCCTTAAGGTGCACTTAGCAGCCATTTCTGCTTACCGGGCATGGGCCGGTCAGCAGGCAGTGGTACAGGAGAAGGTGGTGTGGCGGTTTTTCAAGGGTCTAGATCACATATCCCCTCCAGTGCATGAACCTCCACCTCCATGGGATTTGATGCTGGTCTTGGCTAAACTTATGGGCAAGTCATTCAAACCAATGCACAAGTGTGAGCTATCACACTTGTTGTGGAAGACTGCCTTCCTGGTGGCTATCATGTCAGCCAGAAGGACTGGGAAGCTCCAGGTGCTTTCTGTGAAATCTCCTTATCTGGTCTTTCACAGGGACAAAGATGCCCTGCGCCCCCACCCAAAATTCCTCCCGAAGGTGGTGTCAAGAGTTTCGCCTTAATCAGATATTGACTACTACCCGAACTACGCCTCGGATGCCGAGAACAGGCTCCATACTCTGGACCTGAGATGAGCTCTCTCTCCTGTGACAAGGAGAGAATGGTAGAAATTCAGGGAGAGGTTCAGCAGCTGTTTGTCACCTACGCTGAAGCCGCTTCTGGAAGACCTGCAGCAAAGCAGACGATTGGCAGAAGGATTACATCTTGCATTGATCTCTGCTATAGGTTGGCGGGTAGGTAGTCTCCCATAGGGCTAAGGGCTCATTCCACCCACCATATCGCTGCATCAGTGGCTGCTTCCAGGGACATCCTTACCCAGGAAATCTGCTGAGCTGCTAGCTGGAAGACAGCAAACACCTTCATCACCAATTACCACATCGACCTTGAGTCGTGCCGGAATGCTGGTTTTGGGGCCTCAGTTCTCCAGTCTCTGTTTCCCAAGTAGGGGGTGTACGCCTTGCCTCCTGGAGAACTGCTAGGAGTCTGCCAAGAAGTGTGGATGAACAACATATCCACTTCCCTAGAAAAACAGGTTTTTCACCTGTAACAGTAGATCTTCTACGGACAGGTCTGTTGCAGTAGGTTATTATTCTTGGGAGTCCGCTAGATGGAGCTCTCACATGTTAGCTTCTTCCAGCAGTCTTCTATAGGTCCGCCCCCCCATACATCACTTCCTCTGGCTATGTATAAAAGGGGATGGCCCCAGGTACACACTGTTAATTTTCCCACTGGCTTCAGCACGCAAGGCAGCTAGCTCGATCTTCTGTGTTCCAGTCTTCAACGTGAGCTTGAACCTGATTTTTCTACTCTCTGCCGGGCCTGTGGAACACTCCCAGGCTCTGGCTCTTCTACTTCCAGAACCTGGGCCTGTGAACCACTCACAGTAACCCTGGCTTCTGCCTCTTATCCTGGGCCTGTGTACTACTCCCAGGCCCTGTCTCCTCTGATTCTACTGGGCTAGGCCTGTGTTTCTCACAGTACCCCTGGCTCTCCTTGTTTCAGTGGGCCTGTGTTCACTCACAGCACCCCCGCTGCTCCTTGGCCCAGGCTGTCTTGCTGGGTCTGGGACTCCATCCATGGCTGACAAGGCAGCCTTCCCGGGACAGGGCAGACCTCGGGGACCCATGTTAAGGGTGTCCAGCCCAAAGCTCTCAATACCAGCATCGGAGGCAGCAGGACTCACACTCCTCCCATCTATTCTGTTGATGGTAGCTCCTCCATCATAAGTGGGGCCTGCATTATCAATAGGACTGCTCCCCACCATTGACAGAGCCTTTGTTGCTCCCCTCATCATCGATGGGTCATCCCCCGTCAATGGAGCACTCTCACTTGTACCGTCGCCAGGAGACTGTGTCACCCGTTGCCAGGGTGTTCGCCGTCGTGAGACGCTTCATTGCCCTACTCCTTACCAACAGACCATACCCTGTCAGTGGAGCACACTCCTGGATGTTTCCTGTCGACAGGCACTGTTCCCCCGTCGTCGGAATGTCCCTAGTCAATGGGGAGGCTTCCCCAGTTGACGGAGCATGTTGCTTTCTCTCCCTCGTAGAAGGGAGCTCTTCCCCATTGCTGGGGCATGCTCTTGCTTTCCTCTTATCAGTGGAGGCTCGTCGATGGGATGACTTCCACTGTCACTGGCGGCATCCTGTTTTCGTTCCTCATCGATGGGGATGCTTCCCCTATTGATGGGACATCCCCTTTCACATTCCTTGTCAATGGTGCTGCGTCCCCATCGATGGGATATCCGTTTCAGCGGGGTTGGTTCCCCTGTCGCTGGCAGGGGCTCCACACCTCGGGCGTCCCCAGTCTGGGGGTCCCCTCCTGCCCATACTGGTGTCGACGTCCCTTGGGTGCCCCTTTGTTTGTGTCATCAGCCGGGGTTCCTGGGTCTTGCCCCCCGTTCCTCATCCCTCCTCCGGTACCACCCCGCTGGGGTCGGGATGCCCACCGCCGCCTTTCTGGCATCATCCGGTTCTAGCGCTCTCTCAGCCTGGTTCCCTCTCCCCTCTCCTATTTTCGGGGGTCCATGCCTGAGGGTCCTTGCGGCGTGCCTTTTCTGCCCATGCCTGGGCTTTGGCACCCCCTCTCTTCCCCTCAGTCATGCCCCATGTGGGCCTCCCGGTTGTGCAGCATTCTGTCAGGCCTTTCCAATTTTCCGCCATTCTTGTTGCTGCCTTCATGGGCATCTCAGAGGGCTCCTGCCCGTTCCACCTGCCCCATCACGCCTATTCTTGTTCGCTGGATGTGGTTTCTGGTACCTGGTATACCTTGGCGTGCGGGTTTGCCCTCTCATACCTTGCTGCTTCCCAGCCTTCATGTTGTGGGCCATGTGGTCCAGTGCCTCTGCACCTAGTGTGCTTCGGCTTTGGCGTCTTTGCCCACCCACCGCATCCCTCCCTGGGGTCGGTCCTATTGGTGCTGCCCCTGTATGCCATTTCCACACTTTCCCAACACCGGCTTCCTGCGGGCTCCAATGCCATGGCTGCATCTGCCCGTCTGTCTGCTGCTGCCATCGCCTTGCTGTGCCTTGCCTGGCTTTGAGTGTCGGGTTTCGCTCCCACCATGCACCTGTCAGTTGCCATTGCCCATTTAGTGGTGCCATGTCATTTGAACCTGGTACCCAGTCTTCTGGGTTCTCTGCCACCACCATCTGGTTGTGCCCAGCGATTGGTCCAGGACCTCTTCCATGCCACCCCAGTTCCCATCAGCCTCCTCAGCTGCCAGGATGTCCCATTCCTGTCCCCCTCCCTGGGGTACTGCTGGGGTCTCTGTTGAGGCCTCTCGTGGGGCAGCTGCATCAGCCCCCCCGTCCCACATCTGTCCTCCTGGCGGAGTCGGGCCTGTCCCCTCTCCTTGACCGCTCTACAGGGCTTGCTTCCCACCTCCTTCTACAAGCCTCAGTGGTGCCTGGGGGTCCCTTCGCCCTTTTCTTCAGAGGCCTGCTTCCTCCTCCTGGATGCTTCCCTCCACTCTGCGGTCTTTTTGGAACTCCTGCTGTTCTCCCACCTGGTGTCCCCTCAGTTGCTCTTTGCTGTGGTCTGCCCGGTGCTCCTTGCCCCGGTACTCTCCACTCTCTGCATGCGTGCTTGGAGTGCTGTCCTGGATTTGATGTTTTCTTGCCATGGCCTTTTGACCCCTGCCTCGTAGGTTGCATCACTATGCAAGGCCTCCTATATCTCTCTCTTCCACATCGACATGTCTCCGCCAGTCTCTGATGGCGCTTTGGATGCCCTGCTGGACTGTATGCCATTGCCTTTTGCACCCCTGCTGGGCAGGTTGAATCATTGGCATGGCCCTGTTCCCACTCTCCCTTCATGGAGTATTCTCTTCCTCAAACACCTTTGGCTTGTCCACCTGACCAGGTGTTGTTTGCGATGACTTGACTTGGCCTTTGTGTGACACTGTCCCATTCCGGGATCACATGGCCGTCTCCTGGCTTGTTCTGCAGCTCCTCCATGGCTTCCACCTGGTTCCTGTTTGCCACCTCCTTTTCCATTGTTATGGATGTGTATTCTTGGTTCTGCTTGTTGCCATGGCCTATAACCCAGCTTCATGCTCCACCTGTCCTCCCTTTTGTATAACTGCTTGGTACTCTCTCAAGAGTAATAATCTACCGCAAGAGACCTGTCTGTAGATGATGGTTTGTTACGCAAGAACTTACCGTAACGGTAGCTCTTCGAGATATGGTCTCTTGCAGTAGGTACAATCCCGCCCTCTCTCCCCCCTACCCTTTTTGCTCAAGGTCTTTCGCTCTCCAGGCATTGGGTTGGGGGTTTCCCTCAGTCCTCAGCCTTTTGCGTGTTGCAGCCAGCGGGGAACAGTGTGTACCTGGGGCTGCCCTCTTTTATACACAGCCAGACGAAGTGATGTATGGGGGGGGGTGGCCCTATAGAAGACTGCTGAAAGAAGCTATAGTGTGACAGCTCCACCTAGCGGACTCCCAAGAGCAATAATCTACTGCAGGAGACTGTACCTTGAAGATCTTCTGTTATGGTAAGTTCTTATGTAACAAACTTTCTAGGAGGGGTATATGTTGTTCATCCACACTGACCTACCCGACCTCCCCAGTTGCGGTGCACAAACCTGGCTTCCAGTGGGCTAAGATCTGGCATCATGGGGCAGAGCCAAGGGTTATACCTCCTGGGTGGGTGGGAGGAGCCAGCTTGAAGATCTTCTGGCAAGAATTAAAGGGGAAAGGTACAAGCCAAGAAGTGTGGATGAACAACAAATACCACTCCTAGAACTACTAATGCAGATGAATAGCCTGTTTTTTCTCATATTACCCCTAAGTCTACCCCCGCTCTATCTTTATATTTATTTATTTATTGTTTATTGAAAATGTTTCGCCAGGAAAGGCACACTGAGCAAAAAGATTCTCGTCTCACGGTGCGACCTGGGGGGAGGGGTTACAGAGGAGGCAGATATGCATACTGATCCTGGTTAACTAGATCCTGGTTAACTAGGATCTGCAGCTTATCCATTAGGTAGGGAAGTGGGCAGACTAGGTGGGCCAAGCGGTCCTTATCTGCTGTCAAATTCTATGTTTCTATGTTTCATACAACAGTTGAGTTTAGAGGTAGAAAATATACAGATAAAGTACATCTTTTGGGTGGGATTACATTTGGACTTTGGTACATACATTGGACTTTGTTTCATACATTTGGACTATGTTACATAGGGAGAACAGTATAATACATAATCTTCAAAGACAAGGCATACATTTCATAGGTAGACAACGATCATAATAAATGATTACTTAAGTGCCAGTAACAGAGCTTGAGGTGAGCGAGATGCACCAGATTGAAAGTCAGAGTTGGAGTGTGGAGATAGAGGGAGGGAAGGAGTGGGCTAGTGGACCATAGGTGTTAGTGAGGGTGGGGGGGAGAGGGGGAGTATGTAGCTGTGAGTAAGGCTCAAGAGAGTAGGTTAAATAGGAAGGAGGGAGGGAAGCGAGATGTAGGAGTGATAAGAATGAGTTACAGAGTGAGTGAAAGTGATAAAGTATAAGTGCATAGGGCATGGTATAAGCCAAGCAATTTGGCAAATGCCGAGCCGCTGGTCAGGCGCTACGGGTGAACGGGGGAGGAGAAGGTATGGGGGGAGGTCGGGGCAGCTGCAATTTGGGGCAAGGAAGTTAGTGAGAGCAGAGGACATGGAGTTTTTTGATGAAGAAAGGTGGATCTGGGCAGGTAGGCCGTTCCAGAGTTTAGGGAAGAGGTAAGAGAAGGCCGATTGGCTGGCTGTGGTCCTTCGGTGAGGGATGGCTAGCAGCCTAACGTCATTAGACCTGAGGGCGTGGGTGGGGAAGATTGGGAAGAAGTGATGTAGGGCAGGAGGGAGCCGAGCCAGAAGTTGGATGTGAATTTGACGTTATGAATTAGGTGCCGATTACTCAGGGATGGCAGGGCCAGTGAACGGTAGAGCTCACAATGATGGGAGCGATGGGGGGCATCGAGTGCAAAGCGGCAGAAAGCATTATAGAGGGGGTCCAGTCTGGCTAGGGTGGTCTTAGAGGCAAAGCTGTAAATGACATCACAGTAGTTGAAGGAGGGAAGAATCATTTTCTGGACTAATTCACGTCTGACAGGTAGCGGGAGACTAGTGCGGTTTCTATAGAGGGCACCAAGTTTTGGGTGCAGTTTTGAAATGATGGCATCCATGTGTGTGGAAAAGGAGAGGTGGCGATCAAGCCAAACCCCTAGATACCTGAAGGAGGGCACTTCATCGAGGATGGTGTTGTTTAGGGTATGGAAGATTAGAGGCTGGGTGAGTTTGGATAGGTGCTGTCTAGTACTGAAAGACATAGAGACAGTTTTCTTGGCATCTAGGGAGAGTTGGTTGGTATTGAACCAATGTTGGATTTTATTGAAGTCGGTTTGAAGTTTGGAGGTGACTTCTTCGTGAGTCTAGCCGGATGTGAAGAGGACCATGTCGTCTGCATACATATGGGTTGCGGAAGTGGAACAGGAGTTAGGCAAGTCATTTAGAAGGATGGAGAAGAGGATGGGGCCAAGAACTGAACCTTGGGGAACACCGGTAGTGATGGAGGGGGGAGGTGTGGTCAGCTATTTTTGTGGATTGGGTTCTATTTAGTAGGTAGGCACTGAACCAGTTTGTGGTGGAAACTGCTAACCCAGCCCCAGTTAGGCAGGATAGGAGGAGGGAATGGGATACTGCGTCGAAGGCTTTTGCTAGGTCAATGAAAATAGCGGCGGTGATTAGCCCTTTATCCATCCCAGTGAGGATGGAGTCTGTTAGTCTTAGTAGAGAGGAGGTGGTAGAGTGGTGTTTTCTGAAGCCGGACTGAAATGGGGTGAAGAAGTTAGTATCTGAGAGAAAGTGGGAGAGTTGGGATAGCACTGGGTGTTCCTGGAGTTTGGCGAGGGTGGGGAGGAGGGAGATGGGACAATAGTTTGTGGTGGAGGTGGGATCACCACCTTTTGGAAGGGGTAGGACACTGGCATGCTTCCATTCAGAGGGGGGTGACTCGGTGGTGAAAAAGAGATTTAGTAGGGCCATGAGGGAATAGCGATGGCGGGGGCAGATAAGAAGAGGAGTTTGTTATCGAGACCATCCAGGGATTTGCCTTTGGATGGATTGAGGGAGAGGAGGGCATCAAGAGTTTCGTCGGGGGAGATGGGTTTAAAGGAAAAGAGGTGCCCACCATACGGTAGGGGACAGATGACTGGGGGGGTGTGGTGCAGGCAGTAGGAATTGAGGAGGGCTTGGGCACAAGTAGTAAAATAGGAATTAAAATCTAGAGGCTACTTTCAGGGGGTCAGAGAGAGAGTCCCTACAGGTGGAGAGGTGGGGGGCTTGCTGTTTGGGGGGAGAAAAGGGAGTTGATGACTTTCCAGAATTTAGAAGGCCTCCCAAGATTTGCCTTTTAGGGTGTTGTTAAAGTATTCAGTCTTAGCTAAGCGTGTGGCCTTAGTACACTAATTGCGGAGCATGCGATATGTGATATAGTTGCTTGGGGGGAGTGTTGCTTTGTAGTGTCGCCAGGCCTTGTCCCGGGCTTGTTGGCAAGCTATCAGCTCAGGGGATATCCAGGGTAGGTGAGACCCACGTACTCGAGCCCAGCGCAAGGGGGCGTGTTTGTCCCAGGCGGTGAGTAAGGTGTTGCGAAAGTGCAAGAGGGCCGAGTCCATGTTAGAGCAGCTTGCGCTCGGGACCCACTTAGAGAGAGATAGATCCTCCAGGAGGGGGGAGAGGTTGAGGGATTTGTAAGAGCATTGGAATATAAATTTGGGAGGGGATTTGATTCTGTGGATTTTACGGACCATGTAGATTAGGTGATGGTCACTAATGGAATCAGGGAGGAGGCCTGAACTGATGGCACGGTGTGGGTGGGATGTAAGTGCCCAGTCAAGGAGGGAGTGATTACCAGACTTATGGTTTGAGCATGTGGGTTCTATAATGGTCTGGCTAAGGTTGAGAGCGGTAATCTCAGTTTGGGTTTTGTTAAAGGTGGGTGCTAGCCAGTTGTGGTTAAAGTCACCCATGACGTATAGTTCGCCCGACTGGGCAGATGATGAGAGCTGGCTCAGGAGGTTGGTGACTAATGTGGGTGGCATGCCAGGGCAACAATAAATGCCAGCCACAAAGATAGGTAAGGAGGGGGGACAGTTTTACCATGAGAAGCTCGTAAGCGTTCGGTTTGGCTTTCGTAAGAGAGACTGTGAAGTGGAGGGCTATTCTAATGTAGATAGCCACTCCTCCTCCTCTGGAGGGTCAGTCTTGCTGTGTAACTGTGAACCCTGGGATAGCGAAGGTATTATCTGGTAAGCTGGGGTTTAGCCAGGCCTCAGACAAGATGATTATGTCGGGGGCATAGTGGGCAGCTAGGACCTGAGCTGGTCGAGCTTAGAGGCTAGGCTGTGAATATTTAGATGGAGAAGGCGTAGGCCGCAGGGGAGGTAACCCAGGCGAGTGTCAGTGGTGGCCTTTGTGGCTGAGGGGTTTGATATAGGGTAGTCGAGGCCAGGGGTAGGGGTTGGGCCTGGATTAGGGTGTATGTCCCCAACAGCCAGAAGCAGTAGGGCAATGGTTAGGTGGCAGCGTAGAATACGGAGAGTCTGGGGTTTTGACATGTGCTGGCTGGAGGCGCCAGTAGGGCAGGCTGATCGGAGGGAGTGGGTACTGTTGTGGAAGTGGAAGGCCAGAAGGTAGCCAAGAGAGAAGACCGAGGAGGGGAGAGGTTTAGAGAAGTGGGACCAGGAGATAGATGGGAGGGATGAAGTGGACTGGTAGGGGGCATTAGTAGGATGAGTCAGAGTAGCTGGTATGGGGGGGTGCTGGGTAGGCACTAGGAGGGGGAGTTAAAATGGGAAGGGACAGTAAAATGGGGGAGATCAGAAGTAGAAGGGTTGTGGATGGGGACATTTTACCAAGTTTGGGGAAGAGGTGTCCACGCATAGTGCCTATATATGCTGCCTTTGGGAGACATTGTGAGACAGTACGGGCTGAGGTTTCACTGTTATGCAGGTGATATCCGGCTCTACCTGTCTTTTGTACCCAACCAGGATAGTGCGGTCTCAGTCTTTAATAGCTGCCTTGTAGAAATCCAGAACTGGATGAAATCCAGCTGGTTGAAGCTGAATAAGACTGAGGTGTTGGTGGTGGATCCAGGTCATCGAATAGAGGGTCCCCCTCCGGGCTTTGGCTTGAGGGTTACCAGCTGCCTTCCTCTGAACAGGTGCAAAACCTGGGGGTGATTCTTGATGATGGGCTGACACTGCATTCACAGGTGTCAGCAGTAGTCAAGTCCTCGTTTTATCATCTGAGGGACATTGCCCGGATCAAGCACCTTGTTCCATCCAGCAACCTTCCGACACTGATCCATGCCTTTGAGACCTTGCACCTGGACTACTGTAACTCCCTTTACCTAGGGCATCCGGGGGCTGATATCCGCCGCCTGCAGCTGGTGCAGAATGCTGCTGCATGGTTGTTGATGGGGGCTCCTCGTTCTAGCCATATCACTCCTGTGCTGTGCAAACTGCACTGGCTACCTGTACAGTTGTGGATCACCTTCAGGGTCAGTCTTCTGACTTATAAGGCCCTGCACAGACTTGCTACCTGCAAGAGCTCCTGAATCCTTACTGTCCCAGCTGAGCACTCTGCTCAGCTGATGAGGGGTTGTTAAGAGATTCCCTGGGTACGGCTGAAAACCTCCAGGTCTTGAGCTTTTATGTACGCAGCCCCTACCCTGTGGAATTCTCTACCTCATCAGATCCAAGAGTGCTGGAACGTGGACAACTTCAAGATGGCCTTAAAGACCTATCTGTTCTATCCGGCCTATGGGGATCTTACTTAGTAAATCTGTTTTTATATTTTTTACATAATCTGAAATTGGATTGTTTTATTATCTATTTGTTTTAATGTGTTTTTATTTATAATTCTGTACAGCGCTTTGGTTTTGGAATTGCGCTCTAGAAATAGTTTATTATTATTATTTAGTACCTCACCCCCACCATGTATGCCTCTCTTGCATTTCTGTGCCCCAAGGGGAAGCAGTATAGACCAGTGGTTTAAGGCTCTGAGCTGTAAATCTGGAGACCTGGGTTTGAATCCCAGAGCCCCCACTTTCATACTTTTTGACCCTGAGCAAGTCATAATTTCCTGTGCTCCCAGGTTGCACCTGTAAACAAGCTTTCAGCTTAGTATGCTACTCCTAGTTAAACAATTGGGGGGGGGGGGGGAGAGTGCATGATCGATCTTGCACTTTGCATTGAATCTTAGCTGCCTTACCCTTGACCACTCCTCAAGCTTGTTTAGGTCCCTTCTCATTTTCTCTACCCATCCTGGAGTATCAGTCCTGTTGCAGATCTTCGTGTCATCTGCAAAGAGATACACATTCCCTTCCAGTTCCTCTGCAATGTTACTTATTAAGACATTAAAGAGGACTGATCCCTGCGGGACCCCACTGGTTAGCGCCTCCCCTTTGGATTGAACTCCGTTCACCACCACCCTCTGTGTCCTATCACTCAGCCAATTTTTGACCCAGTTTACCACCCTGGGATCCACTCCCAGGCTGCCTAGCTTGTTTACTAGCCTCCTATATGGGACGGTGTTAAAGGCCTTGCTGAAATCCAAGTAGGCCACATCCACCACTTCTCCTTGAGCCGCCTCCCTAGTCACCCAGTCAAAGAAATCTATCAGATTTGTTTGACAAGATTTTCCCACTGTAAATCCTTGCTGCTTTGGATCCTGTGCTCCGTTGGATATGAGATATATCACAAACCTTTCTTTTAGTAGTGATTCCATTAGTTTCTTCACCACGGACGTCAGGCTGACGAGCATCTCCCTGAGTTCTCTTAATACTCTGGGATGTATCCCGTCTGGCCCTGTTGCCTTGTCCACTTTCAGATTAGCAGGTTCCTTTAAGACTCTCTCCTCCTTAAAGGAAAACTGTCATAAACCCCTGTGACAATTACTAGGACTGCAGAAACGCCTGATTAGCACAACCTTAAAGTTCATTTTCAGTTTTCAGCTAACCTTGGCTCCATTTCTTACCTTGATGGTAGTTCAGTGTGCTGTCTAGGAGGCGACATTTAGAAAGTGCCGCCGCACTGGAAGACTGAGCTTGACCTTTTCAGCATAGCATTGTTCCGGCTGTGTGCCGGAAGGCTAGTTCATGATGAGCGGGGCACAGTGCCACGAAGTAAAAAAAAGCAGCGTGCCTTGTAGCAGTGTTTGAGCTGAGTCTTTAGAAACAAACCTGGTCGAAAATGGAGCAGTCTAACCCATTTAATTTTTAAATGTAAAATTGCAGTCTTGAATTTGGGCATATGCTTTAGTTTAGCGCTAATGCGCATGCCCGAACTCAAGGCTGCAATTTTTAATTAAAATTAAATGGGTTTGCTCCATTCGCCTAGTTTGTTCCTAAAGACTCAGCTCAAACTACTACAGGCATGCTGCTTCTTTACTTCACTGGCACTGCTTCATCATGAACGAACCTTCCGGCACACAGCCAGAACAATACTATACTTATCTGCATACAGGTTGCGGCTCTGGCCGCGTCTGTCTGTGAATGGCGCCTCTCACCCTGGGTCATTAAAAACACAATTTAAACTATAAGACATGCCCTGCAACAGAAATGAAACCCTCTCACTGCAAGTTGGCAGGTGAGTAGAGGCTGGGGGAGAATGGGGGTTTATGACAGTTTCCCTTTAAATGGACTGGTGTCCACCTCCCTCCCAGTAGTGCTTCCGTCACCTAGCTTTGATCTCTCCCCTTCCCCTTGTTCTGTGAATACTGAACAAAAATACTTGTTCAGGATTTTTGCTTTTTCTTGGTCTCCCTCTCTTTCCCTTTCTAGTCTCATAATCCCACTCTTAGTCTTTTTTCTTTCACTAACATACTTGAAAAAGTTCTTGTCCCCTTTTGTTATTGCCCGGGCTGTTTTTTCTTCTGTTTGTGCCTTTGCACTCCTGACTGCTTTTCCAGGTACAGTTCACTGCCTTCTTCCCGCTGTGTTTCCTTGTATCGTCTGAATGCCACCCTTTTCACCCTTACCTTCGTGGCCACTTCCTTTAAGAACCGTAGTGGGTTTTTTCCCCTCTTTGTTTTGCTTACTTGCCTAATGCAATGGCTTGTTGCCTCTGCTATGACTTCCTTACGGTTCCCCCATTGTTCCTCCACCCCCTCTTTTCTCCTTCTCTGCCAATAGTTTCCTAAGACATTTCCCCCATCTTTACTGTTGGTGCGCATCTCATGTTAGTGCTTTTGTCTCTTGTGTTAGTGTGTGTGTCTGGTTTTTTTGTCTGTGTATATATCTCTCATGTTACAGCGTGTATGTCTGTGTTTCTTGTTATTATTGGTATATCTGTCATGTTAGTGTGTGCGTGTCTTTCTCATGCTATATGTATCTCTCATGATAGGGTGTGTCTCTCATAGTATACTGTGTGTCTTTCTCAGTTAGTGCATGTATGTCTTTCTCTTGTTAGTGTATGCCTCTCTCTCTCTCACTCAAAATCCATCTGTGTTTGTCTCCATGTCTGTGTGTCATGGAAGCCAAAGGGATGGGAGAATAGAAACGTAGACAATGACGGCAGAAAAAGACTAAGGTCTATCCAGTCTGCCCAAGTTCCCTATATCCTTGGGAACTTCCTTGGAACGTAATGTCCCTTCAGGGTACTAACTCTCCTGGTCCTTTCCCCATTTTCTTCCCTGGGCCTGTCGCCTGGGGCAACCAATATTCCCATCATTCTGTCCCAGGCCTGCTTGAATCTGCTGACTGTTTGCTCCCACCACCTCAGTTGGCAGACTATTCCAAGGTTCCACCACCATTTCTGTAAATAAGTACTTCCTCATGTCCCTCCTGAACTTCCCACCTGCTAATTTCCACTCGTGTCCACATGATCACAAGTTGGTATGCAGACAGAATAATTTCTTGCTGTTTACCTTATCAATTCCTTTGAGAAATTTGAAGGTCTCTGTCATATCCCCCCACCTTCTGACCTTTAATGAGTACATATTTTGTTCCTTGAGGCACACCTCATGGGATCTACCCTGCTGTCCTTGAATCATTTTGGTCACTCTGCGCTGCAGTGTCTAATTTATCCTTGTCTTTTCTGAGGTGAGGACTCCAGAACTTGGTGCAGTTCTCTAGGGCAGGCCACACCAGGGATCTGTAGAGGGGAAGTATTGCATCTTTTCTTCTCCTGTTAATCCCGCTCATGGTATGGCACAACATACTGTTAGCCTTGCTATGGACCTTGATGTACTGACTCATTTGTTTACGGGAGTTACTGATGACAACTTCTAGATCCCGTTACTTGTCTGTAGTGCTAAGTACCCCCCCCCCACACACACACACACACACATCCAGTACTCTGTCTTTGGGTTCTTTTCCCCTAGGAGCATTAACTTACACTTTTTAGTGTTGAATTTTAACTGCCAGACCTTTGACCACCCCTCAAACTTTTGAAGGTTATTCTGCATATCCCTTATTCCCTCTTTGCTAGCGACCCTCTCATATAGATTTGTGTCATCTGCGAAGAGACACAGCCTGTCACAAATTCCTTCACTAATGTCATTAATGAACATGTTGAAGAGGACTGGACCCAGGACAGATCCCTGTGGAACCCTGCTCATCACCTCTCATTCCTCTGACTTAACTCCATTGACCACAACCCTCCATTGCCTCCATGCTAGCCAATTACCCACCCAGTTTACTAGACTTTAGCCACACCCAGGTCTTCTATCTTCTTAAGCAATCTGTTGTGCGGTACTGAATCAAGGGAATACTGAAGTCAAAGTACAGCAGGTCCACCATGTGGCCCTTGTCTGTATCCTTAGTCACTCAGTCAAAGAAAACTATCAGGTTGGTCTGACAGTACCTTCCCCCAACAAAACTGTGTTGTTTGCTGTCCTGTCCTGGAGACCATTGGTCTCCAGGTACTGTACAAGGTCCTCTTTGATCAGGGATTCCATCAGCTTCCCCACAACAGAGGTCAGACTGACAGGCCTGTAATTCCCTGGTTGCTTCTTATCCCCCCCGGCACATCTGCCATCTTCCAGTCCCCTGGAACTTCCCCAGACCTGAGTGGACTGTTGGAACAGCCCAGTCAGTGATTCAGCCAGTTCCGCTGCCAATTCCTAAGTATCCTCGGATGCAACCCATCTGTCTCTGGGGCCTTATCTATCTTAACGGTTGCCAGCCCTTTCAGGACCCTTTCAATAGTAAACAATGGCTAACTCATTTCTGGGACTCCCTTTGTGTCTGCTTTGATGCCGCTCTCTGGCATGGACCTGCATTCCTCCTTAGTGAATACTGAGCAAGAGTAGTCATTCAGGATGGCTGCCTTTTACCCATCCTCCTTTGTCACCCTACCCCCTTCAGCTAGCTGTGTGACACCCCCTTTTTCCTTTTTCTCCTGATATAGAAACATAGACTTTGACGGCAGATAAGGACCACTCGGCCCACCTAGTCTGACGATTTCCCTACCTACTGGATAAGCTGCAGATCCTAGTTAACCAACAGTCTGTTTCTTCCTACCCCCCCCCATTGGAATTGCCTTATGTCTGTCCCATGCATTCTTGAATTCCCCCACTATTTTTGACACCACAACCTCCTCAGGAAGGCCGTTCCATGCGTCCACCACCCTCTCTGTGAAAAAATACTTCCGCACATTGCCCCTGAGCCATTCCCCTTCTACCTTCAAATTGTGTCCCCTTGTTCTAGCACATCTGTTTTTCTGAATGATGCTACCCTCTGGGACTTTGTTGATTCCCTTGAGGTACTTAAAAGTTTCTATCATAATCCCACCTCTCCCTCCTTTCTTCAAGGGTATACACATTAAGCTCCTTTACTGTCTCTTTTTGTGTCTTCTGTTGCAGACCCTGCACCATTTAGTTGCCCTCCTCTGGACTGCCTCCATCCTGTCTATGTCCTTGCAGAGATGGGGTGTCCAGAACTGCATCTAGTACTCTCTTTCTCTCTATATATATGTATATATATATATATATATGTATATGTATATATATAGAGAGAGAGATCGTATATATAAAAATACAGTTACTCTCTGTTCTTCACCCCCTCTGGGATGCACAGCTCCGTGTCTGTGTTTGCTCTCACCTCCCTGACGGCCTTCTTTGCCTCCCAGTTTTTCTGGAGCTATTCCTCCCTTTCTGCTTCTTCTTGCTTTCCCTTATGTTTATAAAAGGCCCTATTTTTTTGTCCTAACCGCTTCCCTATCCCTATCTGAGAGCCATAGTGATCTCTTAAACCTATTTCTTTTTGTTACTGTTCTTACTCCTGCCTTCCGCACCTTGATGATAGCTCTCTTTATTGCTTTCTATTTCTCCTCTACCCTGCCTATGCCCTGCATCCCTGCTAACTTTTCTCTGACCAGTACCCTCAACCTATCGAAGTCTGCGCTTCTAAAGTCAAGGTCTTCGGTTCTCAGTTGTACCTTTCCAGCCCCAAAGGCCAGTTCAAGGCACACAGAGTTGTGTTCTCTATTCCCTATCAGTTCCCCTACTCCCACCGCACCCACTATCTCTGTGTTAGTGATCAGTACATCAAGGACTGTGGACTGCCTGGTGGGTTTCTTAACTAGCTGCACCAGTACACAGTCCTGGAAGGTGTCTATCAATGTCTGACTTCTGGTACTCTTGGCCATTGTGACCTCCCAATTGATGTGTAGCAAGTTTTTAAGTCTCTCACCACCACCACCTCTCCCTTCACTACCCCTCTTTTAAGTTCCTCCCCGAGTTCTCTGTCTCTTTCCTCTCCTTGATGCGGAGGCTTAAAGACTACCCCAAGCATATTTTACTGCCTGAGGCTGCCGTGAATTTTACCCATACAGACACTGTTTCCCCATCGCTACTCCTAATGCCCCCATCTTCTGTCACTTCAGTGCCCTCCTTGACAAAAAGGGTGCCTCCTCCCCCCTTCAGCAGTTCTTCAGTCCCTCCTGAACAATGTAGATCCAGGGACTGCCATCTCCCAGTCATTATTTTCTGTGGCCCACATTTCCACGACTACCACAACATCCACCTCAGTACGTGCTATCTACACTTGCAGCTCACTGAGTTTGTTCCCTAGGCTCCTACTGTTAAGGCAGTCCCCCTTCCACCTGACCCCTGCTCCAATTCTGCTGTCCGTCTACTTTCCATGTTTTCTCCCCCTTTAGTACCCTTGCCTTTAGTTTTTCTTCTCGCAACTGTCCCTCCCCTTGGTCCTGTAAATCCTACAGTGATCCCTGTATCCTTTTTTCTTCTACTGTGCCCTGGGGGTCAACACTGTAATAGGCACCTAGAAGATTATGTTAACTTCCCATGATGATATGATTGTAGAGGATAGCCTTTCAAGAAGTCTTTGTTTGGGGATAACTAGGTGAAACAGCATGCAGAGAGAGATTAAAAGTTACACTAGTTGAGATTGTTTGATACTAGGTAACACAGATGGATATTTGAGAGTCAGGATTGTTAGGCCTTGGGCTATCCGGCTAGTGGAATGTGGTGGCTTTTTTTTTGGTAATGAAGCTTATTTACCCCCCGTACTTCCTTGAGGCCGATCTCTATTGATCTCCTGCCATCACCACCACTTACATGCCAGTAGCTACAGCTGCTCCCCTCCCAATGGCTGCACATTCAGGGCCACTTTGTGGTCAGACTCGGATGAGGCAGGGTTGTGGCATGTGATCCAGGAGTTCAGGGGCCCTCTTCTGACTGCAATAATAATAATAATAATCTTTATTTTTATAGCACAGTTCAAAGTATCAAAGTGCTTTACAATAATTAAACTAATAGATATTAAAACTATAAATAGATTAAAATTCAGCGACAACGTAAATCGGATCATATTCAGGTGGTAGAGAATGCTTGGTTAAATAAAAACATTTTTAGTGTTGTTTTAAAGCTCTCCACATTCAGGCACTCATGAACTTGATGACGTAGAGAATTCCACAAGGTGGGGGCTACAAACGCAAATGTTAATGCATCTGATATCTGCAACTGAACTGTGGGAATCTCTAGCAATCCCTCATCAGCGGAGTGGTACCAATATGTATTTTACCTAGCTGGACTCTGTGTACTTATGTGCATATCAATGTCATACTGCCTATTCCTCTACCCAGTGCTGCCATGCACTGCTTCACTAAGGCCTTCCATGCATGCAGCCTCTCCCTGTGGAAGAAGCACACTGCATGGGCCACCGTAGTGACCATTGTAATGATAGATCTTACTTTGAGAGGGTTCCTTCACTAGGTCATTACATATAGGACTGGCATCACCTGGCGTCAGGCTGCATGGCAGACTTTTCTAGAAATCCCGGACAGGGAACTGCCCACTCGATGTGACCGACATCAGCGTGGCCGTATACAGAGGGCAGTCCCCACACCTGCCCTCCAGTTCTTTCCCGCTGTCGCCTCGTGTCAGTCGCATAGCAGACTTCCAGTAGTGATTGTCGTGTTAGTTCTTGTGTCACATTTCTTCTACCTTATTTTCCTTAATTCTCGCTTATGTCTTCTCCCAAGAAGTGCTCATCCTGTGGCATGCAGATCCCTCATAAGGATGGTCATCTCAAGCGCATTATCTGTCTGGGTCTAGACCATCCTGTCTCATCCTGCTCGGAGTGCCAGACATTTAATCAGGCCACCAAAAAGCGGAGACTGCAAGCATTGGAGGCCCACCTTCTAAAAGTCTGCCTCGCTTCATTAGAGAAGCAGATGGACAGCATCAGAGAGTCCTCTTCCAAAAACTCTTCTACCTCCAAGAAACACCATACGGAGAAATCTCAAGAGCGGGAGTGCTTCACAGACCAACCTGAAGCCTCGTGGCCCTTGATGAGCAAGGCCGCCTCTCAGCTACCACCTATGAAGACTTTGGATGGTAAGTCTGAAAAATCTTCCACGGGTCAGTCGACCGCCGGCTCCTCCGACAGCCACACCGCTACGGCTGCTAAGTCAGCCCCCGGCTCCTCCAAGGACTGCCTGGCCGCTGGTAAGACGGCTTCTCAGTCTTCGGGGACCTGCCCGGCACCAGCCGATAAGTCGGCTGGGGGCTCCTCCCCCGCCTGCCTCCATCTGGTAAGACATCCAACTCTAACAGCCGCTCAGATGTGGTTCTCCATCGGGGTCTAACAGCATCTCACCCAGCATCTGGCAGAACCAGGGAGAGAAAGCTCCTCGCATATACCCTTCCCTTCTCAGGGCGGGTACCTCAGGCGAAGATAGTGCGGGACACCTCGACGTCGTAGACCATTCCTCAGGGTCAGTCCCGTGCTCCCCTGATGGGGTCACGGGGAAGGAGGCTCCTCCTCAGCCATCTGTACTTACAATGGAGGCCCCTCCTTCTCCAGGTGGGATCCCTTCTGACCAGACAAATATCCCGGTCCCGATCCCACCATCAGATCCAGCGATACCAATTCCAACGCCAGAACCTATGACTACTCTCCCTCAGCCTCCTGCTCTGATGCCAGTCCTGGTCCCACCATCAGGCCCCTTTGTCTGGCCCCGACACCAGCCCCTCCGACGCTGGATCCCTTTCCGGTGCCAGATTAGGCGATGCTGGTTTCTACGTCAGTCCCCTTGACATTGTCAAACCTGACGCTAGACCCCCCAACCGATTTACACTGCAGCAGGTCCGACGTGGGTCCCACTCCATCAGACCTGACAACGGGGATTTATTCTAGACCCCGGACTGTCCCTCATTACCCCTTTGGGTACCCTGGGGACCATTTCCCAGCTGGTCCTCCTCCTGAGTGGAGTTCCTTTGGACAGTATTACCCTGGTTACAATCCCTACCACCATTTTCAGGGTTACCAGGGGTGTCATTACCCACCCCCACCGGTAATGTCTCCTCCTTCACCTCCCTTTCAGCCTCAACCACCTCCACCACCCCCTCCACCTCCTCCGGCTATGCTGGACTTCAAGACCTTAATCCAGTCTTGGTGGCAGGGGACATGCTCAGAGATGGTGTCAGACCTGGAGACAGGACTCCCACTTCCACGCTCTCCTCGGTCCGCATCCCCGAGAACCTCATCTCCATCCACAGTACACATCTCGGGGACGACACATCAGGACATTACCCTTCTGGACATTCGTAATATTCCTGACAAGGGGGCAGACAATGACGATGATGCCGATGAGTCGGCAGAGCATGCTTTGGAGGAACCCGAGGTTCCGAAAGGAAATGTTTCCCCCAAGTCCTCCCAAGAGGACCCTGCCTTCTCAGATCTTCTGAAGTCCATGAAAGATTTCAACTGGGAGTCAGAGGAACAAGACCCCATGAGACAGAGACTAGCCGAGTATTTGGACTTACAGCCTCTGTCTCTGGTCCCCATTCCTCTCTGGATCGGACCTCACCAGGACCTCACCTCTGTGGTCTGGCAGATGCCTCATTCTAGGGACATGGATATATTGTTCATCCACACTGTCTGGCAGGTATCCTTGCCGCTTTAAATCTTGCCGGAAGGTCTTCAAGCTGGCTCCTCCCACCCACCCGGGTGGTGAAACTCTCGGCTCCGCCCCATGATGCCAGATCTTCCTTACCGCTTGGAAGCTCAGGTTCCCTCCTTACCGCTCTGTGTATAAGACTGGTTCCTAATTCTTCGGTTTTCCGAATTTAAAAGTTTTTTGCTTAAAAGACTTCGGTCTTCTATCCCTCGCGGCTGCGATGGATAAATCGACTCTCGGTTTTCGGCAGTGCCCTTGCGGGCAGAAGATGTCTCGGACGGATCCGCACTCCACGTGCATCTACTGCCTGGGCCTTGAGCACGACCGCAGGCGGCGACTTGTGCTCTTCCTTTTCCGGCCTGGTCCTTGAACCGTGCTGCCCGATTACAACTGGGGCGCCCCGAGAAAAGAATTCCACCGGTGAAATCTAAAGAGGCCCGATTGGCGGTGTCACGGCGGGCTCGGTGGATCAGCTCGAGCAGATGATCGCCCTCGAAGAGGAGGCGGCGCGGGCCGCTTCTACCTCGGCTGCGGCATTTGTCCCGCTCTCTCTCGGTGCCTCGTACTCGGCTTCTTTTAAAGAGCTTTGTCTGACCCTCTCGACCAAAGGTGAGGGTCCAACTTCTTCGGGACCTTTTTCCAGGTCCAAAAAGAGCAAAAGTAAGTCTCTCCATCGACACTCTTGGGAGCAGGAAAGATCCCCCTCCCCTTGTCGACAGTCGACTTCGGTCGACCCCTCAGCTTCGGCCACTGGCTTCACGGTGTCCCCGTCAGGCCAGTTGACCGAGACTCCCGCCGACACGGTTGGAATTTTTCTCGATCCGTTAGGAGGTTGTCGGCTGGAGAAGCTGAGAATCCCCTCTCCCCAGTTCCCCCGGTGGGAGTTGAGGATCCCGTCGGCTCGTCTGTGCCTCCGGTTCCGGAGCCTTCGGTGGGATCGTCCGAGCCGAGGGGAGTGCCGATTTCCGACACTTCTCCTCGCCTTCCTCGGCCTAGTCGAGACCCTTGGTCTCGGTCTCGGACATCCTCGTGGTCCAACCGATCCCGCCGCCATAGGCGGTCTCGGCACCGCGGCAAGCGGCGCCGCCGCTTCTTCCTCTTCCTCGGACGGGGAAGCAGGCGCCGTTGCGCCGGAGGTAATGAGGAGCTTATGTGGCAACAGTCTTTTGATCGGGAATAAGCCGACCCAGTCGCCTTCCCGCCATTAAGGGCTGTCACCGAGCAACCGAAACAACCCCTCGCTGTAGTCGAGGCCTATTCTCAGGCCGGTTGTCTGGCCAATTCCAGCTGCTTACCCGATTCTGGTGGAACCTCGCCTCCACAGCCATTAGTTGGGGCTCCGACCAAAATTCTCGGTCGGCCTTGGGTTTGCCCCATAGGCTGTCTGTCACCCTCACTCCCGATAAACCTCGGCAGGTGGAGGTGGCTCAGCCGAGCAGCTCTTTGAGGACTCTTCTGAGTCCGATGATGGTTCCTCCCTCTTCTCCAAGCACATGGACTTGGAGTCCTCGGGAGGGCAGTCAATGGACGATAGCCCTTCGTCCTTCTTAGGATTGCTTCGACTCATCTCGGAGTCCACCGGGATGAAGCTCGAACCCGTTTCTAAACGGGACAGGTGTCCCCTCACGGAGATTCTGGACCGAGGGGATTCTCCTACCTTCCGGTGGCCGAAGCCATAGTGGGTCCGGCCTTGGAACTTTGGCAGCATCCTGCTTCCTGCCCTGCACCTTCGGCCAGGTTGGCAAGGAAGTATGCGGTCCCTACCGGTTCCCTGTCTGGTTTTGGAACACCCCTCGGCCGAGGGTTGGTTACCGACAGCGTTTTCAGCGTGCAGAAACGCGCAGGGATGTGGACAAACCTCCGACAAGAAATCAAGAAATTGGATTATGCGGGCGAAAGGGCTATCCTGCGTCCTCTCTCGGCCTTTGTCAGGCCAGTTCGGCCGTCCTCATGGCACATTTTTCCCACGCCCTGTTGGGCTCCCTGGTTGAGGTTGTCCCTCATCTTCCCGCAGATCTGCAGACTACGGTCAGGCAGGTGCGGGACCAGGGCAGGGCGGTGGCCAAACAGCAGCTCCAGACTGTGTTAGACATTGGGGACTCATGTGCCAGGTCTGTGGCGGCCGCAGTGGCCATGTGTCGTCAGGCTTGGCTGAGGATATCCACTTTACCTCGGATACCCAGCACAAGTTGGCGGATGTTCCTTTTGGGACTGACCTCTTCGGCCCTGGGTGGAAGGTCACCTGCAGAGGATCGAGAAGTCCAATGCTACCTTGGACTCGGTCTCTTCCACTTAGAAGGACAAAGGCCGCAAGCCACAGCCTAAGCCCTTTCGTCCTTCTGCGCCTGCCGCGCACCCGGCCCAGCAACGTCAGGGCCAGCAGGCTCGACCTTGGTATCCCAAACCCAAGCCCGGGGCTTCCTCCAACAGGAAGCAGGGAGGTAAAGGCCCAGGAGGTCCCTCGGCCGGTCCCTCCTCCAAGCCTGCCCAGTGACGGGCTGAGGGTGTCGTCCCCATTCCTGTCACCACCCTGGTTCCCCATGGGGGACGTGCCTGACACTTCCTTTCCGCCTGGTCCACTGTTACCACGGACAGGTGGGTACTGGAGGTGGTGGGAAAAGGCCTACCTCTGGATTGAGCAGGCCGCCCGCCCTTCAGAGGCGTCGCACACCTCAGGGGCCTCGGGGTCGCACAGCCTCACTGGTGGCTCGCCGAGCCGACATCGCTCTCCTCCTCCAAAAGGAGGTGATCACGGAGGTGGAGGACCCCCCTTCAGACCCGGGGTTCGTGTCCAGGTATTTCCTGGTTCCAAAACGGACGGGGGGCTGGCGCCCCATTCTCGACCTACACGACCTGAACAAGTTCCTAAGGTCTCGAAAATTCAGAATGGTCACTCTGGCGCAGATAATACCATTTCTGGAACTCGGCGTGTGGTTCTGCTCTCTGGACCTATAGGACGCATTCTTTCACATCCCTATCCGTCCGTCACCTCGGGGATTCCTCCGCTTTTGTCCGGAGGGATCCCTCTTCAGTTCGAGCCATGCCCTTGGCCTCTCCAGCTCCCAGGGTTTTCACAAATGCATGGCAGTGGTGACAGCATTCCTGCAGCGCCGAGGTGTCCGGTACCTTACCTGGACGATGACTGATAGCAGCCTCCTCCAGACGGAGGTGAGCGGCCAGAGATCTGGCCCTCAGGTTTGCTCTCGAGTTGGCCTCTCATCAACGAGGCCAAGTGAAACTCGAGCGAACAGGTGATCCTGTTCATCGGGGCAGAGCTCGACTCTCTTCGAGCCAGAGCACGGCTCCCGGCGGACAGGGCCGAGGTTCTTGCCTCCTTTGCCCAATCATTTCTGGTTGGGCAATCGCGCCCTGCCCGGGACTTCCTGCGCCTTCTGGGTCTCATGGCGGCTTGTACCAGCGTGGTCCGTTGGGCGCGCTGGCACATGCGCCCCCTTCAATGGGGACTGGCCAGCCAGTGGTCACAACGCTGTGATCCTTTGGACCAGCTAGTGATAGTGACCCAGGAGATGTGGAACGCTCTCCAGTGGTGGACCGTTCTATTCCATCTGCAGGAGGCCATCCCGTTTGTCCGCCCCGAGCCGGCGGTCTCTCTATCGACCGATGCCTCTCTGATGGGTTGGGGTGCCCATCTGGGGGAACATTGAGTGCACGGCCTCTGGTCCCCGCGGGAGTCCCGATGCAACATCAAGCTGCTGGAGCTCCGAGCGGTCCGCCTAGCTCTCACCGCCTTTGCTCCGTTTCTCCGGGGTCAAGTGGTCCGAGTCCAGACGGACAATACCACGACCATGTACTGCCTGAACCGCCAGGGCGGGATGCGCTTCATGCTTCTATGCAAGGAAGCTTTCTGCATTTGGTCACTCGTGCGCAGCCTGGAGGCAGATCTCCTGGCCATTCATGTGGCAGGAGCCTCCAACACCCTGGCCGATGCCCTGAGCAGGATAGGGGCTGCATCTCACGAGTGGTCTCTCCTGCCGGCAGTAGTACAAGATCTGTTCTCCCACTGGGGCACACCTCAGGTGGACCTGTTTGCCTCCAGGGAGAACGCGGAGCTGAGGCGGTTTCATGCCCGCCCCCCTCAGCAGGGCTCGCTGCAGGGGATGCCTTCTCGAGGCTGTGGACCCGGGCCTCTTCTCGCCTTTCCCCATTTCCTTGATTCACAAGGTGCTTCTCAAAGCAAGGAGGGACAAGGCGCAGGTGATCCTGATAGCCCAGACTGGCCCGCCAGTTCTGGTACCCAGATCCTCAGCCTCAGCTCCAGGCTCCGAGGCAGCTTCCAGCCCGCCCGGACCTGCTCTCAGTCAGTCGGGGAAGGTGTTCCATCTGGACCTTCAATCCCTGCACCTGACGGCCTGGTTCCTGGTGACTAGAGTTCCAGGCCTTGGTCTTTTCGACGAGGTCCTCAATGTTGTTGAGGCGTCCCGTAGGAGTCGACCAGAAAATGCTACGCCTTCAAATGGAAGAGATTCTCCATTTGGTGTCAGGGCAAGACTTGGACCCTTCCTCCTGTTCTGTGGCAAGCATTTTGGACTATTTATGGTCCCTTTCTAGTCAAGGGCTTAGGTCGACGACATTAAAGGTGCACCTGGCAGCCATCTCTGCTTACGGGCGCAGGCTGGGAGCAGTCGGTGGCGCAGAAGAAGGTGGTCGGGCGCTTTTTAAAGGCCTTGATCACATTTCCTCGATAAGAGAACCTCACCTCCGTGGGACCTACTGCTGGTACTGGCAAAGCTCATGGGCAAGCCATTCGAACCAATGCACAGATGTGATCTCTCTCACCTGTCGTGGAAGACCGCCTTCTTGGTGGCTATCACGTCAGCCAGAAGGATGGGAGAGCTCCAGGCGCTTTGCATCGAGTCTCCTTACCTGGTCTTCCACAGGGACAAGGTTGTCCTGCGCCCCAACCCGAAATTCCTTCCGAAGGTGGTGTCAGAGTTCCACCTTAATCAGGTGCTGACTCTGCTGGTGTTCTACCCCAGTCACACCTCGGAGGCCGAATATAGGCTCCATACTCTGGACCCTAGAAGGGCGCTCGCTTATTATAAGGAGCGCACGGCTGAAATTCGGGGAGAGGTTCGCCAGCTGTTTGTCACCTACGCTGAAGCCGCACCTGGCAGACCTGCAGCCAAGTGGACGATAGGCAGGTGGCTCACCTCCTGCATAGATCACTGCTATAAGTTGGCGGGCATGGAGCCTCCCAGAGGGATAAGAGCTCATTCTACCCGTCATACTGCTGCATCGGTGGCTGCTTCCAGAGACGTCCCTATCCAGGAAATCTGCAGGGCTGCTACCTGGAAGTCAGCACACACCTTTATTACCCATTACCACATCGACCTTGAGTCACGCGGGATGCTGGTTTTGGGGCCTCGGTTCTCCAGTCTTTATTCCCTAAGTAGGGATGCGCCTTGCCTCCCTCCTCCCGGAGAACTGCTAGAGTCTGCCAATAAGTGTGGATGAACAACATATCCATGTCCTTAGAATACAGGTTACTCACCTGTAACAGGAGTTCTAGGAATGGTATATGTTGTTCATCCACAACTCTCAAACCTCCCGGCTCGACGCACAACATGAGCTTCCAGCGGGCCAGATCTGGTGTGCCACAGGCGGAGCGAGTTTTACCACCGGGTGGGTGGGAGGAGCCAGCTTGAAGACCTTCCAGCAAGATTTAAAAGCGGCAAGGAACCTGCCAATAAGTGTGGATGAACAACATATACCATTCCTAGAACTCCTGTTACAGGTGAGTAACTCTGTATGTTCGGTCTCGGTCTCGAGCTATCCATGGGTCCAGCAGTCACGCCATCATGGCGGTCTTGGTCTCGGCACCAGGTAAGCGGCGCCCAGCGCTCATCCTCTTCCTCCTCCTCGGATGAGGGGAGGCTTTGATGCAAGTTGCATCGACGATACGAGGACCTCATGTGGCAACAGCTCCTTCTGACCGGGAACAAGCCGTCACCTTCCCCGGCCATTAAGTGGCTGTCACCGGAGCGGCCGAAACAACCCCCGGTTTTACCCGAGGAGCCTGTTGTCAGGCCAGTTGTTCGGCCAAAACCAGCTGCTCCACCGATTCCGGTGGAACCTCCGCCTCCACAGCCGCGGTTTGGGGCTCTGACCAAGAATTCTTGGTCGGCTCAGGGTCTGCCCCATAGGCTGTCGGTCACCCTCACTCCCGATCGCCCTCGGCAGGTGGAGGTGGCTCAGGCGAGGCAGCTCTTCTGGACTCTTCCGAGTCCGGCGACGGTCCTCCTTTTCTCCAAGCGAGTGGACTTGGGTCTCTGGAGGTCAGTCGCTGGGCGACAGCCTTCGTCCTTCCTGGGGTTACTCAGACTCATCTCGGAATCCACCGGGATGCAGCTCAAGCCCGTATCCAAGCGGGCCAAGTATCCCCTCACGGAGATATTGGACGGGGATTCCCCTACGGAGGCCTTCCCTGTGGCTGAGGCCATTGTGGGCCCGGCCTTGGAGCTCTGGCAGTGCCCTGCTTCCTGCCCTGCGCCTCGGCCAGGATGACCAGGAAGATCTGCGGTCCTACCGGTTCCCTGTCCAGTTTCGGAACATCCCTCGGCTGAGGGTTGGTTACCGACAGCGTTTTCAGCGTGCTGGAAGCGCTGTAGGCGTCGGACAAACCTCCCGACAAGGGTCCAAGAAATTGGACTATGCGGGCGAAAAGTCTCAGCGCTGCGTCCTCCCTTGGCCTTCGTCAGGCCAGCTCGGCCGTACTGATGGCACATTTTTCTCACGCCCTGTTGGGCTCCCTGGACGAGGTGGTCCCTCATCTCCCGGCTGACCTGCAGACCACGGTTAAGCAGGTGCGGGACCAGGGCAGGGCAGTGGCCAAGCAGCAACTTCAGACTGCTTTGGACATCGGTGATTCATGCGCCAGGTCAGTAGCGGCTGCGGTGGCTATGCGCCGTCGGGCGTGACTGAGGATATCCACCTTCACAGCGGATACCCAGCACAAATTGGTGGATGTCCCCTTCTTGGGGACCGACCTTTTCAGCCCTGGAGTGGAAGACCACCTCCAGAGGATCGAAAAGTTCAATGCCACCATATGGACTCGATATCCTCCGCTCAGAGGGGACAAGGGCAGACCTCAGCCTTGAAGCCCTTTCGTCCATCTCTCGTCCCGGCTGCCTTGACCCAGCAACATCAGGGCCAGCAGGCTCGAGCAGCGATCCCAAACCCAAGCCTGTGGCTTCCTCCTCCAGAAGCAGGAGGTAAAGGCCCAGGTGGTCCCTCGGCGGTCCCCCTCCAAGCCTGCACAGTGAGGTTGAGGGGTCGCTCCCATCCTCGTCACCTCACCCAGGTTCCCCGTGGGAAGCGTAGCTTGTGCTTCCTTTCCGCCTGGTCTGCTATTACCACAGACAGGTGGGTGTTGGAGGTGGTAGGAAAGGGCCTGCCTCTGGAGTTCGAGCAGGCCCCACCCTTCAGAGCCGTCGCACCTCGGGGGGCCTCGGGGTCCGAAGCCTCGCTGTCAGCTCGCCGAGCCGACATCGCTCTCCTCCTCGAGAAGGAGGTGATAAGAGAGGTGGCGGACCCTCCCTCAAACCCGGGGTTCGTGTCCAGGTACTTCCTGGTTCCGAAACGGACGGGGGGCTAGTGCCCCATTCTCGACCTACACGACCTGAACAAGTTCCTAAGGTCTCGAACCTTCAGGATGGTCACGCTGGCTCAGATAATCCCATCCTTGGAACACGGCGTGTGGTTCTGCTCTCTGGACCTACAGGACGCGTTCTTTCACGTCCTATCCGTCCGTCCCATCAAGGGTTCCTTAAGCTTTCAGCGGAAGGTTCCCTTCGAGTTCCAAGCCATGCCCTTCGACTTATCTCCAACTCCGGGTCTTCACCAAATGCATGGCAGTGGTGACAGCATTCCTCGCGGCACCAAAGGGGTCGGGTTTACCCTTACGTGGGCGATTGGCTGATAGCAGCCCCTCCAGACAGGAGGTGGAGGCGGTCAGAGATCTGGCCCTCGAGGTTTGCTCTCAGGTCGGCCTCCTCATCAACGAGGCCAAGTCGGAACTCGAGCCGAAGCAGGTGATTCTTTTCATCGGGGCAGAGCTCGACTCTCTTCGAGCCAGAGCACGGCTCCCGGCGGACAGGGCCGAGGTTCTTTCCTCCTTTGCCCAATCATTTCTGGTTGGGCAATTGCGCCCTGCCCGGGACTTCCTGCGCCTCCTGGGTCTCATGGCAGCCTGTACCAGCGTGGTCCGTTGGGCCCACTGAAACTTGCGCCTCCTTCAGTGGGGGCTGGCCAGCCAATGGTCCCAACGCTGCGATCCATTGGACCAGCTAGTGACGGTGACCCAGGGGATGTGGAACGCTCTCCAGTGGTGGACCGTTCCAGTTCATCTGCAGGAGGGCATCCCGTTTGTCCACCCGAGCCGACGGTCTCTCTATCGACCGATGCCTTCTGATGGGTTGGGGTGCCCATCTGGGGGAACACCGAGCGCACGGCCTCTGGTCCCTGCGGGAGTCCCGATGCCACATCAAGCTGCTGGAGCTCCGAGTGGTCCGGCTAGCTCTCACCGCCTTTGCTCCGTTTCTTCAGAGTCAAGTGGTCCGTGTCCAGACGGATAATACCACGACCATGTACTATCTAAACCGCCAGGGTGGGACGCGCTCCATGCTCCTATGCAAGGAAGCTCTCCGCATCTGGTCACTCATGTGCAGCCTGGAGGCGATCTCCTAGCCATTCATGTGGCAGGAGCCTCCAACACCCCGGCCGATGTCCTAAGCCAGATAGGGGCTGCGTCCCACGAGTGGTCTCTCCTGCCGGAGGTAGTACAAGATCTATTCTCCCAGTGGGGCACACCTCAGGTGGACCTGTTTGCCTCAGGAGAATGAAGCTGAGGCTGTTCCATGCCGCCCCCTCAACAGGGCTCGCTGCAGGGGATGCCTTCTCAAGGCCGTGGACCCGGGCCTCTTCTCGCCTTCCCCGTTCTCCCTTGATGCACAAGGTGCTGCTCAAAGCAAGGAGGGACAAGGCGCAGGTGATTCTGATAGCCCCAGGCTGGCCCCGCCAGTACTGGTACCCAGATCTCCTCAGCCTCAGCTCCAGGCTCCCGAGGCAGCTTCCAGCTTGCCCGGACCTGCTCTCAGTCAATCAGGGGAAGGTATTCCATCTGGACCTTCAATCCCTGCACCTGACGGCCTGGTTCCTGAGCGGCTAGAGTTCCAGGCCTTGGGTCTTTCCGACGAGGTCCTCAACGTAGTAGAGGCGTCCCGTAAGGTGTCGACCAGAAAATGCTACGCCTTCAAATGAAAAAGGTTTTCCATTTGGTGTCAGGGCAAGGGCCTGGACCCTTCCTCCTGTTCCTTGGTGAGCATATTGGACTACCTGTGGTCTCTTTCTCAGCAAGGGCTTAGGTCCACGACCCTTAAGGTGCACCTGGCAGCCATCTCTGCTTACCGGGCGTGGGCCGGGAAGCAGTCGGTGGCGCAGGAGAAGGTGGTCTGGCCCTTTTTCAAAGGCCTTGATCACATTTCCCCTCCGGTGTGAGAACCTCCACCTCCGTGGGATTTACTGCTGGTACTGGCAAAGCTTATGGGCAAGCCATTCCAACCAATGCACAGGTGTGATCTCTCTTCTGTCGTGGAAGACCGCCTTCTTGGTGGCTAACATGTCAGCCAGAAGGATGGGAGAACTCCAGGCACTTTGCATTGAGTCTCCTTACCTGGTCTTCCACAGGGACAAGGTTGTCCTTCGCCCCCACCCAAAATTCCTTCCGAAGGTGGTGTTGGAGTTTCACCTTAACCAGGTGCTGACTCTGCTGGTGTTCTACCCCAATCACACCTCGGAGGCCGAATACAGGCTCCATACTTTGGACCCTAGAAGGGCGCGCTTATTATAAGGAGCACCGGCTGAAATTGGGAGAGGTTCGCCAGCTGTTTGTCACCACGCTGAAGCAGACCTGCAGACATGCAGCTAAGCGGACGATAGGCAGGTGGGTCACCTCCGCGTAGATCTCTGCTATAAGTTGGCGGGCATAGAGCCACCCAGAGGGATAAGAGCTCATTCTACCCGGCATACTGCTGCATCGGTGGCTGCTTCCAGGGACGTCCCTATCCAGGAAATCTGCAGGGCTGCTACCTGGAAGTCAGCACACACCTTTATTACCCATTACCACTTTGACCTTGAGTCACGCCGGGATGCTGGTTTTGGGGCCTCGGTTCTCCCGTCTCTGTTTCCTAAGTAGGGGGTGTGCGCCTTGTCTCCCTCCTCCCAGAGAACTGCTAGGAGTCTGCCAGACAGTGTGGATGAACAACATATCCATGTCCTAAAATACAGGTTACTCACCTGTAACAGGAGTTCAAGGAATGGTATATGTTGTTCATCCACGACCACCGACCTCCCGGCTTCGACGCACAACCTGAGCTTCCAGCGGGCCAGATCTGGCGTCATGGGGCGGAGCCGAGAGTTTTACCACCCGAGTGGGTGGGAGGAGCCAGCTTGAAGACCTTCCGGCAAGATTTAAAGCGGCAAGGATACCTGTCAGACAGTGTGGATGAACAACATATACCATTCCTAGAACTCCTGTTACAGGTGAGTAACCTGTATTTCTCTCCGGACTGTCCCCAAGAGAGTGGACAGGATATACCGGGCACCAAAGGAAGCTCCTTTTCTTAAGACACATCCCAAGGCAGACTCTGTCATCATTTCAGCTGCTCATGATCACTCCGCTGCACCCAAGCACATGAGTACCTCTCCTCCAGACAAAGATTCGGAGAAGATGGACCAGTTCGGCAGAAAAGTTTATGCTTTGGCCACATGTGCGCTCAGATCCCTCAGCTATGTGGCCCACATGGTGTTACACCAAAAGGCTACCCTAGTCAGGTTAGAGGCCCGGGTCCAGTTGGTGGAACCCTTGAGCCTCAAAGGGGAGCTTGTCAAGGATCTTCGCCTCTCTTGCTTCTCCTGTAGGCATGCTTTGCTGGCTATATACAACTCTATAGCTCACACCTCAGCAACTGCCGTCACCTTAAGATGGCATTCCTGGCTTCAGATCTCTGGCCTTGCCAATGAGGTACAGTCAGTGATTCAGGATACCCCCTTCCGGGGCTCGGTGCTTTTTGGTGGGGACACCAAAGATATTATTACTGATCTTCAGGACAGAGGCCTTGCCCTCAGATCAGTGAGGTCCATATACCAATCAGGCACTCAATAGCAGCAACAGCCCCTTCGGAAAAGGACCTAGAGTCAGAGGAAGCAGGACCCGGCTTGATGCCAGGGCAAATGCAAGTCCACGGGTTCCGCCACTCTGCCGGCCTCCAAAAACCAAAGACATGCAGGAGGTCCTCCCCCTAAACAGTCTGCCACTTTCTGACTCCCTATTCCCCACTAACTCCTCAGTCTCACGACGAGGAGCATGTGGGGGGGAGGTTCACCCGCCATGCACAGGAATGGAAGGCAATAACCTCCGACACATGGATTCTGCAACTGGTGTCCATCGGACACACTATAGAGTTTCTGGAAATTCCTCCAGAATCTCTGCCAAAAATGTCTTCTTACCCCAGGGATCAGGTTCTTCTCATTCGAGAAGAAGTTCAAATCCTCTTGCTCAAGGAAGCAATAGAGTGTGTTCCCTTCCGGCAAAGGGGCAAGGGGTTTTACTCCCATTTTTTCCTGGTTCCAAAAAAGATGGGAGGCTTCAGACCCATTCTCAACTTGAGCAACCTCAATCAGTTTGTCAAGTACTAAAAGTTTCAGATGCTGATGCTCCAGAGTCGTCTTCTACTCCTTCTGGAGAATCATTGGTTGTGCGCTGTGGACATGTAGGATGCTTACCTGCACATCCTGATCTTCCCCAGCCACTGCCGTTTCCTGCGGTTCCAATTCCAAGGGGAGCACTTCCAGTTTTGGGTGCTCCCTTTTGGTCTGTCCTCGGCACCTCGGGTGTTTACCAAGTGCCCGGTGGTGGTGGCGCTGCCTCTTTACGCTGCCAGGGTATTGCAGTTTTCCCTTACCTGGATGATTGACTGATTTCAGCTCCGTCTGGGGGCTGTTTACAGAAGGCTCTCTCATTCACCCTGGATCTCTTTGGCAGACTGGGGATTACAGTCAGTATTCCCAAGTCATCCATGACCCCATTCCAGAGACTGCAGTTCATTGGGGCAGTTTTGTACATGGTCCAATGCAGAGCCTTTTTTCCTCCAAACATGGTGGAGACCCTGATCTGTCAAGCTTCACGGGTGGCTTCATCCAAGATCACCCTGGCCCGGGAGATCCTCCACCTTCTTGGCAGCCTTCATCACTACTGTTCCCCTGGCGAGGCTCCACTTGATAGTTACTCAGTGGTCCTTGCACATGCAGTGGGACCAACTCCTGGATGACCTGGACCATCCGCTACTGGTGTCCTCAGTAGATCAGTAAGAATTTTTGTGGTGGAGGGAATCCTGTAGTCTTTCCTTAGGTCTTCCTTTCAGGAGCCCAACTCCTTTGGCATCCCTAACTACAGACGCATCGAACAAGGGATGGGGAGCACATCTTGGGGTGCACCAAGCTCTAGGACTCTGGTCCAGCTTGGAAGCACCTTTACAGATCAACGTTCTGGAGATGAGGGCAGTCTTGTATGCCTTACAGGCCTTCCAGCCCCTCCTTTCCAAGGGAGCACTGCTGGTCAAAACAGACAATATGTCGGCAGTCTTGTACCTCAACAAACAAGGAGGAACTCGCTTGTACCCCATGTGCAGGGAGGTGATGCGGGTGTGGAACTGTTCAGTCCAGCACGATCTGGCCCTAGTGGCTGTGCATGTTCCAGGTGTTCAGAATGTTGTGGCGGACAGTCTCAGCAGGTCTCAGACCCTAACTCATGAATGGAAATTAAATCAGGAAGTGGCAGAATCTCTCTTCCTAAGATAGGGGCGTCCGGAAATTGACCTTTTGGCCCCCCAATACAACGCAAAACTTCCCAGTTCTGCTTGCTCATTCCAGGGCATGGTGCTTTCTGGCACGATGCGCTGTCTCTCTCTCCTGGAAAGGGACATTTTTGTATGCCTTCTCTCCATTTCCCATTCTCCAGAGGGTTCTTCTAAAGTTTCAGGAAGAGAAGGCACGGATGATTCTCATCGCCCCTCTCTGGCCGAGACAGATTTGGTTCCCGCTGCTGCAACAGTTAGCAAGAGAACCACCGGTTCCACTTCCAGTGACTCACGACCTCTTAACCCAGGATCAGGGTCGTGTTGTTCATCTAGGGCTCAGGACACTGCATCTTCATGCGTCGCTCCTGTAGACATAGTGATTTCTCGCTTTGGGATCTCCTCTCGAGTAGCTCAAGTTCTTCTAGAGGATAGAAAACCCTCCACACGTTCCACTTACGCCATGAAGTGGAAACGTTTTTCCATCTGGATGACTTCCAAGAAGTGGAACCCCTTTTCTTGTTCCACCCCACAAGTCATGGAATACTTCCTTCATCTGTCAGATTTGGCAATTTCGGCATACCACAAGCTGGTGGATGGTAAACCCATGGCTGAGTTGGAGGTTTCAAAAACCTTTCTGAAAGGGATCCTCCATCTAAAAACCCCTATCCGCATCCCATCCCCACCTTGGGATTTGAACTTTGTGTGGAGAAGCTCACTATTTTCCCATTTAAACCAGCTATGAGCTGTGATTTGTGCTTCCTTTCCTGGAAGATGTTATTTTTAGTTGCCGTTACATCAGCTCGAAGGATTCAGAGCTTCACGCTCTGGTTTATAAAGAGCCTTATCTTATTTTCCACATGGACCGGGTGGTCCTCAGGACAAATCCTAAGTTTTTACCCAAGGTGGTGTCAGAAGCCACACTGAACCAATCAGTAGAGCTTCCAGTTTACTTTCCGTCCCCTTCGAACAGAGGTAAGGCACTCCTGCACACCATGGACATCCATCGGATCCTTTGGTGCTACACACACACTGAACCAAGGATTTCCATAGCTGCGATCATCTTTTTGTTTCTTTTGCCCCCAGGTCGAAGGGCAAAGTGGTTTCAAAGCAGTGCCTTTCCAAATGGTTAGGCAACTGTATTTGGTATTGTTACCAAAAGTACAAAAAACATCTGCTGGGTCCCATCACAGGGCATTCTACTAGGGGCATGGCTGCTTCCGCTGCCTTTTTGTGGAACATCTCTGTGGCTGATATCTGCGCCGCAGCAACTTGGAGTTCTGTCAACCCTTTTACTGAACACTACAGTCTGGACATTGCTTCTAGGCGGAGGGCCGGCTTTGGCCTAGCTGTCTTGTAGGGCCTTCTGTCCTGGGCTAGGTCCATTCTGGTTCCCAGTTTCTGTTGGAGTTATTTTCTCCTCCTTCCTTGTTTCTCTTGGTCTCTCTTTGGAGGGACTGCTTGAGACTCAGTCCTGTACGTAATGGCCTACTGAAGGAAACCTCTTGAGGAAAGATAGTACAGTTACATAGGAACTTACCATAACAGTAGATCGTCGAGAAAGGTTCCTTCAGTAGGTCATATTTTCCCTCTCTCCTTCCCCTCATTTTATTTCTTACACAGGGATTCCAAATCCTGTTTGCTCCTGCTGTCAGGTCTCTTCCTGGCTCCAGCGGGAGAACTGGAGGGTGGACGCGGGGACCGCCCACTATATCCGGCCACGCTGGCATCGGTCACGTGACATCAGGTGGGCAGTCCCCCATCCAGGCTTGCTAGAAAAGTCTGCTGTGCAACCCAACGCCAGGTGGCACCAGTCCTATATGTAATGACCTACTGATGGAACCTCTCTCGAAGATCTACTGTTACGGTAGGTTCCTACGTAATTGTACTTTTTGCAGCTCCTGGCCATGGGCCAAATTGCCATGCCAGCAGTGCCTCCCTGACCTTGGTTGCCCAACTGTGGACCTTCAGAGTCTCACGTATGAACCTGGGTCATATGCACGGTAGTGCATTGTGCCATTGATGAGCCATCTGGAAGCCCCAACACATTTCAAGATTTCAGGATGCTGGTATAGAAGGAGGAATTTGGGAATGCGCTTGGTTATCTGTGATTATGAGGTGCCGGTATGCATGTATTCATGGGACTTAATTTTCTGAGATCTATCAGGTGAAGAAGCACCAGAAGTGGTTTCAGTATCACAGCACTCTGTTATACAGGAAGACATTTTGTGCGACCACATTTTTTTCAGGGCTCTGTACACTAACGAGGTCAGAGATGATCTAGTTTCATAAAACTAAGTATAAATGTACGTAAAGAAAGAATTAGTGAGGCCATATCAAGCTGTCTCAATCTTTCTCTTTCTCTCCTTTCACCTGTTGTAGGAACAAGTGGATATGATGACCATCCTGGCTGGCATTCTGTCCCTTGGAAACATTGAGTTTGAACCTCAGGACTCCGGAGGGCTCAAGGTCACAGTGAAGTCCCAGGGCTGGCTCAAGGCTGCTGCAGTAAGTAACACTCTAATTGGATAAGTACCAACAGGTAATAAAGGGCTTTGCCCACAAATCTGGTGGTTGAAAAAACTTGATGGACCAAAGGTCTTCCTTCTACTCTGTTTCAAACAGTATATATAACACTGGCATCAGTTACTGTGGTTGTGAAATCTATTGGGCATAATTGTGCTGCAAGTGGTCAAAACTAACACATGGGAAATGTTTTTATCTCGTGTATATGTATTTTAAAATATGTATTTGTTTCTTGTGGAAATAAGTGGGACTACGAGTCTCCCTCTCCTAAGTAAGAAAAGTGTGTGTTAGGGCTGTGCAAACCTCCCAAATTTCAATTATGAGTACTTTGACCATTGAACCAGATAAAGTTCACCAATGTTCTTACTGATGGACTATCCTACATCAGTCGACTATTAATAAGCATTAGGAAATGGGATCAAATGAAGTAATATAATGCACTGAGCCAGTGAAGCGTCCCAAATAGTAAGGTGATGCAGTGGCCTACATTGAGGGGTACTGGTTCCAAAAATTGTCTGTCCAGTCAGTGCCAACCATGGACAATGCTAGTAAGTTAGAGTACGTGGCTAACAATGCCCCAAATAAAATGGTTTGTAAGGCCTATGTATGCCCACAAAATATCAGTACAGAATCTTACACAGCGTAGGCTACTAGTACCAAACGTTGTGTGTCCATTGGAACAGTGCCACACAGGGACAAGGCTTCTCATTATGTTGTGGAGCAGCTCAGGATGTCACACACATAGACTGCTTCAGGACTCAGGAGGAGGAAGGAACTGCAGCAACGTGGGGGAACATAATGACTGCTACAAAAAATGTATTTAATTTTTTTTTATGGGATGCCTCCAAGGTGCCAACTACTGTACCAGTGGCTGGAAATTAGCATGTTCTAGGGACATGGATATGTTGTTCATCCACACTTATTGGCAGGTATCCGTGCCGCTTTAAATCTTGCCGGAAGGTCTTCAAGCTGGCTCCTCCCACCCACCCGGGTGGTATAACTCTCGGCTCCGCCCCATGACGCCAGATCTTCCTTACCGCTTGGAAGCTCAGGTTCCCTCCTTAACGCTCTGCGTTTGAGACTGGTTCCTATTTCTTCCGTTTTGCGAATTTGAAAGTTTTTGCTAAAAAGACTTCAGTCTTGATCCCTCGCGGCTGCGATGGACAAATCAACTCCGTTTTGAGGAGATGCCCCTGCGATCAGAAGATGTCTCGGACGGATCCACACTCACGTGTGTCTACTGTTCCAGGCCTGGCGACCCGCGGGACTGCGACTTATCTTCCTTTTAAGCCTACGTCCTCGAGACCGTGCTGCCCGATTGCAACTGGGCCGTCCCGAGAAGCGTTTTCCTCCGGTGAAGTCTAAGGAGGCCCGGTCGGCGGTGTCTGCGGCGGCGGGCTCGGCAGATCAGCTTGAGCAGATGATCGCCCTCGAAGAGGAGGCGGCGCGGGCCGTATCTTCCTCGGCCGCGGCATTTATCCCGCTCTCTCTGGGTTCTTCCTACTCAGCTTCCTTTAAGGAGCTTTGTCTGTCCCTCTCCACTAAGGGAGAAGGGCCAACGTCTGCTGGACCTTTTTCTCGGTCCAAAAAGAAGGACAAGGGTAAATCCCTCTGTCAGCAGCTCTTGGGAAGGGAAGGTCCCTCTCCCAGTCGGCCGACGTGCGACTTGATGCGACCGGCGACCGACCACTGGTCTCACGGTGTTCCCGTCAGGTCAGTTGACTGAGACTCCCGTCGGCGCGGTCGAGATTTTTCTCGATCCGTTGGGACGGGTTGTCGCCTATAAACCGAGACTCCCTCTCCCGGTTCCCTAGAGTTGAGATCAGCGGGCTTGCCTGTGCCTCCCGGTTCCGGGCCCTCGGATGAACCCTCCGAGCCGGAGGAGTGCCGGTTCCTGCCGACACTTCCCGCACCGACCTCGGAAAAGCCGGGTTCTCGGTCGATCTCGGACCTCTTGGTCGTCAGCCGATCCCACCGTCATAAGCGGTCTCGGTCCGGCACCCGCGGTGGCGGCGTCGCCGCTCATCCTCGTCCTCCTCCTCCAGGCGAGGGAGGCTTGGCGTAAGTTGCGTCGGCGATGCACGAGGACTCATGTGGCAACAGCTCCTCCTGACTGGGAATAAGCCGGCGCAGTGCCTTCCCCGCCATTAAGTGGCTGTCACGGGCGGCCGACACAACCCCTCGACTTACCCGAGGAGCCTGTACCCAGGCCGGTTGTTCGGCCAAAACCAGCTGCTCCACCGATTCCGGTGGAACCTCCGCCTCCACAGCCACTATTTGGGGCTCCGACCAGGGATTCTCGGTCGGCTAAGGGTCTACCCCATAGGCTGTCTGTTACCCTCACTCCCGACCGACCTCGGCAGGTAGAGGGTGGCTCAGGCCAGAGGCAGCTCTTCGAGGACTCGTCCGAGTCTGAGGATAATTCCTCCTTTTTCTCCAAGCGACTGGACTTGGAGTCCTCAGGAGGACAGTCAATGGACGATAGCCCGTCGTCCTTCCTAGGACTGCTTCGGCTCATCTCGGAGTCCACCGGGATGAAGCTCGAACCCGTTTCCAAACGGGCCAGGTATCCCCTCACGGAGATTCTGGACCGAGGGGATTCCCAACGGAGGCCTTTCCGGTGGCCGAGGCCATAGTGGGTCCGGCCTTGGAGCTTTGGCAGCGCCCTGCTTCCTGCCCTGCGCCTTCGGCCAGGATGGCCAGGAAGTATGCGGTCCCTACCGGTTCCCTGTCCGGTTTTTCGGAGCACCCCTCTGCTGAGGGGTTGGTTACCGACAGTGTTTTCCGGCACGCCGGCAACGCCAGGGATGTGGACAAACCTCCCGACAAGGAATCCAAGAAATTGGATTATGTCGGGCGAAAAGTCTATGCTGCGTCTTCTCTCGGCCTTCGTCTGGCCAGTTCGGCCGTCCTCATGGCACATTTTTCTCATGCCCTGTTGGGCTCCCTGGATGAGGTCATCCCTCATCTTCCCGCGGATCTGCAGACTACGGTCAAGCAGGTGCGGGACCAGGGCAGGGCAGTGGCCAAACAGCAGCTCCAGACTGCTTTAGATATTGGGGACTCATGTGCCAGGTCGGTGGCGGCCGCAGTGGCTATGCGTCGGCGGGCTTGGCTGAGGATATCCACCTTTACCTCGGATACCCAGCACAAGTTGGCGGATGTTCCCTTTTTGAGGACTGACCTCTTCGGCCCTGGGGTGGAAGGTCACCTGCAGAGGATCGAGAAGTCCAACGCTACCTTGGACTCGGTCTCTTCCGCTCAGAAGGACAAAGGCCGCAAGCCACAGCCTAAGCCCTTTCGTCCTTCTGCGCCCGCGGCGCCCCCGGCCCAGCAACGTCAGGGCCAGCAGGCTCGGCCTTGGCATCCCAAACCCAAGCCGTCGGCTTCCTCTAACAGGAGGCAGGGAGGAAAAGGCCCAGGAGGTCCCTCGGCCGGTCCCTCCTCTAAGCCTGCCCAGTGACGGGCTGAGGGGTGTCACCCCAACCCCCGTCACCTCACCCCTGGTTCCCCCCGTGGGGGGACGGCTCCGACACTTCCTTTCCGCCTGGTCCATTATTACCTCGGACAGGTGGGTTCTGGAGGTGGTGGGAAAAGGCCTGCCTCTGGAATTCGAGCAGGCCCCACCCTTCAGAGCCGTCGCACCTCGGGGGGCCTCGGGGTCCGTAGCCTCACTGTCGGCTCATCGAGCCGACATCCTCCTCCTCCGAAAGGAGGTGATCAGGGTGGTAGCGGACCCCCCCTCAGACCCAGGGTTTGTGTCCAGGTACTTCCTGGTTCCGAAGCGGACGGGGCTGGCGCCCCATTCTCGACCTACGACCTAAACAAGTTCCTAAGGTCTCGAACCTTCAGGATGGTCACTCTGGCTCAGATAATACCATCCTTGGAGCAGCGTGTGGTTCTGCTCTGGACTTCAGGACGCGTTTTAACGTCCCTATCCGTCCGTCTCACCAGAGATTCCTTCGCTTCGGCGGAGGGATCCCTTTCGAGTTCGAGCCATGCCCTTGGCTTGTCTCCAGCTCCCAGGGTCTTGACCAAATGCATGGCAGTGGTGACAGCATTCCTCGGTGCCGAGGGGTCCGGGTACCCTTACCTGGATGACTGGCTGATAGCAGCTCCTCCAGGCAGGAGGTGGAGTGGTCAGAGATCTGGCCCTCCAGGTCTGCTCTCAACTGGGCTTCCTTATCAAGGCCAAGTTGGAACTCGAGCGAAGCAGGTGATTCTGTTCATCGGGCGCAGCCTCACTCTCTTCGAGCCAGAGTGCCCATGACAGGGCTGAGGTTCTTTCCTCCTTTGCCCAATCATTTCTGGTTGGGCAATTCGCTTCTGCGGGACTTCCTGCGCCTCCTGGGTCTCATGGCGGCCTGCACCAGCGTGGTCCGCTGGGCCCGCTGGAACATGCGTCCCCTTCAATGGGGACTGACCAGTCAGTGGTCACAACGCTGCGATCCTTTGGACCAGCTTATGTCGGTGTCACAGGGGATGTGGAACGCTCTCCAGTGGTGGTTTGTTCCAGGTCATTTGCAGGAGGGCATCCCATTCGTCCGCCCCGAGCCGACGGTCTCTCTATCGACCGATGCCTCTCTGATGGGTTGGGGTGCCCATCTGGGGAACACGGGCTTCAGGTCTCTGGTTCCAGCGAGAGTCGATGCCATCAACCTGCTGGAGCTCGGCGGTCCGCAAGCTCTCACGCCTTTGCTCCGTTCCCCGGGTCAAGTGGTCGAGTCAGGCGGACAACACCACGACCATGTACTATCTAAACCGCCAGGGGCGGGGCGCTCCATGCTTCTATCAGAAGGCTCGCATTTGGTCACTCGTGCGCAGCCTGGAGGCGGATCTCCTAGCCATTCATGTGGCAGGAGCCTCCAACACCCTGGCCGATGCCCTAAGCCGGATAGGGGCTGCATCCCACGAGTGGTCTCTCCTGCCGGAGGTAGCACAGCATCTGTTCTCCCATTGGGGCACACCTCAGGTGGACCTGTTTGCCTCCAGGGAGAACGCGAAGCTGAGGCTGTTCCATGCCCGCCCCCCTCAGCAGGGCTCGCTGCAGGGGGATGCCTTCTCGAGGCAGTGGACCCCGGGCCTCTTCTACGCCTTTCCCCCATTTCCCTTGATCCACAAGGTGCTTCTCAAGCGAGGAGGGACAAGGCGCGGGTGATTCTGATAGCCCAGACTGGCCTCGCCAGTTCTGGTACCCAGATCTCCTCAGCCTCAGCTCCAGGCTCCCGAGGCAGCTTCCAGCTCGCCCGGACCTGATTTCTGTCACTCAGGGGAAGGTGTTCCATCCGGACCTTCAATCCCTGCACCTGACGGCCTGGTTCCTGAGCGGCTAGAGTTCCAGGCCTTGGGTCTTTCCGACGAGGTCCTCAATGTAGTTGAGGCGTCCCGTAAGGAGTCGACCAGAAAATGCTATGCCTTCAAATGGAAAAGGTTTTCCATTTGGTGTCAGAGCAAGGGCTTGGACCTTTCTCCTGTTCCTTGGCAAGCATCTTGGACTATTTATGGTCCCTTTCTAATCAAGGGCTTAGGTCGACGACCCTAAGGGTGCACCTGCCAGCCATCTCTGCTTACCGGGCGCGGGCCGGGAAGCAGTCGGTGGCGCAGGAGAAGGTGGTCTGGCGCTTTTTCAAAGGCCTTGATCACATTTCCCCTCCGGTGCGAGAACCTCCACCTCCGTGGGATCTACTGCTGGTACTGGCAAAGCTCATGGGCAAGCTTCATTTCGAACCTATGCACAGGTGTGCTCTCTCTCACCTGTCGTGGAAGACCGCTTTCTTGGTGGCTGTCACGTCAGCCAGAAGGATGGGAGAGCTCCAGGCACTTTCCATCAGTCTCCTTACCTGGTCTTCCACAGGGACAAGGTTGTCCTGCGCCCCACCGAAATTCCTTCCGAAGGTGGTGTCAGAGTTTCACCTTAACCAGGTGTTGACTGTGCGGTGTTCTACCCCAATCACACCTCGGAGGCGAATATGGCTCCATACTTTGGACCCTAGAAGGCTTGCCTATTACAAAGAGCGCCGGCTGAAATTCGAGGAGAGGTTCGCCAGCTGTTTGTCACCTACGCTGAAGCCGCATCTGGCAGACCTGCAGCCAAGCGGACGATAAGCAGGTGGGTCACCTCTACATAGATCTCTGCCTATAAGTTGGCCGGGCATGGAGCCTCCCAGAGGATAAGAGCTCATTCTACCCGCCATACTGCTGCATCGGTGGCTGCTTCCAGGGGCGTCCCTATCCAGGAAATCTGCAGGGCTGCTACCTGGAAGTCAGCACACACCTTCATTACCCATTACCACATCGACCTTGAGTCACGCCGGATGCTGGTTTGGGGCCTCGGTTCTCAGTCTCTCTTTCCCAAGTAAGTATTGGGGGTGTGCGTTTGCCTCCTCCCGGAGAACTGCTAGAGTCTGCCAATAAGTGTGGATGAACAACATATCCATGTCCCTAGAAATACAGGTTACTCACCTGTAACAGGAGTTCTAGGAATGGTATATATTGTTCATCCCACCTGACCCTATCCCGGCTTGACGCACAACCTGAGCTTCCAGCGGGCCAGATCTGGCGTCATGGGGCAGCGCCGAGAGTTATACCACCCGGGTGGGTGGGAGGAGCCAGCTTGAAGACCTTCCGGCAAGATTTAAAGCGGCACGGATACCTGCCAATAAGTGTGGATGAACAACATATACCATTCCTAGAACTCCTGTTACAGGTGAGTAACCTGTATTTACCAGCTGGCTTTCACCTGCTGCCTACTGCTCAGATCACACTGAAACAGCACAGAATCACTCACACACACACACTGTTTCAAGTCACTGGAGGAGCAAGGAACTGCAGCAACTTTGGGAATGTGAAGACTGCCACAAGAAAAAAATTACTTTTTAAAAAATTTTTATGGGATGCCAGCAAAGTGCCATATACCAGCAGTCAGGCATCTTCATGCTGCCAGCTGGCACACACCTGCTGCCCATTGCCCAGATCACACTGCAACAGCACAGCTGAGGAAGATGCACTGGTTGCTTCAGGACTCAGAAGGAGGAGGAGGAAGGAACTGCAGCAACATGAGGGAACGTGAAGACTAATATAAGGAAAAATATGACTTTATTATTTTTTTATGCCCCTTCTCTCCGGTCGGCTCCCATTTGCTCAACCCTGTCCCAGCCCCATCACCCTGGCATCCCCTGGGTCTTACCCAGGGGTACCACCATTTAAGAAGCTTAAAATGGGACATTTCTTACTGAAACATGATTTGTTTTGCAGGACACAGCTGCCCAAATCAGGACTGTCCTATGAAAATCAGGGACAAGTGGCAACTCTAGTCTTACCTTGACCTTCCTGTGTTCCTCCTGAGCTTCACCCTCTGGCGGGATACCTTCGCCACATACAGATCCAGTTGTGGGAGGCGGTGCCCAAGTAGCCAGGTGCAGGGTTTACGAGCCGGTTGGATTCATCAGGCTGCTCGGGGTGTTTTTCCATGTTTCTCGCACCATTCCCCAGGATGTCTGTGTTAACGGCACATCAAGAAAACAGAATGCGTGCATGTGTGTGCAGTGCAATGCACATTTTCTGCCCACTGCCCAGATCACGCTGAAAATACACAGCTCAGTACGACACGCACACAGGCATCTTCAGGACTTAGAGGAGGAAGGAGGAGCTGCTGCAAGCCTGTAAACTGAGTGAAGGTGCCACCAAGGTGTCAGCTACCAGTGGCCATGCATTGTCTTATTGCCAGCTGGCAAATGCTTGCTGCTCAGCAAAAATAACTTCAAAAAAAATAAATGAATAAAATCACATCTCAGTCTTCAGGCAGGGGCTGCAGTCTGTATGCCCTGCTAAAATGCTAGTTCTGCAATGAAAATAAATTGTGTGCTACGCTGCTGATGAGATTAGGCAAATGGACACTGGCAAACTGCCACCTCATACCCGATATGCCCACTGCCCAGCCCCAAGCATACTCCTCCAGAGTCCAGTCTCTACCAGGTCAGTTCCTTCTCAGGCAGACCCCTGGTCCCAGAGACCTGCTGCTTTGCAAATACTGCTCAACCTGACTCTTGTTTTTGGTTTTTTTTCTCTCTTTTTTTTTTTTTTCTTCCTTTTTCCTCCTTAAAATATCATCGCTGTTTACAAGAGTATAGGTCAAACTTTTGAAGATTTGTTTGCCTTTTTCTTTGAAGAAGAATTTCCTAGCTGTCTCACTTGAAATGAATCAAAGCCCTGCCTGAGATACCTAGCAGTCCAACGATGATTGTGCAAGTGAGCTTTCCTCCTGGCTGACATTATCAAGCTAAGTCTAGCACCAAAATGAGGCTGTGACTCACACTCTGCCTATATAGTTAAGTGTTTCAGGTGCAAACTGCAGTTTGAGTGGTTCACCAGCTCCACACCGTTTGGACCAGGGTGGACCAGCTGAACTGGAAGTCTATTTGCCCCAAATATTTAATACAGAAAGAATTGAACAGCCAAAGTTTGAGGTGTTCAGTTCTTTTGTAAAACCGAACTTGCAGACCGTGTGTGTGTGTGTGTGTGTGTGTGTGTGTGTGTAAGAAAATAGTTTAAAAGCGTAGTTTTAGGTGAGCATATAGATGTTAGACTTGCTGAACCTCATCTGCCATCTTTAACATAGTAATATAGTCGTTTAAGGTTGGCATGAACTCTTGGTCCAGCAATGTGCTCCCTTCCCCTACTTCATAATCGGTAATTAATAAGTATTCTGTGCTGTCGAGTACTAATTTATAGGAATGCCCCACCCACTCTACTTTTTACTAAATCAGTTAGTCCAGACTTATCTTGCAGGCCTCTGATATCTTCATGTTCACTATCTCTGCTGATTGGCTGATCAATCGGTTTGCTACCCGGAGGGAGAAAGAAGTATTCTAGGAGCGTGGATATGTTGTTCATCCACATTCTTTGGCATGTCTCCTTCCACTGTAAATCTCACCTGAAGTCTTCAAACTGGCTCCTTCCACCCACCCGGGTGGTATAAACCTCGGCTCTGCCCCATGGCTCCAGATCTTCTTTCCCGCTGAAAGATTCAGGTTGCCTCCCTCGTGCTTACGCATTTTATAGGCCCTGGCTTTCAAACCTTCGGTTTTACCGAAAATTCTCATTGTTCGCATTAGCGATCGCAAGGTTGCTGCTTCGATCATGGAAGACCAGTCTTCCCCCGGATTTTGCTGTATGGGCGCTTGCATCCCCATGTCTACATCATGTGTTGCTAAGGGGGTTCGTCTAGGCTTGGCTATAAACAAAGGGGCAAAGTCCTCTAAAACCTCCCCCACTTCCTGGGACTGTGCCGGGATTCAACTGGGGTGACAATTTGATTGCCTCCACAGATGACTCCTGCTTGCTTTCCTCTAGCAAGTCCAGGAGGGGGTCGTCTTCATCCATCCCCTCCCCAGGACGACACACTGCAAATACCATGTCAGCCCTATTTGCATATGGCTTCATCATGTTGACATGGTACATTCCATGGGTGTGTCTCCTGTCAGGCAGTTCCACAGTATAATTTACATCATTAACCTGTCCGACTACCTTATATGGTCCCACCCACTCGGCTGACAGCTAGTTCTTCCAGACCGGAATTAGGACCATTACTTCCTGACCTGCACTGTACAAGTGAGCTCTGGCTCCACGGTCGTACCAGACTTTTTGCTTCTCTTGGGCAGCTGATGGGTTGCTTTGGGTCGCTCCCATTAGCTCATTCAGCTTCTCCCTAAACTTAAGGACATACTCCACTGTGGGAGTTCCCTGGCTGGCGTGCTTGCCTTCCTGGATCAAGTCTAGGGGCCCACGCATCCTACATCCGTATAAGAGTTTGAAAGGAGAGAACCCAGTTGACTCAATGGATATCTACCTGTATGTGAAAAACAGGTGGGGAAGGTATTTCTCTCTCCCTCCCATGCTGTTCAGAAAACGCTTGGAGCATCTATTTTACGGTATTATTAAAACGTTCCACAAGCCCATTGGCTTTTAGGTGATAAGTTGTCGTGTGTCTCTGCACCACCCTACACTTCCAACCCCAGTAATACTCAGGTATTCATAACTTCTGCTGTGACCCTTTAAGACAGAACTGCCCATAGAGAATGGAACACATTCAAATGATGGAACCTTTTGCGCATGACAACTTTTCAAATGCTGCCCTGAACTAACTACCTTAGTTCTAAACCTCTCAGATTTCACTCTCTGCCTGTCAAGTCTGGATGCTCGGAGTTCCTCTCCTCAACTTCTATCTGTGATGTGAAGAACTTATAAATTCATATAAGTATCTTTTTTTTCTTTCATTTGCTGCCTTTTAATTTTTGTAATTATAGCTAAACCATAATTTTAGAGTTAAATTCGTATTTTTTATTGGTTCTCCCCAGTTCATTATAACTGATGGGGAACTGAGTTATTTTACTTTAGATCGGAGTTTTCTGAGTTAAAAACTCCGCTAGTTTAGTTTATTTTTATTTAAAACCATTGTTTTTAGTAACTGCTTTATTGGTTACTGAACCAAAAACCTCGGTTCATTTGTTCTGCGGTTCCTGGTTTTATCAGTTCCGGAATGACCGAAACTGCTAAATATTACTTAAAATTTGAAATAATTTAGTGGTTTGAGCTTTTTATTTGTTCTCGATAAAAATGTCTGAAAAACCTAAAAAGAAAACTGGTGAACCTGGTTTTAAAAACTGTTATGATTGTGGGGAAGTATTTGCCAAGGCAGATAAGCACAGTTTGTGTGTTTCGTGCCTTGGCTATGATCACCTAAAAGAAGATTGTGATATTTGTAAAACTTTCCCAGAAAAAAATGTGGAAAAACACCTGGAACAGCTAAAGAAAATACTTCCTCCACCTAAGGGTCCCTCAGTCTCTGACCAGCTGACACCCTCTTCTGCTGTGGGTGAAACCAATGCAGTTTTACATTCAACCCCTGAGATGGGTGAAACAATGACTTCTAAGAGGCTTGCTGAACTGGCTCCCTGGTTTCCCTCAAAAAAGACTGAAAAATTAAAGCACACAGAACCCCCTACTGAACAAAAAACAGGGGACTTGTATGGGTGCTCTAACTCTCCCATCTCCTCAGGAGATAGCACAGGCTTTCAGGGTGGTACAACCCTTGCAGGGAATTTTTTCTCCTGACCAGCAGTCATCTGGGCTAACCCCAGCTAGACAAGCTAGCCACTCAGCCAAACCCTCATTTTTTTAAGAGGAGGATTAAGGGGCACGTCAGGAGGAGGAAGAGGGGGAACCCATTGAACCCGAGATCTCCCCCAAGCAGGATTCTGACTGTCCTTCCAGAACTACTGAGGATTATTCCTCACACTTCACTTTTGTGAGAAGGATGGCTGATGCCCTGGAAATCACACAAGTGAGGAAATAGAGGATGACGAGGAGGAGGTGAAATATCTTGAGATGATGGGGTTAACACCCACTAAAAAGCTCCTCCTCCCAGTCAATAAATCCTTCAAAAAAGATTCTTTGAACATTTCGTAGACTCCTAACTCTGCCCCCTCCCCTTGATAAGAGATTGGACAAGAAATATCAGTTGGAAAGGGAGGGTGCAGAATTTCTGTTTTGCTACCCTGACCATGAGGGGGTGGTGCATGCGGCAGCCTGTGACAAGGTTAAAGTGCCCCTGGCTTCTCTCCCACCAGAAAAGGAGTCCAGAAAAATTGACAGTATGGTCAAGAAACATAGAACATAGAAACATAGACTTTGATGACAGATAAGGACCACTTGGCCCACCCAGTCTGCCCATTTCCCTACCTACTGAATAAGCTGCAGATTCTAGTTAACCAACAGCCTACTTCCTGCAACCCCCCAACTATAATTACCTTGTGTCTGTCCCATGCATGTTTGAATTCCCTGACTGTTTTAGACCCAACGATCTCCTCAGGAAGGCTGTTCCGTGTATCCACCACTCTCTCTGTGAAAAACAATTTCCTCACATTACCCCTGAGCCGTCCCCCCTCTATCTTTAAATTGTGTCCCCTTGTTCTTACACATCTTTTTTTCTGAAAGATGCTACCCTCCTGGACTTTGTTGATTCCCTTGAGGTACTTGAACGTTTCTATCATGTCCCCCCTGTCCCTCCTTTCATCAAAAGTATACATATTAAGCTCTCTCAATCTCTCTTCATATGGCTTCTGCTGCAGACGCTGCACCATTTTAGTTGCCCTCCTCTGGGCTGCTTCCATCCTGTCTATGTCCTTGCATAGATGAGGTCTCCAAAACTGCACACAGTACTCCAGATGGGGTCTCACCAACTGTCTGTACAGAGGGATAACCACTTCCCTTTTTCTACTTGTGATGCCCCTTCCTATGCATCCCAGTATCCCCCTGGCTCTCCTTACCGACTTTTCACATTGCTTACCCACCTCACCTCTGATATGACTACCCCCAGGTCCCTTTCCATTTTTGTTGTTGTTAGTACCTCCCCTGCTATTGTGTACTCTTTTTGTTTCCCAGGTGCATTACTTTGCACTTCTTTGTATTGAATCTAAGTTGCCACATGTCTGACCATTCCTCCAACCTTGCCAAGTCCCTTCTCATCTTTTCTACCCAGCCTTGTGTATCAACTGTGTTGCAGATCTTTGTGTCATCTGCAAAGAGGCATACCTTTCCCTCCAGACCCTCTGCAATGTCACCTATAAAGATGTTAAAGAGGACTGGACCCAGTAGTGAGCCCTGAGGTACTCCACTAGTAACCCACCTTTCTTCGGAATGTGTTCCATTACCTTCTGTGTCCTGTTGTGCAGCCAGTTTGCTACCTAGGCTACCACCCTGGGATCCACTCCCAGGATGGCTAACTTGATTATTAATCTTTTGTGCGGGACTGTGTCAAATGCCTTGCTAAAGTCTAGGTAGGCCATATCCACAGCCCCTCCCTGGTCTATTACTTTGGTCACCCAGTCGAAGAAATCAATTAGATTCATCTGACATGACCTTCCTGCTGTGAATCCATGCTGCTTTGGGTCCTGTGCCCCGCTGGCCTCTAGGTACTCAACAATTCTTTCTTTCAGAAGTGATTCCATCATTTTCCCTACCACTGAGGTCACACTTACAGGTCTGTAGTTTCCGCTTCTGCCTTGCTCCCACTTTTGTGAAGGGAATCACATCTGCCCTCCTCCAGTCCTCAGGTACCGCCCCATCCTACCATGTGATCTGTTAAAAGCATGGTCAGTGGTGTCACTAGGTCCTCCCTTAGTTCTTTTAGGATTCTGGGGTGAATCCCGTCAGGCCCCATTGCTTTGTCCACCTTGAGTTTTAGGAGTTCTTTTAGGACTCTTTCTTCTGTGAATGGATTGATGTCAACCCCCCTACCCAGAGTGCTTCTATTGTCTGGTTTAGGTAACTCCTCCTCATCTTCTGTTGTGAATACTGAGCAAAAGTATTCATTCAGTATCTCTGCCTTTTCACTGTCTCGCTCTGCCCACCTCCCCTCTCCTTTATTAATCTTCACTATCCCTCCCTTAACCTTTCTGTGCTCCCTAATGTACCTATAAAAGGTTTTATCCCCTTCTTAACTGAGTTGGCATTTTTTCTTCGGTTTGGGCCTTTGCTAGTCTGACTGCCTTCCCCACTTCTTTCTGCTTTAATTGATACAGTTCCCTGTCATGCTTCTTCTGTGATTCTTTATACTTTTTGAATGCAGCCTTTTTCTACTTAACCTTCCCTGCCACCTCGTTTGAAAACCATAGTGGTTTTTTACTCCGCTTTGATTTCTTTATTCGCTTCACACAAAGGCTTGTTGCCTCTATGATGGCAGTTTTGATTTTTCTCCATTGTTCTTCCACCCCTCTTTTTGGTCATTTGCTAGTGCTTTTTTTAGGTATTCACCCATTTTGCCAAAGTCAGCTCTTCTAAAGTCCAGTATCCTTGTTTTTGTATGGCTTATCTCCATGGTTGTGCTCATTGTGAATCACACTGTGCAGTGGTCGCTTGTTCCCAGATGTCTACTGACTTCTAAATTTGTGATCCTCTCTCCATTTGAGAGTACTAGGTCTAATATTGCTCCCTCCCGAGTGGGTTCCAACACAAGCTGTCTAAGGCCTGCCCCCTGCAGGGCATCGAGAATGACCCTGCTCTTGGATGTGGCTGCAGTACCTGTTATCCTGTTAACATCTGGCATATTCAGGTCCCCCATCAACAGTATCTCCCCTTTTTCAGCCATTTTGAGAATGTTCTCTATCATTTTGTTGTCCATTTCCTCCCCTTGAGACGGGGGTCTGTATATAACCCCTGTGCGGATTGTGATGCCATTCCCTGTCTCCAGGGTGACCCAGAGGGATATTTGTCAGCCTCCTTGGCTATCAGACAGGCTAATTTTCAAGCCTATGCAGCAAAGTACCAGAAGTCACTGTGGCAATCTGTCCTGACTATGGCAGATAAGGCCACATCACCCTTTTCGGCTGATCTTGCAGAAACTTCTAAGTTTGGCTTGGAAGCAGACAAATATCAGTTTCAAATGGCTGCTGATATGATACAGCAGCTAGGTGGATGGCCAATACTGTTGCTCAAAAGAGGTTAGCCTGGCTGAGACCTTCAAATCTTACCCAGGACACACAAACAAAGGCAATGGATTTCCCTCTTGAGGGTAATTCCCTTTTTGGAAACAAAACAGTGGTTTAGATGAAGAAGGTGGATGAATACAAAGCCACCTTCAAGAGCAATTCAGCCAAAGAGAAGCCCTCCCCATCCACCAGACCCTATGGGAGGGCAGGCATGGGCAGGTCCTTTCATAATGGGCCCTTTTTCCAGGCAACAGCTACACCCCAATACCAGCAGTATCCCCAGCAAGGGTACTTCAGAGGTAGGGGTAGAAGGGTTCCTGGCTGGGATCTCAACCCCAGTCTCAGCCCCAGAGTAAACAAACACCCTGATGTGTTTTTTCAGGCCGCCTCCTCGCTACCTGTCTGAGGCAGGCTGGCTCATTACCTCCAGGTTTGGCAAGAAATTACCACAGACAAGTGGGTCTTGGAGATAGTGAGCCAGGGTTGTCTCTGACTTTCAAATCACTTACTGTTCTGAGAACCAGAGTATTCAGACCATCCCCCTCACAGAAAAGAAGCTGCTGGAAGAAGAGGTTCAAAATCTGCTACTGTCAAAGGCAGTGGAGCTTGTCCCAGCTCAGCAGAAAGGAAAGGGGTTTTACTCAAGGTATTTCCTCACCACAAAGAAAAATAGGGAGTGGCGGCCTATCTTAGAACTCAGGGTACTAAACGAGTATCTGACAAAGCCAAAGTTCAAGATGGTAACTTTGGCACTGATTCTGCCAACACTCCAAAAAGGAGACTGGTTGGCGTCACTAGACCTAACAGATACCTATTTCCACATCCCCATAAGGGAGTCTCACAGAAAATATCTCTGGTTCAGACTCCCATAATGTCACTATCAATTCGCAACCCTGCCATTTGATCTCACTTCAGCTCCAAGAGTGTTCACAAAGTGCTTGGCAGTGGTCGTGGCACACCTTCAAAGTCAGGGTGTCACAGTGTTCCCATATTTGGACGACTGGCTGATGGTAGGAAAATCACCACAGCAAGTCAGACAGTACCTGCAGATCACCTAGAGGCTCCTGGAGTCCCTGGGGTTCCTGATAAACCACATAAAATCTGTCCTTCTACCTGCACAGGTGCTGCAGTTCATAGGGGCAGAGATCAACACCCTGTAAGGCAGGGCCTTCCTGCCTTTGGACAGGGTAAGAAGTATCCAGCTGATCGCAGACTCATTCAGCCTGCACAAGTCAAAAACTGCAAGGCAGTTCCTGCAGCTCCTGGGCCACATGGCTGCAGCCACAGGCACAGCCCTAGGTTCCAGGTTCAAGATGAGAGACATCCAGTTCCACCTAAGGGCACACCGGTGCCAAAGAAAAGATCCTCTCTCAAAGCTGATCCCAGTAACAAAAACCTTGTTACAGGCACGTCAGTGGTGGAAAGAGGAATCCAATCTATGGGAAGGGGTTCCTTTTTTAGCAAGAGTCCCCTTCGGTTGTTCTCACAACAGATGCATCTCTGCTGGGGTGGGAATCTCAATATTGGGGACCACACAACTCAGGGCACTTGGTCAAGTGCAGAGTTACTCTAGCACATAAACCTGCAGGAACTCAGAGTAGGATTTCTGGCACTAAAGGCCTTCACAATACTAGTACAGGGAAAGGTGGTACAGGTCAGAACGGAAAATACCACTACAATGTACTACATAAAAAAGTAGGGAGGTACAAAGTCTGGTCCTGTCTGCACAGAAGCCATGAAAGTCTGGAGCCTGGCATGCTCCTTGGGAGTTTCCCTACAGGCAATCTATCTCCCAGGGAAAGACAATACCCTCACAGATGCTCCAAGTCGAATCAATCAGGCTCATCATGAATGGACCCTGAACAGGCAAGTGGTGGAAGTGATTTTCAGGAGGTGGGGCACCCCAGAGGTAGATCTATTCGCATCCCACCAGAACCACCACCTGCCACAATACTGTTGCAGATGACCAGATCGGAGAACAATCCCCCTGGATGCTGTAGCTCTGAACTGGTCAGGGAAGCATTTGTATGCTTTTCCTCTGTTCTCTCTGGTGTACAGGGTATTGCTCACACTCAGGTCCCAGTCAGCATCAATAATCTTGATAGCACCAGACTGGGCCAGGCAGCCATGATGCTCTCTGCTGCTCTTCATGTCTGTGACCGAGCCAATACACCTTCCTTGGAGGCACAGTCTGTTAAACTCCAACCAGGGGAGGCTTCTGTATCCAATCCTCAGGTCACTTAGGCTCAATGTTTGGCTCTTGAGGACCTAAAATAGACAGGTTTGCATCTTTTAGAAAGTGTCTTGGACATTTTAAGGGGTTAGAGGCAGCCTTCCATTAAGAAAACCTATGCCTCAAAATGAAGAGGTTTTCTATTTGGTGTTCAACCAGGGAACTGGTACCAGCACAGGCTGGGGTCCCAGCTGTACTTGACTATCTCACTTATTTACATTCACTGGGCTTGCAATCCATTACCCTCAAGGTCCACCTGGCTGCAGCATTTGCTTACATATCAACTGGACAGAATGTGTCAATGGCTTCAGATCCTATCTTCAAGATGTTCTTCAAGGGCCTTGCCCATTTGCACCCCCCTCTTAGGGAACTGGTGCCAGCATGGGACCTGAATGTGTGCATAGCTAAGCTCATGGCGCTGCCATTTGAGCACATCTCTTCAGCTCACTTGAAATATGTATGTCGCATCGAAAACAGTTTTCCTAGTGGCAATGACTTCTGCAAGAAGAATCAGTGAGCTTCTGGCTCTCTGCATTAAACAAGACTACATCTCATTCCACATGGATAAGGTGATCCTAAGAACAAACAGGAAATTCCTCCCTAAAGTGGTTTCTGATTTCAACTTGAACCAAATGATTACCCTTCCTGTCTTCTTCACTGAACACTCTGCCTTTGGTGAGAGGAGACTCCACAGTCTGGATGTCAAGAGAGCTCTTAGCTACTATACGACAGCCGCTAATGACTATAGGCAGGACAGAAAACAGCTGTGTCTGACTTATGGGGATGTGGGAAAGGGTAACCCAGCATCAAAAAGGCCCATTTCTCACTGGATAGTACAGTGTATCCAGTTTTGTTACATTAAAACTGGAAAGGAAACCACAGCAGGACTGAGGGCCCATTCCACAAGAGGCACAGCTGCTACCATAGCAGCTGCTAGGGATGTTCCATTAGTGGACATCTGTAAAGTAGCTACTGGAAAATAGTACACACCTTTACAATGCATTACAATCTGGACATCCAGTCCAAGGGTGATGCAAGGTTCGGCACAGCAGTTCTGCAGAGTCCGTTTCCAAAATAGGTTCTATGCCTACCTCCTAAGGTACTGCTTCATAATCTGCAGAAGTTATGAATACCTGAGTATTACTGGGGTTAGAAGAAAAAATTACTTAACATAGAAACAAAGAATTTGATGGCAGATAAGGACCGCTTGGCCCACCTAGTCTGCCCATTTCCCTACCTAACAGATAAGCTGCAGATCCTAGTTAACCAATAGCCTACTTCCTCCTACCCCCCACTAGAATTGCCTTATGTCTGTCCCATGCATTCTTGAATTCCCACGTTTTGACTCTCGACCGCCTCAGGAAGGCTGTTCCATGTATCCACAACCCTCTCTGTGAAGAAATACTTCTCACATTTTTTTTTTAGTTGTTTTACAGAAATAACACACTAAGCTGGAAGCTTGTTTACAGGTGCGACCTGGGAGCACAGGGAATTTAAGTGACTTGCTCAAGGTCATACAGTATGCAAGTGGGGGTTGTGGGATTCAAACCCAGGACTCCAGATTTGCAGCTCAGAGCCTTAAACCACTGCACTATATTACCTCTGAGCCGTCCCCCCCTCGATCTTCAAATTGTGCCCCCTTGTTTTTGCATATCTCTTTTTCTGAAAGATGCTACCCTCTTGGACTTTGTTGATTCCTCTGAGGTATTTGAAAGTTTCTATCATGCCCCCCCCCTTCCTCGAGGCTATACATCTTTAGTTCCTTTAGTCTTTCTTCATATCTCTTCTGATGCAGACCCTGCACCATTTTGGTTGCCCTCCTCTTGTCAGCCTCCACTCTGTCTATGTCTTTGCAGAGATGGGGTCTCCAGAACTGTACACAGTACTCCAGATGTGGTCTTACCACCTGTCTGTACAGAGGGCCAACAACTTCCTGTTTTCTACTTGTGATGCCTCTCCCTCCAGCCCTCCTTACTGCCTTCTCACATTGCTAGCCCATCTTTAGGTCGTTTGATGACAAGATGACAGCCTGGGTAAAGAATTGGCTGGAGAATAGGACAGAGAGAGTAATAGTAAATGGAGTCCACTCTGAAAAAAGGGGGGTTAGTAGTGGGGTACCGCAGGGTTCAGTATTAGGACCGGTCCTCTTCAATGTCTTTGTAAGCGACATTGTAGAGGGACTGGAAGGAAAAGTATGTCTCTTTGCAGATGACACAAAGATCTGCAACAGAGTTGATGCGCAAGTTGGGGTGGAAAGGATGAGAAGGGACTTGGCAAGGTTAGAGGAATGGTCAAATGTATGGCAGCTTAGATTCAATGCTAAGAAGTGCAAGGTAATGCACCTGGGAAACAAAAACCCAGGGGAAGAGTACACAATGGGGGGTGAGATACTAACAACAACAAAAATGGAAAGGGACCTGGGGGTAGTCATATCAGATGACCTAAAGGTGGGCAAGCAATGTGAGAGGGCAGCAAGGAGGGCTGGGGAATACTGGGATGCATAGGGAGGCGTCACCAGTAGAAAACAAGAGTTATTATCCTCTGTACAGACAGCTGGTGAGACCACATCTGGAGTACTCGTGCAGTTCTGGAGACCCAATCTCCAAAGACATAGACAGGATGGAAGCTGTCCAGAGAGGGCACTCAAATGGTGCAGGGTCTGCACCGAAGACATATGAAGAGAGACTTAAGGAGCTTAATATGTATAGCCTCGAGGAAAGGAGGGAGAGGGGCATGATAGAAACTTTCAAGTACCTCAAGGGAATCAACAAAGTCCAAGAGGGTAGCATCTTTCAAAAGAGGTGTGCAAGAACAAGGGGGCACAATTTGAAGATAGAAGAGAGTGACTCCAGAGGTAATTTAAGGAAGTATTTTTTCACAGAGAGGGTTGTGGATGCATGGAATGGCCTTCGGAGGAAGGTTGTGAGTCAAAAACAGTGGTGGAATTCAAGCATGCATGGGACAGTTATAAGGCAATTCTAGGGGGTGGGGTAGGAAGAATTAGGCTGCTGGTTAACTAGGATCTGCAACTTATCCATCAGGTAGGGAAATGGGCAGACTGGGTGGGCCAAGCGGTCCTTATCTGCCGTCAAATTCTATGTTTCTATATGACTACCCCCAGGTCCCTTTCCATTTTTGTTGTTGACAGTATCTCACCCCCCATTGTGTACTCTTCCCCTGGGTTTTTGTTTCCCAGGTGCATTACTTTGCACTTTTTTGCACTGAATCTAAGCTGACATACATTTGACCATTCCTCCAACCTTGCCAAGTCCCTTTTCATCCTTTCCACCCCACCTTGTGTATCAACCCTGTTGCAGATCTTTGTGTCATCTGCAGAGAGACATACTTTCCCATCTAGTCCCTCTGCAATGTCACTTATAAAGACATTAAAAAGCACCATCCCCAGTACTGAACCCTGCGGTACCCCAGTAGTAACCCTCTTTTGTTCACTGTGGACTCCATTTACCATTACCCGCTGTGTCCTGTTGTCCAACCAGTGTTTTACCCAGGCTACCACCCTAGGACCCACTCCCAGGCTGGCTAATTTGTTTATTAATCTTTTGTGCGGGACTGTGTCAAATGCCTTGCTAAAGTCTAGGTAGGCCATGTTCACAGACCCTCCCTTGTCTACTTCTTTGGTCACCCAGTCAAATAAATCAAATAGATTTGTCTGACATGACCTTCCCGCTGTGAATCCATGCTGCCTTGGGTCCTGTGCCCCACTGGCCTCTAGGTACTCAACAGTTCTTTACTTCAGAAGTGATTCCATCATTTTCCCTACCACTGGGGTCAAACTGACAGGTCTGTAGTTTCCTGCCTCTGTCTTGCTCCCACTTTTGTGAAGGGGAATCACATCCACCCTCCTCCAATCCCCAGATACCATCCTATCCTTCCATGATTTATTAAAAGGATAGTCAGTGGTGTTACTAGTTCTTCCCTTAGTTCTTTTAAAATTCTGGGGTAAATCCCACCAGGCCCCATTGCTTTATCCACCTTCAGTTTTAAGAGTTCTTTCAGAACCCTTTCTTCTGTGAAAGGACTATCAACCCCCCTATCCAGAGTGCTTCTATTGACTGGATTAGGTATTTCCCCCTGCTTTTCCATTGTGAATACTGAGCAGAAGTATTTGTTCAGTATTCCTGCTTTTTCACTGTCGCTCTCTGCCCAACCACCTTCCTCTTTGTTCAGCCTCAGTATCCCTGCCTCAGTCTTTCTTTGCTCCCTAATGTACCTATAAAAGGTTTTATCCACCTTCTTAACAGAGTTGGCTATCTTTTCCTCGGTTTGGGCCTTTGCTATTCTGACTGCTTTACCCGACCCGCTTCCTTCTGCTTTAACTGGTACAGTTCTCTGTCCTGCTCCTTCTGTGTTTCCTTATACTTCCTGAATGCTATATTTTTTTCCCTTACCTTCCCCGCCACTCTTTTGAGAACCATAGTGTTTTTTTTCTTTCGTTTTGGTTTGTTTATTTGCTTCACACAAAGACTTGTTGCCTGTGTGATGGTGGTTTTGATGTTTCCCCATTGTTGCTCCACCCCACCTTCTCGCCTGTTTGCTAGTGCTTTTCTGAGGCACTCTCCCATTTTGACAAAATCAGCCCTCCTGAAGTCCAGTACCTTCACTTTTGTGTGGCTTGACTCTACAGCTAAGTTTATCATGAACCACACTGTTTGGTGGTCACTTGTTCCCAGATGGCTACCTGCTTCAAGATCAGAGATCCTCTCTCCATCCCCATTTGTGAGTACCAGGTCTAAGATTGCTGTCTCCTGAGTGGGCTCCAAAACTAGCTGTCTGAGGCATGCCCCCTGTAGGGCATTGAGAATGGCCCTGCTCTTGGATGTGGCTGCAGTAAAGGTGCTCCAGTCAATGTCTGGCATATTCAGGTCCATATCAGCAGTATCTCCCTTTTCTCTGCCATCCCAACAATGCCTTCTATCATTTTCTTGTCCATTTCCTCCCCCTGAGACGGGGGTCTGTATACAACCCCTGTGTGGATTGTGGAGCCATTTCCAGTCTCCAGGGTGACCCACAGTGCCTCCTCTCCTCCCTGTTTACTCTTTAGTTCTGTTGCTTTTATCCCTTCCCTTATATAGAGAGCTACTCCTCCTCCTCTTCTTCCCTCCCTGTCCCTCCTGTAGATTGTGTACCCTGGTATGTTGACATCCCAGTCATGGTTCTCTGTGTACCATGTTTCTGTGACTGCCACAATATACAGGCATCCCTCTTCCATCAAGGCCACCATTCCAGGGAGCTTTTTACCTAAACTACGAGCATTAGTACTCATTACCCACCATTCGTAATGTACCTTACATTAGTAATGTTTTTTTCCAGTGATACTCAAGTATTTAGAACTTCCACCCTGCCTCCCCTTCTAGAACCAGTAGCCTCTGCACTTCTGAATACTGTACACTCAAGGGTATAAGTGCCACCGCCTGGCACTGTTTTTTCTATGTTCATAGTGTTTTCTCCCCTTTTTCAGGTGATTCTGACATTTGTGGGTTTCACCCTCCAGGTTATTTGGGGGTTTATAGGTATAATTGTTATTCATATTGTTGTTTTTTTAATATACTTAGTCCTCAGGGGCCTGCCTTGCCAGATGTCCAGGAAATCTGAGAGGTTTAGAACTAAGGCAGTTACTTAAGGGCAGCTTGAAAATTGTCATGCGCAAAAGGTTCCATCATTTGCATGTGTTCCATTCTCTCTGGGCAGTTCTGTCTCAAAGGGTCACTGCAGAAGTTCTGAATACCTGAGTATCACTGGAAAGAAATAACATTACTATGGTAATTTTTTCTTCTCCCACAAACACTTCATCAGGTCTAACATGAAACTTACCCCCTTGATCAGAGATAACCTCTGGCGGAAACCTGATACGGGAGAAATCCCTAGCAAGGCATCTGCCACTTAGTCTGCCCTAAGTGAGGAGAGGGCAACCACCTCTGGGTATCAGGTGGCATAATCGACCTCTGTCAAGATAAACGTCTTCCTGGAGAGCTTGGGGTACTCAAAGTTCCCACAATATCCATTCCTACCCTCTGGAATGGCTCCTCCACAATGGACAAGGGAATCAGGGCAGATTTTGTTTTACTGCCTACCTTCCCTGTCTGTTGGCACCAGTGACAAAACCTGCAATATTTTTTCACCTGCTTGGTAAAGTTGGGCCAATAGAAATTCTTGGCCAATCACTGCATGGTGTGCGCAGTGCCCAGATATCCAGAGATGGGGATGTCATGAGAAACCTTAAGCAATCACTCACGGTACCCCTGGGGAACGACAAGCTGCCTGCCCATCACCCCTCCCTCTGTCCTCACACCCTGTGTATCCAGCAGTCCGCTGTCCTAAAATACCCTGTGTTTCACATCACCTCCCTGTGTCCTGTCAGATTCTGCACAAGCCCTTAGCCTCTCCAAGCTAGGATCAGTCCTCTGAGCAGTGACGAAGTCCTCACATTTTCCCAAAGCATGGAACATGTCCCCCTCAGTTCCTAAACTAGGATTCATAGCTCTAGCATCAGGGCACTCAGAGTCACTGCTATCCCTGACCTTCTGACCATTGGTGGTTACCCCTCCTTCCTCAGAGTAACATTCTGTAGCTGTTTTATGATCAGCTACTTAGGGAAGTCCTACCTCCCTTTCATTACTCTCCATGTCAGGAGACAGAGGCTGGGGAACCAGCCTCCTGTTTTTTCCACAGGGGCTTCTGTGGGGTTCAGGGAATTACAAGGGGCCTTAGCCATCTTACTGTGGGTAACCACACACACACCACCCCCTGCTGTAGATTATTCCTTATAAGCATATCCATGGTGAGGTTGTCTGCCACTGCCACTTTTTGCATCCTCTCTCCTGTCTCACCCCAGTTCAGGAGAACACTAACTAGTGGCAGAGTTTTCTCCTCCCCGGTGAATCCCCTCACCGTTACAAACTGATTAAGTGTAAGCTGTTCAGGCCCAACCAAATCCCCTTTTACTAAGGTAAGAGATGCCACCATGTCCCTTACCCCATGGGATTGCACCCCATTTACAGTAACTAAATGTACATGCTCCTTCATGTTTACAGGCATGCTTTCAGGGATACACAGTGTACCAGCTCTGTTCAAGCACCACTCTGTGCCTTTTTAGGACACTGTCTAACTTACCTTGTCTGGCACTGGTCATTGGACTCTTAACCTCTCCATTTCAAACTCCCTGTGGCACTGTTTTTCCTCCTTTTCAGCCTCTCACTGGTGCTGTTGTTCCTTGGCTTTTCTCTGTCACGACCGTTCCTACATCTCCAGTTCAAATCTCTTCTGCTCTCTTTCTTGCTGGGCTTCAAACTTTCTCTGCTCCAGCTCCAATATCCTCAACTCAAATTGTAGCCTGATCCCATCCAGCTCCAGCTCTGTGGTGGCCTTCTCCTGGTGCTGCGGCTCTGGGTTTCCTCTGGTCTTGCTGTCCTCCTCCCTGGGACTGGACACTGCAATGTCCCCTGGCACCCCCACCCCCAAGGTCTGGTCCCTTTCAGTCACTGGCTGTGACTCGAGGTTCGGGGCAACCGCTTGCTCATCGGCTGCCACGAGAGCCTCCATAAGGTTCTTTTGGTTCACCCCTCGTACTGGACCCCCCCATTCCTGACACAACTGTCTTAAGTAGTCTGCAGTGTATTCGTTGTAGTTGGAAGCCATCTTCTTCCCTAACTACTGCTACACTTACACCGAAAAAAAAACCCACAAACCAGGGTAAGGAACTCTAGACTGTAACCAATTTTTTTTCAAAATCTCTTCCTTGTTTATGTGTGCATTGTTTTCAGTTTATCAACCTGATACACTTGCCTTGAATCCAGCTTCTATGCCTATCCCACCAATATCTCTAGGATCGCAACAGTCTGCCACCAGATCTCTCGGATCACACCACTGCGAACCAAATCTGTCACAAATCCACTCCTGGGAGTCAGGTCCACTGAGCTCACAGTACCCATCCTTAGTGCAGTCCGTGATGGGGGGGAACAGGAATACTCTCCTCGTGTCCTCCCAGAATGCTCGCTGAGTTCACAACTGAACACCCGCCACAAGATCCCAGGGCTTCCTCTCTCTAATCTGGGTAAGGATACAGTACAGTCTCAAGTCTGTAGTTGGGTGAGAATTCTCCTTGGCTGCTTTACTGAGGGGGGGAAGACCCAGCGATACGAGCTCTTCGGGATTTGCCCTCGTAACCCTGATTTTATCCTCTCCCACTGGGTATGCAGCAACTAGTTCCCCCTTACAGACTCCTCCCGAGGCCTTTGTATCTCCCCTACATAAAGGTACCCAGACTTCCCTTTTTAGGATCCCAGTCTTCATAGTGAATGATGGTACTTCAGGAACTACAGGTTGATCTCAGAATTGGTTAAACCGTTTTTTTACCTCCACACACACACACACACACACACACAATCACGGACAGGCCACTTTAAAAGCAAAATGCTTGTATTAAAATCTAAATGACTATCGTACAAACTTTACAAACAGAAGATTTAGGAATGTGGTTACAGAATAACAAAAACAAAGGTGGAAATATACAAAAAAAAAATAACCCACTGTAAACTTTTCCTGTCTAGTTTCTACTTGGTTTATGAACGGTCGAGGTCCAGAGAATTAATGGGTTGCAAAAGTTTCAGTCCTTCTGTAACACTCACTGGTTCTTCAGTCTGGCTTGGTGTGTGACAGGAAGAGTGTGCCATGAAAAAGTGTGCCACATGCCCTGCTCTGAGGGCTTTAAATACCCTGGGTTCAGGCAAAGTCACTAGCCTTATTTTTTTATGTCATCAGGGGTCTCTCTTGCTCTGTCCAAGATTTTTAAGTGAGCCATGTTATTGATTAGTTAGATTCTCTTACAGTTCCAATATCATTTGATCTTCCCTTATCCTTCCTGCCACCTGATAAAAATGACAGTCCCAGGAAATCTAAAGCACTTTTACTTTGAAGTGTAAGTTTATGATGGGGGGGTTGTTTTTTCTCATCCTGAGGTTTTATTGCACCTGGTTCCCTATAATTAGCTAAACAAGAACGTTCCATTCCTGTCATTTTACCTTACTCTGCCTTTAAGATGTAATTTTCAGCTTCCTGGCAAGTAAGCCTTTCTCAGATTACAGGATACTAATTCCCTCTGCATGTAACTCTTTAAAAAAAATCTGGGCATCTTTTGGCAACCCTTAGTTCTGCCCTGTGTGGAACTTCGAAACATTACCAAGTTCCTCTGCATGTAACCATTTTTATAGCATACACAAAAACAAGGTACAAAAACAGTGTTGTCTGTAGTATTCCAGCAACTGGCAAACTCACCACAGCCACTACGTTCCCAAGCACATTCTATGCCAAGACACTGGGGAGACCAGGGGAAAACTGAAAAACCCAGTGTGCACCAGCAACCATTGATGATGGTACCAGTGCCTTTGGATTACTCCCAGTGTGGATCCCTGCCAGAGGGATGGTGGTGGGAGTGGAAGTTGGGATTGGGGTGCTGAAATCGGGCCTGAAGCAGGTGGAGGTGGCCCTGATGGCCAAAAAGCTATATGAAAAAGCATAATCTGGATTAGGGATCCTCCCAAACACAAAAAACTGTACCCTCACTGAAAATGAGATGTTGCTTCTCTGTTGGACTGCCCTGGATAAATCAATAGAAAAAAAAAAAAAGCTTAGAGAAAAATGACTTTAACCCTTGCTGTTTCCCATAGCAACAACTGCTGTCACTATCACCCCAACTGCTTCCTCTTTCTGATCATTCCTTTGCAGCTATTAAACACTGAATATACAGCAGTAGTAGATGGGTGAAGGGGCTTTAATTTTAAAGGGACACTGTCAGCCTTTTACGTACTTTTTCGCAGGTATTCCCAAAAGAGCCAGCAGCAGTCTGTCTTGTGATTCAGTATACATGCCACCAATAAATATCTGTTTTTATTGAAAAATGAAATCCTGTCAGTCCGCTCGTATCTTCCTTGCCTGATGCCTGCAGCAGTCTGTCGTTATTCAGTATACATGCCACCAATGTAGTCCCCCAAAATAACATCTGTTTTTATTAATTTTATTGAAAAATAAAACTGTTAGTCCGTTCGTGTTTGCTGTGCCTAATGCCAAAGTGCGCTCACATTTGTAAAAGGTGCTAAAGCGCCGCAAGGCTGTCCACTGACTGTTTTATCTGAGTTCAGCTAAACACAGTTTCTAATAGTAGAAAGCAAGCTGAACTCAGGAACATATTTCTTTTTTTGAAATAAGTGGTCTAACTTATGTTAATCATGGTTTAAGGTCAAGCTGTGATTCCATGTATACACATCAGTGCTCAATGCTGATGCACATGCCTAGTATTATGGATCGACTTTCAGATTGTGATTTACACAAGTTCGGATGCTTGTTTCAAAAAAAAAAAAAGTGCTTTCCAGAGTTCAGCTTGCTTTCTACTGTTAGAAACTATGGTTAGCTGAAATCTGGTAAAATGGTAGTGGGCAAGCCTTCCGACGCTTTAGCACCATTTACAAATGTGAGCACACTTTGGCATTAGGCACAGCAAACATGAACGGACTGACAGTTTTATTTTTCAATAAAATTAATAAAAACAGATATTATTTTGGGGGACTACATTGGTGGCATATATACTGAATGATGACAGATTGCTGCAGGGAGTGCAGGTTCTTTTGGGAATACCGCAAAAAGTAAGTAAATGCTGACAGTGTCCCTTTATCAGCTTACCCACTGAACATTGAAAATTGTATCATCTTCACTTCTTGCAAGGGTATTTATAGGTAGTGGTGTAGTAACACTGGCTGAGGTTGAGGAGGAGTCCACGGCTGCACCAGTCCCTGCTACCAGCTGCTGTCAGGTTTCTGAGAACTTTGCTTAGTTATTGCCTGGCCCCCATCTGGCTTGCTGGCAACTTTGCTAACTTTGTCAGGTTTTGTGCTGTCTGTCCAGTTCCTTCACTGATTTAATATCAGGTACACTTTGCTAGCTGAATCTGTTGCCGTCATTCACTCTCAGTGAATTTCCTTAGTTGCTGGCTGTCTCCTTTCGTTATCGATTCTTTGGTGCCTTGCTTATCCTATTTCTTCTCTCTCTCTCTTTTCTTCTATTGGGCTACATTGTTGTTTTCTTGCTCTCTTTCTGACTGCATTCCTCCCTCTTTGCTTTACACTCTTTCCCTTGCTTACTGTCAGACCCCTTCCCCTGCTCCTTAGCCACCAGGACACCCATATCCTCCCTCTTGTTCCAGCTGCTGCTTTTATTTTTCCTGGCTGCGTCTTTATCTTTTTTTTTTCCAAGTTTTCTTTGCCCAGTTATCTCCTCTGCTCAGTCTGTCTAATCCCAGGGATTAGAAGGAAGAGAAAGAACTTCAATTTATCACACACACTGTATCCCAAGGTGCTTTACAAGCAACTATAGAGGCTGGTTTTGCAGTGACTATGTAGTGGCAGCTGTTCAGCTTCCAAACATAACCATGAACAGTTTTTTGGGAAAGGAATTTCGGTCAGAACACTGAGGAAGATCCCCTGCTCTTGTGAGAAGTACCATGGGTTCTTTTACTTCCACCTGGACACCCACCAGGACAGCACCAAACAGGAGCAGTAGAGGCCTCAATTTAACATCTCAAACAAAGGATGACACACACTGAGAGTACATCCCCCCCCCCCCCAAAGTAGAGTGGCTGGTCAGAGTGATGGGGTATCTGAATTACATGTTGGGCCCACTCAGTTTACAGCAGGAAACAGAATGAAGAATCTAAGCATTATCATGTACCATAAGTTGACTTTAGAACATCAGATGTTTGCCGTGGTCCACGGTGGTTTCTTTCATCTTAGGAACATCATCTGGATCAAGCCCTTTCCTAGCCTTCAGTACCTGAACACCCATGTGCATGCCTTTGTGACATCCAGACAGGACTATTGTAATTCTCTTTCTGTTGGGCTACCTGAGGTTTGACGTTGCTTACAGCTTGTGCAGAATGCCGTGGCTTGATTGTTTGCTGGAGATTCCCGCTCCAAGCATAGCTCTGCTGCTTTGCAAACATTGCACTGGCTGCCTGTGAGGTGGAGTGTATCCTTCGAGATAGGTTTGTTAACATACAAAGCCCTACATGACCTGGTTCCTGGTTTCCTAAAAGAGCTCCTGTGTCCATGTGCACCTGAGTGCCCTCTCCACTTTTTTGAGGTTGGCCCCTTAATTTCTAGAAGGTCCTCAGATCTCGTTTAACGTTGTCTGGGGATCATGCCTTTGCAGTGGCTTCTCCAGTTTTAGAAATATAGAACTTGACAGCAGATAAGGATTGGCTGGCCCACTTAGTCTGCCCATTTCCCTACTTGCTGTATAAGCTCCAGATCCTATTTGATCTGCGGCCAACCTCCTCCTCCTTCCTACTGCTAGTTTTGCCTTCTGCCTGTCCCATGCAGTCTTGAATTCAGCAACTATTTTGGCCCCCACAGCCTCCTCCAGGAGCCTCTTCCATGCATCCACCACCCTTTCTGTGAAAAAATACTTCCTTACCTTGCCCGTGACTATTCCTACCTCCAGCCTCATATTGTGACCCCTTGTTCTTGCACACCTACTTTTCTGAAAGATACTGCCCTCTTGAACTGTGTTGATCCCCTTGAGGTATTTGAATGTCTGTCATATCCCCACTCTCTGCCGTTCTCCAGAGTATACATATTGAGTTCTCTCAGTCTCTCCTCGTATGCTTTCTGGTGTAGCCTCTGCGCCATTTTTGTTGCCCTGCTCTGGACTGCCTCCACCCTCTCGGTGTCCTTTCAGAGATGAGGTCTCTGGAACTGCATGCAATACACTAGATGAGGTCTCACTAACTGCCTGTACAGTGGCATCACCACCTCCTGTTTTCTACTGGTAATATATCTTTCCCTATGCACCCCAGCATTCCACTGGCTTCTCACATTGTTTGGCTACTTTTAGATCATCTGATATGACTACCTTCTGGTCCCTTTCCATTTTAGTTGTTGGTACCCCCCCCCCCCATTGTGTATTTCTTCCTTGGCTTTTTGTTCCCCAAGTGCAATATTTTGCACTTCTTGGCATTGAATTTGAGCTGCCACACTCTTAACCACTCTTCCAACTTGCCTAAGTCTCTCCTCATTTGCTCCACCTCCCTGGAGTGGCATCCCTATTATAGATAATGGTGTCATCTGCAAAGAGGCATACTTTTCCTTCAAGTCCATCTGCAATGTCGCTTCTAAAGACATTAAAGAGGACCGGCCCCAGCACTGAACCCTGTGGCACCCCGCTGGTTACCCCTCCCTTCTTCAGATTGAACTCTGGTTACCACCACCCATTGAGTCCTGTTGCTAAGTCAATTTCTGACCCAGTTTACCACCTTGGGACCTACTCCCAGATTGCTCAGCTTGTTTACTAACCTCTTGTGTGGGACTGTGTCAGATGTCTTGCTAAAATCTAGATAGGTCATGTCCACCACCCCTCCCTGATCTACTACCCTTGTCACCCAGTCAAAGAAATGTATCGGATCTGTTTGACATGACCTTCTTGTTGTGAATCCATGTTGCCTTGGGTCCTGTGCCCCACTGGCATCTAGATATTCTACAATCCTTTACTTTAACAGAGATTCCATTATCTTTCCCACCACTGAGGTTAAACTGACCAATCTATAGCTACCTGCTTCTACCTTGCTCCCATTCTTGTGGAGGGGTATCATGTTCACCCTCCTCCAGTCCTCCGGTACTGCTCCTTCCTCCAATGATTTGTTGAATAGGGCTGTCAGTGGTGACAGTACCATCTCTCTGAACTCTTTTAGTATTCTGGGAACTACCCTGCCCAGTCCCACTGCCTTATCCACCTTCAGTTTCAAGAGTTCCTTTAGGACTCTCTCCTCTGTGAATGGACTGGTGTCCACCCCTCTGCCCTGTGTGTGTCTGCTTGCTAATATTGGTCCATCCCCCTCCCCCTCCCCTTCTTTTGTGAATACCGAGCAAAAGTATTCGTTCAGTATCTCAGTTTTCTGGAACCAGTTGCTGAGAAAGCTTTGAGAAGCCCCCTCAGTTGATAGTTTAAAGTAGGGGATAAAGCACCATCTTTTTATACGATTTTACCCAACAGATTCTTTAACTGTTATTATGCTGTGGTATTATTTGCTGACAGCTATTTGCTGTGCTGTTGTTATTGTATGTGTTTAGTTATGTAAGGCACTTGTGGGACTCGGTGCCTAAGAAATAAATATACTGTTTCTGAGATGCAGCACTGGTTGGGGTTGGAACCCAAATATCTAGAACCCAGAACCTTCTGGCACAGAGGCAGATGTGTTACCAACCAAACCATACTAAAAACCTTCCTTCATTATATATTTGAATAATACATAACACATGTTGTACATGTAAAGTGGCTAATGAATTTCTGCTATATGACATCCTCTGTTTGCTCTGTAGGGTCAATTTGGTGTCCAGGAAGAAGAACTTCTGAATAGTTTAATTTGCACAATGTCTGTAACTAGAGGTGAATCAATTCAGAGACAGCACACGCAGCAGCAAGCAGAAGGTAAGTGTGGGGTGTATGTTGTCTTCACAGACCTGCATATGTTTTGGGGATCTGCAGGGCAGATATTGGCTTTATACTAGATGCTTGTCGTGGTGCGTGTCAGAGTCTCCTATTAATTGAACAAGGGGAGGCTAGTCCTATGCTCACCTTTTTCCATGGAGCGGCTGGTATATGTTAAGAAGTCCCTGTCTGCCATGTTATTCCTACCTAGATTTACTAAACACTTGCAGAGTTCTCCACAGTCCCCACCCCCGTTTCCCTTCTGTTTCTAATGCTTTAAACTGTGTACAGAAAGAATGAGACTCCATCTCAGAACCTTTATTCTTTTATTTCTGATAACAGGCATTGTGCTATGTTTCGCCAGCTTACTGGCTTAATCATGCATTGTCTGTCCTCTGTAATTCACTGATACTCTGTTTAAATTAATTCTCATTCCGTAGTTGGAGAGAAGGGTGATGTCACACACGAAGCATGTGGATATGACTCCAGGAGCTGGACAAAGCATGTGCGAAGCCCAAAAGAAATAAGTAAATTACAGAATGAGAATTAATTTAAGCAGAGTATCCATGAACTACAGAGGAAGGACCATGCATGATTAAGCCAGCAGTCTTTTTCATTTTAATATATGGTGCAAAGAACTGGCATGTGTGATTAAGTAAGACCCATACAGTTGTCACCAGGGGCTCAATATTCAAAAATACATAAAGCGGAGCACACAGATTTGCACTGTACTTTACGATAACGCAGATGTGCAAAAAGGCTATATTCAGAGGGATAGCGCATGGTGCTGTCCCTCTCAGTATAGGGCCGTTGCACCCAGATGCTAAGCCACTTAGCGCCACCCAATAGCGTCCCCGAAATAAGGTGCAGGAATGGCTTGAGGCTTGGCAAAATCTGCAATATTTAAAACTCCCCATGCAAATGAGCCCATGGGGTATGCAAGCACTAAGGGGCCATTTGCATGCCCATTATGGACTCATTGGCATGGAGTGAGGCTAGTTTGCCCGGTGCAGCTCCTCCAATTGCCCTGTCACAGTGAGCTGTCCCTGGTGATAGTGGTTCCCTTCTCCCTCCAAATCAAATTAAGCTTTATTTTTAAAAAGCTATATTCACAGGTGATCAGAGCAATTGTACACTGTTCATAAAATCTGAGCTAAAATGTCCATAAATAGTTAAAACTAATCAGCAACTACCATTCATACAAATTCAGAGAAAGCAAGGTTAAAAAGATGTTTTCGGTGCAGATTTGAAACTCTCCATGGTCAGGCACTCCCTTATCTGACGAGGTAGGGAATTCCACAGGGTCGGGCCACAAATGTAAATGCCCGGGCCCCAGAAGTCTTCAAATCCACCCAGGGAATCTCTAGCAATTCCTCATCGGTGGAGCAGAGTGGGTGGGGCAATAATGACACAGATGCTCTTGCAGGTAACACGGTCCCTGTCCGTGTAAGACTTTATAGGTCAGCAATCCCTCTCCCATCATAAAAACCCTTTCTCTGGTGTCTAGTGGTGCCCCTTCCCTCTGATCCCACACTTGAAGAAAAATAATGTTTTCCTGGGTGGCCAGTGGTGCCTTCCTCCCTCTGATCCCACATCCACACATTTGTTATAATGTTACAGGCATCTAGTGGTGCCCCCATCCACCTCCACATTTGTAATAATGTCCCCAGGGTCTTGAGGTGCCCCCTCCCTTGGATCCCACTCCCAGTACCATACTTGAATTTCCCTGGTGTCCAGTTGACTCACCCCCATTCTGATCCCCATCTTGAGGTAACATATTACAAAAAGATGTACGAACAGAAAATTGCCTGGTGATCAGTGGTCCCTACCCCCTGATCCCGTCCTTGGTACCAGGAAATCACCCCCAGTTTGTCATTGGTTTTCCCTCCCTAGCATACTCCCATCATCAGTCAGATGACGGGTGCCAAGGTGGAATCTGGAGGGCAGTGTCGCCCATCATCCAGGACCACAGCACCGACATGCAGGTACGGAGGGGTGGGTTATCGGTGCTGCGGGTGGGGGGGACCACAATCTATTACTGTTGACTGAGCTGGGGGGGACACTGCTGTGCACAGTTTGGGATGTGGACGAGGCTTTGGTATGGCGGGGGGGTGCTAGATGTACTTGGTTGTTGTCTGGTGGGCAGGCTGTCACTATGGAGGAAGGGGGAGCATTGACAAACCGGGAGGGGGTTGGCTCCCCGTACCAGGATGGGGATCAGGTGGGGAGAGGGATCACTGGTTACAAGGGAATTTACTCTTTGTACATCTTTTTTATAATATGTCAACTTGTGACGGGGACCACTGGACACCAGGAGAAATTACTGTTTGTATTTCTATTTTCATTTTCACCTCAGGACAGGTTTCAGGTGTGGAGAGGGCCCCTGGACACCAGGGAAATTTGAGTCTGGTACCGGAAGTGGGATTGGATGGAGGGGGTGCCACTAGATGCTGGGGACATTATTACAAATGGGCAGAGGTGGGATCTGGGGGGGGGCACCACTAGATGCTAGGGACATTACAACAAATGTGTGGATGTGGGATCGGGGGGGCACCACTAGACACTAGGGACATTAAAACAAATGTGTGGACATTTAAACAAATGTATGGATGTGGGATTGGGGGGACCACTAGATGCCGGGGACATTATTACAACTGTGTGGACGTGGGATCAGAGGGAGGGGGGGCACCACTAGACTCTGGGGACTACTGTGTTTGGGGTTGTAGGGGCCAACGCACTTCCTCTGGCACCCACTAGGGTTACATCAGATTAAGAAGAGGGTTATGCTGGCAGTGTTTTCTCTATACAAGGGGACAACTCAAATTGCCCTTGCACAGTGCAGATACTCTGAATATTGGACTGTGCCAATATTCAGGTCCCTGACCCCCCCAATTTGTATACTTCACCTTTGCGTACTCCTCCACTGTTTACCTGGGCACAGATACTATTTGCACACACTACCCGGCCTTTGGAATATGGGGCTTTTGCGCAAAACCTTTTTTGCGTGCGCAAATTGAGATTTGCACCTGGGCAAAGATTTGAATGTAATGCCCTGATATCATAAGTGTATTAGACATATAGACAATGACAGCAGAAAAAGACCATTGTTCCATCTAGTCTTCCCATAACACCCAGGGGTGTAGTTAGATTTTTTTTACAGGGGGTGCAAAGACTGGTAAAAGACCTGTTTTTTCTTGTAAATCCAAAAGCAGTAGGCCGGGGGGGCTGGGGCCCGCCTAGGCCCCCCGAAGCTATCAGGTTTTCGATGCATTCTGGTGCATTTTTAGGGTCTGTTTGGCTACTTTTAAAGCCTTGTTTGGCTTATTACAAAACAACCACTGTCCCAATCAAAATAACTAGCTTTTTATTTTCTTTAAAAAAAAAAAAAAAAAAACGTCAAATTTAAAGCAACGTTTTAATCAGTGTCAAGGAGCAGAAAACACAAACGTCTCTTATCCAGTAAATTCAGCCATAAAATATTCACATTGGGAACCATATTACACTTAGGGTTTACAAATGCTGTTAAAAAATACAGTATAAGGATAGTGACCACTCTGGAGATAAAATATGCTACCACCATTTATAATTTCATTTGTCTATCGGTGTCTCAAGTTAAATTATGGCTACTGGCTAGCCAGAGTGAAAGACAGCCTCATGTAGCAGCAACCAAACAGTCCCTGACCACAGCTGCTTGGCTAAAAACAAATATTGAAATATAAATAACACATACTGTATTCATAATGAAGGTCAGAGGCCACTCTAAGTAAATGCTAGCATTGACCTCTGGCCTTTATTATGACTATATATATATATATATATATATATATCATTATTGTGTTATACAGATCGTACTAGTATGTTATAGCAACTGCTACTACCCAGAGCCCATACCATCCAGACCCATTCAAACAAGAGAGAATGATGTACCCACCACCCCCCACCCAGTGTGAGGTAGTACAAGCTGGTATTCCACACCTCAAGTACTTGTCCCTCAAAAAAGGTAGCAAAGGTGCGTCCACTGCTTGGGTGTTGGCCATGACACCCAGGCATGCGAGATAAGTCTTGCTTTTCACCCAAACGTCCTTGATTATCATCTTGTATGGCTCAAGTTGGGCAGGCCTGAGAAATGGAATCCATTGGTGAAATACAAGGAGACCTGTTGGGCGGTCTCCTTGGCTGCGGGGTCTGCCGAGCTATTAGAACAGATGCAGGCCTTCGAGAAAGAGGTGGCGCAGGCTGCAAAGCTCTCTTCTCATCCTATTTTCATTCCACTCAACCTGGGCTCCACATTCTCAGACTCCTTTCGGGAGATGTGCCTCTCTCTCCCTACCAAGAGCAAGGGACCTTAAGGCTTGCATACCTCCAGGTTCCATAAAAAGGACAAGGAACTGAGAAATTCTTCGTCTTGGTGAAGACATTCCTGGGATTGAGAGTGAGATCAGTCACAGGACTCTCCAGTCTTGACTTCAGTCGAGACTGCTTCTTTGTCGACCGCTGGCTTCTTGACTTTGCCGACTGGTCAGTCGGCCGAGGTCTTGATCAATGATGAGGTGGAGGTCACTCTCGACCCTGTTGATCTTTTGTCGCTCGACAAGGCTGACAACTCGCTTACCAGGACCCCAGTCCTGCCTCTTCCTGATGAGGAAACCCAGCCTGCTGACATTCCCATCGAGGAACCGGTCCCTGATCTGGGTAAATCATCAATTCCCCTGGTGTCCCTGGAATGACCCACTCGGCCAGTCCGATCGAGGTTGAGATTTCGGACCCCCTCGACTGAGAGGCCAAGGAAGATGCATAAGCACGCTAAAAAGAGGTGACGCCACCACTCATCATCGTCTTCCTTGGATGAGGAGAGGCTTTGGTGGAAACTCAGTCAATGCTACAAAAGATCTGATATGGCAACAGCTCAGCCTGTCTGGGCAGAAGCCTTCATTGGTTTTCACCCCAGCCATTACATGGATTTCGCTTCCCAGGCCGAAGCCGACTCCTTTAGAACCCGTAAAATCGGTTCCTCCACCTGTTGGGTGGTCTCCTTGGCTGCGGGGTTTGCTGAGCTGGTAAAACCTGCCCCGGTTCGGCCAAAATGGTCTCTTCACCTATAGTGGTGAAGTCGCCAGCTAAACAGCCCTTGGGAGGGGCTCCTTTGAAGGATTCTCAGACAGTTCCAGACCTCCCTCATAGAATCTTGGTCACCCTTACGTCTGACCGTCCCAGGCGTGTGCAGGGGGATCTTGGTGGCCGACTGATTTATCCAGATTCCTCGAATTCCCGATGACACCGACCTTCATGCTCATCCGCTGGATGAAGAGTCGGTGGGTAGTCTGCTGATGGAGGAGGGCCCTATATCATTTATGGGAATTCTCCACCTTGTCTTCAAATCCACGGGGATGCCCCTGGAACCTGTCCAGAAATGGATGGAGTACCCTCTTACAGATATTCTTAAAAGAGGGATACCCCAACAGAAGCCTTCCCAGTGGCCGAGTCCATTGTTGGCCTGGCTTTGGAGCTCTGGCAGCATCCTGCCTCCTGCCCAGCACTGTCTGCCCAGATGGCCCGTAAGTATGCGGTGCCCATTGGGCCTCTCTCGGGGTTCATGGAACGTCTCTCAGCTGAGGGCTTAGTGACTGCTTCTGTGTTCAGATGCACAGGCAGCTCTGCTGACACTGATAGACCTCCAGACAAGGAGTCCAAAAAACTGGACCACTCTGCCAGGAAGGTTTATGCAGCCTCCTCTTTAGGCTTCCATCAGGCAAGCTTAGCCGTCATCATGGTGCACTTCTGTCATGCCCTCCTGGGCTCCTTGGATGAAGTTCTCCCACACCTCCCTGTAGAACTTCAGGCTATGGTCAAGCAGGTCTGGGACCAGAGCTGAGCCATTTCCAAGCAGCAACTTCAGACAGCCTTGGACCTCAGGGACTCTTGCGCCCATTCGGTAGCAGCTGCAGTTGCCATGCACCACAGGGCTTGGCTGATGATTTCCACCTTCACAGTGGATACCCAGCGCAGACTCACTGATGTTCCTTTCCTGGGCATTGATCTCTTCAGCCCAGGTGTGGATGGTCACTTTCAGTGAATCAAGCAGTCCAGTGCCACCTTGGACTCAAGCTACTTCTGCCCAAAAAGACACCCCTGGTGCCAAGAAACAGCAAAAGAAGGAGAACCCATTTTGGCACCCTGCTCCTGCGGCCCAGCAGCCCCCCCTTTCAGGGTGGACAGCAACAGCAGGCACAGACTTGGCACCTCCAGCGGCCCACAGACAAGGAGGTCGGGGTTCCAATCTAGACCGTCTTCCTCCAAATCTGCCCAGTGATGGGATAGGGGTTGCCACCCCTATCCCCATCACGCCAGCTCTGGGTCCTCCCATAGAGGGGTCGGCTCCATCACTTCCTTTCTGCCTGATCCGCTGTTACCATGGACAGGTAGGTCTTAGAAGTGGTTGGCCAGGGTCTGCCTCTAGAATTCGAACAGTATCCTCCCTGCTGAGCCTACGCCCCATGGGAGGAGATTGTATCAGCACACACTGTGTCGGCTGTGAGAGATGACATAACCCAACTCCTCCTCAAGGAGGCAGTGGTTAGAGTGGCAGATCCTCCAGTCAACCCAGGGTTCATTTCCAGGTACTTCCTGGTCCTGAAGTGGATGGGGGGCTGATGTCCCATTCTAGATCTGCATGACCTAAATCAGTATCTCGGGCCACGCACCTTCAGAATGGTAACTCTGTCCTAGATCGTACCATCCCTGGAGCGAAACATGTGGTTCTGCTCACTGGATCTCCAGGACACGTTCTTTCATGTCACAATCCATCCATCCCACCAGCAGTTCCTCAGCTTCAGAGCAGAGGGAACTCTATACGAGTTCTGATCCATGCCATTCTGCCTGTCATTGGCCCTATGGGTCTTCACCAAATGCATTTCAGTGGTGGCAGCCCATCTCTGGCATCAGGGGGTCAGAGTGTACCCTTACCTCGATGATTGACTTTTGGCAGGTTCCACCCAGCAAGAGGGGGAGAGGTCCAGGGACCTGGCCCTCCAGACTGCTCTCAACTTGGCCTCCTGATCAATGAGGCCAAGTCGGAGCTTGTGACATTTCAGGTGATATGCTTCATAGGGGCAGAGCTCGACTTTTGCCGAGCCAGAGCACAGCTCCCTGCGGACAAGATTGGAGGTTCTCTCCTCCTTTGTGCAATAATTTCTGGTTGGCCATTTGCACCCTGCCCAGAACATTTTGCACCTTCTGGGATACATGGCAGCCTGCACTACTGTGGTCCATTGGGCTCAGTGGCATATCCGCCCCTTCAGAGGGCGCTGGCTGCCCAGTGGACTCAGCGCCTAGGTCATTTTAACCAGCTGATCACTGTGACCTAGAAGATGTGGGACGCTCTCCAGTGGTGGACCATCCTAGACCATCTGCAGGAAGGGATCCAGTTTGTCCGCCCTGAGCCGATGGTCATCCTCATGACTGATGCCTCGCTCATGGGCTGGGGAGCCCTGGGGTTCTGGACCCCTGAGGAATCCCAATACCATATCAACCTGTTGGAGCTCAGAGCGGTCAGACTGGCATTGTCAGCATGTCAGCATTCACTCAGTAGCTTTGGGGTCAAGTGGTTCAAGTTCAGACAGGCAATACCACGACCATGTACTACCTCCACAAACAGGGCAGCATGCACTCCCGGCTTCTGTGCAGGGAAGTGCTCTGCATCTGGACACTTGTAAGCCAACTGGAGGCAGATCTCCTAGCCATCCATGTAGCAGGAGCCTCGAATCTACTGACGGATGCTGTCAGTCGCATAGGCGAGACATCCCATGAGTGGTCTCTCCATTCAGAGGTAGCTCACAGCCTATTCTCCCACTGGGGCAAACCGATAGTGGACCTGTTTGCCTCCAGGGACAACACCAAGCTGAGGCTGTTTCATGTCTGCTCCTCTTCAGTGGAGATCGCTTCAGGGGGATGCCTTCTCAAGGCCGTGGACCCCAGTCCTCTTCTACACCTTCCCTCTATTTCCCTTGATCCACAAGGTGCTCCCCAAGGTGAGGAGGGACAAGGTGCAGGTGATCCTGGTAGCCCCAGATTGACCCCACCAGTTCTGGTATCCAGGTCTCCTAAGCCTCAGCAGCAGGCTCCAGAGGTGTCTTCCAGCACGCCCAGACTTGATATCTGTCAATCAGGGGCAGGTTTTCCATCCGGACCATCAATCCCTGCACCTGACAGCTTGGTACCTGAGCATCTAGAGTTCCAGGCTTTGGGTCTCTCTGAGGATGTACTTACAATAGTGGAAGCATCCAGGAAGGAGTCGACCAGAAAGTGCTATGCCTTCAAATGGAAAAGATTTTCCATTTGGTGTCAGGGCAAGGGCCTGGACCCTCTGTTCTGTCCAGTGGCTAGCATTCTAGACTACCTTTGCTCTCTTTCCAAAGGGGGTCTTCAACCCTTAACGTGCACCTGACAGCCATCTCTGCTTACTGGGTGTGGGCAGGTCAGCAGACGGTGGCACAGGAGATTACATATCCCCTCCAGTGCGTGAACCTCCACCTCCATGGGATTCACTACTGGTCTTGGCTAAACTCATGGGCAAGCCATTCGAATCAGTGCACAAGTGTGAGCTATCACAGTTGTGGAAGACGGCCTTCCTGGTGGCTATCACATCCACCAGAACAACTGGGGAGCTCCAGGTGCTTTTAGTGGAGTCTTCTTATCTGGTCTTCCAGAGGGACAAAGCTGTCCTGTGCCCCCACCCGAAATTCCTCCCGAAAGTGATGTCAAAGTTTCACCTTGATCAGGTATTGACTCTGCCTGTGTTCTACCTGAACTACACTTCGGATGCCGAGTACAGGCTCCATACCTTGGACCTGAGACAAGCTCTCTCCTATTACAAGGAGAGAACAGCAGAAATTCGGGGAGAGGTTTGAAAGCTGTTTGTCACCTCTGCTGAAGCTGCTTCTGGCAGACCTGCAGCAAAGCAGACAATTGGCAGATGGATTACATCCTGCATTGATCACTGCTATAGGTTGATGGGTAGGGAGCCTCCCATAGGGCTAAGTGCTCATTCCACCCGCCATACCACTGCATTGGTGGCTGCTTCCAGGGACATCTCTGTCCAGGAAATCTGCAGGGCTGCTACCTGGAAGACAGCAGAAACCTTCATCATCCATTACCACATCAACCTTGAGTCACGCCAGGATGCTGGTTTTGGGGCCTCAGTTCTCCAGTCTCTGTTCCCTAAGTAGGGGGTGTGCACCTTGCCTCCCTCCTCCCAGAGAACTGCTTGGAGTCTGCCAAGAAGTGTGGATGAACAGCATATCCATGTCCCTAGTAAAACAGGTTACTCACCTGTAACAGTAGTTCTAGGAGTGGTATATGTTGTTCAGCCACACTGACCCATCCGACCTCCCGGGCTGCGATGCACTAACCTGGCTTCCAGTAGGCTAAGACCTGGCATCATGGGGCGGAGCCGGGGGTTATACCACCCAGGTGGGTGGGAGGAGCCAGCGTTAAGACCTTCCGGCAAGTATTAAAGGGGAAAAAAACATGCCAAGAAGTGTGAATGAACAACATATACCACTCCTAGAAATACTGTAACAGGTGAGTAACCTATTTTTACCAAATAAACAAGCAGAGCCCAGAAGATTAATTTCCAGTTACGACCGGAGAGATGGGGAGGTGGTAGAAGGTAATAAGTACAGATAACAAGTTGCAAAAAGATACAGGAAAACATTCTTCCACAGGTGTTTGAATAAGCAGCAGCAGTAAGTAACATAAGAATACAACACAAATGTATACAGGTGCAATCTGAGTCTTACAAAAGAGACTCACAGCATTTATGAATCATGTAACAAATGTATCATACAAGAGACAGTGTGCCAAGTAGGCTTGGGACACAGGGGGTTACAGTTACTGTGTGGCACATCATACCTTCAGTGATGTATCAGACCTGTGACTGTTGCACCTAGAGGAGGCATAACTGAGGCAGCTGGGGCGTGCACTCACAGAGGCATGGCAAGCCTTAATTTTATACTTACATTATGTAAAGGAATTGGCAGTGGTGATTTTGACAGGCACGCTATTCCAAAGAGAGAGAGATGTCTGTAGGTAATTGAGGCTTGCCCTAAATTTCTTCTGTATCAAGGAATCTGGAAATGTCAACCATCCTCAGACCTGAGAGAGTAAGCGCCATTTGGGGCTGGTGTAAAAAGATCCAGGAGGTAGCGAGGGAATTTTCTTGACCAGTGCCTAACCACCACTAGCACAGTATGCAGACAGTGCCTCTTTGGGGGTGGTAGCTACACTGTACATTATACAGTGGTGGGTTCTTGGGGAACAGGTCAGTATAAATCTGCACAGTGCATTGAACAACATTGTCATTTTGGACATGGCAGGAGAGTTGGCTCCTGCATAGATTTCGTCTCCATAGCGTAACAAGGGGAAGATGGAGCATTCAGCCACCATTTTCTTGATGTGCAGCTGGAGACAGCAATCAGTGGGGAACTTTTCTCACTGGCTGGCTCCTCATACATAAGACATTATGCAAATCCCCTTGCTGTCAGTGCCTGTCCCCTTCCCAAGGCAAGCATGCACGCACAAACCTCTGTAACTTGAACTAACCTGAAATTAGCTGCTTCTGTAGAGCTGAGCCTGCAATTAGCTGCTTCTACTGGGCAGCACGTTCTGTCTTCTGATCCCTGTCCAGCTGTCCTGGGGCCTGTGCACAACAAACGTGGAGGCTCCCTTGCAGTCTTTTATTAAAGTTTTCTCTGCCCCTTACTACAGTTTCCAGCCATCAGGATTAGTATCTTCTGGTCTCTGGTGCCATCCAGTTGGACAGGGATTGGGGGGGGGGGGGTGGCGGGGCCAGAGATGTTGGTTGGAGGGGAGTACTTTTGAGTGCTCCCAAAGGCTATGCTCCAGTGAAAGAATGGGTTCCCCTGTGCATCAGTAGCCATGGTGGCTGTGCAGCTTTGAGTGCCGCTATGAATTGGTGCAGTCTCCTCTTTGTATCCCCCAACCTTGAAAGCAGTTTGTGAGATCATAGTCAAGACCCCCTGTTTTCTGCAGTATGCGGCGACTGCCGCAGAACTCAAGGCTAGCCCTAGAATTTTGGTCTGGCAGCAGAAATTACACAGAAAGTAACCTAGTTACTGTTAGTTGAGGCTATGAGGCTGTTTGCCGTGGTAGTTGAGGAACTCTCCTACTCCTTTTCCAGAATTCTCAACTTCTCCTTGCGCTACTCCCAGTTCCCCAAAAAGTGGAAATCCGCCCTGGTTAGACCAGTTTTTTAAAGTGGCTACTCTTCTAACATTTGCAACTACAGGCCCATTTTCTGTTCTTTCACCTCTGTCCTTGAGAGAACAGTGTCCAGTCAGCTTGTTTCATATCTTGAATAATATGAAATGCGGTGTCCCCAACAGCATGGATTTCATTAAAAACAGAACCAGTACAGCACTAATTGAGTATTCCAATGTTGTCCTTGAGGCCATTGACAATGGAGACAAGGTTAGCACCACCTGTATCAACTTAACAAAAGCCTTTGACTTGGTCAATCATAAGCTCCTTCTCTATAAACTCTGTGGCCTAGGCCTGTCACAAGACAGTCACCTGGTTCCAGCGTTATCTCACTAATCGCACTTGATGCATTAATCAATCAATCGATTTTATTTTATAATGGAAAGTATGTGAGCAAAAATGCCCATTTTCACAAATGTCCAGTTGTGCATGAAATTACAAAGATACAAGAGAAACCATATACAGTATACATCGAACATAAAGGCTGAGATTACATCTTATAAACAGTAACTTATTTACAGACATGAGAGAACAAAAGTGCAAGTTAAAATAAAAAAAAATATTTACAGGACATAATTTACAAGAGTGCGGAGTCATTTGCATACACAGGATAACAAAAAGAAATAAAGTGAAAGGAAAACGAGAGGGGGAGGAGGTGGAGGGAAAGAGGGTGGAGTCAAGGGTCGAGAATGAGGGAGAGACAGCAGGGGAGAAAAGGGATAGAGTTGGAAAAGGGGGGGTTAAAAGCAGAGTTAGATTTAGCCAGTAGTAGAACAAGTGCATTTGAGTTTACTTGGAGGTGACTCTTGAGGGACCTTTGAAAGACATATATGGTGCTGTAGGCATACCTCTCAACCTCGTGCTTCATAAATCAGGGACAAGGCTTAAAAATCAGGTACAAAGACCCAAAATCAGGGATACATCATAAAAACTGCTTACAATACCCACTTGTCAGTCATAAAAACACACATTTTATGATGGATACAGGAAAATTTTGAGGCAAAATCAGGGAGAGTTAAGAGGTATGGCTGCAGCCAGGGTAGTCCAGTGGGAGCAAGTTGTACGTGTTTTGTGCAAGTGTGGAGTGGAAGAATGGGATGCTGAAAACATTGCTAGGGGCTCCTCTGGTTAGGCAGGCAGGAGCAGCTTTGGGGAACAGAGATGTCATGCTCAGTAGTAGTTTATTCAGGTGAACTTTAGGGAGGAAAGAGATTTTTGAGGGTGAAACACCCCTTAAGAGGATGCCATCCCATAACTTTGTATAGGGTGCAGTGGTGCATTCTCCAGGGAAGTCCAGTGACACAACAGATGATGATATTGTAGCTAGATGTAAGTTTGAGGAAGAGTTGAAAAGTGACCGTTGGGGGAGGGCATGTACAATGGATCCATAGTCCTGGAGGGGTATGAGAATGGAGCTTGCTAGGCGGAGTCTAGATTTAGGGATTATACATTTGCAGATCCTGTAAAGAAGCCCCAGTCTAATGTGAACCTTATTAATGACATTAATGACGTGAAGGTTGAAGGACAGATGGGGATTAAGCAGAAGACAGAGGTATTTGAATTCAGAGACTTCCTCTATGCAATTTCCATGGTTGTTGAAGAGGGTTTGCTTTGGGTTGCAAGTTTTCTTGGGACTGGAGAAAACCATGTATTTCATTTTTTTTTAGAGTTTCGTACCATGCCTTTATCGGAGAACCATGAATGCAGATTCTGGAAGTCAGATTGTAAGGGGGCAAGCATATCATCCGTGTTACTGTTGCTGCAGTCCAGTGCAGCATTGTCCACATAAAGGACCATATTGGTGGTGTTACAGACTTCTGGAAGCTTATTGATGAAAAGGGTGAAAAGGAGGGGGCCCAGGATAAAGCCCTGGGGAACCCGTATTTAATAGGGTAATTAGAAGAGAGCTGTCCATCGATTGAGGTCATTTGAGTTCTGTGGGAGAGAGTTCCCAACACATTTAACTGTGTTATTAGAGAAATAGAGGTCAGATAGGGTTTTCAATAGGATATCGTGGTTGGCAAGATCAAAAGCTTTAGTCAGGTCCATGAAAACCGAATCTGTGTAGAGGCCTTTGTATATGGCTCCATAGATATCTCTGGTGAAACTAACTAAGGTGGTCTCAGTGCTATGAGCGGCTCTGAAACCAAGTTGGGCCTCTGTGAGGATATTATTGCTGTTAAGAAAGGAGGCGACTTGAGAATGCACTACTTTTTCTAGTATCTTGGAGAGGGGGACAAGTAGAGAAATAGGCCTGTAGTTTTCTACCTTGTTCTTTGAGCCTGACTTGAACAGAGGTTTGACTATGGCCATTTTCCAGATGCGAGGGAAGGTGCCAGTGCAGAGGGAGAGATTTATGATATCAGTTGGGGGACCACCACAAGTGGGGCAATGGCAAGCTGAAGACTTTTGATATCGGTCTCATCAGCCCCTTTACTGGATCTGGGGTTATTTGACCGGATTAGCTTAACGGTGTCAGAGGGTGACAATGCCCGGAAGTAGAAACTGGGAATGAAAACTGAGTGTGGAATGGTGGGAGAGTGGGATGGTGTTTTAGCTGAGCCTGGGGAGGGGGAGAGGGAGGGTTTGTGTATACGAACATACAAATCTGCCAGCAGATACAGGCCACTTAGTCTATCAAGTCTGCTTGATTGCGCAGCTAGCAACCCTTATACTGCAGCTGTCCTTCCCCCCAACCAGTGACCGACCCTCCCCGCCTTGTCCCATCCCCTTTTAAAACTGTCCACTGTCCTACATGATAGCACCTCTCCAGCAGAATGTTCCACATAGACACCACCCTTTCCAAGAAAAAGTGCCTCCTCATTTCCCTCACAAATCGTCCCCTCTGTAATCGCAGTGCATGCCCCCTCGTGTCCCTCCCCCCAACTTAAATATCCCCTCCATGCCAGTCTTGTTTACACCCTTCACATATTTAAAGATCTGATTCTTATCACCCCATCCCTTCTGTCCTCCAGGGAGTACATGTTAAGCTCCCTCAACTTCTCCTCATAGGGCTTGTCTTACAGCCCCTGGATCATCTTTGTCGCTCTGCGCTGCACCCACTCCAGTAATCTAACATCATTCTTCGAGTATGAGCACCAGTACTGCATGCAGTACTCCAGGTGTGGCCTCACCAATAACCTGTACAGAGGTAGGATCACGGCCCCTTTCCTGGAGGTGATTCCTCTAGCAATACACCCCAGCATCCTGATGCTTTATCTGCTGCCTTCCTGCACTGTGCTCTGTTGTTCATTTGCCCCATTATTATCACCCCAAGATCCTTTTCTTCCCCATTAGTGGCTAACTGTATCCCTCCCATCTGATAACACCTTTTTGGGTTCCTTGCTTCGAAATGCATTACTTTGCAGTGCTTAGCATTGAACCCTAACTGCCAAGTATCTGACCAGTCCTCCAGTTTAGCCAGATCATCCTGCAACCCCAGCCACCCTTCTGCGTCATCCACCACAGCTCCAATCTTGGTGTCATCTGCAAACAAACTGATCTTGTTCTTAATGCCATGTGAGATGTCTACTGTGAAGATGCCAAACACCACCGGACCCAGTACTGAGCCTTGTGGTACCCCACTCTTTACAGTCCCTGGTGATGAGAGGCCCCCCCAGTCACTACCCTCTGATGTCTGCCCTGCTGCCAGTTCACCAGCTTTGTCCTTGCCCTCAGGTATAACAACTTATTAACCAGTTTCCCATGTGGCACTGAATCAAATGCCTTGCTGAAGTCCAGATACAGGACATCCACTGCATGACTCTTATTTATTTTTAAAATTTGATAACCAGGAAAGGCACCATGAACAGAAACTCGTTTCCAGCTGTGACCCGGGGACAGGGGTACAAAACAGGGGATAAATAAAAAATAAGTTACATGGTAATAATAGTGTACATAAAAGCAGATTGTACAAATGACAAATACATGGCCCTTGTCCAGTTCCCTAGTCACCCAGTCGTAAAAGTCTTACCAGGCTGATCTGTCAGGATCTACCAGAGACAAACCCATGTTGCTTTCCTTCCTGGAGTCCATTACCTTCCAGAAATAGAAAGGTAACCAGCATCTCCTTCCGGATCATCTCCATTAACTTCCCCACAAAGAATGTGAGTCTTACTGGTCTATAGTTGCCCTGGTTCATCCTTGGGACCGTTTTTGTGGAGGGGCACCATGTGAACCATCCTCCAGTCCAGTGGTACGCTCCCTGTATCCAGGGAGGTATTGAATAGATCTGCTAGTGGCTCTGCCAGGACCTCTGCCAATTCTTTCAGTACCCTGGGGTGTATGCCATCTGATCCTGGCACCTTGTTCAGCCTCAGTGTCCTTAGACCTTCTAGTACCCTGCCTGCAGTGATTTTCTCATCAGTCACCCCCTCCTCCCCGTATCTACCCTCCCCAACCCCCGAGGTAGTGGTCTGCCCTTCTCCTTAGTAAATACAGAACAGAAGTATTCATTTAATGTTTCTGCCTGCTCTGCCCACTCCCTATCCTTCCTGGGCCTTACTATTTGATCCCTGCAGATCCTTCTCTCCCTTATGTACTTGAAGAAGTCCTTCTCTCCATTCTTGATTCTCTGTGCCAGTCCAAGCTCTCTGGAGGCCTTGGCGTCCCTGAATGCTCCAGTCACCTTCTTTGTATTCTTCAGATACTCCTCTCTGTCCTCCCCCCTCTTGGATCTCTTGAACCTCCTTAAGGCTGCCCTTTTTGCCCTCACCTTTTCCAAGACCTTCCTGATTAACCAGCTTGGTTTCTTGGCTCTAGCCTTTTTGCTTTGTGTTTTGGTGCATCATCTATTGGCCTCTGCTATCTCTATCTTGATGATTTCCCATTTCTGGTTAGCATCTATGTGCGGATTGGTTCTGGCCAGGTACTCCATTGCTATCCCTCCCCCCCATCCTCCCAAAGTCAGCTTGCCTGAGGTCCAACACCCTGGTTCCTGTTTCTACAGCTTCCTTGCCCATGCTGAGTGTGAACCACACAGATTGGTGGTCACTCCCTGCAAGAGGATCCTCCACCCGTAGCTCTCTTACAAACTCCCCATTAGCCAGTACAAGGTCCAGAGTGTTGCCCACACTGGTTGGCATGTTAACCATCTGTACCAGGAAGCTGTCCTGGAAGGCCTCCAGGAGAGCCTGCTCCCTTGTGCTTGAAGTGGCTGGGGTGCTCCAGTCTACTCCTGGTAGATTGAAGTCCCCCACAATCATGGTGTTACCCTTCCTGCTGACCCTCCTTACCTGGACCGCCAGTTCTCTGTCAAAGTCCTCTGCCTGAGATGGTGGCCTGTACACCACTCCCATCCTGAATGTCTTGTTTTTGGAGTCCTGGATTTGCATCCATAATGCCTCTGTTTTACCCTCCACCTCCTCTTTTCTGGCACACCTTCTCTCCTCCCTCACACAAATCGCCACCTCACCTCCTTTCCTTTTGTCCCTATCCTTGCAGAATAACCTATACCCTGGGATCACCAGGTCCCAGTCATGGTATTGTGTGGCCCACGTTTCAGTGATGGCAGCAATGTCCACCTCCCCCTCCCCCTCCCTCATGAGAGCCTGCAACTCTGCGGATTTGTTCCCCAGGCTATTTGCATTCAAGGAGACTACGCTCCAATAAATGTCCTTCTCATCCCTCCCCTTTTTAACACTCTTTTTAACCACTCTGCATGAGCACTGCCTAATACTATCTTTACTGGTAGGAGGGGTGAGCTTGTTAGGCTTCCCTATCGGGACACCCTGCTTGGCTACTGCCCACTTGCCTCTCCCCGTGCCTACTTTAAATCCACCCTGGTTGCTATGTATTCCCCCCACCTCCATTTCAATACCCCATGTCCCTCCTTGCTCAAGTGTAACCTATCCTCATTGAAAAGGGTGCTGTTTTCCCAAGTCCTCCCCCATCCTCCCTCCAGCCCATACCCTTTGGTATGTCACCAGGCTCCCAGCCACGTGTTAAACTCCTCTATTCTCATTTTCCTCTCAGCACTTGCTCTGGGTAGTGGGAGTACTTCTGAGAAGGCCACTGAGCTCCTTGCCTCCTCACGCAACTTCCTCAGCTCCTCGAACCTCTCCTGTACCACCTCAGCTGTGTTACCCTCCAAGTCATTTGTTCCCAAGTGTACCATGACATCAGAGTTCTCCCTTCCCCTCTTTGCATACTTAAGAATAGACTGTCCTGCCCTGCCTGCTGTCTTTCTTGGTATGCACTCCACCCATATGTGACTATGCCGCTTACCTTTACTTCCCCATCTGACCCCTTTCATTTTATATATTTTTTTTATTTATTAGAATTCGGAAGTATACCTTAGAGCCGGGGCTCTTTTACAAAGGTTCCACATCAAAATAACAATATCAGGTAGACAGGAACATAACAGCAATACATTACATACAGTAAGCACAAGTACAGTCAGCTGGCGTTGTCAAGTTTGTTAGGCAGCTAATTAGGTAGTAGAACAGTACACCTTCCCTCCCTCCCTCTCCTATGATGTTTCCCCTTGCCTCCGCTCCCCTGCACTTATGGGTACATCCTCCCCAGTCTTAGGATTCTCCCGCATGCCCTTATCTTGTTTGTTCAATTACTGTTATTGAAAATTGCTTGTTTTGTCCAGTATTGGATACAGACACCCATGTCCTACTGATCATTCTGCATTTACTACCCCGTATTTTGTTACTGATGTATTGTTTCCTTTGGATCTTTGTTAATTGCTCTACTGTGCTTTGTAACCTTGCTTAAACTTACTCCTGTGCCACTGTATGTGGCCCAAGTCGTGCCTGAAAACAGTCCCTGGGATCAGTGCACCTACCTGGTTATCAAAGTCTTAAATAAATAAACAATGCCTAAGGAAGTTACTGAAGGAGATTACTGGTATAGAGAGCAGCATTGGATTCATGGAAACGGGGGAGATGGATTGCAGCTCACTGACTTTGTCGAGGTGAGGGTGAGTGGGGATAGGAGGGAGGGGAAGAGAGGAGATTACGGGTAGGACAGCAAATAGAGTGAGGGGAGGTAAGTGCTAAAGGGAAGTAGGAGGAGGTAGGAGGGGATAGAGAAAGCTGAGGTGAGAATGAGAAGGGGGAAGGTAAGTGTGTGGTAGGGGGTAAGGGGTAAGGCAAGGGAAAGCAAAATTTATTTAAAAATGCCCAATCCTGGAGGCTTTGGGCACAGCACAAATAAACACATCTTCAGAAATAGATACAGAAATCATTAAAAACACAAAATAGTAACGCATCATATAAACATTTACAAACAAATCAGATCAATAAATTAGTAATTTAATCCAGAAAAGCCTGAGCAAATAGGAGGGCCTTAAGGCGGCCTTTGAATACCTCCAAAGTAGGAGCCCCCTTAACCCCGAGGGGCAGCGAATTCCACAGGATAGGGGCAGCAACACTAAAAGCCCTGTCACCAGCCGATTTCAACCTCGTCCTTGGAATCGCTAGGGGGGCCTCCACAGGAGGAATGGAGGGAGCGAACAGAGAGAGCAGGTACAAGAAGGTCTGACAGATAACCAGGGTCCTGACTGTGTAGGGCCTTATAGGTGAGAAGATCCACCTTAAAGAGGATCCTCCACCTAACTGGCAGCCAGTGCAGCTCACGCAACGCCGGTTTAATATGGCAGAATTTTGGCTGCCCAGTAGGTAACCAGGCAGCTGCATTCTGCACTAGCTGCTGTCTGCAGAGAGATCCTCCCGCAACCCTGAGGTAGAGCACATTACAGTAGTCAAGCCTTGATGTAACTAAGGCATGGATCAAAGTGGGGAGGTCCAGAGGCAGAATAAGGGGCTTTATCCTGGTGACATATCTGAGATGGATAAAACAGGAGCAGACAGTGAAGGATATCTGCGCCTCCACAGTCAAACTCCTTTCCAGAATGACACCAAGATTTCACACCCTAGAGGAGGTCTTCAATGAAACAGATCCCAGAACAAGTCCAGTGTCTGATTCAGAGGCCATCCTATCACGCACTCTGTTTGACTCCACCACCAATACCTCCGTCTTATTGGGGTTCAGTCACAGCCAGCTAGAGGCCATCCAGTTGTTGATCTCAGCAAGGCAGCTGTTTAGCACATCTACCACATTGGATGTTCCTGGGGCAAAGTAAAAGTATAGCTGGGGTATCATCAGCATGGCAATGAAAACCCAAGCCATACTTCCTAATGAGCCCTTTTGGGGTAGTATGTACACTGCGAACAACATTGGGGCTAGTACCGATCCCTGAGGAACTCCACAAGATAGGAGGCTTGGTTGGAGGAAAAATTCCCCATCACAACCTATTGCCTCCTGTTGGTTAAAAAGGACTCAAACCAGCTGATGACAGTGCCGGTGAGTCCACGGAATTCCCTAAGGTGGCCAAGCAACACACAATGGTCCACAGTGTCAAATGCTGAGGAGAGATCCAGGAAAACAAGAATTGTCTTATCTCCTCAATCTCTCGCCCTGAAGACATCATTCAGCACCTGAACAAGTGTGGTTTCTGTGCTATGTCTCGCCCACAACCCCGACTGGAAAGGTTTGTACAACTCATGAGTCACAAGATGCTCCTCCAACTGAAACGCCACTACCTTCCTCAAAAAGGGAAGATTAGAGGTAGGTTGGTAATTTGCCCTGACCTCTGGGTCCAACGATGGTTTCTTTAAGAATGGTCTCACCAATGCCTCCTTCAAGGCATCAGGGAAAACCCCCTCAGACAAGGAGCACCGGACAATCAGAGCAAACACCTGGCCAGCGGTGTCTATGCATCTCATCAAGAAACACGTCGGCACTGGATCCAGTCTGCAAAAAGGTGTGATTCAGATTGGTCGCCACCCCAGTGACCTCACTTACCTCCACTGGTCTGAGCACCCCCCAACCAGGCAGAGTGCACTCAGAACACTTCTGGTGACCACTGCCAGCTGTACCATTGCTGACTGGAGAAACTCCCTGCCGGATACCGGGCACTCTGTTTGAGAAGAACCGAGCAAACTCTTCACATTCAGCATTAGAAAAAATCTTCTTTGGCTGCAGACAAGCAGGATGAAGTAGCCTGTCCACAGTTCAAAAAAGTATACCTGGTCGGTTCTTCCCAGCAGCAATCTCCCTGGACAGGAATACTGCCTTCTTATGGTTGATTGTCCCCTGGTATGTATTATAGTGCACATGCAGGGCCAGTTTGTCCTCCTCCAGGCTTTGTCTTTCTCCAGCAGCGCTCCAACCTCCGACCCTTTCTCTTCATCTCCCTGAGAACGCCATCGTACCATGAGGACCTCAGGTAGGAAGATTTGGGTCATACACGGACAGGTGCGAGGTAGTCAGTGGTGTCGGATAGCACCTTATTATAAGTGCCTACCCCAGCACCAATGCCTCCAGTGCATGCATCACCCCTACTAGATAGATTGGCTGCCACCAAGAAACCCTCCGGGATCAATCACGGCAAAGGACGACAGCTCATCATCTCTGTAGGGAGAGGGCATCTGGTAGGAGCCCCAAACATGAACTGCCCCGTGCAGTGATCGGACCATGCCATCTGATCAATCTTGAGATTATCTATCTCAAACCCGAGTGAGTACACCAGGTCCAACATGTGGCCGCCCTGGTGTGTTGCGGCAGAAACAACTTGTGACAGGCCCAGTGATGACATAATCTGGAGGAGGCTATGACCAGGCCAAGAAGATTCGTCATCAGCCCAAACACTGAAATCCCCCAGAACAATACATCTGGGGGCTTCCAGTGTTTCACCAATGACGAATCCGGCAACCTCCTGCAGGAAAAATACTGCATGTCCTGACTGCGAAAGGATGTCATAAATGTGTTTATAAGGTGAGAAAAAACACAATGCATACTGTTTCATTTAAATATGACTTTTTCATTTTGCTAATCAATTTGATCCTCCTGCTACACATAGAAACATAAAAAAATAGACTTTGACGGCAGATAAGGACCACTTGGCCCACCCAGTCTGCCCATTTCCCTACCTACTGGATAAGCTGCAGATTCTAGTTAACCAACAGCCTACTTCCTGCAACCCTCCACTATACTTGCCTCATGTCTGTCCCATGCATGTTTGAACTCCCCCACTGTTTTAGACCCAACAACCTCCTCAGGAAGGCTGTTCCATGTATCCACCACTCTCTGTGAAAACAAAAATTTCCTCACATTACCCCTGAGCCGTCCCCCCTCTATCTTTAAATTGTACCCCCTTGTTCTTACACATCTCTTTTTCTGAAAGATGCTACCCTCCTGGACTTTGTTGATTCCCTTGAGGTACTTGAACGTTTCTATTATGTCCCTCCGTCCCTCCTTTCATCAAGAGTATACATATTAAGCTCTCTCAGTCTCTCTTCATATGGTTTCTGCTGCAGACCCTGCACCATTTTAGTTGCCATCCTCCGGACTGCTTCCATCCTGTCTATGTCCTTGCGTAGATGAGGTCTCCAAAACTGCACACAGTACTCCAGATGGGGTCTCACCAACTGTCTGTATAGAGGCATAACCACTTCCCTTTTTCTACTTGTGATGCCCCTTCCTATGCATCCCAGTATCCCCCTGGCTCTCCTTACTGACTTTTCGCATTCCTTACCCACCTTTAGGTCATCTGATATGACTACCCCCAGGTCTCTTTCCATTTTTGTTGTTGTTAGTACCTCCCCTGCTATTGTGTACTCTTCTCCTGGGTTTTTGTTTCCCAGGTGCATTACTTTGCATTTCTTTGCATTGAATCTAAGTTGCCATATGTCTGACCATTCCTCCAACCTTGCCAAGTCCCTTCTCATCCTTTCTACCTCCCCTTGTGTATCAACTCTGTTACAGATCTGTGTGTCATCTGCAAAGAGGCATACCTTTCCTTCCAGACCCTCTGCAATGTCAAGTTTATTTCCAAATTATGACCATACTAACATATCACTACATGTTACTGTTCATAATTATATTTCCTACTGCAAATAAGACTGAAATAACCCCCCTTCCAAGCCAGCACCAATAATAAAAACAACCCACCTCACCCCAACAATGAAAGGCGAGGGAGTGTCATAATGGTAGAAGTACGGGGGTGGGGAGATTGTGTAGGAAGGTTGTAGTAACTGGGGAGTAGTCAAGGTTTATAACGTGGACATTATGCAATGGGGGTAGGGTATAACTAAGACCCTGCCTCCCATTTATGTTTTAGCCGCAGCGCCTTCCCAGCTTCCAGGTCCCAGTTCTGAATCTTCACTCCACCTTGCCTATTTGCAACACCTTCTGTCCCCTTACTTCCTCCTCCACCACTTCCCTCATCCTGACCCCCACCCCCCACCGCATCTCTTATCTGACTTGTCTGCCCCTCTGCGCTCCCTGCTTCAGCACTTTCCTTCCCATCCCCACTTAGTCTTTTCTCTCCTTCTTCCTCCACCACTTCTGTCCCCCAGTCCCCTAGCTCTTTCCCTCTTCCCATTTCCCCCCATATCTCTTGTCGTCTACATCTGCCAAACTGCTGCCCTCTGGGTTATCAGTTCTCCTCCTTCCTCCTGTCCCATCCCTGAGAGCCTCTCCCACATCATCATCCATTTTAACCAGCACTGAGAACCTAAGGATTGACTCCCTTACTCTGCCTTGGACTACCCCATCATACTGTTACGAGACTTCCAATTGCTGCCAGCACTGTGGCCATTTCTGCCCATATTCCCAACCCTCTTCCATCCCCCTGCTGCTGTACTCCTGGCTTCCTTTAGAGGTGGCACTTCTGGTCCAGTTACCCTACTCCACTCCACTACCCTTGGTTTGGGATGTCTGATGCCCTCATCGGCTGTCCTACATGCCCCAGGTCCTGAATGGTTCCCCCACACTGCCCACATGCCTTTCCTTAGTTCCCCCCTTAACCTGCTAATCTCTGCTCTAAGCTGTTAAAGCTGCCTGCACACCAGGCAGTCCCATTCTCCATGCCACCTCCAAAAAATAGCTGCCCTGCAGCCTATTACTCTCCCCATTTCCCTACTTACCATCCGGTTTCCCCCTGCTTCCCCCCCCTCATTGAAGGCTGCCTGCTCAATCTCCTTGGCCCCTCCCACTTTCTAGGTATATCCATGGTATTTCGGTCACCCCCTCTTTCTTCCTTTTAACTACTTGTGTTCTTGTCTACATCCCCTTTTATTCTATTTATCTATATATTTTTTCCTTGCTTATTTTATTGTTTTACCTTATTCTCCTCTGAGTCCAAGGGATGCTGAGGGCTCCTTATGGCTGCACCTAGGTGTGATTGTCCGCCAATGACAATATAGCCCCACCCCAATAAGTGTGGTTGGGGATGGGGAGGGTGGATTGGGCCTACCCTGACTCCCGTGAGAGTCAGTCAGCCCCTCGAGAGCACCTCAGCCCCTATTCTTAGCCCTTCAAGTCCACCCAATGCCCCACACAGAGACTTCTCAAAATGGCATAAGAGCCTGTATTCTACATCCCTCGTATACTGCCCCTTACCTCAAGTACCCTTCCTCAAACAGGGCATGACCCCTTTAGCTGATGTTAGTCGAACTACTGGCAGGGGCTCCAGAGAACTGTCCCCTGTAGTAGCTTTCTGGATGAAAAAAATGGAGAAAGAGAAGAAAGCAAGCAAAAAAAGAAACGGTCGATTGTCAGTAAGGTTCAAAGAAAAACAAAATGCAGGGTAGTTCCCTCAAATCCCTTCTCACCCCTCCAGATATCCTCTGCTGTGCTCTCTGGTCCTCCTTTCCCATTGCACACACCTCAATGCCGGATCCTCTGGACACTGTCTCATCCAATACTACTTTCCCTCCGGTCTCCTCTCCAGCAATACTCCTGAAAAGCACTCCAAACACCAGCGAGCACCCCTGCCATGGCGATCCCACTCATTTGTGAGTGCGCCACACCACATGCCCCATGGGCCTGCAATCCACACACACCCTCCCACACTCCTGGCTCAGCCCTGATCTGTATTTGTCTAAATCCCTGAAAAATGAGTTAAATATGTTAGCCACATCTGAGGGGTCGCTTGTGAGCTTGTCCTCATGCAAGAGGGTGATGGGTTCAGCTTTCCTGTCCCTTGAGGAAGTATTTTTTTCACAGAGAAGGGTAGTGGATGCATGGAAGAGCATTCCTGAGGAGGTTATGGGGTCTAAAACTGTGGGAGAATTCAAGAATGCATGGGACAGACATAGGGCAATTCTTGTGGGGGGTAGGAAGAAATAGGCTGTTGGTTAACTAGGATCTGCGGCCTATCCTGTAGGTAGGGAAATGGGCAGACTAGGTGGGCCAAGCGGTCCTTATCTGCCATCAAAGTCTATGTTTCTGTGTTTCTGAGGAGGTTATTCAGGGTACCCAGAGTTGTCTGGGATTAGTTTTTCTCCCAGCTGTTTACTGTGGAGAAAACTGACCTGAGCTGACCTGACAGCTGCTTTGCACTTCTGCAGAGTTTTGTGCAGTGTTAATTGGGCAGGGTCCTTGTGCTTCATGTGTTTGGTCCAGGACCTGTCCCTCTGTCTTATTAATTTGAGGATGTCAGAGGTGACCCTTTCGCAAATGTGACCCACGGATACTAATCTTTTTGAGAGGGGACAAATTTGTTGCACGCCCCATTGAAGATAGCTGAGAAATTATCAATGACGGCATCGATGTTGTCCATGGTTGAGGTGAATGACCAGTCAATCTTGTGAAAGGCTTGGGTGATGTCCTAAAGTATGTTGTTTAAATGTCTAGAGTAAATGAAATTACGAATGGGTTTGGGGATATGTGCAGTCCAGTGGCAAGAAGTGGCACAGTGGTCGCTTATGCAGTCTAGCAAGGTCCTGGCTTCAGAGATTCTGGAAGGGTTAGAAACAATGGTCCAGTCAATGACGGACTAAGATCTTGTTTTATAGTTAGTCCTTGTCATGGTGGTGATGAGATGGTGTAACCCTAGGCCCGAGCCAAGGGATTGCAGTATCGGATTGACTGGAGGTTGAGTTGATATTGAAATCCCCAAGTAGAATCCAGATGCATCCTTGTCAGACATTAATTGTTTAATTAGTATTTTGGAAAGGCCTTTGAGCGTGAGCTCTTTTACAGAGGTTCCATGTCAGGGTGGACAATAAGACAATACACATATTCAGTGGTTACAGAGGCCTGATCATTAGGCATTAAAGAGCGATTACATGACAATTAGTCAAATAGGAGAAAAAAAACTGAGCAGTTGTAATTGAATACTAAACTATTTCTAATCGGTTGCCCTAGGCGAGAGACTGGGTAACAGTGAAACAAGGGGGATTGGGTTTGAAACCAACCGTAGAGAGCGAGAGGTGGGGATAGTGAAATGGGGGCTGTGATGGGGAGCAGCTTCGAGAGGCTTTGTTGAGTTTGGTGTGTGTGTGTTTTTGGGGGTTGGGAGGGCAGTACCAAGTGCGTTTAAAGAGGACTGATAGCTTACTTAAGCCCTTGGCTGGGCTGGAATGGAGGCAGGGTTTTCTAGGTAGCCCTGCTGGGTGTTACCTTGAGGGTAGGCCTGTCTATCAAGTGAGGTCTGAGAAGCAGGTGCATTTTGAGTTTGACATTAGGTGCTGTTCGAGGCCTACTTTGAATTGAGACAGGCTGTTGTTTGTTTGTAATTTCATCGGGAGTTCATTTATCCAGAGGGGGGCCCGATAGGAGAAAGCACGTTGCCCTAGTGAGGTTCGTCGGAATGGTATGGACAGTGCTCCATTCTTCCTCCATCTGGTGATGTGTGTTGGAGAGAATCCTCAAGTAGGTTTCCTATACAGGGTGGTTTTTTTCTGAGGAGTGCCTTTTTTCCCAGGAGGCAAGTTTGGTATTTGATCCTGTCTTTTAGGTGAAACCAGTTTGTACACTCATACAGGGTGCAAGTATGAGTGTAGTGATCTGCACACAGGGTGAGGCGGCATGCCTTATTGAGTGCAATTTGGACCCTTTTGAGCACTGTATCAGTAGCCGCTCCATAGACCACCAGCCCATAGTCTATCGTGGAGAGTATGGAGCTGGAGACTGAGATTCGGACTGCTTCCGGGGAGAGGGATTTCTTATGCCTATGGAGGACCCAGATCTTTGTGTTTACCACTTTGACAAGGAGTCTGTGTGGTGCATATAAGTGAGAGAGTCATCAATGGTGACTCCAAGGTACTTGAACAAGTGCAACTGGTCAATCTGCTCTCCAGCTTTGTTGGTGATTATGAGAGGAGCATGCTTGTGTTTGTTGTAGGAGCTTAATTGTAGCATGGCCTTGGTTTTCTTGTCATTTAGTAGCAGCTTTTGCCTACTGAACCAGACCTTGAGTTTATTGAAAGAGTTCTGTAGTTCTGTTTGTAGGGCAACCTGAGAGGTGCTGCTGCTCAGCAGCACGGCATCGTCCGCATACAGAATAAGTTTGGTGTCACAGGCTGTGGGTAGGTCATTTACAAAGAGGCTGAAAAGCAGGGGCCCTAGAATTGATCCTTGAGGGACTCCTAGGAGTACATCTCTGGAGCTGGATAAAGGATTAGGAATATATCCATTAGTGTTCCCCAGGGCTCCATTCTGGGCTCCCTACTATTTGGCTTATTCATAAACCACCTGACTGATGCCTGTCAGTCTGCAAATGCACTTCTGTTAGCAGACAATGCTGTTATCTATTCCAAGAACCCAAACCTTGGCAGCTGTACCTCCATCCTCCAGGGTAATTTTGAGGCCCTTGAAAAAGGGTTCTCCTGAAACAAACTGGTTCTAAATTACAAAAAACTAAGACAGTGCTCTTTACAAGCCCACAAATGAAGAAAAAGGTACCCCTCCCTTTGTCATTCGCAATGACCTGGGACATACACTTGAACAGATGGAAAACTTTAAATTCTTTAGGGTGATCCTGCACAATACCTTATCTTTTGCTCCCCACATTGACCACTTTGTGTCCATGGTAAACTGAAGATTGGGAGCTTTGTACCATAACTGGGTCAACCTCACTGCTGATGCTAGATGCCCCATAGTGGGAAGCCCAGTACTGTCACTAGTTGGCTATGATCTCCCTATCTGTGCTAGTGCCTGTGACTCAGTTCTCAGCGGAATAAATCTGATTAGTAACAAGGCTTGTTGCTTTGTGCTTGGGACTGATAGGCACATCCATAGCTGCACCTTCTATGCCCAAACAAATTGGTTACCCCTGACTAGCAGAGTTAACTGACAGATATATCTGCTAGCCAAGAAGGTGCTATTGGGCCCAACCCCCAGCCCTAAGTCTCTGCTTCTCGATGCCAGCTCTACAACAGCAGGAGCATGGCTTGGAATGCCTGTAAACTGCCTTTCCGTTGTACTCAGCTGGGCAAGAATTCATTCACAGTTAGGGCCACTGGCTGGTTACATGAGCTGCCTGATACCTTGCCCAGTCTTCCTAAATTTGACCAGTTTAAGAGAGCGCTGTGAGCAACCCTAACAATTCAATGCAGCTGTAACTGCTAATCATCCTATCTAAAGTCCCTCCTGGTAAACTCTTTGAACTGTGTCAGACTGACTCTTGACGCATGTACCAATCTATCTTTATTTATTATTTCTCGGATTACAATACCTTTGAGCGAGAAGCTCATTTACAGAGCTGTTATCCTTATTCTGCACCGAATCTGTCTACCTGCCTTATCATAAAATTGTATTCAATTGATCCAGCCTATTTATTTGTACTTATTTGACTATATTTGTACTTGTTTAACGTCATTCCACTGGAACTCACTTATTGTATTAAGTTACGTTGCTTTACAGTCTCTGTTACTGATGTGCAGCCTTTGTAAAAGAACACTTGTGCACGAAGGTATTCTCTGACATTTTCAATAAATAAATAGAGACTGCCCCACTATCTGCCCACTGCTCTGCCATTGTGTAGTTTTGTTAGAACTATATTTAACTCCTAACAATCTCAGGCATTCAAACCCTGCCCACCCAACCCTGAGAGCCCCCTCGAGTCACCCATAATGGCACCCTTTTCTGGTCAAAGGCAACTTAATGATCCGCTGCCTTTTCCTATCACAGCTAATGTGCTAGACTGCTTGTTCCTCATCCAAGTACTGCTTTCTGGGCCCACATAGTGCCATACTGGGGTATGAGTCTAGCATTTGAGCCCAGCAGTAATAGGAAGCAGTAGAGGATCATCCTTCAGTGCGGAACCAAACAATGTACCAATATGAAAAAAACAACAGAGTGACATGATGAGGCCCTGAGTGACATGCATTTTGTGGCTAAGATATGAAAGGTAGGTTTTTCTTGTTTTTCGAGGGGGCAGAGTGATGTCTAAGAGAAGATCTTACAATACTTTTGAGGGAAGAGGAGGCAGATGATCATTGTACAGTGTTGGACTGGACATGGATAATGACAAATTTAAAATTACAAAGCCACTTTCAAGGCTATTTAGGAAAGTAGTGGGGCTGAGATGGACTTAGGTTGGTTTTATCTGTTTTAAAACCATGACAGGGAGTGTGCTTGCTGGAGCAGAGGGCAATCTGTATTCCATATAGGGTTAAGCACAAGAGGTGGGTGTGGATGGGGCTGGGAGGTTGCCAGCCTGATGAACCAGCGTTGGTGCCTAGAGAAGAAATGTGAATTACAGACAAATAAAGCAAAGGGACAGCTAAGTAGGCAAAATTGTTGGGGCAGGAAAAGAATGAGAGAATACCAGATAGAATGAAGAAATTAAAAAGAAGCAGCCAAGGTAAGAAAAGTAAACAAATAATTACGCAAGGGTGGTGCTTACTTAAAGGACATGAAAACACTCTAATTTGCCCAAAAAAGTATTTCAGAAGATGGCTTCATAGAGACCTAAAGGAGAGGCTGCTGTTTACATTGATTCTAAAACTGTACTTTTGCAGCATTTGAAAAAAAGTAAACAATAGCCTTTCTTTTTCAAAAAGCCTGTCTGTTCCCTAAAATGGCTGCCAAATGTCTACATGGATTAGATCATTAAAGCCAGAAGCAGAGAACTATGCTGCGCTCTGTAGTGATATGTAATTATTTATTTTGTCCTTTGTTTTACAATCTTTCAATGAATATCAAAATCATGACTTAACATGTGTATTATTTTTATAAATACATATGTTAGGCTTTGGTTTTGATTATTTTGTTCAGTTAAACCTTCCAAAATCATGTACTACAAATGCTGGCTGTCTCTGTGCCAGTATGCCAAACACTGCCCTGAAAAATACAACTGGTCAAATACCTGGTGGCCTAGAAATGAGTATGTCCCAATCTCAGTGTCCAAGTTCTGGTCTGGTTCAAAAACCAAAGTAAATACTTTGTTAATATCCTTTTTTAAAAATATCATTCTTCTGTTCCTGTAGTATCCAGATCAATGTCAAAGACTCCCCTCGAGTCCTGAAGCCAGCCAGCACACCCGCCATCATTGCACACTGCTTAGTTACTTACTATACAGTTGTCTGCTTCCGTAGAAGAGATTGCCACTAGTCCATTCTTAGTATTCCTTGACCTTCACAACATCCTTTTCTTCCGGTACTGCAGACATGTTATACGAATTTGCACCCTTGATCATCTTCTCCCTAGGAAAGAGCAAACACCTTTACCAGAATGCTTCCATCCCAGCTGGCATTATTAAATGATGCACGTACACTTCATCATGAATGTCATTTAATAGTGCCAGCTAAGATGGAAGTGTGCCAGTAAAGACATGCATTCTCTCCGAAGGAAAAGATCAGGATGGCGATGAGGCCACCTGATGAAGCCCTTATGTGGGAAAGCGCCAGGGCACCTAAATCACAGTGGTTACAAGCCAGTGTTCATTTGACTCCGAACTGGCTTGTGAAGCCTGTAAAAAAAAAAAAAAAAAATTGTTGGTGAACAACAGTGGTGCTGGTGAATTTTTCATTTCTTCTGAGTTCATACCCCAGCTTTGGAGCGCGAGTACTTTGGTCCTCTTGCATGTGCATAGGGGTGCTAGCCCCATACTCGCACCCTGCCTGGATCCAGAAAGCGCAGCACAGTCTTGTCCTGAATTACCATCATTCTATTATGGACCAGCAGACCCAAGCAGTGTGCGATGACAATGACAGTGGCTGGGGGAGTGGCTTTAACAGATCTGTGCAGTACCGGAGGAAAAAGATGTTGTATGGGTCAAGGGATACTAAGAAAGGGCCGGTGGCAGTCTCTTCTACAGAACCAGCTGAGAACTGGTTGACTGTACAGTAACTAAGCAAAGTGCCATGATGGTGGGCATACTGGCTTGCTTGTGGGGCTCGGGGGAGCATTTGACATTGATCTGGGGAGGGACTACAGGAACAGAAGAATGATATTTAAGAAGAAAAATAATATGTTTTTTTAACCAGGAGAGAGACATTAAGCTGAAGCTTGTTTACAGGTGCGACCTGGGAGCACAGGGAAGTTAAGTGACTTACTCAGGGTCACACAGTATGCAAGTGGGGCCTGTGGGATTCAAACCCAGGTCTCCCAAGTTTGCAGCTCAGAGCTCTAAGCCACTGCATTTTACTGCCTACCAATTAAGAAAGGATATACTTTGGCATTTGGACCCGACCAGAGCTTAGACACAAAGTTCGGGACATATCCTCTAGACCACCAGGTATTTGACCAGTTGTATTTTTCAGGGCTGAGTTTAGGATATTGGTACAGAGACAACCGGCATTTCTAGGGACATGGATATGTTGTTCAATCCACACTTACAGGCAGGTTCCTTGCTGCTTTAAATCTTGCCGGAAGGTCTTCAAGATGGCTCCTCCCACCCACCCGGGTTGTAAAACTCTCAGCTACGCCCCATGACGCCAGATCTTCCTTACCGCTTGGAAGCTCCGGTTCCCTCCTTTGCACTCTGTGTTTTAGGCCTGGATCCAAACTCTTTGGTTAACCCGAAACTAATTTTAAAATTTACAAGACTTTGGTCTTTATCTTCCCTCATGGCTGTGATGGACAAATTGACTCCTGGATTTCGTTGGTGCCCCTGTGGGTAGAAGATGTCCCGGACCGATCCGCACTCCATGTGTGTTTATTGCCTTGGACTTGGCCATGACTCACAGGCTTGTGAGTTGTGCAAATCCTTTTTGGCTTTGGTCTTAGAGGACCGCGCTGCCCAATGGCTGTTGGGGCAACCCGAGAAACGTTATCCACCGGTCAAGTCAAAGGAGGCCCGTTGGGCAGTGTCTGTGGCTGTGGGCTCGGCTGAACAGCTGAAGCAGACGATTGCCCTCAAGGAGGAAGCGGCCCAGGCCGCATTATCATCATCCTTGGTTGAGGCATTTATCCCGCTCTCCTTGGGCTCCTCCTACACAGCTTCTTTCAAGGAGCTTTGCCAATCCCTCTTCACCAAGGGAGAAGGGCCTTCGGGACATTCCTCTCGGTCCAAAAAGGACTCCAAAGGTAAGTCCCACCATCGATGTTCATGGGAGCTGGAGAGGTCCCCTTCCCCAGATAGCCAACACTCTACTTCGGTCAAGGTTGCAGCTAAGGCCGCTGGCTTCATGGTGTCCCCATCAGGTCAGCCCGCCGAGACACCCGTTGATGCAGTTGAGATTTTTCTCAACCTGTCGGACGGGCTGTTGACTGGAGAAGCCGACAACCCTTCTTCACCGGTTCCCCCGGTGGAAACCGAGGACTTGCCTGTGCCTCCTGTGCCAGAGTCCCTGGTTAAGGTCCCTGAATCAAGGGAGGAGCGGGTTTCCCCTGCCCCCCTCTCAGACCCACCCTCGGAAACACTGAAGGTCTCAGTCTCGGTCTCTGACCTCTTCCCGGTCCAGCCAATCCTGCCGACATCGGCAGTCTTGGTCTCGGCACTGTGGAAAGCGGCGGCGCCACTCATCCTCATCTTTGTCCTCTTCAGAGGATAGGCTCTGGCGCAAATTGCGTCGGTGCTGTGAGGATCTAATGTGGCAGCAGCTCCTTTTGACCGGGAATAAGCAGATCCCGTCGCCTTCCCCGGCCATTAAGTGGCTTTCACCAGAGCGGCCGAAACAACCACTCGTCAAGGAGCCAAAGCCAGCACCGTTTGTTCGGCTGAAACCAGCTGCGCCACCCATTGTGGTGGAACCCCGACCTCCACAACCTAAAACTGGGGCCCCGACCAAGGATTCTCGGTCGAGTCAGGGCTTGCCCCATCGGTTGTCGGTCACCATCACTCCCGATCGACCTCGGCAGGTGGAGGGTGGCTCAGGCCCTTGGCAGCTGTTTGCAGACTCCTCGGAGTCTGATGACGATGACTCCTTGTTCTCCAGGCCGCTTGACCTGGAGTCCACCGGGGGTCAGTCAGTGGACGAGAGGCCATCCTCGTTTCTTGGAATGCTTCGACTCATCTCAAAGTCCACTGGGATGAAGCTCAGAACCAGTTTCAAAATGGGCCAGGTATCTCCTCACAGAGATACTGGACCGAGGGGATTCCCCCACAGAGGCCTTCCTGGTGGCCGAAGCCATTGTTGGCCCGGCCCTGGAGCTATGTTGCGGCCAGCTTCTTGTCCAGCACCTTCGGCCAGGATGGCTCGGAAGTATGCTGTTCCCACTGGTTCACTCTCTGGTTTCTCGGAGCATCCCTCCGCGGAGGGGCTAGTGACCGACTGCATTTTCCGGCGTTCTGGGAATGCTCGGGATGTGGACAAGCCACCGATAAGGAGTCCAAGAAACTGGACTACTCCAGGTGGAAAGTCTATGCGGTTTCCTCGCTAGGCCTTTGTCAGGCCAGCTCGGCCGTTCTGATGGCACACTTTTCACACGCCCTTTTGGGCTCTCTGGTTGAGGTGATTCCTCATCTCCTGGCTGACGTTCAGGCGACAGTCAAGCAGGTGCGGGATCAGGGAAGGGCGGTGGCCAAGCAGCAGCTCAGACTTCCCCTGGACGCCGGCTGACCCGTGTGCCGGTCAATGTGACATAGTGGCCATCGACGCGGAAAGCTTGGCTGCAGATCTCTACCTTTAAGGCAGATACCCAGCACAAGCTGGCAGACATTCCCTTCTTGGATACCAACTTGTTCGGTCCCAGGGTGGAGGGTCATCTGCAAAGGATCGAGAAGTCCAACGCCACCTTGGATTCGGTCATGTCTGCCCAGAAGAACAGAGGCTGCCAGCAGCAGCGTAAGCTCTTTCGGCCTTCAGCCCCTGCAGTACATCCAGCCCAGTAACACCAGCATCAGGGCCAGCAGGCTCGCACTTGGCACCCCAAAGTCAAGCCTGCTGCTTCCTCCGACAGGAAGCTGAGAGGGAAAGGTCCAGGAGGCTTCTCGGCTGGTCCTTCCTCCAAGCCTGCCCAGTGACGGGTTGAGGGGTGTCGCAGCCAACTTTGTCACTCCTCCCCGGGTTCCCCCTGTGGGGGGACGGCTCTGCCACTTCCTTTCCACCTGGTCCAATGTCACTACAGACCGCTGGGTGCTAGAAGTGGTAGGAAAGAGTCTGCCTCTGGAATTCGAGCAGTCCCCACCCTATCGAGCCGTTGCCCCATGGGGGGCTACGGGGTCCGCAGCCTCTCTGTCGGCTCGCCGAGCCGATATTGCCCTGTTCCTCCAGAAGGAGGTGATCAGGGAGGTGGCGGATCCTCCACCAGACCCAGGGTTTATGTCTAGGTACTTCCTGGTCCCAAAACAGATGGGGGACTGGCACCCCATTCTAGACCTACACGACCAGAACTAGTTCCTAAGGTCTCATACCTTCAGAATGGTCACTCTGGCTCAGATCATTCCATCCTTGGAACGAGGCGTGTGGTTCTACTCTGTGGACCTCCAGGACTTGTTCTTTCACGTTCCAATCCATCCGTCTCTCCAGCGATTCCTCCACTTCAGGGCAGTGGGATCCCTTTACGAGTTCTGGGCCATGCCCTTCCGGCCTCTCTTCAGCTCTCAGGGTCTTCACCAAATGCATGGCAGTGGTGACAGCATTCCTGCAGCGCTGAAGGGTCCGGTTGTACCCTTACCTGGATGATTGGCTGATTGCAGCCCCCTCCAGGCCGGAGGCGTAGAGGTCCAGGGATCTGGCCCTCCAGGTCTGCTCTCAGATTGGCCTCCTTATCAACGAGGCCAAATTGGAACTCGTGCCAACGCAGGTGATTCAGTTCATCAGGGCAGAGCTCGACTCTCTTTGAGCCAGAGCAAGGCTCCTGGCAGACAGGGCAGAGGTTCTTTCCTCCTTTGCCCAATCATTTCTGGTTGGGCAATTGCACCCTGCCTGGGACTTCCTGCACCTCCTGGGTCTCATGGTGGCCTGCACCAGCGTGGTCCGTTGGGCCTGCTGGCGTGTGCATCCCCTGTAATGGGGGCTGGCCCGCCAATGGTCAGAGCGCTTCAGTCCTCTGGACCAGCCACTAATAGTGACCCAGGAGATGGGAACACTCTCCAGTGGTGGATCATTCCAGCTCATCTGCAGGGGGATATTCTGTTCGTCCGCCTAGAGCTGATGTTCACTCTAATGACTGACGCACTTCTGATGGGTTGGGGTGTCCATTTGGGGGAGCTCAGCCTCTGGTCCCCTCAGGAGTCTCGATGCCACATCAACCTACTGGAGCTTCGAGCAGTCCGACTAGCCCTCACCGCCTTCGCTCCGTTTGTACGGGGTCAAGTGGTCCAGGTCCAGATGGACAACACCACGACCATGTACTACCTAAACCACCAGGGTGAGACGCACTCCTTGCATCTGTGCAAGAAGGCTCTCCGCACTTGGTCTCTCGTGAGCAGACTGGAGGCGGATCTCCTAGCCATCCATGTGGCAGGAGCCTCCAACACTCTGGCTGATGCCCTAAGCCAGATAGGTGCTGCATCTCACGAGTGGTCTCTCCTGCCGGAGGTAGTACACGATCTGTTCTCCCACTGGGGCACACCTCAGGTGGACCTGTTTTCCTCCAGGGAGAATGCGAAGCTGAGGCTGTTTCATGCCCACCCCACTCAGCAGGGCTCGCTGCAGGGGGATGCCTCCTTGAGGCCATGGACCCCGGGCCTCTTCTATGCCTTTCCCCCATTTCTCTTGATCCACAAGGTGCTACTCAAGGCAAGGAGGGACAAGGCGCAGGTGATTCTGGTAGCCCCAGACTGGTCCTGCCAGTTCTGGTATCCAGATCTCCTCAGCCTTGGCTCCAGGCTCCTGAGGCGGCTTCCAGCCCACCTGGACCTGATCTCAGTCAACCAGTGGAAGGTGCTCAACCCGGACCTTCAATCCCTGCACCTGACAGCCTGGTTCCTGAGCAGCTGGAGTTCCATGCCTTGGGTCTTTCCGATGAGGTCCTCAACGTTGTTGAGGCATCCCGTAAGGAGTCAACCAGAAAATGCTGTGCCTTCAGATGGAAAAGATTCTCCATTTGGTGTCAAGATAAGGGGTTGGACCCTTCCTCCTGTTCCTTGGCCAGCATTCTGGACTACCTGTGGTCCCTTTCTCAGCTAGGGCTTCGGTCGATGATCCTTAAGGTGCACCTGACAGCCATCTCTGCTTACCGGGCGCGGGCCGAAAAGCAGTCGGCACTGGAAAAGGTGGTTGTGCGCTTTTCCAAAGGCCTTAATCACATATCCCCTCCAGTATGAGAACCTCCACCTCTGTGGGATCTACTGCTGGTATTGGCTAAGCTTATGGGCAAGCCATTCGAACCAATGCACAGGTGCGATATCTCCCACCTGTCGTGGAATACCACCTTCTTGGTGGCAATTACATCAGCCAGAAGGATGGGAGAGCTCCAGGCGCTTTCCATCGAGTCTCCTTATCTGTTCTTCTACAGGGACAAGGTTGTCCTGCGCCCCCACCCGAAATTCCTTCTGAAGGTGGTGTTGGAGTTTCACCTTAACCAAGTGTTGACTCTGCCGGTGTTCTACCCCAGTCACACCTCGGAGGCCGAATATAGGCTCCATACTTTGGACCCTAGAAGAGCACTGTCTTATTATAAGGAGCGGACGGCTGAAGTTCGGTGAGAGGTTCGCCAGCTGTTTGTCACCTATGCTGAAGCTGCACCTGGCAGACCTACTGCCAAGTGGACGATAGGCAGGTGGGTCACCTCCTGCATAGATCTCTGCTATAGGTTGGCGGGCATGGAGCCACCTAGAGGGATAAGAGCTCATTCTCCCTGCCATACCGCTGCTTCGGTGGCTGCTTCCAGGGAAGTCCCTATCCAGGAAATCTGCAGGGCTGCTACCTGGAAGTCAGCACACACCTTCATTACCCACTACCACATCGACCTTGAGTCACGCCGGGATGCTGGTTTTGGGACCTCGGTTCTCCTGTCCTTATTTCCCAAGTAAGTATAGGGGGTGCGCGCCTTGTCTCCCTCCTCCTGGAGAACTGCTAAGAGTCTACCAGTAAGTGTGGATTGAACAACATATCCATGTCCCTAGAAATACAGGCTACTCACCTGTAACAGGAGTTCTAGGAATGGTATATGTTGTTCATCCACACAACCCATGCAACCTCCCTGGCTTTGTCGCGCAACCTGTCTTCCAGCGGGCTAGATCTGGTGTAATGGGGTGGAGCCGAGAGCTTTACCACTCGGGTGGGTGGGAGGAGCCAGATTGAAGACCTTCCGGCAAGATTTAAAGTGGCAAGGAACCTGCCAGTAAGTGTGGATGAACAACATATACCATTCCTAGAACTCCTGTGACAGGTGAGTAGCCTGTATTTTTAGTGCATAATTTTGGAAGGTTTAACTGAAGAAAATACTCAAAACCAAAAACGTAGAAACAGAATTTGACGGCAGTTAAGGACCACTTGGCCCACCTAGGATGCCCATTTCCCTACCTAATGTATAAGCTGCAGAGCCTAGTTGACCAACAGCCTACTTCATCCTACCCCCCACTAGAATTGCCTTATGTCTGTCCCATGCATTCTTGAATTCCCCCACTGTTTTTGACTCCACAACTTCCTCAGGAAGGCTGTTCCATGCATCCACAATCCTCTCCATGAAAAAATACTTCCTCACATTACCTCTGAGCTCTCCACCCCTCTATCTTCAAATCGCGCCCCCTTGTTCTTACACATTTCTTTTTCAAAAAGATGCTACCTTCTTGGACTTTGTTGATTCCATTGAGGTACTTGAAAGTTTCTATCGTGTCCCTCCTCTCCCTCCTTTCCTCAGGGGTATACATATTAAGCTCCTTTAGTCTCTCTTCATATGTCTTCTGGTGCAGACCCTGCACTATTTTGGTTGCCCTCCTCTGGACAGCCTCCACCCTATGTCAACAACACATTTCTCCCCATAGTTGAAGCTACTGTAAGACCTAAATAGCACATTGGGATAATTCCATTGTATCCTGCCAGTATACCTGTGCCTCAAAGACTAATACAGTGCAGAAGAGACAGTGGGTCTCATGGCCTAAATTCACTGATTGGTGGTGAAACACAGTACCATGCAGGCTTACATACTGTAGGTTTTCTAGCCAGCCTGTCCTGGAGGATTACAATTTCTTACACTCACCACCAGACATACAGAGACAGACAGAGGTGCAGGTGTGCGTATCTGTCAAGTATCATCCCTCAGTCAGTGTGCGTTTGGATGGCTAGAGCAGAGAACTGTTTAGTTTATCACCCCTGATAGCATAATGTGGCATGAGGTGCAGCCAAGTGCCCTATGCCCCCAGGGGATTAATAACTTGAACATTAACATGACCCCTAGAAGTACCTTATTGTTATTATAAAGATATAGAACTAATAAAACTGATGTGTACTGCACCTTTACTAATTTTCAGTGGAGAAGGATCTGCAAGCTGAAGTGTAATGAAAAACGCCTTCTGCTACCTTCTCTGTGCAGTGTGTACTCATGAAGTGGGCTGCTGCAGTTTTGTTTGCATTGTGATGACATGGCACTGCTATCACCAGACTGGCTGCTCATTCTGGCTGATCTGCTTGGATCATGTTGCCTCTGGCACCCTTTTTTGAGTATTGCTGTGGCAACATGTTTTTTTTTTTTTTTTTTTTTTAGCTGGGGGGGCTATTTTATTTATTTAGCTTTTGTTGACCGAATAAGTGCACTAGACAAATCCTGCCTATTTTCAGGCACGACCCGGGGGAGGGGGATACAGGTGAATGCCAACTGACCTTGAACCAGATTAAGCTGTTGGTGGTATTTTTAGTGAATGAGGGAAATGAGGGAAATTTGGCCAGGACACTGGGGAAATTCCCCTACTCTTTTCGATAAGTGCAATGGGATCTTTAACATCCACCTGAACTACCACCAATCCAGGCAGATGGGACCTCGGTTTAACGTCTCATCCGAAGGACGGCACCTCAGAAGTGCAGCACCCCTCTCATGCTGCACTACAGTGTCAGTACTGGGATATTGACCCAAGTGCCAGATGTGAGAACTGAACCCACAGCCCTCTGATCTCCCGGCCTCAGAGGCAAGTGTGCTACCTTCTGAGCCACTGACACGTGAACACATGCAGTGCAGTGCAGTGCAGGTTGCTCCCCCTAAAAAGTTAAAACCTTAAAATAAACTTTTGTGAAGTGTACAGCATCAGTCTATTTAACTTGAAATTTACTTCAGTTTCTAGGGTGGGAGGGCTCTGTTGGCATCAGTGCCCATACCTCTCAACTACTATGAATTTTGCACTACTCTGTACTTTTTATGTTACCCTTGCTTTGCAAAGGTTTGCTCATGTTCTTAATAATGTTAGAGATATATCTGGACACACAAACTATGAAAACAGTAAACTAACTTGATTGAAACGTTCTTTAACACTGACTATACGGGGCCCACGATTTGTAGACATATTATTCTTTAAAATAAGAAAGTGCTACACATTCTGGCCAATTGCTGTGACATTTGAAGGTCAGTGCTATGATTTTTATTACCGAGAGGTTGAGAGGTATGTCAGTGCCAGTCAGCATGCTAAAACTAGTAGCATTTTGTGCTGCAAGACCACTACTCATGAAAGCTGTGTTCTCAGCATTAACTCAGTTTGCAGAAGCTAGAGATGCATTGGGCATGTTTTTCCTTTACTGTGGTCATGTTCAGGATGACACTTGTTTACACCACGTTGCTTCAGTTTGCATATTTATAAAGTGCTGACTGGCCCTTTCCTAATGAGGTGCTAACTGCTATAATTTGCATCATGCTTGCACGGAAAGGGATGCAAATGTGTGATCGTCCCTGCTTCTTCAGCTAATGTTCACGCTGCAGCTACAGCTAGTGGTGCTATAAATGAATTTACCTTTCTGAATAATTCCAAACACCTTTAAATACTCCTTTGAGTATTTCTGAACACCTTTGAAATACTCCTTTCTGAATAATTCTCAACACCTTTAAAATACTCAAATCCATGGGGATGAAGTACTGAGACAACACTGTGTGAGAAGTATAGCAATGGAGTGAAAAAGGAAAAAGATGCCATTTTTGGAAAAGTGTGGTGTTGCTAGTCCGCTAAATGATGGGTGGGTACGGCAGTGTTATCCTGGCCTTGGTCCAGAGTACATTTGCAGTGCCAGTTACAAGAGTAAACTGGGAGGGCAGATACCACAGAGAAATCAGAGGAAAGCAAAGGTGACTCCGTTTTGTCTATGGCTCCGCTACAGTATGTATGACCAAAGTGATGTTGCTGCAACCGTGGGGGGAAAAAAGGCAGTAACTACTGAAACTGAGTGGGGTGATTTCCCTGCAGGATAAACAGTTTTTATGTAAGATGGACCAGAATGAAAGTAAAAACACTGGTGTAATTTGTTTTAGTCAGTTTCTTACACTCATCTTTTCCAATATTTACTTTGGATGTGTTCTACCTTGCGGACATATGCATCTTTCCTCTGATCTAACAGACAGCCTGAAATGTGAGTAGAGGAGCAAAACCTTTTCACTTGGTACTGCTAATGGCAACTCACAATTCCGAACAAAGAATTTTAGATAATCAGGGAACATAATATAGTATATGGGTGCAGCCTATTGTCAATGGATTTCAGCAACTGCTGAAATCTTGTTGTAGTACAGTTCAAAGGTCAAAAAAGTTGTTGTACTATCGCTCTGACATCACATCGATAGTACAACAACTTTTTACCCTTGACCTGCTGTCTGATTGGCTCAGGCGATGCTCTATAGAAAAAAGCGAAAAACATGGTAGCGATTTAGCGGCGCCCGAGCACCGAGCCACCGACTGAGAAGTCGAAATCAGGACACGGAGAGACATACATGGCTCCCTTTCTAAAACAATTTCTTTTATTTTTTCTAACCGATTTAAAAAAAATGATTTGCTGAGGAGCAGGACGGAGCATAAGCGGGACGGGCACAAGCAGAAGCACCAGAGGGGAAACGGGAGCAGCGCCTACGGCAAGTACCGAAAAAAAAAAAAAGTAAAAAAAAACATATACTATAAAAAACAGTGGATGGGTGAACATCCACAACTAAGTCTGCGTCCCCATCTCGGGCAGTTGATGACATCAACGAGACCTCTCGAGCTTTGCTCTCGAGGCCTCTGTGATGTCATCAACTCCCTCGATGGAAACACAGACTTGTTGTGGATGTTCACCCATCCACTATTCTATATGTTGCGAATCAATATTCATATAATAAGGCTCTGCAGGTATATTAATAAAGAGATTAATACTTGGCTATAATACTGCGACAACCAGTCAGATTGTGATATTTCTGAGACCCTTTTTACAGTGATCCATGAGCTCATGGCTTGACTCTCAGTTTAAAGGAAAATGAAAGTCAAAATTTCCCCAAAAAATATGTTGTGTAGAGTGTTTTGATTTGTAGGTGTACTCCTAATAAGATTTTCCCTTTGTTTCCTGAAAGGAGTTTTTTCTAAATTTACTTGCTGGTTTTATGGCTCCTGGGGGTGGAAACATAGAAGTTGACAGCAGATAAAGACTGTGTAGCCCATATAGTCTGCCCATTTTCCTTACCTACTACAATACCAAATACCCTACTTGATCTGTGGCTTACCCTCTCTTCCCCATCTCCAGGGTACCCTTATGTCCATCCCATGCACTCTTGAATTCCTGTACTGTTTTGGCCCCCACCTTTTCTGCAGGGAGGCTATTTCATGAGTTCACCACTCTTTCTGTGAAAAAGTACTTCCTCATGTTGCCCCTGAGCCTACCCCCCCTCCAACCTCATATCATGCCCCTTATTCTTGTACATATTTTTTTTCTGAAAGATGCTTCCTTCCTGTACCCTGTTTATACCCCTAAGGTACTTGAATGTCTTTATCATATCGCCTCAAAGAATGCATATTGAGGTCCTTCAGTCTTTCCTTATAGGGCTTCTGGTGTAGTCCCTGCACCATTTTTTTTTGCCCTTCTCTGGACTGCCTCCAATCTACTTATGTCTTTCTGAAGATGTGGCCTCCAGAACTGAACAAATACTCCAGATGAGGTCTCACTATTGATCTGTACAGTGGCATCCCACCTCCTCCTTTCTGCTGGTTATACCTCTCCCTGTACACCCCATCATTCTGCTGGCTCTTTCCACAGCCTTTTCACATTGCTTGGTCACCTTTAGGTCATCAAATATGATAACCCCCCAGGTACCTTTCTTGACTGGTGGTGGCCAGTATCTCCCCCCCCCCCAATCTTGTACTCCACCCTTGGATTTTTGTGCCCCAAGTGCACGGTCTTGTACTTTTTTTGCATTGAATCTTAACTGCCACACATTTGACCACTCCTCCAACAGGCTTAGATCCATTCTCATTTGCTCCACCCCCTCTGGAGTGTCAACCCTGTTACTGATCTTAGTGTCATCTGCAAAGAGGCATACCTTCCCTTCCAGATTCTCTGCAGTGTTGCTTATGAAGACATTGAAGAGAACTGGCCCCAGGACTGACCCCTGTGGCACCGCACTGGTCTCCTTCCTCTCTTCAGATTTAACGCCCTTTACCACCACCCTTTGAGGCTTGCCACCTAGCCAATTTCTAACCCATTTTACCACCTTGGGACCCACTCCCAGGCTACCCAGTTTATTTTAACAATCTCCTAAGTGGGACGGTGTCAAAGGCCTTGCTAAAATCTAGGTAGGCCACATCCACAGCCCCTCCCTGATCTACCACCCTGGTCACCTAGTCAAAGAAATCTATCAGATTTGTTTGACAAGCCCTTCCTGCTGAGAATCCATGTTGCTTTGGATCTTGTGCCCCACTAGATTAAAAAAAAATCACAATCTTCTCCTTTAGTAGTTCCTCCATTAACTTCACAACTACCGCGATCAGGCTGACTCGTCTGTAGTTGCCTGCCTCCTCTCTGTCTCCCCTCTTGTGGAGAGGTACTACATTTGCCCTCCCCCAGTCTTCTGTGACCTCTCCTGTCTCCAGTGATGTGTTGAATAGGGCTGTCAGTAGTGCCGCCAGCACCTCTCTGAGTTTCTTTAATACTCTGGGGTGAATCCCATATGGCCCCATCGCTTTATCTATTTTTAGTTTCCTGAGTTCCTCTAGGACTCTTTCCACTGTGAATGGACTGGTATCCGCTTCAATCCCATGGTTAGTTTTCTTGCTGAGTTGTGGTCCTTCACCTTTTCCTTCCCTAATGAATACTGAGCAAAAGCATTTGTTCAGTATTTCTGCCTTTTCCAAGTCCTCTTCTGCACGCCCTCCTTCTTTAACCTAACAATCCCAGTCCTGGTCATTTCCTCTCGCTAGTGTATCTAAAGAAGGTCTTGTTGCCTTTCTTAATAGCCTGGGCTATATTTTCTCATGTTTGTGCCTTTGCGCTCCAGGCTGTTTTCCCAGCTTCTCTCTGCTTCTCTAGATACTGTTCCCTGTCCTCCACCATTTGTGTCACCTTGTTTCCCCTGAAAGGCCTTTTTTAATTCTTACTTTCTTGGCCACTTCCTTCAAGAACCATAGCGGTTGTTTCTTTCTTTTACTCTTGCTATATAGTTTAACACAAAGGCTTGTTTCTTCTGTTATGACCTTTTTTTTAAGGATGGCCTACTGTTTCTCCACGTCCCCCCTTCCTCCTCGGCTCCTCTGATATATTCCTCCATCTTCTTAAAGATGGCCTGCCAGAAATCTAGGATCTCCATGTTAGCATTTTATATGGCCCTTTTTGTTCCTACAGTGCGTCCTGCCCAATGTGACAGTGACGTGTCCTGGACCATTAATTCAAAAACAGCTGTTTTTTTTTTTTTTTTGTTACGTTTACAGAAGTAGAGCTGTGATTCTAAATGACTTTCCTTGTCCGGAGAGCTCTAATGAATGCTATATTTATAGATGGCAAATGCCTGAGGGATAAGTAAGTGGGTCGCTCTGTAAGGAAACAACTTGAGTCTTCACTAATAATAGCATTTATGACCTTGAGTAATTTGTGTGCTTTTTAATAGTTGCATGTAGTTTAATGAAGCAAAAAGCCTTAAAAAAAAACAAACTTTCACGTCTGCTGGCTAGACCTAGACACATACCGAGAAAACAGAAAGTTTGGATTAGACAGAGCTACGTAGTTGAAGCCAGAATATCGGGTTCCTAATAGTAAGTAGATTGCTGCTGCTGCTGCACTTATTTTTGTTTGAATCAGTGGTCCTGGGAGCACCACTGTTACATGGGACAGGAGGCACTGTAGGGACAAGAACAGCCATAACAAACACTAACATGGAGATCCACAGGGGACATAAACCCAACAAGCACATTTAGAAGACTCCTTTCAGGAAGCAAAGGAAAGGACTTACTAGGAGTACACATACAAATAAAAACACACTACACAACATACTTTTCTCTAAATTTTGACTTTAGTTCCTCTTTGACTGCTTGCTTTGTGTGTGACCTTAATCATGTCTGCTTGACATACTTGTGCCTCACTCTTCTTGGCAGCAGACGGTAAAACTGCAGTAAAATGCTACTGTAAACATGATGTTGAATCTTACTTGGGCTACCTTGGGAAACTAAAGGATCTATTCTCAAGGGGGATGGCAGGTCAGAGAGTAAATCTATAGCTGATTATTGTTTCTAGTTTCAGTAGAGCTTCCATCACTTATGGATGTCCTCTTGGTTGCAGATGCCAGAGACTCTATTGCAAAGGTGGCGTATGGCCGGGTCTTTGGCTGGATTGTCAGTAAAATTAATGAGCTCCTGGCCCCCAATGTGGAGGATGATGTGGAACTTCGAGAGATAGGTATGTGGCTACATTACTTTAGCTCCCTGTATCCACAGGATTAAAACTTTCTGAATCCAGGGGGCAGAAATCTGTGGAATTCTGCACTGCAAGGTAAGTGGTCACCTGCATTTTTTTAACTGCTGCAGTTTGACTATCAAAGGGGTTCTTTCTCATTGTCCTGAGGGCGCATCCTGAGACCCTGACATCTGGTCTGAGGCTCTGAGCTAACATCTCGATTGCTGTGGTCATTACACTTTGGCCATGGACTGACCGGTACTTTGGTGTCTTTATTAGTTGGTTAAAGCTAAATTATGTCAAGTTTCTGAGTAGGGGTGCTGGTTTGAGGAGAATTTGCTATACAGTGCAAAATAAAGCTCATTTGCTTCCCATCAATAAAGAATGTAGAGGATTGGACAATTTTGATCTGAAGGACATAATTTGCACTTGTGTTGGTCATATTCAGTCTGCTCCGCTGTGTTTGCAAATCTCATAGGGGTGACCATTCTATTTTATATCTCACAGAAACACTGTTGGTGATATTGTGCATGTAAACCAGCACAGACCTGATATCTGATGTATGGGATCTGACCTGTGGTAACTCTTTAACAGCAGGGAGACCCATCTACTGTATCAAGTCTTATTTGTAAACCAGTGATGTCAACTAGTTACCATACTGTCACTTTCCAGAATAAATTGGGTGGGGGTTATTCTATGGTTGTCATCTCCACTGCTAGGTATACAGTTTAACAACTGTAGTATATGCATTTCCAGTCATATAGTACTATAGGGTCATGGTAGCACCCATATAGGTAGGGCTGAATAGGGTGTTTAATGTTAAAACTTTAACTTTGCACCTTTAATAACTTTGGTGGCGTTCGATGGAATAGCCTAAAAATTTGCATGCGCACTCAGGGTGGTAAAGTCTCAAGACTTGAGATGTTTTGTGCTGGGCCCGGCCCGGTGGCTCTGAGGGTTGAGGCACTGGATGCCTTACCTCGTGCTACACCAGTGACCTGGGTTTGGGAACAACCTTGGGTCATCAGGGTGCCAGTGGAGGGGGAAGGGAGGAGCAGGATCGAGCAAGCCTTCAGGCTGCTTTCCTCTCCTGGGGGTGGGTTATCGCTCCTCCTGTAATCCCGTCCCCACCGGGTGGAGGTCCAGTGGGGTAATGTAGGTGGGTGGAGGCAGCAGTATGGGTGGGTGGAAGGGGCTGAGCTGGCTTCTGGTATGCATGCGTGCTGCCATGCACACGTACAGCTGTGTCCCTGGGCCCGGGGGATGAGAGAGAAAAACCTACAAAAAACCATAAAGAGCTATATAAAAAAGAAAAAAGTAGTTTCATGCTGGTATCTTTTGCAGTTTATGAGATCTGGAGTGCTAATTTTTGGAAAGTGAAGAGTTTTATCTCATTGGTTAACATGTTTTTTTTTTGCTCTCATGTACAACTGTGACAGGGCGGAATAAGACCCTGTCCCATTTGTTAAGCAGAGAGAGTTAAATGCAAGGATCTGTTCTATCTTCTCCTTTTTCTGTCTCTTATCTGTTTGGTTACGCAACCAAATGCTCTCAGAGACCTAGGAACTAATCACTCTGATGTCTTGCAATTCTGTGCCTCTCGTTATCTATCTGCCTTCACTTCTTTCTGTCTTTTCTTCCCCCTTGCGTATCTGTGGTTATAAATATATACTGTATGTGAATGCTTGCATGAAACTGTTAAGTGATATTGGGATCCCTTTGAAATATATATAGTTATACTATTGAAGTGATTGCAAAAAGCTATTTGGATTATAGGGGTTAACCTGAGATGCAGTTTGAGCTCCTCTCAGGCTTGTTTTGCAAACTCTTTTGCAGAGCTGTCAGAAGGGGGCCAGCTTGGGACATCGTTCTGTTTGCAAATAAACTGGCAAGAACATTTTGTGAGAAACAGGATGTCTCTTAACGAGTTCCTAGGCAAAGACTTATAAAAAGAGCAGCAGTGCTTTTTTTTAACTTTATATTTATTGCATTTAAATATACAATAACAAGTTAAATCCAAATGTCAGACATCTTAGTATAAAGTAGGAACCATCCAGTAGAAATGATCTGAGTAGCCTCGACATTTAAGGTCACTTTTGCTAGAGAGAGAGAGAGAGAGACTGAAACTTGAAATTAGAGATACCCTCAAATGAAGGACTTTTTCTCTGTGTACTGCCTTTGTAAATAGTTGTTCTGAACAATTTTTATTTTAGTGTTATTCACAATAATAAAACATTACTTGTGAATTTTACAACTGCCCCTGGTCTTCCTATGCTTCCTGACCAATGCCTCGACAACAGCAGCCTAGATGGAACTGAATTTGTTCACAAAACTCTCAGCGTAGAAACGTCCTGTGCTGAGGTAGTGCCTTTCAAAGGTTTTGAGAAAAAATGTTAAATTGTTCCAGTTATAAGGATTTAATGTTTAGTTTTTGATAGCCTTCTGATAGGAACAGTAAAAAAAACACTGATCATGAAAGCTTATTTTTATGATTTATTTGTCATGAGAAATAATTTACTTGTTGTCGAAAAAACCAAAAACTGATTGTGACAACAGCCATCTTGGTTTATTTTTTTAAACTAAAAAACACCGAAAATACATAAAAATGATACATTTTCAAAAAAAACACCTGAACCTAGATAAACAGGACTCATTATAGATTCTGGTGTTAGTTTTTTTGAAAATATATCTGGAAGTAACTGTCTGGGCACCTGAAAATCCTGGATGCCCAACTAAGTGATAGGAGCTCTTCACCCACATTCTTAATATGTGAACAGTGGGACTTTCTTGAATTGTGAAGGCATAGCTGGAGTTGTGTTGCTGGCCTCAGTTGGAGCAGTGAGATGGTGATCCCCTGCTCTCTCTCTCGCTGTGTGTGTGGGTGTATATGTGTGTGTGTGTGTATATATATATATATATATATATGTATGTATCTCTCGCTCTATATCTGTCTGTATTATTCACTTATCCCTGCCCCACCCAGCTCAGCCAGCCCTCCCTCATATTGTCCTGAGGTTCATTTACAAAGGGGACCAGTGCGGCTCCTGGTACTTGCTAAACCCCTTCCCCCTCCAGGTCACACCCCTCCCCATGAATGAGTGGCAACACTGGGGTGCCCACCTCTGGTGCCACTGTACAGTTTAGCTGACACTGGGGTGTCCAGTCACCAGTGTCGGATCCAGTAGTGATCTCTTCTGATAAACCTCAAAAAAAGAAAACCATCACTTTGTCTTAATTTTTTTTTAAACCAGAAAAATTAAAAACATCCCTCAATGTCCTTATTTTTTTTCACCCTGAAAAAGAAAATGATCCCTTGCTGACCTGCTCCCCAGATCCCACCCACCTGACTCAGAACTCAGCTCCTGTCACCCCACATACTCATACTCACCTGAATGTGTCCCATGATGTAGATCCACTCTCTGATCAAAGACATGTCTTGCTGCTTGAACTAGTTAATGCGATATGAGAACAAACTCTGCTCAGAGCAGATATGGCTGCCCAGAGCAACTGTGGTGCTTTTGTGTGGCTAGAGTGAGTAAAACCATAGTCAGAGCCTGCTGTGCACAAGATGGTGACTCTAACAGAGCTGTGCATATGCGGTACTTGCACATACGCAGTTTGCGTCAGAGTCATCACTTCTGCAGTTGTGGAAAGCAGTGCTCTGGGGAAGGGGGGATGAATGCCATGGAGGGGAGCTGCATCTGCGGAGGGCTGGGGAAGAGAAGACACCGCAGACCACAAGCGACTTCAGCGTTGTGGACAGAAGACCGCATCACTATAGGAGAACACGGACATCAGTTCCGCTTTTCTTCTACAGTGATGTGATCCCAAACCGTAAAAATAAAGGAAGTCCGGTTTCATATATTTCAGTAGAGTTTGAACTTTTATTCACAACTTTGACATTTTTGAATATTGTTGCACCAAATTTTCAACATTACCTTTTTGGGACTCCGCCTCATGAACAAGGATAGTAGAATGTTTCAAATCTGGCCTGAAAGTCAACTTTGTGATCACTGTGCAAAATCACTTATGGTCAGGATTTGAACATTTTCACCTTCTGGGTTCGTGAGTTGTGTTCATAAAGAAGGCTATGTTGAAAATGTTGGGTCACAATATTAAACAACAAAGTTATAAGTATACATTGAAAATTTTCTGTGCTCACTTATAACCTCAGTGCTCGCTCATAACTTTGATAATTTTCAATATTTTGACCGCAAGTTTTCAACATAGCCATTTTTCACACCACCTCATGAACATGAACAGTTGTAACTTTTCAAATCTTGGCCAAAATGTGTTTTTGCACCTGTGAGGTGAAACAGTGTTATGGTGGGATTGGAACATTTCTACCTACCAGTTTCATGAGGTGTGGTCATAAATAGACTCCTTTGAAACATTTGTGAAAAATATGGTAAATTGACCAAGTTATGAGTGAACGTTAAAATATTTCAATGTTCATTCATAACTTCATTAATTTTTCAATATTTTCACTCCATAATTTCAACATATACATTTTTAACACCACCTCATAAATGTGACAGGTGTCGTTCTTCACATCCTGGCCAAAATGTGTTTTTGCATTTGTGGTACAAATTGGCTTTTCAGCCAGTATTCTGTTAATGCCACATGTCCTGTTTATAAGGGGGAGCCATAACATGACTATCTTGAAAATGTGGTGTCAAAATAACAACAACAAAAATAATTAAGAAACGTTGTGTATAGTGCCAGCCTTTACCCCAGCGACTAGTGCAGTGTGATCCTATGCTACTGAGTTGAGTTCGGGGGCAGTGTCAGTGAGTCAACTAGATGGGCCTAGGCTGGAGGGGGGTGCTTTCATATGGCACTGCCCCCCCCCCCAGCCTGGGAAGAGAAGTTGCAGGATTGTCCACATGGGCTCGTGTACCATATAGTGAAGAGGAATCTTCTCTTGACAGAGGGCCCTGCACCTGTGTACCCATGGCTGCTAGAGGGTCCTGCACTTCAGCAGATGGATAGACTCACTGCCCTGTGGGTCTGTATCTATAGCCTCGTGGAAGAGGGCCCTGCACTTCTACAGCCCGTCAGACAGACCCTTGATCAGTACCCAATGCCCTTATTATTGCAAAGATTTAAAGTAGGTTTATGCAAGAAAGGTCAGGACCTGGTTACTGCATGAGAGTACTATGAGACACTTAAATGATGTGCCACTAGGTGTGAAAAACAAAGGGACCTATCTGGGCAGTAGGCCTGCAACCTGAGTACCTTAGTTTAAGAACACACACCAATTTGCTGGGATATGCAGTCACAGTATTAGTATTACACTAAGAACCTTGACCTTTATTTATTTATTTATTAGCTTTTGGTAACCGGGTAAGTGCATTAGGCAGTAATCCTGCCTATTTTCAGGCACGACCTGGGAGACTACATAATACAAAGTATAATGTTACAGTCAGGAAATAGTAAACAGCAGACAAATCCAGAACAGATAGCTTCAGTTATCCACACAGGGATAAGCAGAAGTAACAGTATACAATTGGTTCAATGGTACAATCAGAGCTGAGTGGCCAGGCAGACAAGTATGAATAGAAAATCAGAGAAGAAACAGGCAAGTAGTTACCATACAAATGAAAAAGGTAGAATAGACAATGCAGGCTAGCAGGAAAGCAGAGAGCTGAGCCAGCGTTAAGAACATACACAATTACCAAGTGCATATAGGTGAGAGAACAGTGTGTGCTTGAAGGTAAGGAGAGATGAGGAGTTCTTAATATTGAGAGGAAGGGAATTCCACTACTTTGGGGCAAAATAGGAGAGGGCTTACTCACCCATTTTAGTTGAACAGGGGAGAGGTGGAGGACCTTAGGGAGCGGGAGTGAGTGACAGGGATTAGCATAGCACCCAGGGTGTCAGGCGTGGAGGTCTGGTTAAAGAATCAATAAAGCATCCCAGGGTATAGGAACAAAGGGCATTGGGGGACAGCCATTGCAAGGCAGAGTAGAGCAAGTAGTGATGGGTTAGGTGAGGTGCCGACAATACAAATCTGCAGGTTTTATGTAATATCCTACTTGCGAAGTACACAAGCATTGGCTTGGGAGAGTACTGGAAGGGCATATAAAAGTCTTGGGAGCAGAACGCCTCTAGCAACTGAGATCCTGGCAGCAGGTGAGAGAGAGTGACATTCTCTATAGGCAGCACCTGTTTTCAAGTTATCTGAGTGATACACCTCATTAACTTGAATAGAGAAATCTAGTACGGGGTCCAGCATGACTCCAAGGTATCTGAAGGAGACAGTATTTAAGACAACCAACCCATCGCAACATCAGACATGCAGCTTAGAATACTCAACATGGCCTGAGTTTTAGTTAAATTAAGGATTTGCTAATTGAAGGAGAGCCAGAATTGAAGAGTCTGAAATGCAGATGATAGGTACAGATTGAGGTCATCAGTAGACTTGGAGGCGGTGTAGAATATCAGGTCATCAGCATACATGATGGTTGGACAAGGAGAAGGGTTTGGAATATCATTAATAAAAAGGGAAAAGATCAGGGGACCAAGTATAGAACTCTGTGGGACACCACAGGAGGTGGGAGCAGTACTCCAATAGCCTAATGATTCTGTTTAACAAATTATACAACTGAGGAAACTCACACAGATAGGGATACTACAAGAGCAATCAGAAGTTGCAGTTCAAATGAGCTAGCCAGAATAGTACAACAAAGGATACACAGCTATGCTTAAGTGAGAGTTGCAGTGGCTCAAGTAGGGTAATTGCAGGAGTAGGCTAAAAAGAGCAAATACATTATAAAATTGAACAACAAGGGCAGCACAGAATCACAGGAACAGCTACACTTAAGATGAAAGTAGTACCTACCTACACAGAGTGGTATTGGGAGTAGGGAAAGAACAACATAAATGGGATTTGGAACAGCCAGTATCAGTTACAGATAACTCCACTGAAATGGAAGTAGCAGCCACCCACATAGAGTGTTATTATTAACTAGCAAAAACTGTGTAACAGTACAATTTAGAATGACCAGATAACATAGTGGGTTACTCGCTGAATGTGGGTCAGTTGAGCTGCATCCACATAGACAGGGGCTGGAATTATTAACTGATATGGAGTTCAAAATATGAACTATGCAGAAGAATGATCAGTGGTAGCAGAATAATCAGTGAGTACACGGCACACAGCATCATAACCTGCATGGATTCCGCAGCTGAGCAACCGAATAACAACTATGGAGAGTTTGCATAAACAAACATAAGGCTATAGTTACTGAGGTGAGATAACACTATTTCTAGGGACGTGGGTGGATATGATGATCTTACTTCAAGAGGGTTCCTTCAGTATGTCATCACATATAGGACTAGCGCCACCTGGTGTCTGGCCACATGGCAGACTTTTTCTAGCAATACCTGATGGGAGACTGCCCACCCGACATCATGTGACCAACGTCAGTGTGATGCTATATAGTGGATGGTCCCCATGCCCGCCCTCCAGTTCTTTCCCACCGTTGCCTCATGTCAGTTGCATTGCAGACTTCCCAAGCGATCGTCGTTGAAAGTGTTTTTTCTTGTCAGTTTTCACCACGTTTTTTCATTCCATTTGTCGAATTTTCTTCTATGTCTTCGCCAAGAAGTGTTCCACCTGTGGCATGCAAATTCCACACAGAGATGGCCATGTGAAGTGATCTGCCTAGGTCCAGACCACCCAGTCTCCTCTTGCCCGGACTGCCAACCTTTTAACCAGGCCACACATAAATGGAGGCAGCAGGCTTTGGAGGCCCATCTTTTGAAGACCTGGCTGGCGTCTTTAGAAAAACAGATGGAGCAGATCCATTCTTCTTCTTCATCTCCTTCCAAAAAAGAACATAGGAAAGAGAAACACTGGGAGCAGGAGCGACCCTCGGAGGTGTCCCAGCCTGAGGCCTCTCGGCCCTCGTCCAGCAAGACTGCTTCCCAACCACCATCTAAGGCCAAGCCACATTGGAAGGTAAGTCGGACAAGTCCTCCTCTGTGGGTAAGTTGGCTGTCTGTTCCTCTGATGGCCGCACCACGCTGGCCGGTAAGTCGATCCCCGGCTCCTCCGGGATCACCTGGCTGGTGGTAAGATGGCTCCCCATGCCTCAGGGACCCGCACAGCACCAGCCACTAAGTCGGCAGGGGGCTCCTCTCCCTCCAGCCCGGCTCTGTCTGGTCAAATGTCCGTCCCTGGCGGGCGCTCAGATGCAGCTCTTCCATCGGGGCCTAATGGTGCCCAACCCAGCATCCACAAGTGCCCGGGGGAGACTGTCCCTCTCCCCCTTTTTCTTTGATGGTAGCTTCCCCTATTCATGCTGCTGCTTCGAGTGACAACAGTACGGAACCCCTGGACATTGTCCACCCCTCCAGGTCCATTCCACACTACCCTAACAGGGTCGCAGGGATGGAGGCTTCTCCACAGCCATCTGGCCCTACTCCAGAGGCCCCTCTTATCCCTTCTGGGGGGATCACTCCCGACCTGATGCTTGTCCCAGTCGAGATCCCTCTGCTGGATCCGGCGATAGTACCTCCAATGCCAGACACCCCTACGACGATCTCAGAGCCTGGGCCCAGTCATCTGCCCCAGCCTTCGGCTCTGGTGCCAGACACAGTCCCTCCATCAGATCCCCTTCATCCAGCTCTGATACTGGCCCTTACAATTCCAGCCCCCATTCCGGTGCCGGATCAGGTGGTGCCGGTCCCGATGTTGGTGGCCCTGACGCCGGCTCCCCCAACACTGGACCTGCCGCCGATTTATACGACAGTGGGCCCTACATGGGTTCCCCCTCCATCAGATCTTCTGACCTTGGGTCTTTACTCAAGACCCCGGACTGTCCCACATTACCCCTTGAGGTATCCTGGGGACCACCTCCCGGCTGGTCCTCCTCCAGAGTGGCGTGACATGGGGCATTATTTCCTGGGTTACGGTTAGTACCTGGGTTTTGGCTACCCAGGTTACCAGGGGTATCACTACCCTCCTCCCCCGGTAATCTCTCCACCTCCTCTCCCCCCAACCTCCTCCTCCACAGGCTCCAGTCCAGCCGAACTTCAATACTCTTATTCAGTCTTGGTGGCAGGGGACACGCTTGGAGCTGGTTTCTGACCTGGAGAGCAGACTCTCACATCCGTGCTCTCCTAGGTCTCTGTCCCCGAGGCGCTCGTCCCCATCTACGGTTCACATCCTGGGGACATCTAGCAAGGATATCACTCTTCCGGATCTTGGAGACCATCTGGACGAGGGGGATGGTGATGGTAATGAGGATGGCGATGAGTCGCCGGAGGACCACTCGGATCACGAATCCTCAGCCCCTAAAAGCAAGGTTTCCCCAAAATCCCCTCCAGAGGATCCTACTTTTTCAGACCTCCTGAGGTCCATGCAGAACCACTTTGAGTGGGAGTCAGAGGAACAGGATCCAATGCGGCAGAGACAAGCCAAACACCTCGACCTGGAGTCTCTTTCCCTGATTTCTGTTCCCCCATGGATAGGACCTCACCAGGACTTCACCTCTACAATCTGGCAGATGTCTCATTTCATCCCAGCTGTCCCCAAGTGGGCAGACAGGGTTTACCGGTCGCCCAAGGATACTCCATTTCTTAACGCTTATCTGAAGGTGGACTCCATCATGATTTCGGCTGCTCATGATCACTCTTCAGCACATGAGCACCTCTCCTCCAGACAAGGAGTCGAAGCAGATGGACCAGCTCAGTACGAAGGTCCATTCTTCAGCCATATGTGCGCTTCAGTCCATAAATTATGTGGCCCATATGGTGTCGCACCAAAAGGCTACCTTCGCCAGACTCAAGGCCTGAGTCCAGTCTATGGAATCTTCAGATCTCAAGGAGGAGCTCACCAAGGAACTCTGCCTGTCCGGTTTTTCTTGCAGGCATGCTTTGTGGGCTACCTACGACTCTGTCGATTCAGTAGCCCATGCTTCGGCAACTGCCGTTGCTTTGAGATGACAGGCCTGGCTCTGCATCTCTGGCCTCGCCAACAAGGTCCAGTCTGCGATTCAGGATTCCCCCTTTCTGGGCTTGGTGCTCTTTGGTGGTGATACCAATGACATCATCACTGATCTCTGGGATGAAGGTCAAGCCCTGAGCTCAGTGCAGTCAATGTATCGATTGGGTGCCCAACAGCAGCAGCCCTTTCAGAAAAGGACCTGGAGGCAGAAGAAGCAGGCCCTGGCTCATCGTCAGGGCAAGTGTAAGACCATGGGTTCCGCCACTTCTCCCACCTCTAAGAATTAGAGATGTTCAGGGGGCCCTCCCCCTGACCATGCTACCACCTCCTGACTCCCTCGCCCCACCTCACTCAGTGGCAGGGCATTACCGCCGATGTATGGGTCCTGCAGCCGGTGTCCGCCAGTCACACCATAGAGTTTCTGGAGTTTCTGTCAGATTCTCCTCCAATTCGATTTTCCAACTCTCTGAACCAGGCTCTTCTCATCAGAGAAAGAAATCAACTCTCTTTTACTCGAGGCTATAGAGAGCATTCCCCTCCTGCAAAGGGGAAGGGGGTTCTACTCCCACTTCTTCTTGGTTCCAAAAAAGTCAGGTGACATGAGACCCATTCTCGACCTGAGCAGTCTCAACCTATTCGTTGAGTACAAGAAATTCAGAATCCTGACCCTCCAAAGCCTTCTCCCTCTCCTGCTGGAGAATCAGTGGCTTTGTGCTCTGGATATGCAGGATGCCTACCAGTACATTCCAATTTTCCCCAGCCACTGCCTGTTCCTGTGGTTTTGTTTCCAGGGGGAGCATTTCCAGTTTCGGGCCTTCACCTTTGGTCTGTCTTCGGCACCTCGTGTCTTTACCAAGTGTCATGCGGTGGTGGTGGCTTTTCTGCATCACCAGGGCATAGCAGTTTTCCCTTATCTGGACGACGATTTCAGCCCATTCCAGGGATTCCCTTTCAGAAGCTCTGATTTCATTCTGGATCTGTTCTCCAAGTTGGGGATTACTGTCAATTTCCCCAGGTCGTCTCTTTCCCCGAATCAGAGACTTCAGTTCATTGGGGCAGTCTTGGGCACCATCTAGAGCAGGGTCTTTCTGCCTCTGGACAGGGTGGAAACCCTGGTCCATCGGACTTCAGTGGTGGCCACATCCAGGACCATCCCAGCAAGGGAGATCCTTTGCCTTCTCAGCCTGATGGTGGCCTCTTTCACTACCGTTCCCCTGGTGAGGCTCCATATGAGAATCACTTAGTGGTCCTTGCGGGTGCAGTGGGATCAACTCCTGGACGATCTGGATCATCCGGTTCTGGTATTGTCAACAGTCCAGAAAGATCTGCTTTGGTGGAGGGATCTCTGCAGCCTTTTTTGGGTTTCCCATTCAGGAGTCCTGTTGCTTCGGTATCTCTGACCACAGATGCATCGAATGTGGGCTGAGGGGTGCATTTGGGGGGACACCAAGCACAAGGACTTTGGTCCAGCTCAGAGGAGTTGTTACACATCAACATGTCTAGAGATGAGATCAGTCTTCTACGCGCTTCTGGCGTTTGAGACTCTTCTCCCCAAGGGTTCACTGCTCATTCAGACGGACAATATGTCGGTAATCTGGTATCTCAACAAACAAGGAGGAAGTTGCTCATACGCTCTCTGCAGGGAAGCGATGAGAGTGTGGAACTGGGCAGTCCAGCATAATCTGTCCTTAGTGGCTGTGCATGTTCCAGGCATTCAGAACATCCTGGTGGACAGTCTCAGCAGATCTCGAACCATCAGTCATGAATGGGAACTAAGTCAGGAAGTGGCAGAGTCTCTCTTCCTTAGGTGGGGGTGTCCAGAACGTGACCCTTTCACCTCCCCATTCAACGCAAAACTTCACAGTTTTTGCTCGCGCGTTCCAGGTCATGGTGTTTTCTGGCATGACGCGTTGTCTCTCTCTCTTGGACAGGGACATTTTTGTATGTTTTCCTTCCATTTCCCATTCTCCAGAGGGTTCTCCTCAAGCTCCAGGAAGAGAAGGTGCTGATGATCCTCATTGCCCCCCTCTGGCTGAGACAGATTTGGTTCCCGCTTCTGCAACAGTTAGCGAAGGAACCACCAGTTCCACTTCCTGTGACTCATGACCTCTTGACACAGAATCAAAGTTGGCTCATCAGTTCAGGGCTCAGGACACTGCACCTTCACGTGTTGTCTCTCGGGTCACCCAGATAATTGTTGAGGCTAGAAAGTCATCTACTCGTTCCACCTGTGCTATGAAGTGGAAACGTTTTTCCATCTGGGTGGCTTCCAAAGATTGGAACCCTTTTTCTTGTTCTGCCCCACAAGTCATGGAATACCTCCTTCATCTTTTAGATTAAGGCCTATCCTGTTCCTCCTTGAAGGTCCGTCTTTCGGCTATTTCGGCATACCACGAGCTGGTGGATGATAAACCCGTGGCTCAGTTGCAAGTCTTGAAAATCTTTCTTAAAGGGATTCTCCATCTGAAACTCCCAATCCGCAGACCCACACCACCTTGGGATTTAAACTTTGTTTTAGAGAAGCTCACTCTCCCACCTTTTGAACCAGCGATGAGCTGTGATCTATGCTTCCTGTCCTGGAAGATGTTGTTTTTAGTTGCAGTTACCTCAGCTTGAAGAATTTCAAAGCTTCAGGCCCTGGTTTGTAAGGAGCCTTATTTAATTTTTCATAGGGACCAGGCGGTCCTTAGGACAAATCCTAAGTTTTTGCCTAAGGTGGTTTCGGAGGTCACACTGAATCAATCAGTGGAGCTCCCTGTTTACTTTCTGTCCCCTGCAAATAGAGGTGAGGCACTCCTGCACACCATGGACATGCATCGCGCTCTCCAGTGCTATACTCATTGTCACAAACTCACTCAGCAGGTCAGGCCTTCTACTCCCAAAGTGCCAACCTCTGAGCGCAATCTTGTGAACAGTGTAACAGATAAGGTAACCCTCTTGTCTGTTTTTGTGAGTTTGGATCAACCTTTGGTCTTAGTTCTGGAGGTATTCAAACTGTTAACCTCTTGCTAGCATACCTAATGCACAGACTCAGATATATCTGTCTTTGGGGGGCCAGATATCTTTGCCTACAGGCACCTAACCAGGTATTCAGAGATGAACCCTTTAAAACTTTGATAAAGACCTCAGATTTAAAACGCTTCTCTTTCCAGTTTGGTACCACCATACAAGCAATGTCTGCTGTCTGCTAACCATAAATGTTTCTTAGCAAAAGAAAGCAATTCAAAGACAGACCAGGTTTACTCTTAAATTAGAGTTTTTACTAAAATATATAATACGTGAAACATACAACACAGAACTCTTATATCAAAAGAAATACAAATTTTTAAAACTAAACAAGGTTTACAACAGTGCAATTCCTACAATAATATTTAGATTTTGTCTAGCTTTCTAAATACCTGTTTTCAGTGCTCAGATGTTATCTTAGTCAGAGTCAGCTAAAAGTGTCTTTCTGTAGTAAAAGAGAATAATCTTTACAAGCAGTATTGGCCAACCCCTTTTGGATAAAGTCATCCAGCTCCTCCTCTGTCAAATATCTGAAAAATATATATTTCTGTACAACCACAGGATGCAATTTCAAAGCATTAATTCTGCAGCCTTAGCATAACTCAAGTTTAAAATGACACTTTCTTTGATCTCATGCTGTACCCTCCACACCCAGGCTTCACAGGGTCATTTATGACCTCTCACCTCTGTGTAATAATCTGTATTTTTTTTCTTCAACATCATAAACCTTTTTTATGATTCCTCTCTTAACAAAATTAACTCAAACCAGTCTATAATTAACTCAGAGAAACAGGATCCTTGATTAAAGTCTTCCAGGTAACACACTGCCTCTAAAAACTGAGTGTGAGTGATATATGCTGTCAGCAGTTCTCTGGGCCTGCGGCTGTCAGCTGAAATCTGGGGTGGGGGATGAGAGAGGTCATTCCTAGAGCATTTGATTTTTCAACAGAGATGGTCATTAATACATTTTATATAAAAAAATATTGTACAGCACTCAGAACGGGTTGTCTACGTCACACTCATCGTGCAAAAGATTTCCATAAGGTTGATCAACTGTTTGTCTCCTTTTTCCCCAGATCTTTGGGCAAAGCTGTTTCTAAGCAGTGCCCATCTAGTTGGTTGGGCAATTGTATTCACTTTTGCTATCAGAAGTATGACAAGCCTCCGTTGGGACCAGTCAGAGGTCATTCTACAGGGGGGCATGGCAAGCTGGGCTTTTCTGCGAAGCTTCTAGCAGCCGATATCTGCGCAGCAGCAATGTGGAGTTCTGTCCATACCTTTACCAAACACTACATTCTGGACATTGCTTCTAGGCGGAGAGCAGGTTTTAGCCTAGCTGTTCTGCAGGGCCTTCTGTCCTAGGCTGGTTCCACTCTGTGTATTCCCTAGTTGGAGTTTTTTCCTCCTCCCTTGTTTCTCTCAGTCTCTCTGCAGAGGAACTGCTTGGGATTCAGACCTATATGTGATGACCTACTAAAGGAACTTCTCGAAGTAAGATAGTACAGTTACTTATGAACTTACCATAACAGTAGATCTTCAAGAGAGTATCCTTCAGTAGATCATATTTTTCCCTTCCTCCTTCCCCCTTTTTGTTTAGGTACTCCAGACTCTGTTTCCTTCTGCTATCAGGCCTATTCCAGGCTCCGGTGGGAGAACTGGAGGGAGGGCATGGAGACCATCCACTATATAGCATCACGCTGATGTCGGTCACATGACGTTGGGTGGGCAGTCCCCTATCAGGTATTGCTAGAAAAAAATCTGCTGTGCGGCCAGACGCCAGGTGGGGCTTGTCCTATATGTGATGACCTACTGAAGGAACCTTTCTGGAAGATCTACTGTTACGGTAAGTTCCTATGTAACTGTACTTTCTATCTACACTTCCAGCAGTTGCCTTTACGACTTGCTGGATACTTCTTCAAGCTTGCTTCTCCCACCTGTGTGGTAACTCCCTCGGCTCCACCCCATGACACCAGATCTTCCTTTCCACTGGAAGAAGCAGGTTCCCTCCGTACCGCTCTCGTGCTGGGTAGGCCCTTTGCTGATAAATCTCTGGATTTACTTCCAAAACATTTCAAAATACATTTTCTTCAGGCTCAGTTATTTATCACGACCGTGAAGGATGACAAGTCTGCTTCCGGGTTTGGTCAGTGCCCTTTCAGGCAGAAGATGTCCTGAATGGATCAGCACGCAACATGCATCTATTACCAGGAGCACGAGCACGATCCCCAGGCCTGTGACATTTGTCAATCTTTCCTTCTTACCGTTCTCAAGGACTGTCTCACCTGACTCAAATTAGGCTGACCGAGCAAATGGAACCCACCAGTCAAATCTAGGGATGCCCGTTGGGTGGTCTCCGCGGCTGCGAGGTCCACTGAACAGCTTGTGGCATTTGAGGAGGCTGCGGCCCATGCCGCTTCCCACTCCTCTTTGGTGGCTGCCTTCGTGCCACTGTAGCTGGGTTCGACATGCACGGGAGCCTGTAAAGAATTGTGCCAGTCCTTGCCGACCCTTGGTCAGAGACCTTCGGGGCACAAATCCAAGTTGAAGAAAAATTCAAAAAACAGTTTTGTCAATGTTTGTGGGATCGGGAGTGCTCTTGGTTGAGAACTTCAAATTCCTGCGTGTGACAGGGTTGAATAAGACCCTGCCCCATTTGTTATGCAAAAAGAGTTTAAACTCAAGGGTCTATTCTGTCCTCTCCTTTTCTGTCATGTGTCTGTTGCGCAACCAAATTTTCATGTGAGACCTAGGAAGTGATCACTCTGACGGTTTCACAGTTCTCCGCCTCTCGCTATCTCTCTGCCGTCCCTTGCCATTTATGTCTTTTCTTCACCTTTGCATATCTGCAGTTATAAAAAATATATGTGAATCTCTGTGTAAAACTGTATGTGATACTAAGATCCCTTTGTTTAAAACTGTATATAGTTATACTGTTGAAATGATTGCAAAAAGCTATTTGGAACTCAAAGGGTTAAGCTGAGATGCAGTTTGCAAACTCTCTGCAAAGCTGTGAACAAGAGGTCAGTTCTGGGTCGCTATGTTCTGTTTGTTACACCTGCAAGGAAACTGACAAGAACATTCTGTGAGAAACAGGACATCTCTTAACGAGGTTTCCTGGCAAAGACTTATAAAAGAGTAGCAGTGGTTTTGCTAGTGAGACAAGGAGAGTGAGAGACTTTGAGACTGAAGCTTGAAATTAAGAGATACCCTCAGAACGACTTAGTTTTCTCTGTGCTGCCTTTGTAAATAGTTATACTGAATAACACTGAATGAAGAACTAAAGGTAGAACTAGTGACACCACTGACTACCCTCTTTAACAAATCATGGGAGGATGGGGTGGTACCTGAGGACTGGAGAAGGGCAGATGTGATTCCCCTTCACAAAAGTGGGAGCAAGGCAGAAGCAGAAAACTACAGACCTGTTAGTTTAACCTCAGTGGTAGGGAAAATGATGGAATCACTTCTGAAGGAAAGAATTGTTGAGTATCTAGAGGCCAGAGGGCTCAGGACCCAAGGCAGCATGGATTCACAGCGGGAAGGTCATGCCAGACAAATCTGATAGATTTCTTTGACTGGGTGACCAAGTAGTAGATCACGGAGGGCTGTGGACATGGCCTACCTAGACTTTAGCAAGGCATTTGACACAGTCCCACACAAAAGATTAATATACAAGTTAGCCAGCCTGGGAGTGGGTCCCAAGATGACAGCCTGGGTAAAGAATTGTCTGGAGAATAGGACACAGAGAGTAATAGTAAATGGAGTCCACTCTGAAGAAAGGGGGGTTACTAGTGGGGTACCGCAGGGTTCAGTATTAGGACCGGTCCTCTTCAATGTCTTTATAAGCGACATTGCAGAGGGACTGGAAGGAAAAGTATGTCTCTTTGCAGATGACACAAAGATCTGCAACAGAGTTGATGCACAAGGTGGGGTGGAAAGGATGAGAAGGGACTTGGCAAGGTTAGAGGAATGGTCAAATGTATGGCAGCTTAGATTCAATGCTAAGAAGTGCAAGGTAATGCACCTGGGAAACAAAAACCCAGGGAAGAGTACACAATGGGGGGTGAGATACTAACAACAACAAAAATGGAAAGAGACCTGGGGGTAGTCATATCAGATGACCTAAAGGTGGGCAAGCAATGTGAGAGGGCAGCAAGGAGGGCTGGGGGGATACTGGGACGCATAGGGAGAGGCATCACCAGTAGAAAACAGGAAGTTATTATCCCTCTGTACAGACAGTTGGTGAGACCCCATCTGGAGTACTGCATGCAGTTCTGGAGACCCAGTCTCCGCAAAGACATAGACAGGATGGAGGCTGTCCAGAGGAGGGCAACTAAAATGGTGCAGGGTCTGCACCGGAAGACATATGAAGAGAGACTTAAGGAGCTGAATATGTATAGCCTCGAGGAAAGGAGGGAGAGGGGGGACATGATAGAAACTTTCAAGTACCTCAAGGGAATCAACAAAGTCCAAGAGGGTAGCATCTTTCAAAAAGAGGTGTACAAGAACAAGGGCACAATTTGAAGATAGAAGGGCGGCTCAGAGGTGATTTAAGGAAGTATTTTTGACAGAGAGGGTTGTGGATGCATGGAGCGGCCTTCGGAGGAAGGTTGTGGAGTCAAAAACAGTGGTGGAATTCAAGCATGCATGGGACAGTCATAAGGCAATTCTAGGGGGTGGGGGTAGGAAGAAGTAGGCTGCTGGTTAACTAGGATCTGCAGCATATTCCATTAGGTAGGGAAATGGGCAGACTGGGTGGGCCAAGCGGTCCTTATCTGCCATCAAAATCTATGTTTCTATGTTAATAATTTGTATTTTGCTGTTAAGAAAAATAAAACACTGTTTGCAAATTTTGAAACTGCTCCTGGTTTTCCTATGCTTCCTGACCTGTGCCTCGACAACAGATGGTGTCATCCTCGGTGGGATTTACGCCATGCATACTCTAAGCCAGGAGTTTTGTGTGTGGATACTAGACCTGGTACCAGGGAAGCATAGAAGAAAGGTATGGATTCTGCAGCAGCAAGTTTGGGTGTGATTACCGGAAGAATGGCAGCCAAGCTAGCAGAGATAGAAGTCCAAGCTGAAACTGTACTGCCAGTACAAGTGATGGAAAGAAAAAAAAAAGAATGGGCAGTGACAGAACCTGAGAGCCTGACTGCCTTTTTCAAGTGGTGGGCTATACAATAAACAGAGATAGAGAAACAGAGAAGAGAGGAGATGCAGCAGACAGAAAAAAGAGATCCAACGTTTAGAAGCACAGAGAAATGAAATGCAACAACTCGAGAAGCAGAGAAAAAAAGAGATGCAGCGACAGGAGCAGCAAAGAAGAGAAGAGATGCAATGATGGATGGATGCCTTGCAAGTTATCAAAGCTGGAGGATCTGGCACTGGTCCAGCAGAGCAACAGGACATAAACAACTTAAAATACATTAAACTTACAAAGTTGTGTCCATTTTTTTAGACAAAAGACATACAGATTGTCAGAGTGGTTAAGAGCACACGTGGTTAAGGAAATACAAAAAATGAAAGAATTGGGTATCATAGAAGAGTCGAGAAGTGCTTAGTCATCACCAATGGTGATTGTAAACAAAAAAAGAAGGGGGTGTAAGAATCTGCCTTGATTTTGGGAAACTCAATCAAATGTCAGAATTTGACAGTTATCCTATGCCCAGAACAGATGATTTGGTGGGCAGACTGGGGAGTGCCAAATATATCAGTAGCCTCAATCTCACCAAGGGTTACTGGCAAATCCCCCTAGCTAAAGAATCCAGAGACAAAACTGCATTTGCCACTCCTATAGGATTCTGTCAGTTCACCACCATGCCGTTTGGTTTACATGGTGCACCTGCTACATTCTAGTGGTACAAGGGTGAAATTTTATCTCCTCACACTGGTTATTGTGCTGTGTACCTGGATGATGTCATGGTGTACAGTCCCGACTGTAAAAGCCATTTGGAACACCTATGAGCAGTTATCCAGTTGATCAAAAAGGCAGATCTGATGATTAATCCTGCCAAGGGTGCATTGGGCATGCAGGAAACCAGATTTCTAGGGACGTGGATATGTTGTTCTGTTCACACTTACTGGCATTGTCCTTTCCCTTTAAAATTTGCTGGACAGTCTTCAAGCTGGCTCCTCCCACCCGGGTGGTATATCCCTCAGCTCCTCCCCGTGAGTTCAGATCTTCCTTTCCGCTGGAAGAAATTGGTTCCCTCCTTACTGCTCCTGCATTGAGTAGGCCCTGGCATTCAAATCTTCGGATTTACTTCCAAAACTTAAACTTGTCAGAGTGATCTTTGATCATGACTGCAGTGGAGGACAAATCTTCACCTGGATTTCGCCGGTGCCCGTGCACGCAGAAGATGTCACATACCGACCACCATGCATGTTTAGTGCCTGGGTCACAAGCACGATCCCCAGGCCTGTGAGTTTTGCCAGTCATTTCATGTATCGATCATCGAGGACTGCCTTGCCTACCTAAAGTTGAGCTGCCCAGTAAAATGACGTCCGCCAGTCAAATCTAAGGAAGCCCGTTGTGTGGTTTTCGTGGCTGAGGGGTCCACCGAGCAGTTGGAGCGACTCAAGGCCTTCGAGGAGGAGGAGGAGGAGGCATAGGCTGCCGTGAAGTCCTCTTTAGCGTCGGCTTTTGTTCTGCTCAAGTTGGGCTCCACTTATTCAGGCTTCTTCAAGGAGCTGTGCCAGTCTCTCCCGACTAAGGGAGAGGGTCTTTCAGGTTCACACAGCTCCCGCTTCTGCAAGGAGGAGTCAAAGAAAGAAAAGGAGAAGACTCACCGTCGACGTTCTTTGGACTGGGAACATTCCCGGTCTCAGGAGACCCAGGTTTTGACTATGGATCAAAACTGTGGCCCTGGAAGCTGGCTCCACGGAGACCTTGTCAGGTCAGTTGGTCAAGACGCTGGCCGATGGCATGGCCAAGATCTTTCTTGACCCAGTCGACTAGTTTTCTTCTGAAGAGGCCAACAATTCCATATTTGGGACTCTGGTCCTGTCGGTGACAACTGAAGAGTCGGTTCATTACACTGAACTGGACCCTCCAGTCACTGACCTAGGCCTGGAGGAGCCGCGGCACTCCCCGGCTCCCTCCAAGATTCCCCATCGGCACCACCGGCAGCCAAAGTCGAGGTCTAGGACATCCTCATCCTCATCTTCTGGGTCGAGCAGGTGCTGTCAGCATCGGCAGTCTCACTATCAGCACCATGGGAAGCGGCACCACCGCTACTCGTCTTCATCCTCCATGGGTGAGGAGAGGCTTTGGTGCAAGTTGCATCAACACTGCAAAGACCTCATGTGGCAATAGTTGGTGTTGTCCAGGCCAAAGCTGACTCTAACTCCCACAATGGCCATCACCCGACAGGCTGACGCCCCCTGTGGGGCTGTTCAACACCAATCCTCCGTTATCGGAGCTGGTATGGACCTTCTCAGCTTGGCCAAAGCTGGTCTCTCCACCAGTCATGGTGGAACCACCACTCAGACAGCTGCTGACTGGGGCTCCGACAAGAGTGTCTCAGTCAGAAAAGGGGCTTCCCCATTGATTGTCGGTCACTGTTACACCGGACTGCCTGCAGTGGGCCTGCAGTGACTCGGTTGGTAGGTCACTCTGTGCGGACTTCTTGGAGTCTGAGGATTCCTCACTACAGTCGCAACCTCTCAACATGGAGTCGGTGGGGGACCTTTTGACAGAGGAAGGACCCATGTCCTTCATGGGCATCCTCTATCTCATCTCTGAGTCCAGGGGGTGAAACTGGAGCTCTTTCAAAAGCAGGCTTGCTATCCCATCACAGAGATTCTAGACAAAGGGGACTCTCCAATGGAGGCTTTACCAGTGTCCGAAGTCATCGTCGGCCCAGCCCTGGAGCTTTGGGGGCACCCCACCTCTTACCCAGTGCCCTCGGCCCAGATGGCCTGCAAATACACAGTGCCCATCAGTACCCTCTCTGGGTTCACGGAGCGTTCTTCGGCCAAAGGGTTGGTGACCGACTCCATGTTTTGGCACTCAGGAAATATTGGGGACATCAACAAACCATTGGATAAGGAGCCCAAGAAATTGGACCACTTGGCTAAAAAGGTCTATGCTGCCTGCTCGCTCTGTCTCCGTCAGGTGAGCTCGGCCATCGTGACGGCACATTTCTCCCATGCTCTGTTGGGCTCTCTGGATGAGGTGATTCCTCATCTTTCAGCAGACCTCCAGACTGTGGACAAATAGGTTCGGGACCAGGGTTGGGCTGTGGCCAAATAGCAACTCTAAAGAGCTCTGGACACCGGTGACTCCTGTGCCCACTCTGGTGGTCGCAGTTGCCATGCGTCGAAGGACTTGGCTGAGGATCTCGAGCTTCACGGCGGACACTCAACACAAACTGGCAGATGTCCTGTTCCTGGGCACCAGCCTGTCTGGTCCCGGGTGGATGGTCACCTCCCAATGGATTGAGAAGTCCAGTGCCACCTTGGACTCTGTGATATCCATATACATCTGGACTCTCATGTGCAACCTGGAGGCGGATCTCCTAGCCATCCATGTGGCAGGAGCCTTCAGTCAGCTGGCTGATGCCCTCAGCTGGGTGGGTTAGGTGTCTCATGAATGGGATCTCCATCTGGAGGTAGTTCACAGCCTATTCTCCCAGTGGAGCATCCCTCAGGTAGACCTGTTCACCTTCAGGGAGAATACAAAGCTGAGGCTGTATTGCGCCCACCCACCTCAGCAGGGCTTGCTGCAGGGGGATGCCTTCTTGAGGCAGTGGACCCCAGGCCTCTTCTGTTCCTTCCCTCCACTTCCCTTGATCCACAAGGTGCTTCTCAAGGTCAGGAGGGGCAAGGCACAGGTGATCCTGGTGTGTCCGGACTGGCCCCACCAGTTCTAGTACCCCATTCTCCTTAACCTCAGCAACAGGCTCCTGTGGCATCTTCCTGCACGCCCAGACCTGCTCTCCATCAATCAGGGGAAAGGTACTTTTTTAACTTATTATTTTAGTTTAGGATTAATACCTTTGAGTCAATGACTCATTTTCAAAGGTTCCACATCAGTGTTGAAACATACTTTACAACAAATACAAGGTTTACTGAAAAACAAAGAAAAAAATTGAAGCATGTACACAGGCAGTAATAATACAATTTCAACTTAAATACAACAAGTTAGAACATAAAAACAGCAAGACTGATTAGATTGGGGGGCGGTAAGGGGGGGCGGTCAGCCAGAGGTGGCATCGTCAGAGGAGGGAGAGAGGTGGAGATTACAACAAAGTGAGGACACCCGGACCTTCAGTCCCTGTACCTGACAGCCTGGTTCCTGAGCGGCTGGAGTTCCAGGCTTTGGGTCTCTCTGAAGATGTCTTCACTGTAGTGGAGTCATCTAGAAAGGAATCAACCAGAAAATGCTATGCCTTCAAATGGAAGAGATTCTCCATTTGGTTTCTGGGCAAGGGGCTGGACCCCTTGTCCTGTCCAGTGGTTAGCATTTTGGACTACCTGGGGTCTCGCTGCAAAGGGGGACTTCGACCGATGACCCTCAAGCTGCACCTGGCATCCATCTCTGCTTACCAGAGACTCAGTAGATAGAGAGATAGTTGTTTCACCTGGAGTTACAGTGTTTCAGATATGGCTACGCATCAAGTAGCTATGCCCTAAGATGTGGGGTTGTCTCCCACTCAGCAAAATTTCCACTGTGGTGACCTGCCGGGTAGGGGTGGGTATTCCATAAGAGTGGTTGCTACTGGCAGCACTTAGTAAAGGAATCTGACCAGGTTGGCAGACTACATCCAGTTCCTTGGGAAATTTGGTTACTGTTCACCTGTTAGGTGGCAGGAGAGGGAGTGCTGCTTTTCTTGATACTAGGTAGGGGTCCTATTCTTGGCCATATGTGGCCGCAGCCTTGCCTGCGGCCACATGTGCTGTGTGTTCCTATCTGGCAGTCTGGGCTAGAAGATTCTCCCATTCTGTATATGTGGGAGAGCAAGGGTCTTTCCAGTGCCTGAATATCAGTCGCTTAGCCACCGCTAAGGCCCCATTCAGCTAGAGTAGGTGGGAATGGCTGATGGGGTGTCGGTGTTGGAGCATGGTGAGTCTCAAGATGCCGAGCACTGGGTCCCTTACAGGAGAGATTTGGATTGCTGTGGAGCAATATGCCTATATCTGGTCCCAGTAGTGGTCAAAGACTGGACAAGTCCAGAGAATGTGGGTGAGAGATGCCTGGGGTGAAAGCCACCTCCAGCAATCACTGTGCCCCAGTAGGCCTCTCCTGTATAGGGCCAGGAGCATCTGGTATACTCTATGTACCTGTAGAATCTTAAATTGTAGGGTTTTGGCCTGCAGTCCTCTGTTGAACTCATGCATACCTGCCCAGACAGTCTCCCATTCACCCTGTAGGATACACACACCCAGTACATTCTCCCATGTCTCTCTGTTGTACATGTACCTGGGCTGGTTTATGGAGGACAGGCTGCCTATCCATGCATCCAAAAGTGTTCAAGTGAGGATATGGGTGGGTGTGATAGCTTTACAGAGGAGATCTCTAATTTAGAGGTATTGCCAAAAGTATAGTTTCTCAAGGCACCCAGGTTCACCCCTCTGTCTCAGGTTTTCAAAAGGTACAAAGACCCCTGTTATAGGGTCATATAGATCCCCAAGGGTCAAAATGCCCAGCTTCCTCCATGTTGCCCAGTTTGCTGTCAATTTGAAGGGTGGGGTTGTCCCAAATCGGGCGCTGGCGAGAGAACTTGGTAGACCATTCCGTGACTCTGAGAAACTTTTCCATTCCTGCATAGAATATTTGGTGCAGGACGAGGCCTACTTAGGGATGAGCCAATCTTGAAATACCAGGGCACTTGGTTTGGTGCAATTCCAGGTTAACCAAGCTGGCAATAGGGAAACCAGGTCTGGGTTACAGCACACTACATCCTGGTGAAGAGCAACACATGTATGGAAAGTCTGGGAGGCCAAATACCCCATTTTTCCCGTGTTTCTGTAGTAGGTTTAGTACCCACACATATGAATTTGGAGACCTTTGAGTTAAGGGCCTGGGAAAAGGAGCCCGGGAGTGAGACTGGTAGGTTAGACAGGATATACTGTATTCTTGCATAAGTGACCATTCTTAGTATGTTGACCCTCCTGCATAAGGAAAGGATATGTTTGCTGCATCTTTGTATGTCCTCATCCAGTTTATCGAGCATAAGTTGGACATTTGCTCCAATTGTCCCTTTGATCGTGTGGAGGATCTTTACTCTCAGGCAGACCACTCTCCCAGGGGACCACTGATATGAGTATGATTGTATCAGGGTTTTGGGTACATGTATCATTCAGTGAAAAGATGTGGGATTTCATGGTGTTCAGTTTATACCCTGCAATGTCAGCGTATTCCCCTGTTAGGCCCTGGAGAGAGCTAGAGACTCTGGGATGTCTGTAATAAAAAGGGTAATATCATCTGCAAACAGCGCCAGCTTGTGGTGCACCTCTCCCACTCGTATGCTTGGAAAATCAGGGGCGGCCCTGATTATCTGGCCAGGGGTTCCACTGCTAGCAGGAAGAGGAAGGGGGATGAGTGCCCCGACCCAGGTGGAAGGGGCTTGAAATTGTGGAGTTGGTTAGGATTCTTGCTATTGGGTTTTGGTATAGCAGGCATACCATGCTGACAAACTGGCTAGGGAACTTGAATCTGCCCATGGCATCTAACAGGTGCATCCACTCCACTGTGTCGAATGCCTTTTCAGCATCTAGCGACAGTGTGGCCGTGGGTTCTGGTAGCTGTTGTGCCTCCCACAACAAATCTAATATGCATCTGGTGTTTTTCTGACCCAGATATCCCTGGAACAAATCACACTTGGTTCGGGTGAATTATCATCTCTGTTACCAGGCCCATACTGACAGCCAGGAGCTTGGCAGATAGCTTCATATCCATATTGAGGAGGGAGATGGGTTGGAACTGAGAACATTGTCTGCTATCTTCCTCTTTCTTGGGGAGTAGTGTAATCAACACCTCTTGAAAGGATTGTGGCAAGTGCTGGCATTCCACTGCCCCATTGAAAACCAGTGTGAGCCGTGGTGCCAGCAGCTTGCAGAAGGCAAAGTAGAAGTCTGAGGGGAAGCCATCTGGGCCCGGGGACTTGCCCCTGGACATTAAAGAGGTGGCTTCCATAATTTCCTGCTCCTTGAAGGGTGCTATCAGGGTTTTAAGGAGCTCAGGTGGTACTTGCGGGAGGCAGGTAGGTTCATAAAAAGAGTCTAACTCCCCTTAACTTGGGTGGGCTTCTGAGGAGTAGAGAGCCTGGTAGTAAGTTAGAAATGCTAGGTTGATGTCACATGGGGTGGTAACTGTCTCAATGTTGGAGACCTGGATAAGTGGAATATACCAGAAGGTGTCAAGTGTTTTGACACGGTGAGCAAGCAGCTTCCCTGGTTGCTCCCCTACCTCCCAGTAGGCTTGGTGGAGCCCATACAGGGTGTATTCCACTTTATGGTATAGGGTAGCCTCGATTTCTCCCCTAAATTGGTTAATCTGCTGTCTCAGCTGTTTCCCTGCCCGGGTTGTGTTCCACTTCCTGCTCCAAGTGTTTAAGGAACCACTCCATTTCACGCATGGCCTATCCTATCCTTTTCCCTCTGCTTCCTTGAGGCATACGCTATCAGTTTACCCCTAAAAACAGCTTTTAAGGCATCCCACTAGACCCCATTATGCACATCCTGGGTGTCATTGTACGTATAATATTCTGTGATTTCCTCTTCCAACCATGTGAGGAAATCCCCATTTTGTAAGAAGGAGATATTAAATCTGCACTTATTCCTCAGGCCATAAGATTGTCCCCAGGACAGGGTCACCTGAACAGGGGTATGGTCTGATATCAGTATGTTACCCAAGGCTGCACTTCAGGCTTGCTGAACCAGTTACAGGGAAACCATAAGTACATCTGTTCTCTACGAGGAGTGGGTAGCTGAGTAATGTACAGATTGAGTTGTTTATGCTGCTCCTTACCTGGGTTGATCTCACCTGGGGTTGCGCTCAGAGGGGAAGCGCAGTAGTGTGCCCTGATCTGACTGCAGCTGAGCAGTCCAGGCTGCTCCAGTTCCACTTTAGAGCTTGCCCCACAGCAGCTATACGGCTGCTCCCTGCCCCCCAATACTTTCCCGCCCTTAGCCGCATTTACTTACATAGGTACCTGAACACGCATGATAAAGGTGGGTTGTATCTTTTTTCTGTCTACTTTCTAATTAGCAAGTTATATTATCTCACCACCACGTGTCACCTCTTCCCCTATATACTTTAGAAAAGCCCCTATCTGTATCCAGCAGCAGATTTCTGTCGTGGACCGCTGATCTATTAATTTTCACCAGCATTCTGCGTCCTCTGAATACTGGTTGCCCTTCCAACCCTGACTCTCAGTCTGGGCTGCTCTTATTTACCTTCCCTCAGTTAATTTATTCCTATCCCATTGATCTTGCCCAGTCCTAACCCCCTCTTGACCCCTCGCAACCGCTTACCTATCTCTAATTGTCTTCTGCCCCTCTTATTTCTGACTAGTCGCCTTCTTTAATCCCTTTTGCCATGATAACTAGGGCTGTTCTGTGTTGTCTGACTTCCATGTTTACTGTCCTACTCGCCCTCAACTCTCTATCCCTTCTCAAGGGTATCCCCGCTCCCCTGTCAGTGATGTCCGCCCGGGACTTCACCTACTCTAACATAGTGGCTGAACGTGCCTCCACACCTACTCCCCCCAATGTATCTCAGTCCTAAACCTCTAGGGTTACTACTGAGGCTCATTGTTCACAAGAAGCTTACCTTCCCAGAGGTAGTATCCTGTGCCATTGCTCTTGCTATGCTTTGGATTACCACGTTATCCCTTACTTTAGCCATTGATATTGAATCTAACCCTGGTCCTCTGGTCAGTCTTCTCCACATTCATCCTGGGGCCACCCATCTTTTGCCACAGGCTTTGGGACTGACCTTTGCCCACCTTGATATCCATAGTCTCATGGTCAGTCACACTGATCTGGAGGCTTGGGTCCAGGTTAATAATCCAGATATGCTCTCATGCTATCGGAAACCTGGCTGAAACCTACCATCTCGGGTCAAAGCTGTGCACTACTGGGCCATTTCATGCACCGGCTGACCTACCATCCACCAAAAGAGGGGGTGGTCTGACGCTGTATTACAAGGCTCACCCTGACATCGCTCTCCATCCTACCCCCACTCTCAACAACTGCAAGGCCAAACATGTGGTACTACTTCTTGGCAGAGCCAAGAAACTGCACATATTTGGGACTGACCTCCACATAATAGCAAGCTTGGTCTTGAGGAACTTATTCCTGCCTTGACTAAAAACAATGAGGTAATCTGCCTGGGTGACTTTAACATTGACTGGCTCAGACTGAACTCATCCTCCCTTGCTTCCTATCATCAGCAAGGCCAACCTTTCCCAACTCATCTCCTCCCCTACTTGGAAGTCACCGAATAGCCCCAGCTGTACTATGATTGATTGAATTCTCACTAACTGGAAGGATTGTTACTCCCCTGCTGGGGTCTTACCTGATTCGATCAGTGACCACTGCCTGGTCTTCTGTGTGCAAGGCGCCTCCCTTTCCTCCCAACCTCGCAAAGTTCTACCCTTTGCTAACTTCTCCCAACTTGACCCGGTTGAGTTCTTACTTGATCTTAAGCACACCAACTGGTCTCTCCTATTCACTACCAACGACATCAATCAGGCCACCGACTATTTCAATACGATCTTACTTGCCTTACAGCACCAGCACGTTCTGTACTGTACACACAGGGTCAGAGGGAAAGTGACCATGTGGCTGTACTGCCCTCTCCTGCAACTGCTCAAGCAGCATGATAAGCTTTGGTTAAAATGGAAGTCATCCTCCAATCAAACTGACTTTGTAGAGTACCGGGCCTTGTGAAATACCTGCAAGAAGTCAATCCGGGTTGCTAAGAGCAACTACTACCGCAGTCTCCTACATTCCTTGGCCACTGATCCCAGGAAATACTGGAACCAGATTAATGAAATCATGGGTAATACTAAGCCTCTGACTCCCAAAGACATGTTATTAAATGACTCAATCTGCAACGATGCCTGCAACATTGCTAATGCCTTCAACTCGTTTTTCACAGAGGTTCCCAGTATCTCCCATCCAGGACCCAGTGGCTCCCAGCCCCCTCCTACAGCTCCTCCACATACCCCTCCTGCCCGGGTGCTTTCTCCTATCTCTTGCCTGGATGTTCTTAAGTTATTACAGTCCATTCCCCTCCTTTGCAGTGCTGGACTGGATGGTATTGAACCTAGTACCCTCAGACTTGGTGCCCCACTCCCAGCCACTCCTGTTACTCGGCTTTTTAATTTGTCCATCAGCACCTCCACAGTGCCTTTGGCCTGAAGGTCTGCGAGGATTATACCGGTCTTCAAGAAAGGAGACCTAAAAATTCTGTCCAATTATCGCCCTATTGCTCTACTACCTACCCTCAGCAAGACTTTGGAAAAACGTATTCATCGTCAGATCTCTGCCCATTTATTAAACTTCAGTCTTCAGTCAAACATGGCTTCTGGGCTGGTCACAGCACCGCTACGGCTCTTGTCCGGTTCACTGGTGAGGTTAAGTCCAACATGGACAAAGGCTACTTACCAGGGCCATGTTCATTGACCTCACTAAAGCTTTCGATCCGGTTAATCACCGTCTGCTCATGCACAAACTGCATTCTCTTGGTTCCTCTGGTTCAGCCTTATCCTGGATCAGCAGTTACCTCTCAAACTGCTCCCAATCTGTCTCCTTCAATAAAGTCCTTTCATTTCCGGCTCCCATCTCCAGTGGCATCCCACAAGGATCCATTCTGGGACCCTTACTTTTTCCATTTTTGTTAATGATTGTTCCACTTCCTTTACCAACTGCAACTCCATCACGTATGCTGATGATCTGGTGCTCTACTCAGCCACTTGTTCTGTAGCCGACCTTAATGTTCACTTGTCGATGTGTTCCAAATTTATTTTATTTATTTATTTTATTTATTTGTGAAATCAGTTTACAACCTTTGAGTCAGAGGCTCGTTTCCAAAGGTACCTCGTCACATTAAAGACATACATAGAGTTTTAGGTTACATAGCATAGGTTTGCTAAAAATAGGCATTCATCAGAGGCGCTACGTCACACTGAGGTCAGACAAAATACATTTAGGTTACAGGGTACAAGTAATTGAGAACAGGTGTTACACAAGTTGGTATCAAAAATTGAGCAATCTAATAGGCATACCATAAAATGATTCAATCCTGACTCCAAACCAACTCCCTGATCCTCAATCTACCAAAGACCCGGGCAATGCTCTTCGGGTCGGCTAGAAAAGTTCATGTTGGGACCCCTAAGTTTTGCGTGTGCTGCTGTGATGGGTCTGTAGTCCTGTCCACGGACTCCTTTAAATACCTTGGAGTGACACTGGATCCGCTCTTGATTTCACTTCTCATTTAAACGAGGTATGCAGATCCATCAACATTTAAGATTGGTGCCGCATACCGGGTGCGTCACTCCCTAACATCTGCTGCTAGGATCTCTGTGACTAGAGGCATCTTGCTCCCTAGGCTTCAGTATTCCCTCTCCATCTTTTCCCACACTAACGTTGGTACTCTTCGTAAATGGGACACCACCTACAACAATATCTGCAGATTTTCCCTGTTGGCCCCTTGTCTTACTCACCACTGTCTCCTGTACTCCACCCTACACTAGCTGTCCCCCAGAAACCTGCACTCGTACACTCTGGGTTGCTTCACTGACTCCATGACAAGACACTCCCGCCCAGACAGCATTGGAGCTATGCTCACCCCAGTGCCTCACTCCCACCTACAGAGATCCTTGAATTCCACTCCGCTCTCCATCCTACACTGTTCAACAAAAATGGGGGAACAAGCTTTCTCTCACTTTGCCCTCAAATTCTGGAACTCTCTACCTCCCAGTCTTAAGTGCTCTCTATCTCACTCCTCCTTCAAGACTGTACTTTTCTCCTACCTACATGCACTTGATTCCTGTGACTGTACCTAACCCCCATCCTCTTTGCTAGCTTTCCTAAATCTAGCTTACTGTTATCACTGTAATTATTGAATGCTTTGTCTTGTTCCCTTACCTGCTTCCTTCCGTCCCTGAGAGGATGGCTACTGCTAAAAGTATGTTCTATTTCCCTTGACTATCCCTGCGAGGATATCTATTGATTTTGTATTATTTGCTGCTTTATACTTCACCATTGTCTTGTTTTTGTTAACTGTATATTGTACTCTCCCAGGTCGTGCTTGAAAATAGGCTGGGTTTTGCCTAATGCACCTACCTGGTCAGCGAAAGCGAAAGCGAATAAATAAATAAAATCCTTTTCGCCCGGGTGTAGGACCCGCCAGATGATATATAGGCCTGCATCCTGAAAAGTTTGTGCCACCTGGTATGCCACCAAGGCCTCTGCCCTGGTGCCTGGCCCTGTTCAGTCTAACATAGCTGAGAGGGCCAAGTTAAGTTCCCCACCCAGAACCACATGTATTTGGTCCTGAACCACTTAGGATAACAGTGTGGTGAAAAATGCAGCGTCTAGGGTATTTGGGGCATACACATATCCCACCTGCAGGGTCTCTTCCCAGATATGTGTTCTCACTAGTACATATCTCCCCCTCTTTATCTGTGGTGGATGTCTGAGACCCAGACTGTTGCCCTTATGTATCTGGATCACAGCCCCTTTAGTTCTTGTGTTGGCACAGCTATGGAACACCTCTCACACCCACAGATTTTTAAGTCTAGGGGCTTCGCCTGGGAGGAGGTGCATCTCTTGGAGGAGTGCTATGTCACACCCTGTGGCCCTTAATTTGGCTAATATTTTGTTTCTACACTGAGTTTGACATTCCAAGAAACTACCTTTGGCATGTCTACCGGAGCCATTGCAGAAGAGTTGTTTCCCCCAACTCGTAGCCTGCTCACTAGTACTCCACTTGCGTTCCTGCCACTACTCTAACCCCCACCCAGCCCCAAGGGAATATTACACCCACCACTAGCAGTATTTTAAACAGTACAATAATGAGAATATCTACATTTGCATAATGTGTTTACACACTTTAGGCCACACCAGTTAAAAGAAAGAAGCGATACAGGTAACAGTATGTCTGAGACCACAGGGCAAATAAAAAAGAAAATTTCTTTGATTATTCCTGACTGACTGAAGCACGTCAGTTAAGTGCTTTAACAGTGACTTAAGGATTGTCAGTTAAACTTTATATTCGTACGGTAGTCACGACTGGACTAGAAATGTCTCGTCGCCTCTCCCATGCCATCCCCCTAGGGGTAACCGCATGTAGTCTGCAACATGTATCAGCCCACTTTTGTAATTCTTTGCACTGAGGCCCGTCATCAGCAGGTGTATAGCTCTCTGTCAAGTGGGAGTACCTGGGAGCCAGCAGAGAACGAGGCCGTCGGGGGAAGGGGTCCCTTGGATCACAAGCCCCTCTCTCGCCTCATATGGGTATAATTGCCACGTTAGGGTCTGAAGGGAATTTGAGGAAAAACAGGTTCTACCGAGTCACCTGGGTTGCTCTCGGGGGGCAGAATCCCATATCAGCACTGCATCTGTAGCTTACCTACAGCATTTTTATATAAGGCACATGCTTTTCCTTCCAGAGACAAAAAGTAAGTCTCACTTCTGTGTCCCCGTAGTCTGTGAAGTATCCTTGGGGGGTAGTGCTGCCCAGGTGGAACAGCAAAATTATGTGTATGAAGAGATAACCTCCTGGTATGGCCCACGAGGCCTCCTCATGGCACAGCTTAAAGAGGTAGTTTAGGCCTATTACAAAGAGTGCACGGCTGGAGTTCAGGGAGAGGTTCACCAGCTGTTTGTCTCCTATGCTGAAGCCGCACCTGGCAGACCTGCAGCCAAGTAGATGACTGACAGGTGGATCACATCCTGCATTGATCTGTGCTATAGGTTGGTGGGTAGGGAGCCTCCTGGAGAGCTAAAGGCTCATTACACCCACCATACCACTGCAGTGGTGGCTGCTTCTAGGGATGTCCCTATCCAGGAAATCTGCAGGGCTGCTACCCGGAAGTCAGCGCACATCTTCATTTCCCATTGCTACATTAGCTTAGAGTCATGCCAGGATGCTGGTTTTGGGGCCTCAGTTTTCCAATACTTACATCCTAAACAGGGGGTGTGCGCCTTGCCTCCCTCCTCCCAGAGAACTGCTAGGAGTCTGCCAGTAAGTGTGGATAGAACAACATATTCATGTCCCAGAAACACAGGTTACTCAGCTGTAACAATAGATCTTCTACGGACTGGTCTCTTGCAGTAGGTTATTACACTTGGGAGTTCCACCAGGTGGTGCTGTCACACGGCATCTTCTTCTAGCAGTCTTCCATGGGGCCTCTGTTCATTTTCCCACTGTCTTCAGCTTGCATAGACAGCTCTCCTAAGCTCCTGTGTTGCAGTCTTCGACGTGAACTTGAACCGCTTGTTCTGCTTCTGTTCCGGGCTTGTGAACTACTCACAACACCCCTGGACTTCTATTCTCCAGCAGGCCTGTGACCCACTCACAGTACCCCTGCTGCACCCTGACCCAGACACTGTTGCTGGGTCTTGGGACTCACCTCTGGCGGATAAGACAGCCTAGCCAGAATGATTCTCAGGGATCTGTCTGAAGGGCTACCTGGCTAAGGGCTCATGTTCCCAGCATCGGAGGGAGCAGGATTCACACTCCTCTACCTCCCTCTGACATGTCCCATCGATGGTGGCTCCTTCATCATTGACGGAGTGTTCCTCATTGATGGGACTACTCCCTCCATCAACAGAGCCTACAGGGCTCAAAATCTCATTGATGGGCCATGCCCCATCGATGGAGCACTCTGCTGGATGTCTCCCATTGATAGAGCATTCCTCGTCGACAGGGAAGACTCCCCCGTCGACGGAGCATGTTGTTTCTTCTCCCTCGTCGATAGGCGCTCTTTCCCCGTCAACGGGACATGTTTCCCCATTTCTCTCATCGACGGAGCACTCCTTGTCAATGGGAGGCTTCCACCATTGACGGGTCATCTTGTTTTGCATCCCTCATTGATGAGGCAGCTTCCCCCATCGACGAAGAGTTTTATTTCTTGTCCCTCATTGACTGGGATGATTCCACCATCAATGGACAAGTCTCATTCCCTTCCCTCGTCAATGGGGCTGCTTTACCCGTCGACAGCAGGGGCCCCACAACCCGGGATACCCCCAGTCTGAGCCTCCTCTTCTGTGCCTCCCACCCATCTGTGGGCACACTATTCTGGCAGTGCCGTGGGGCCCTCATCACCCTTTTTGTGTCCCCTTGGGTGCCCCGTCTTATGTGCCTTCTGCTGAGGTTCCAAGGTCTCACCCTGAGTTCCTTGCCCCTTTGCCGGGACCACTACACAGGGGTCATGATGCCCCTTCCCGCCTGTCTGAGTCGGCAGTTCCCAAGGTGTTTTGTCCTCCCTGAGCACTGCCCTCTGGCGCCCTCTGTCTGTGGACCTCCCCCATCGCAAGTGCCAGGCATCACCCTCATTGGCATGGAGGTCCTCCAGTCTATTGGCCATGGCCTGGCTTCAGACCTGATTCCAAGTCCCAGGCCACGGCTTTCCCCTCTCCTCCACCTAAGTGGTTCTACCTGGATCTGGCAGTTTTCATCTGACCCCCCCTTCCCATTTATGGGGATTCCCTTTATGGTGATTTGGACGGGGATGATCCCTTCATGGGGGATACCCCCGACAGGAGCTTCTCAAACTATGGGGACCTGGGTTCCCCTCTGTCCATGTCCTCTATTTTGGACGCCACCCTGCTTAACCCTCCCAATCCCTTCTCATTCCCAGACCCCTCCTTTGTGGATCTCATGTTGCAGATCTGGGACATGTTTGGCTTCCCTGCTGCAGAACAGGACTCCTTTCGCTGGGACATAGCCGCTTACCTCACTGTACCCGAGGAGCCTGCCCGAGTTGTTCCCTCATTGATTTCTGCATATTTTAATGCACTGTCTCAGATTTGGCAACATCCTGCTTCTGCTCAGCCCAGCCCTCGTGGCCCGGACTGACTTTACTGGGCCCTGTCTGACCATTCCTATTTGTTCACCACCCCTACGGTAGACTCTGTAGTCATTGCAGCGTGCCGTCACGTTCCTGGCCCCTTACTGGAGTGTCTCTCAGGACTGTGGTCAGACCTCTGGGGGGGGGGGCTGCCCATCTGCACCTCAGCACCATACCTGTCCTCGGGGGCAGGCTCACCTCTGCTCCTTAAACTGCACCTCAGGGCTTTTCCCCACCACCCCTCTTATGAGCCTTGGAAGCACCTGGGGATTTCTACACCTTTACTTGAAGGCTTGCTCTCAACACTGGATGCTTCACTCCTACGTGTGGATCTGTTTGAAACTTCAGCTTCTCTCTTTATTGGAGCCCTTCAGTTGTTCCTTTCTCTGGGATTCCTGGTGTGTTTTACCCTGGTACACTCTACCTCCTCCTGTGCGATCCACGCTGTGGGAGCTCTACTGGATTTGACTTCATGCCAGGGCCTGTTGACTCCTGCCTTGTCAGGTTGCATCACTGTGCCTGGCCACCTACTGTTCTTCTTCACAGCACCATGCCTAACGCATATTGTCCTCACCCACCCTTGACTTTTCTGCTCGACCGGATGTGGTTCAAGTCGACATTTCTCCTAAGTTTTTTACTTCTCTTGCCTGATTGGCTGCTGGGTTTTGCTAGGGCCCTACAGTCGTGTGTGCACTCTTGCCCAGCTTCCAGCCTTGCATGTCCTCCCTGTTGGGAATAACTGCTTGGCATTCTCCCAAGTGTAAAAACCTACTGCAAGAGACCAGTCCATAGAAGATAGTATTGTTACGTAACAACTTACAGTAATAAAAGATCTTTGAGGAACTGTCTCTTGCAAGAGGTACAGTCCTGTGCTCTGTCCCTCTGCCTGTTTGCTTTCATTCACTGCAACTCAGGATGTTGGGTGGGGTCTCTTTGGTCTGTTTTGTCCCACGGTTTCCTTCAGTCCAGGCCTTGCTTGCTGAAGCCGACGGGGAACAGAGGGTACTTGGGGCCACCCACAGTTATACTCAGCATCAGGAAGTGATGTCATGTGGGCAGCCCATGGAAGACTGCTAGAAGAAGCTGCCATGTGATAGTGCCACCTGGTGGAACTCCTACGTGCGATAACCTACTGCAAGAGACAGTTCCTCAAAGATCTACTGTTACGGTAAGTTCTTACGTAACAATACTTTCTAGGAGTGGTATATGTTGTTCATCCACGCGAACCCACCCGACCTCCCCAGCTTTGACGCAAACACACTGCTTCCAGCAGGCAATATCTGATGTCATGGGTTGGAGCTGAGGGACATACCACCCCGCTGGGTGGGAGGAGCCATCTTGAAGATTTTCTGGCACATCTTAAAAGGGAAGGACACTGCCAGTAAGTGTGGATGAACAACATATACCACTCCTAGAACTACTGTTACAGGTGAGTAACCTGTGTATTTGGGCACTATTTTGGGAAATGGAGAAGTCAAGTCAGAGGTTTCCAAAGATAGAATCTGTAGCTAACGGCCCTGTCCCCAAAATCAAGAAACGTCACGTCATTTTTAGGGCTGGCTGGTTATTATCAGAGACTTATTCCCAGCTTGCCGAATTAGCTACTTCCCTCACTGAACTAACAAAGAAATGGTTCCCAAATAATGTGAAATGGACCCGAGTGTGACATGGCTTCTTGGGCTATTAATGCTGCATTATGTTCAGCCCCTGTTTTAAATAGCCCATACTTTGAGAAACGGTTTCTGTTACAGATTAATGCATCAGAGGTAGGCCTAGGTGCAGTCTTCAGTCAGCATGTAGATGGAAAAGAACTTGCATGACCGAGAGAAAAGATACTCCACCATTGAAAAGGAATAGAAACATAGAAGTTGACGGCAGATAAGGACCGCAAGGCCCATCCAGTCTGCCCATTTTTTTTCTACTTTACAGTATGAATGTGCCATAGACCTTTACTCTGTCAATGGCCTATCTATTTCAGGGTTTATTTAACTCTAAAAATTAGATTAGCGTTTTGCTCATAAAAGTTCTAAACCTTTGTGAAAATGCATAGCACTTGCTTCACTGTGTTTGACAAATGTAACACTTCTAGAAAACCTATATAAATGCTTTCTGTACCGTTAGTATTGTCCCAAGAAAAAAGTGCTAATCAACTATTTAAAACCCTGTATTTATAATCATCTGTAATGCTCCCTTATGCCTATCCCATGCCTGTTTGAAGCCCTGCACCGTATTCATATCCACCACTTCCTGAGGTAGGTTGTTCCAAGCATCCACCACCCTTTCTGTGAAAAATAACTTCCTCACATTACCCCTTGATTGGCCTCCCTCTAATCTCATGCTGTGTCCTCTTGTCCTGCTATTTTTCTTATATTGAAACATATTAGACACTTTCACCTTGTTAATGCCCTTAAGATGTTTGAATGTTTCGATCATATCACCTCTCTCCCTCCTTCGCTCTAGAGTATACATATTGAACTCTGTTAATCTGTCCTCATATGTTTTCTAGTGCAGTCCCTGCACCATTTTCATTGCCCTTCTCTGGACTGCCTCCATTTTGTTAATGTTCTTGTGCAGGTGTGGCCTCCAGTACTGCACGCAGTACTCCAGATGGGGCCTAACCAATGTCTTGTAAAGAGGGATTATTACCTCCTTCTTACGACTTATGATACCCCTACTAATACACCCCAACAGCCCTCTAGCTTTATCTACTGTTTTAGTGGTCTGCTTGGATGATTTCAGGTCATCTGTGATGGTGATGCCCAAGTCTCTTTCTTCCCTTGTGATTGCCAGCAACTCCCTTCCCAACCTGTAGGTAGCTTCATGGTTTCTCTTCTCTATGTGCATGATCTTGCACTTCTTTGTGTTAAGCCCCAGTTGCCACTCTTCCTATCATTTTGCCATTTTTTTTTCTAGATCTCTTCTCATTCTGCCCACCCCATCTGGATCATCTACTCTGTTGCAGAGCTTGGTGTCATCTGCAAACAGGCAAACCTTACCCTCCAGTCCATCTGCAATGTCACTGATGAAGATATTGAATAGGACTGGCTCTAGAACTGATCCCTGAGCTACCCCACTTCTGACTTGCATCTCTTCTGACTGTATACCATTTGCCACCACTCTCTGTTTTCTCCCCGGCAACCTGTTTGTCACCCAGTTGACCAGCCTCTGTCCCACCCCGAGCCTACCCAGCTTATTAATCAATCTTCTTTTTGGAACAGTATTGAAAGCTTTGCTGAAGTCAAGGTAGGCAACATCAACTGCATCCCCTTGGTCCACCACGCTGGTTACCCAGTCAAAGAAATCTATGAGATTAGTTTGACAGGATGTTCCTTGTAAACCCGTGCTGTCTTGGATCCTGTGCTCCTATGGATTCCAGGTGCTGCGCTGTCCTTTCCTTAAGGAGTGTCTCCATAATCTTGCCCACTACTGAGGTAAGACTGACTGGTCTGTAGTTCCCTGCCTCTTCCCTGCTGCCACTCTTGTGGAGTGGGATCACAAGCCCTTCTCCAGTCTTCATGGACCTCTCCTGTACTCAAAAACACACTAAACAGTTCTGCTAATGGCTCTGCTAGTTCCTCCCTTAGCTCCTTCAGTACCCTAGGATGTATTCCATCAGGCCCCATTGCCTTGTCCCAGCCTGAGCTTAGCGAGCTCTTGTAGGACACTTTCTTTTGTGAAGGGACTTGTGCACACCTCCCTCCCCACTGCGTCCATGGTGCTGAGATGTGGGCCCTGCCCTACCTTCTCCTCAGTTAATACTGAGTAGAAGTATCTATTTAAGATGGATGCTTTTCCTTGGTCCTCCTCCACACACTCCACCTTATCCCCTTTGATCTTCGCAACATCCCCTCTGGACTTTCTCCTTTTACTAATGTATCTATAGAAAGTCTTGTCCCCTTCTTTTGCTGTTCGTGCTAGTGTTTCCTCGGTTTGGGCCTTTGCCTGCCTTACTGCCTTCCCTGCTTCCCTTAGGGAAGTCTGGTATGCCTCCCTATCTTCATCCCATTGCGTTCCCTTATAGTTCCTGAAGGCTAAACTTTTGGCTCCGATCTTTTCTGCTACTGTTTTTGAGAACCAAAATGATTTCCTCCTTCTTTTGCTCTTGCTTTTCTTCCTAACACAGTGGGATGTTGCTTCAAGTATTGCATCCTTAATGCTTGCCCACTTTGCCTGTACCCCCTCACCTGCATTTCTTTTGCCATTGCTAGCTTAACTCCGTTGGCCATCTTTTTAAAGTCAGCTCCTCTGAAGTCTCATATTTTTGCCTCGGAATGGGATGATTTAGTTCTAGTGGCTAAATTGAACCATACCATGTGATGGTCACTGGCCCCCAGATGACCTTCTACGTGGAGATCTGCGATCCTTTCCCCACTAGTCAGTACTAGATCCAGCATAGCCCTATCTCTTGTGGGTTGTTGTATCAATTGTTTGAGGCCCTCCTCCTGAAGGGAATCCACTATGTGTCTAGTTCAGGTGGATGTTCCTTTTGGTATTGACCAGTCTGTATCTGCCGTGTTGAAGTCTCCCGTTATCTGAACCTTCCCTTTAGCTATTATGTTTTGTATATCTTATAACAGTAATGTGTCTATGTCCTCCCCCTGGTTTGGAGGCCTGTAGACAACCTCAGTTCGTATGGTTGTCCCATTTCCTGTTTCCAGGGTGACCCACAGTTCTTCTGGCTCCTTATGTGTATTTTGAATTTCTGTAGCTTTGATATTTTCATTGACATAAAGGGCCACTCACCCCCCTCCCTTTTTGCCTCTCAGTCTCTTCTGAACAGTACATAGCCAGGTACTGAAGTCTCCTAAGTGTGGTTACTGGTGAACCATATCTCGCTAATGGCTACTATGTCCAGTTTATCCTCTGTCATTGTTGCCTTCAGGTCTGGGATCTTGTTTCCCAGACTACGGACATTTGTGTATGTGATTTTCCATTGGCCAGATTTCAGTGCGTTAGTTGTTGGGCAAGGTCCGGTGTTTCCCCTGCATGTCGTACGGGGAGCCAGACCTTCTTTCTTACCTGGTGATGCAGATGAACTGCAAACATGCTGACCTCCTATTTGATCCCTAGCCGAGGGGTGTTCTTCCCATTCGATGCATCAGGTGCTGCACCCCTCTCTTCATTTGATAGTTTAAATATTCTGCAGAGACGTCAAACTTCTTTTCGACAAAGTGGGGCATGGAGTCCCTTAAGTTTTACTTACTAGGAGCTGACTTTATACTTGTAACAGATCACAATCCTCTCTGTTGGGTTAACCAAATGAAGGATAAAAATTCTAGAACTGCACGGTGGTACCTGGCACTACAGCCACTTAAATTTAAAGTGATGCACAGATTTGGGAAAGAGAATGTCAGTGCTGATTTTCTGTCCAGATATGGATCAGGAATTGATAATTCTGAAGGTTGAAAAAAATGTGAGTTGAAACTTCTCTGTTTGCTATACTACATATGCACTGAACTGTAAAGATTATAAGCTACTGTAATGTTAAATGAGAATTTAAAGGATGTTTTGGAAACCTGTTTTTTTTTTTTTTTAAACAGGTTTCACCTCCCCCCTTACAGCACCCCTTCCCTTTGGGAGACACCCTATGGCCTGATCAGTCCCCGCTCACCTACCTGAACCTCTAGTGCAGTCCATCCCCCATGGAGCAGTGGTTTGTACCCCCCAGGCGGATCGGGTTGGGGCCCTTCCACCCTGACATGTCTGTCTTTCATCGGATGCTGTCACCAGGGCCGGTGGGGGTGGGGATCGGGACTTAGTGCTCCTTCTGCAGGTGCTGCAGGTGTTTTGGTATTCTCGACGTGCTGTATGCCCCGATGTCAAGGCGCTTAATCACCGGGGTCTAGCACGTCAACTCTGTTTTTTACTTCGGTTTTGTTGTACCCCAGGTCTCCACCCGAGGTCAGAAAAGAGCCGAGCTCTAAATCCCCCTTCTGCCCTGGAGAAAGCAAGCTGTCCTTAGGATGCTCAAGCCCCTTCCCCCCGCCCGGCCCTCCAGCTCCTGGGTCCGTTCCCAAGTCGCTGGCTTTGCAAGTGGAAATTCAGCCGCTGCACTGGCGGGACACCAAAACAGGTTCCCTTTTAGAGAAGGGGGTATGTACAAGGGTTCAATAGGGCCCTGCCCCATTTATTATGCAGAAAGAGTTTAAATGCAATGGTCTATCTTAGTCTCTCATTTTCTGTCTCGTCCCTGTTTGATTGCGCAACCAAATTTTCACGTGAGACCTAAGAACTGATCGCTCAGATGGTTTTGCGGTTCTCCACCTCTGGCTATCTCTCTGCCTTCCCTTACTATTTCTGTCTTTTCTTCTCCCTTGCATATCTGCAGTTCTAAAAAATATATATGAATCTCTCTGTAAAACTGTATGTGATACTGGGATCCCTTTGTTTAAAATTATACATAGTAAACCATTGAAATGATTGCAAAAATCAGTATAGTGCAGTGGTTTAAGGCTCTGAGCTGCAAATGTGGTGATATCCAGCAGACCAGACCTGGGTTTGAATTCCACAGCTTCCACTTGCATACTGTGTGACCCTGAGCAAGTCACTTAACTGCCCTGTGCTCCTAGGCCGCTCCTGTGAAAAAGCTTTCAGCTTAGTGTGCTACTCCTGGTTAAACAACTAAAAAAAAAAAAAATCTATTTGGAACTTAGGGGTTAACCTGAAATGCAGTTTGCAAACTCTCTGCAGAGCTGTGAACAAGAGGTTAGTTCTGGGTCGCTATGTTCTGTTTATTACACCTGCAAGGAAACTGACAAGAACATTCTGTAAACTGATAGGACATTCTGTGAGAAGCAGGACATCTCTTAACAAGGTTTATTTATTTATTTGCTTTTGGTAACTGGATAAGTGCACTAGGCTTAAGGATGCCTATTTTCAGGCACGACCCGGGAGAACACAACTTAAACATACATAATTATATATGTGACGCAGCACATGAAAAGCAGCACAGTTCAGAGTGAATCAAAACTTTGGGTATGGGGAGACATTTCTGCAACAAACCAGGAGTAAGTTTAAACGGTATGATGCAGTTACAAAACAGTAGGACAAGTAAACACAAGATCAATACAATGTAAGAAAGAAGGCATTGCAAGAGAGGGTATACATAAAAACAATATAATAAGTCCCAATTTAGTGGTTAAAGAACAAGGGGAGAGGAAGGGAGAGTGATAGGAAGGGGGGAGAGAGAGAGAGAGGGTGGGGATGAGAGAGAGGACATGAAAGAGGGTGTTAAGAGAGGCGGGGAAGAGATGTCAGAGAAGTGGATTACCTAGTGAAAGACAGGGCAAGGAGAGGAAAAGAAAAAATAGAACTAAGGTGGATTAAAGCAAGTGCATGGGTTAGTATCGTGCAGATGCTCGTAGTGAAGTTTCTTAAAGGTGGCATGGGTGGTTGCTCGATGAATAGCTTAAGGTATGGAGTTCCAGTATTTTGGAGTCGTGTAAGAGAAAGCGTGTGCTCCCATATTAGTTCTGCATCTGGGGATGTGAAAAAGGGTTTGGTCAGTCGATCATAGCCCATAGGAGAGAGGTTGTGTGCCCAGTAGGGAGGTGAGGGATTAGGGGAGGCCTGATCTGACAAAACAGTCAATTAGTGAGCCAAAAGACTGGAGTCGGTGGGCAGAGGGGCACGGCCATTTTAAGTCAGCATATAGCTGGCATTGGTGTTTGTAACGTGGTGATGCAGATGCTATTGTAGGTGGTGTCCCATTTATGGAGGGAGGATTTAGAGGCTGATAGGTAGGTGACTGAGCCATACGCTAGGGCTGGGAGAAGAAAGCCTTGGGCCACAGCTAGTCTAGCCGAAGGGTAAGGGCATAGCTGGTACAGTAGGCACTTCCTGTTTTGGCGTTGACCAACTTACAGGTGGTTGTAATGTGCAGATCAAAGTCTAGAGATCCATTGAGAGTAACACCCAGGTATTTAAAGGTGCTAATCAGTGGGGAGCCATCCGCTCACGAGATTCTAAGGGCATTATGATTCGCTTCAAGTCTAGCAGATGAGCCAAAGAGCATAGAATATGTCTTACTAGAAAACAAGTTTGTTCTCAGTGAGCCAAGAATGAATACTTGCGAAGTCCGAGGCAAGAGGGTGGTTTAAGTCAGCGACAGTTCTAGCACTGTGGTACATAACTAGATCATCAGCGTAGAGCAGAGATGAGCAGTTTGGTGCAAGGAGTGGGATGTCGTTAATGAAGATAGAGAAAAGCAAGGGGCCAAGGATAGAGCCCTAGGGCACTCCAACGTGAATAGATGAAAGATCTGATATGGCTGAGTTGAACACTACAGCTTGTTTTCTGTCAGACAGGTAGCTTTCAAACCAGGCCGCTGCATTAGTGGCAAAACTTAGGGAGTGTAGTTTTTAAGAAGAAGGGTATGGTTGACCAGGTCAGAAGCCTTAGGTCGATGAAAACAGCACCTGTCAGGAGGCCCGAGTCCATGGAGGCATATATGTCATTGGTGAGTTTGAGGAGGGCGGTAGATGTGCTGTGTCTTTTGCCTGAGCCATGCTGTGAGCTAGAAAGAAGGTTGTGTTTTTGGAGATATTCTGTGGATTGGGTGGACACTAGTTTTTCCAAAATTTTGCTAAGTACAGAGAGAACTGCAATAGGACGGTAGTTCTTAATTTCTTTAGGATCACCCTTTTTAGGAATTGGGGTGACTTTAGCTATTTTCCAGATATTAGAAACTATACCACAGCATAGAGACAGGTTGAAAATTTTGGTTAGGGGAGAGGCTATAAGTGGAGTAACGCCTTTCAGGAGCCTAGGTTCAAGTCCATCAGACCCTGAGTTGGTACCATCAGGAATGGTGAGTAGCAGTGTTAGCACTTCTCCTCTTGTAATGCTCCAGAACCTAAAGGGTGGGTGTGAGAGTAGAGGTTTGGTATCACTAGGGGGTGCAGTGTTGTGGACAGGAGGGAAGGAGGTGAGGTAATTTGTTAGCTCTGAGAAATGGTGATTAAAAGAGTTGGCTATAGTCATCGGATTGTTGCAGTGTATGCCATTTAACAGCATATCACTGGTGTGGGCCCTGTGATTTGCTCCAAGGAGTGTTTGTATGGTTGACCAAAATTTCTTAGAGTGCCCTGAGGCTTTTATTAGCAGGTCCTTGCAGAAAGAGCTGTTGGCTAAGCGAATGTTTTTCTTGCATGCGTTTCTCAGAGAACGATGATGATCATGGTCAGTCTGCATCCCAGTGGTTCTGAAACGCCGCCACACTTTGTCCCTTGCCCTTATTTGGGTAAGTAGAGCTTTGGTTAACCACTTATTCTGGGTTCCACGAATACAGCGGGTGACACGGGGAGCATGGGTGTCTTGGAGAAGACCAAAGTGGGCCAAGAAGTGGTCTACAGCCGACTGGGCATTTGTTGAGGTATAGATGGGAGACCAATCAATCAATGAGAGATCATGTGTAAACTGTGCTAAGTTGAAATTGGCCAAATTGCAGAAGGTAATGAGTTTTGGGGGTGGAGATGGTTTACTGGTAGAGTACCAGATGCAGTAGATAGGGGAGTGATCACTAATTGCATCCACAAGAGTACCTGCACCTATTACGCTGTCAGGGCGGTTTGTAAGGATCCAGTCAATAAGAGTACTGGTCCGAGGGGGAGCCATGACCCTTGTTGGGTCTGCGATCAGTTGGTGAAGGTTGTGGCCTTGTACCAAGGTGTGAGAGGACTGGTTTGCATTACTAATCCAATTTAGGTTTAGGTCTCCCAGTATAAGGACTTCATTACGGCGAATGATGCTGTCTATTTGGGAGAGGAGTTCTTCAAGACCCTTGCTACCACTAGCAGGAAGGTTATAGGCGCAAACTATGTGTAATTTCTTAGATCCTAGTTGTAATGTTGCATGGAGCACTTCACAGTGAGACAGGGTAGTCAGGACATTATGGGATAGCAACAGGTGATGCTTATAGAAGATGGCAACTCTGCCTCCACATTTTGATGAGGACCTGTCTTGTCTGATGAGATTGTAGTTGGGCAGGGAGCAGAGGGGATCAGAGGTGGAGGGTTTTAGCCATGTTTCAGATAAGCAAAGGATATCAGGGTGATATTGAGCAACCCATGTCTCAAGTTCGGCTATGTTATGAACGAAGCTCCTAATATTCATGTGTACAATGCGGAGGCACTTGGTGTCATTCCAGGTTGTATTATTTTGAAGGAGGTTACCCACAGGTCCAGGGATTAGCTTAACATCCCCAGCTAGCATTAAGGCTAAGAGTAAAAGGTACCATAACTTACGATGGATGAAAGGGGTGGGCAGGGTGATGTTAGGCACTGGGGATTTATGCAGGGTGTAGGATAGGTGGTAGATGAGCTTTTGAGGGATGAGAAGTGGGGAGGTATCACGTGGCCAGTGTGATGGCATTCGCAAAGTGGAGAGCTTGGAATCATCAGGGTGGGTGCAGCGATGGCTCCTTCTTGGTGGGTAATATAAAATAGGGAGCCATATAAGGTTGAAAAGAATAGAGACTAGTAGTAATGTGGCAAATGGACTTAAGGCCATATTGAAATTTTTTGAGTGTGTCATTTGAGAGTGGGATGTATGAGAAGAGAAGTCTCAAAAATGAGAAATACAGGACTTATCTAGCTAGCAGGGTTTGATCTGGGAGCCAGAGAGAAAGGAACTAATATTAGGCGCTCTCTAGCTGCAAGGAAAAAGTCTGCTAAATGGTAAGGTGAGCAGAACTGTGCTATCTGTATCTAATGCAACTTTCTCATTACTGGGATGTACTTGTCTGAAAGAGCTCTATTTTACCTGGTACCCAGCAAGCTCAGAGCAACTATTTCAGTTGAAAGTCAGGTTTCCCACCTGAGTTACAAGTGTTGAAAACCTGTACGTTTGTGGGAGCAGCTTTATTAGCTAAATTGCAGTCTCCCTCCTCAGCTGCTTGTGAAGTAAGTGAATTCGGTTTCAGCAGCTGCTTAAATTACATTTGCAGAGCAAGGGAGGTAGCTCTACTAAGGATTTCAGAGGGAGGAAGTAACTAAAATATAAAGTCACAAGAGCCCGAAATGCTCGAGGAGCTGCTCAGACTGCACTTCTAGCTGCTGGCTTTGTGACATCGCTCTTCCCATGCATAACTTTATTATTACTTGGTTCCTTGACTATTTAGTGGCTGATGAGCATGTTAGGGGTTCAGATACGTAATTGAAGCAGAGGTTAACAAGACCGAGGTAAGTGAAAAATGCAGCTTGAAAATTATCCTGGTCTATACTGCCAGTGAGGATAGCGCTTTGAGGGAATTAGAATTAATAGTCAAATTATTACATTTGGTTATTATTTTACTGTGCTTACAGATTTGGTGAGGGGGATTGAAGGTGACGAAAGTACAAGTGTAGGTGAAAAAATAGAAGGAAAGTGTGGTGCTGCCTCAAGTGGCAGAAAGCTATAATCTGCAGGTGGAAAAGTGAGCTGATTGGTTAAAACCCATGACTAGCCCTATATACAGCCCTATATAAGGGAGAGCCGACCAAGGGTGGTGGTGGAGCGGTGGTGAGCCGACGCACAGCGTCGCCGGGGCCGTCTCTGCTCACTAACACTGCTGGTCAGCTTGGCGTCCTAGATAAGTCAAGGCTATCCATACCTGAGGGGGATCCTGGAGAAATAGGCTGGAGAGAGGGCTTCAGGAACCTGGCCCTCGTGACCATCTGGCCGCCCACTGTTGGGGTGGGGTCCGATTCCAATCTGATGGGAAGAGAGGAGACAGAAGATCATTTTAAGTAGGTAAGGGCCTTTTGTTTGCCACAAAGGGGGAGGGGGTGAGAGAAATTGGAAGGCTCAGAGATACAGTTACAAAAACAGCAGCTTTATACAGAAATTACTAGCAAAGTACAATTCAGGACTTATTTAGTGACTCTAATCAGTAGCAAGTTAGGCAAAAAAATTTGCAACTTGAGACTTGTTCCATCAGTTTTAGGCAGGGGTCACAATGAAATGGACTGAAAAAATGTCTTAGCCTACAGTTAGGCAGCTCCAGTCTCCACAAAGGTGCTGGTTCTGCTTGTGAGGAAAAAAGGCGCCAACTTAGCAATATGAGCGAGCCCTATGCATTCATTCCGGTTGCCACATTTGGGAGAGATTAAGTAAAAGAAGTAATTTAAAGTGGAAGGTTTAAAGTACGTAGGGTATAGAATAAAGAAGCTGTGGCATGGGAGACTGTCTCCACCCAAAAGTTTGTTCAGCAGTTTAAATGAGAATAGGCGCCAAAGTCCCTCCTCTGCTCATTAACACTGCTGGGGTCCTAGACAGATTGAGGCTGTCCGTACCTGAGGGGGATCCCGGAGAAACAGGCTGGAGGGAGGGCTTCAGGAGCCTGGCCCTCACAACCGTCCGACTGCCCACTGTTTGGTGGGGGTCCGATTCCAATCTCAGGGGGATCCTGGAGAAACAGGCTAGAGGGAGGGCTTCAGGAGCCTAGCCCTCGCGACCGTCTGACTGCCCGCTGTTTGGGGGGAGGGGTCCGATTCCAATCTGAGGGGGATCCTGGAGAAACAGGCTGGAGGGAGGGTTTCAGGAGCCTGGCCCTCGCGACCGTCCGACCGTCTGCTGTTGGGGGGGGGGGGGTCCGATTCCAATCTGATGGGAAGAGTTGTCAGTGTGACATGTATTGGTCCCTGCTCCAGAGGAGTCTGATGATGAAGAGGAGTACCATCCTGATCTTCTTCTCCTCCCTAAAGAAGAGGAGGAGGAAGCCGACGTGGAAACCTCTGACAGGTGCACTGTCTTTTCTATGAGTGTGATGTCTGTTGAGTACACTCCGAGGTCCTCCCCTGAGGACCTCTCCTTTTTCAGTGTCACCAAACAGCTCTCCTCCACTATGGAGTTCCAAACTGAAGAGGAGGATGAAACCAGGATTAATATGGTGGACTTCTTGGAGATCCCCAAGTCTCCACCTAAGATTATTCCTCCCCTGCTGTCAGTCTTGAAAGATGCAGCCATGGCAGCCTGCTGCAGACCCAGTATGATGCCAGTTATGACTAGGATGGCTGACAAACTTTATCAGGTGCCTCAAGGGTTACCCTTTTATGCAGCCCAGCTTGAGACTGATTCTGCTGCCCACGAAAGGACTAAGGCCCCTAAGCACCTTAGCTCCCTGCCTCCTGACCGGGAGTCTAGAAGGTTGGATCTGTGGGGCAAAAGGACTTTCACGTTAGCCACCCTTGGCCTTTGGATTGCCAGTTACTTAGCTTATCTTATTAAGTACCAAAATATTCTCTGGAGGAAAGGCAAAGTGACAGCTCAGTCCCTTCCTGAGGGTTCTCATAAGTAGGAGCTTCTCAGTGTACTTCAGGCCTTGGAGGATATTAGCAAGCACCTCCTCAGAGCCAACTATGACATAGTTGACGCTATAGCCAGGGCAGCTGCCTCTGACATTTACGTTAGATGGCACTCCTGGCTGCGGGTCTCTGGCTTTGCCAATGACGTCCAACAAAAGTTGTTAACCCTTAGGCTGCCAACAGAATTAGAATGTATAGGACTTCTGGACTGATGTATCAGTCCATGGCCCTGCAAGAGTTAAATGACCCTTTTGTGGGCCACAGACTTGTTGGGTCCAGATGTGCAGGAAACTATTAATGAGCTTCAGGCTTCTGGCAGGGCCATTCATTCAGTGCACTCTTTATATCATACCCAGCCCAGAAGTAGGCCACGGTCCTCCTTTCAGAAGCCATCCCACAAGACTGGTCCCAAGGCAAGTTTCAGGGTAAACATGGAGCCAGCTCAGCCTTGCCTGCTCCCTCTTCCTCCACAGGCCCGTCAGCTGGGCAACTCAGAGGTGGCAGTGCAGCCCCTGCCACCGGTTCAGCCTCTGACTGACTCCTTGCAGGGCCCCCTTCCTCCTCCCTTGAGCCAGGAGGTAGTGGTCGGAGGCATTTCTCCCTCCATTTGTCCCAATGTAGAACCATCATAACAGATGCTTGGATCCAGCAGGGAATTGAACAGGGGCATGCTCTCAGTCTTTTAGAGCAGCCTCCAGATGTTCCCCCAGTCCCCCTGTTTTACCCTCCAGACCACACAGAGGTACTCGGGGAAGAGGTCTTTACCTTGCTCTGCAAACAGGCCATAGAGTCAATGCCCAGGCACCAAAGGAACCAGTGGTTCTATTCCAGGTTCCTCCTGATTCCCAAGAGAACAGGGGACATGAGACCCATTCTAGACTTCAAGGAACTGAACCTTTTTATTCAGCACAAAAAGTTTTGGATGGTCACTTTGCACGGCTTTCTCCTGCAGCTCAAGCAGGGCGACTGGCTATGCTCCCTCAATATGCAGGATGCCTATCTGCATATCATGATTTGCCCCCCTCACAGGCGTTACCTTTGATTTCTGTTCCAGGGGGAGCATTAACCAGTTCAGGGTATTGCCTTTTGGCTTATCCTCTGTGCCATGGTTCTTTACCAAGTGCTTAGCAGCAGTGGCTGTGGCCCTGTGGCGCAAAGGCCTCTATGTGTTTCCATACCTGGATGACTGGTTACTAAAAGCCCAGTCCAGAGAGCTCTTGTTGTTCACCCTGGAGTGCACCCTGCAGTTTTTCCACTCCTTGGGCATCACGGTCAGTTGACCCAAGTTAATGCTGACCCCTTCTCAGAGATTACAATACATAGGGGCAGTCCTGGACTCTACTCCAGGCAAGGTCTTCCTCCCTCAGGACAGGGTGAACCACCTTATTGCCCAATCCCAGGAGGTGGTTCAGAGTCAGCATGTTCCAGCCAGAACTTTCCTCTGGCTCCATGACTTCATAGCAGCAGTCATCATGATGATCCCTCTGGCCAGGTTGCACATGAGGATTCCGCATTGGACCCTCAGGGTCCAGTGGGATCAGCATTCAGGTGACCTAGATCAACTGGTCCTTGACTCCTCGCCAGTTCACATGGTGCTTCACTGGTGGATGAGGCCATTCTCCTAAAGGGAGTTCCTTTTCTGATCTCCACCCCTCCCAACAGATCATCACCATGGGTGCTTTGGCTTAGGGCTGGTGGAGCCCATCTAGGCCCCTATCAGACCTAGGGCCTTTGGTCCTGTGGGGAGACTCACCTCCATATAATTATTCGAGAAATGAGGGTAGTTCTGTACGCCTTACAGGCCTTTCAGAACCATCTCTCCCTGGGTCCTTTGTTGGGGCAATTGGACAATCTCAATGTAATCTCTAATATCAACAAGCAAGGGGGGACCCATTCCTATCCTCTGTGCCAGGAAGCAATGCGGTTCTGGTACTGGGCTCTAGATCACGGTCTAGAACTGTTAGCAGTCCATGTGCCAGCTGCTTAAAATGCCTTGGCGGACAGCCTCAGCAGGTCACAGTCCAAAGTGCAGGAGTGGGAGCTGATGACCTTGGTCACAGAAGACTTGTTTGACAGGTAGGGTCATCCAGAGTTGGACCTCTTTGTGTCCCCACTCAATGCAAAACTGCCGTGTTTCTGCTCGCTAGATCCAGGGCCTGGAGTTTTCTGGTGAGACGCGTTGTTTTTGTCCTAGACAGGGAGGTTTCTATATGTTTTTGCTCTCTTTCTTCTAATTCAGAGGGTTCTCATCAAACTACAGATGGAAGGGGCCACCCTGATTCTAGTGGCCCAATTCTGGCTGCAGCAGATATGGTTTCCATTACTGCAACAATTGACTGTGGAACCTCCAGTTCCCCTGCCTCTCTGCCAGGACCTGTTGACACAGGCATAGTATACTTTGGTCCATCCAGACCTCTTAAGAACTGGATGAAACAAAAACGTCAATTGTCCCTCCAGACCTGAAGTCCCTCCATCTGCATGCATGGCTCCTGAGGACATAGGCATTGCTCAGTCTGGGGTGTCTCAGAAGGTGGCTGATGTTCTGGTGACTGCCAGAAAAACCTTCCACCAGGGCCACTTACTTGATGAAGTGGAAGCACTTTGCTATCTGGGCTGCTTCTCACCAACTGCACCCTTTCATCTGTCCAGTGAACCAGGTTTTGGAGTATCTCATGACCTTGTCTAAGACTGGTCTCAAAACTCTTCCCTTAAAGTGCATCTGTCTCCCATATCATACTTCCATGTGCCCATCAGTGGCTGTACGTTGGCACAGCTGGATGTGGCCTCTACTTTTCTGAGAGGCATTCTATGACCATATGAATGTGCCAGCAAAAATAGACCGCCCGGTCTATCTAAGTCTGCTCAAGTGTGCAGCTAGCACCCCTAGTTTGCAGCTGCTCCACCCTCCTCCCATTTGTCATCCCACTGCCACCCCCACCTCCCCGACCCTCACTCTCCCCTGTTCCCTGCCCTTTTGAAGCTGTTCAAAGATTTACATGTTACCATCCATTCTAGTAGTGCGTTCCATTTTGCTACCACCCTCTCTGTGAAATAGTGTCTCCTCATTTCCTTCCTAAATCTTCCCCCCTCTATTCTTTGCCCATACCCCTGGTGAACCTCCCCCTCCTTAACTTAAATACCCCATCTGCCCCATCCTTATTGATTCCCCTCAGATATTTGAATGTCTCTATCATGTCCCCCCGTCCCTTTTGTCCTCCAGGGTGTAGATATTCAGGTTTCTCACTCTGCTGTCATAGTCTGTCTCCTCCATTCCACATATCATCTTTGTTGCCGTCCTCTGCATCCCCTCCAGTAGCCTGATATCATGCTTTAGGTATGGACTCCAAAACTGCACACAATATTCTAAGTGGGGCCTTACCAATGACCTGTAGAGGGGCAAGATCACCTCTCTTCGCCTGGACGAAAACCCCCTCGCTATGCAACCCAGCATTTTGTTCACTTTTACAGCCACTCTCTTGCACTGAGCAGTGTTGTTCATGGTCCCTGATATCATTACTCCTAGGTCCTTCTCCTCCTCAGTGATCCCCAGCTTAACCCCCCCCAGCCAGTATTCTCTCCCTGGGTTCTTCACCTCAAAGTGCATGACCTTACACTTCTTTGCATTGAACTCTAACTGCCACCTCTCTGACCATTCCTCTAGCTTGCTTAGGTCCCCCTGCAGCTGATTCCATCCTCTTTTCCATCCACCTCTGCTCCGATTTTGTTGTCATCAGTGAACAGACTTACCTTACTCACCACCCCGTGTGCAATGTCTGATATGAAGAGCCCAAACAATACTGGCCCCAACACAGAACTCTGTGGCACCCCACTTGTCACCGGCCTTGGAGTTGAGAGCTCCCCTCTCACCACTGCCCATTGCAGTCTCCCACTCAGCCAGCTTGTAATCCAGTTCATCATTTTGGCCCCTACCCTTACACCAGTTGGCTTCCCCCCAAGCGTCCCATGAGACACAGAATCGAAGGCCTTGCTGAAGTCCAAGTAAAGAACATCCACTGCATGACCCTTATCCAGCTCACCTGTCACCCAGTCATAATATTGTATCAGGTTGGCTTGACAAGACTTCCCTCAAAATGAACCCATGCTGCCTTACATCCTGGAGGCCATTGTCCTCCAGGTGTGACACCAGTCTTTCCTTTAGTATTGTTTCCATGAGTTTGCACACTATGGAGGTGAGACTTACCGGGTGATAATTACCTGGTTCATCCCTCGGTCTGCTCTTGTGTAATGGTACTACATGTGCCATCCTTCAGCAGTCCTGTGGCACACATCCCGACTCCAGTGAGGTACTGTACAAATCCGTCAGCAGCTCTGCCAACACCTCCGCCATCTCCCTCAGCACCCTGGGGTGGATACCATCCGGCCTTGGTGCCTTGTCTACCTTAAGTGCCCTCAGTCCCTCTAGAACTCTACTTGCCTCAATTCTCTCATAGTCTCCCCCCCAATTAATTCCCTGTGCTAATCTCAGCTCCCTCTGGGCCTTGGCTTCCCTCATTTTTCTGGTCACCTCCCTGGACCATCTTGCATACTCCTCCCTGTTCACTTCCTTCCATGTCCTCCTATACCTCTGGTGCGCCTCGTGTTTTGCTCTCACCACCTCCACTACCTCGCTGTTCAACCAGCATGGTTTTCTTGCTCTGCTCCTCTTACTCTGTGTCTTGGTGCAGGCTTCTGTTGCCTCTATAATCCCCCATTTAATAACATCCCATTTCTGCTCAGCATTCATCTCCTGCCTTATGCCCTTCAGTTTCCCTTTCAGTACTTCCTGTATCCTCCCAAAGTCTGCCCCCCTGAAGTTTACCACCTGAGTAACTGATTTTTCTGGCTCCTCGCACATCGTGATATTAAACCACACCATTTGGTGATCGGTCATCTAGTGAGTCCCCCACCTTTATTTCCCTAACTGCCTCCCCATTCGACAACAGTAGATCTAAAGTGTTCTTTAGCCTAGTTGGTACACTAACCAACTGTGTCAGGAGACCCTCCTGGATCACATCCAGGAGCACTTGCTCCCTAGCACTGGAGGTGACTGGAATGCTCCAGTCAACCCCCGGCAACTTGAAATCCCCCCATGATGACCACCTTCCCTTTTCTACATACCTTTCTGATTTGTCCTGCTTATTCCCTGTCAAGTTCCTCAGACTAGGACGGTGGCCTATATACCACCCCAGACCTCAGTTTCCTACCCCTTGGGTCTAGGAGCTGCAGCCAGATTGCCTCTGTTCTCCTTTCTTCCCCCTCATCCCTTGTGCATTTGATCCTGTCCCTCACATAGACTTCCACCCCTCTGCCCCTCCCCTCCTTTTGTCCTTCCTGTATAATTTGTATCCTGGGATTGCCAGATCCCAGTCTCAGTGCTCAGTTGCCCACGTTTCTGTGACAGCTGCAGTATCCACCCTCCATGCTGCTAAGACTGCCTGTAGCTCAGCTGATTTGTTGCCTGAGCTTCTTGCATTCAGTGAGACCACCCTCCATCCTGCCCCCTTCCCTTCATTGGCCTCCATTTCCTCCCTTCTACTCCCTCCTTTCTCAGCTGCCCCGAGTAATTCCCTGCTAGCCTGGGGGTAGGCTGTGACTCCACTCTGTCGGATTCCTGCCTACCTGCTGTCCACTTGCCACCCCCCATCTAGTTTAAATCCACCTTTGTCGCAATATACCTCCCCAGTCTTTGCTTTAACTCATTCCTTCCTGATGACGCCATATGGCATCATAAAAAAACATACCTCTTTTTCCTGATGATGCCATATGGCGTCCTAAATCATTTGCTGTAGTGCCTGATGACACCAATTGGCGTCCATATCTTTCTCTTGGTGTAGCTCAAGCATTTGTTTACATTTGATGAATTGAGTTGTACCAGCTAATAGGGGACATCGTACCCTTACTGATTTTACCTAATATAATATGTGTCCCATTGACTATTTTGAGAAAACAAGCCTTAATACATAAATAAATACATTTACTATTTTTGCATGTGCGTGAAAATGTATTATGTTCATTCTGCCATTAGTTTGTATCGTAACAACAAATCATCTTGTTTTAGTGTAACATGTTAAGCTGATCAGGTTTACACTATAATTAATTTAATAATTAATTTTTTAATTTTTTATTCAAGCAATCCGATTGGCCGTCACCACTTTGGTGTATTTTTTTGTCTTTTGGAGTATTTTTCTACAATAACATGTTGTCACTGATATCATGATTGTTATAACTATTAGTCCATTTATACCACTAAGTGAGCTGAATATTTCTGTATTTAAAAATCAAGCTCTGTGATTGGTCGGATTTTCTGACATCATCAATTCTGAATTTAACTGGTATAAAGGGATTGTCTTAGATGCAGGCACCATCCCACTGATGAAGCCTTAGTTGTCGAAGCGCCAGGGAACCTGCACGCAGATCTTTTGTTGTGTCTTCCACTATTCTATTCAATGTGTGTGCCTGAAACGTTAGACTAAATCCTTATTTAGCATTCAAGCAAGGACTGTATTTTTTTACAACCTACTTGGAGGGAAAGTGGCTGTCTGGGCTCTGGAGTGTACAGTGATTTTTTTTTTTGATGTTTCAGTTAGGGGTGACAGCCCTCACCTGCACCCGCCCTAGCTCTGTAATGCGTCACCATTTGGTCATATTGATCCTCACTGTTGCCATGCTTGCTCTATGCTTATTGTACACGTCACTATTTCCATTAACCAGTCAGAGCACACACTGGTGCAGGAAGAGCATGGTGATTGGAAACTTCATTTCAAGATGGAGGTGCTGCTCTTATCCTAAAATACTCACTTCATTTCGGTGCCAAAACCTCGATTTGTAATCTGTATTTACTTTATTTGTTTTTATTTTTATTTATGATAAAAGTTTTCATAGTTGTTACCTTGTTCATTTTGGGATAATTTCTGGTCATCCTGTGTGATCACATCTTATGGATCCGCTGGCATTCCTGATGGGAGAGAGTGTTTCTTGTGCATGTACTAGATGAGGTCACATGAATTCAGCACCTTTTGTTACTTTTTAAAGAGTTTATGTTCGGATTATGGCTATATTAAAATCTATTTGGCATGTTGCTCCCTGCGTTATGGATGATAAGTGGGTTAGGGTCAGTAACATGTTTCTCTCATGCTCTGCACTTGAGTTTTCTCCCTAATACGCAGTTGCTGATTGTTTAAAATGAAAAAAATAATGGTGTTGCCTTCAACTTATCTGGCATCAGTCCAGCCCCAATCTCTGATGCATTGTAAAGGCCAAATCAGTTTTGAATCCCTCCACAGTCCCTGGTGTTGTCCATCGACTCGTATGACGTCAGTCCAGATTCAACCTCTGATGCACTGTAAAGTGTTCTTCAGGTTAAAATCCCTCCACAGCCACTTGTAAGTTCTAGCTCCTTACCTTGCATCAGTCGAGCCCCAAACTAGTGAACAGTGAAGTGCATTTCAGGTTCAGATCCCTCCTGAACTGATGGTGTTGTCCATTGACTTACCATGCATCAGTCCAGACCAATCCCATAATGCACTGTGAAGTGCATTTCATGTTCAAACCCTCCACATCCACTGGTGTGAGTCCATCAGTTCAGCCCCAATCTGTGATGCACTGTAAAGTATTCTTCAGGTTCAAATCCCTCCACAGCCACTTGTAAGATCTGTCTCCTTATCATGTGTCATTCGAGCCCCAAACTGTAGTGAACACTGAAGTGCATTTCAGAATCAGACCTCTCCACAGCTGATGGTGTTGTCCATTGACTTACCATGTATCAGTCCAGACCAATCCCATAATGCACTGTGAAGTGCATTTGATGTTCAAAACCCTCTACATCCACTGGTGTAGCCCATCAATTCATATGACATCAGTTCAGCCCCAATTTCTGATGCACTGTGAAGTATTCTTCAGGCTCAAATCCCTCCACAGCCACTTGTAAAATCTATCTCCGTATCATGCATCCATCGAGCCCCAAACTGTAGTGAACAGTGAAGTGCATTTCAGGTTCAGATCCCTCCACAGCCAATGGTGTTGTCCATTGACTGATCTGGTGTTAGTCCAGCCCCAACCTCTACTGCACTGTAAAGTGCTGTTCAGGTTCAAATCCCACCAGAGTCACTGATTTAGTCCATCTGTTCATCAGTCTTCAGTCCAACCTTTATCTCTGACACTCTGTGAAGTGCATTACTGATATGGATCCCTCCTCAGTCACCATGGTGTAGCGCATTGTGCACATCAAGATTCATTCCAACACTACCCTCAGATGCACTGTAATGTTCTATTCAAGTTCGAATCGCTCCACAACCACTTTAGTCCCTTGTGCTCATAATGCTTCAGACCATCCTTACCTCTGATGCACTGTGATGTGATCAGTGCCAGTGTATGACGATACAGTCCATTCAAATGAAACATAGCACACAGTACACATGTGCACCAATGAGCATCACTCCATGGTGCAGGCACACCCACACCTTCCCACCCACACAGTGCGCCATACTGAATGTTGCAACATATTACATGTGTATGCAGGCAAACCATGTGACACAGCACATAGTACACAACCTTTACAGGTGTACATGTCATCACCCTGTATGTGTACCCACAATGTTTCTGCATGGCATATGAACACCATTACCAGGTGCAGGCAGCCCCACCTGCTTCCCTACAACTGAGTATACCCCAAGGACAGGTGCCAATTCATGACACAAAATGACTGCAGTGTCTATGAGCATCATTCCTTGGTACAGACACACCCACCCCCTTCCCCATGACACAGTATACCCCAAATTACCAGTGCCTTTTCAGCAATTTCATCATCCTATACGTATACCCATAATGTATCTACAGTGTCTGTTAGCACCATTATTAGATGCATACAGCCCTCTCATTTCCCCAGAACATATGAAGTACATCTGAGCCTGTATTATGAATGGAGGACCCCCACCACCACCACACCACTAACACACAGTGCTTCCTCATACAGTCATTCCCTCACCTTAAACCATCCCATAATACAACCCCAAAAAATAAACTATGCCAGGAAATTAAATAATACACAGAGATTTATGTAACATGATGTTTACTGAAAGACTGTGAACCTTTACATGAACAACATCATGCTTCATTTACAGTATGATAAAGCAAACAGCACAAATAAAATATAGTTTCCTATACTTATCATGGGATTTTATTGCAAAAATAAAATAAAATAGTTTCTTTCAATGAAATTACACATTTTAACTACAGCACATATGCAATTAATCATAGAGAGACCTCCAGCACTAAAATGTCGATTTCCTGTGTCAGCTCACTGACTTACACTGAATTGTTCTTCCCATTTACATCACTTGACCTCACAAAGCACTTCCTTCCTGCATCACTTCCTGATATGTCTTTCTAAGGTAATGTGTAAATATGTTCTTACTAAACTAGGGGAAAAACAAAAAAATTGATAATCAGATTCATAAACTAAAATCAGTGGGTAGGAAGAATTGAACACTGCAAAATTCCAACCAGTGGAATGGAACAAAAAACTCAAACTGTAATAACAAGAGAGTCAGATATTGATTTCTGACAAAAAAAATGGTAAAAAAAAACTTGCAAAATTTATATTTAGACAATGACAGATGTTTATTGTATATTTTTAACTATTTTAATCAACAATTTTACAGAAATATAATATTTTTGCATGACTATGTAAACAGAGCATATATTTAGATAAAATCATCAGAATTTATTAAACTATGAAAACAACCTTACACAACATTAAATCCAGTTAAATAAACATTACCAAACCTCACTCATTTTCAAAAACTTTTTGTCCTGAAAAACTTTTCTTTTTACAGTTTTAAAATTGGATGTATGGTTTTTAAGATGTGTAGGTTTAAGCACAGTGTGTTTGTATGAATGCTGCAGATCTAAAACCCCTTCAGGCACACAGGTGTTCTAGCAGCAGGCAGATGCTACCTGAGCTTTCTAAGTGACAATAGAATAGAATTAGTTAATACCTCCTTTCCATCCCCACTCATGTGCAGCCTATCCCTTGCAAACAGATTGATATTATCCAGGTACTGCCCCAGCCGCCCACAACCCCATATCCCTTAGTTTGACACCATTCTACCAACCATGTGTTCAACTCCCTAATCCTCTCATTTTTCAGTGTGCTTGCGAAGGGTACTGGGAGCACCTCCGAGAATGCCACAGACTCTCCAATCTCCTCGCTCAACCTTCCCACTTCCTTAGTCCTCTCCTTTGTCACCTCCACCATTTCTCCTGATAGGTCATTTGTCCCCACATGTACCACAATGTGTGGCTTTCTCCTATCCCTTCTTATGCACCTTAGGATTGCTTGTCCTGCCTTTAATCCTGGTATGGGCTCCACCCATATCTGACTGTGCCTTTCCCCCTTGCTGCCCCATCTGATCCCCTTGAGTATGGAGTTCCCCAACACCAGTATACCTCCCTTCTCTTTCCTTGTGCCCGTCGCCACCCCCCACCCAGGTTCTAATTTCTGGGGCCACTCAAGACTGTGCTTTTACAATGTGTCCCAGTGTCTTCCCCCCCCTTTCCTTTTTTTCAATTGAGACTCCTTCCCCTCCTCCTGTTTGACTGTCAACCTTCCTCCCCCTCCTCACCTCTTTGAGTATTATCCCTCCCCCTGCCATGCCATTCTCAATCTCTCCACTAGTAATGCCCCTCTCTCCCTTCTCTTTGTGAGCACTATCCCTTGTGCAATCTCCTCCTACGTCCTCTTTCCCATGTGCTGCAAGTACAGCAAACATGTTCCTTCCCCCCTTTGCCTTACTGTGTGTTTCTTCCTCTCTCCTGCTGCTCCTCTTTTTCTAGGTCCTACTAGAGTCCATCCTTCATCAGCTGGCTTCCTCCACTTGAAGCCTCCCATCCGTAACCCGGTTCTGGCATGGGACCTCAGTTTTGTTTTGAAGAAGTTGACCCTGCCCCCATCGGAGCCAGCTGCATCTTGCAAGCTACGCTTTCTGTCGTAAAAAGCATTATTTTTAGCTGCCATTACTTCTGTGCAAAGAATTTCGTAGCTACAGGCTCTCACATGTGAGCAGCCTTATTTGATTTTCCACAAAGACAGGGTCTCTTTGCGCACTAATCCTAAGTTTCTTCCTAAGGTGGTGTCTGAGTTTTCCCTCAACCAATCCATCCACCTGCCTTTTTATTTTCCAGAGTATGCCGATCCAGGGGAAGCATTGCTTCATACTTTGGATGTGCATAGAATTTTGCATTAATACACACACCATACCAAGGACTGCAGGAAGTCCAAACAGTTATTTGTTTCTTTCGACCCTGGTAGAGAGGGCATTTCAGTTTTGAAATAATGCTTGTCCAAATGGTTGGCCAACTGTATTATTTTTTGTTACTGGAAGTATGGTAAGGAACTTACTGGGGCTGTTGAGCGCCATTCCACCAGGGGCGTGGTCATTTCAGTTGTCTGTTTCAGGGGCATCTCTGCAGCCGAAATTTGCACTGCTGCTCCTTAGAGTGCTGTCCACACTTTCACTAACCTCTAGTCTAGACATTGCCTCCGAAAGAAGGGCAGGCTTTGGCCTTGCTGTGCTTCAGGGCTTTCTTTCATAGGCCGCTGTGCCACCCAGACTGTCCTTGCTCACATCAGTCCTTGGGACTTATTCCGTAGGTGGGACCTGATGATAGAGATATCCCCGAAGAAGATAGAACAGTTATGTAACAACTGACCATAACAGTAGTTCTTTGAAGGGATCTCTGTCATCTGGTCATACTGTCCCTCCCTCCACTTTCTCTCTCGCTCCAGCTTGGCTGTCCTGTTGCTCCACCCCTTCTGCTCATTGGGCACCTTTTCTCTCTCTCCTCATTTCCCTATTAGGACTCTTGTCTCATGGCCTCCAGCTAGGGAAAGAACTGAGGAGGGAGCGGGGCCAGACATACTTTTTTAGGGTGAGTGATGTTGGAGACTGACGTTCGTATGGGGGTGGCCCCTAGTAGACTGCTGCAGAAAAGCTTCTGTGGGATCCTAGTGTGTGATAGCTAAGTTCCATAGGTGTGACCTGAGAACAGAGATTCCCTTGAAGATTTACTGTTATGCTAGGTTCTTACGTAACTGTTTTATCCTGGGATTGTAAGGCCCAGTTGTGGTTGGGAGTTGCCTATGTCTCAGTGACTGCAGATATGTTTAGCTCTGTTGCCATCACTTGGCTGTACTCCATCTTATTTCCTAGGCTCCTAGCATTTTAGCTGGCCACCTTCCAACAGTTTGATCCAGTTTCCCCTCCCAGCTTGTTACCCCTATAGCCCAGCCACTCACGGCTTATTTGTTGCATTCCTCTCATCTACTCTAGGTCCCTGTTTAATACCATAAGTCAGGAGCATACCTGATGGGTCTCCCATAGATGGTACTACTGTACATCCTGTTTGTGGTCAACAACAGTCTCCCCCTTCAGTTTAAATGGTGAATGATATACACATTGAATTATTGGGCCAATGCCTCAGTCCCATCTGCAGTAGGATGCAGCCTATCCCTCTGGAATACCCTCCAGAACTGCCGCAGTCCCCCACAAAGCCAAACACTTTTTTCCCCGCACCACTCCATTAGCCATATGTTAACAATAGTGATCAGGAGAAGCCTAGCTTCACCCTTGAACCACATGTTAGGACCTTAGAAAATATTACTGAGGCTGCCACCAGCATTAGTATCTTGACCTGCTCCCTAAAGTGGTCCTTGACTTCCCCCAATTGCTGTGTTGCCAGACTGTTGGTCCCTAAGTGGACCACTATATCAGACCCCTCCCCATAACCCACACATCTCACACTCCTTTCTTTTCTGTAGGTACCCCTTCCTGCTGATGCCCTGGGGGATACCTGACCTTTCTGTCATACTGGCCCCATACATACACCTATCCTTTCGGTACCCCTGACAGTGGAGTCCCCAATCACTAATATCTTCCAGGCTTTTCTCCTACCCTGGGCTTCTGCATCCTTCCTAGTTGCCACTCTAGATGCAGTCCAAGAAGCCTGAGGGGTAATAAGTTCTAAAAGTGGAAAGAGAGTCAGCAATACACAGGATTCTTGCAGAAATAGAAACTTAAACTTTATTTCGTATCTAGCAGCATAAAATATGAGGCAAAGGTTCATTCATCAAAAATGCAATACTTCTCCGAAAAAGTCAGTTTTGGTTCCAATAATGCTTTAGAAAGCATTTACCATTCTGCGGACATTACTAACCAGTGTCAAACAAACTCAAACTCACAGTACCATTAACATTTCAACATCACCAATGATGCCTTCATCAGATGACTAAACCTTTGCCTCATATTTTATGCTGCTAGATATGAAATAAAGTCAAAGTTTCTATATTTGCAAGAATTCTGTGAAGTGCTGGCCCTCTTTCCACTTTGCGTAGTGTATTTTGGACTGCCTTTATCCTGGTAAGGTGCACCCACATTATTGACATTCTTGTTATCCACAACCAAACTGAACTATCTGTAGGAGCCACTTTTGGTTTATGTCTGGGTAATAATTCCGTTTCCACGTGGGGAAACTCAGAGTGAAATGAATTACCCAGTTGAGCAAAACAGTTTGCAGATACAGTCTCGGGACCCCTGTCACCCCTTTAGGAGCCCACCCTTCCCACCACAGGTACCTCGAATGGACTCTTGGTTTCTCTGGAGGTAGTGGAGCGCAGAAACTGGCCTCAGCCCCAACTTGGCCTACAACGAAGAAGGTCTAACTCAACCTTCACTGTAGCTAGCTCTGTAGCTAGTACTGCAAACCAGTTGTATGCTGGACAGTAACCATGTCTCCAGATTGTAGTGCCCATTGACATCCCTGTCCCTCACTTGTCCCACACCAAGCACTTCCTGCGCCCAATGGTAGCGCCTCTCTCTGTCCCATATTAGGCTGTCGTTATTATCTAATAGCACCCCTTCTTTCACCATGTCCCATGCCAGACACTCCCTAGTGTCCAGTTCCTCCTCCATGCAGCCTCAACCCAACCTACACAAAGCACTGTCTGGTGTCCAGTGGCACCGTGTTCTCGCCATGAAATATGGCAAGTGTCCAGTGACACCCGTTCTCTCTGACAGTCCCTTGCCAATCATGGTACCCCCTCACCAGTCACCAATTTTCAGGTGACTAAATAGAAAAAAATAAATACATACAACCAATAACAGTGGCAAGTCTTGGTGCCAGCAGCTCCCAAGTGGAGAGTAGTGCAATGCACTGGCTGTGGGGCAGCAGTCTTCCAGGAGACTTTCTGGAGGCTGAGATGCTGCCCTATTGGCAGGCAGCTCTCTGCTCTGAGGGGGACGTTGCCCATCTCCAGGCCAAATTAGACAGGAGTACAGGACTCCCCCACACACAGGGAACACGAGGGCCACCAACTCTGCCTCAGAGGTTGCCAAGGAGGAGCAGCAGTTGGACCACAGTGGGCTCAGGGAGGGTGAGGGTGATGGAACAGAGGCACACCCCTTCAGATGTACTACTTCACAATCCATATGCCATTCTGGTGGAGCATAGTTCCCCTATGGAGGCACACACGGTGGAGACAGAGGTTGCTGGCAACCATTACAAGGGATGCAGCAGGGAAAGGAAGCAGCTCCTGGTGGGGGACTCAATCATCAGGGGGATACAACTGGGGAGGGGACAAGGGAAAGTGAAGTAAGGTGCCTGCCTGGTGCAATGGCTTGGAGGGACAGGAAGCAGATTCTAAGGATCATGACAGCAGCTGCACAGGAGACAGTGCTGGATGTCATTGTCCACCTAGGGTCAAATTACTTGGCCACGCATTGGATTAGAGCAGTGCAGAAGGAGTTTGTGGAGGGGCCTTAGACAAGTAGCTCATACAGTATCCTTCTCGGAGGTGCTGCCTGTCTGTGGCTTGGGTGAGGTGAGGGTACTCCACGCCATGCAGTTCAATGAATGGTTGAAAAACTGGTGTAGAGCACAGGGTTTTGGCTTTATTGGGGACTGGGGTTCCACTCAGTGGGATACCTACCTATACCGGCATGATGGTCTGCATCTGTCCGGGAAAGAAATCAGTCTCCTCAGTGATCAGTTTAAATGCTTCATTGGCAAGCTTTTAAACTAGCCAAGGGGGGAGGCACTGATAAGCAGCAGGGAATTCCCAGCCTCCCCCTGCAAAACAGGATACAAAGTGAGGTAAAGACAAAGGTAGAAAGGTCAGTAAGGAGCAGGACTGGGGAAAATGGAGAAAGCAAATTCAGTAAGGGCAGGGATAGGGCTACAGGAGGAAAAGCCATCAAAAAATGGAGAGTAATGAGTACCAATGCCTGTAGTCTGGGTAACAAGCTTCCTGAACTAGTGGCCTTGATGGAAGAGGAACATCTGGATATCGTGGCAGTCACAGAAACATGGTACACACAGAACCATGACTGAGAAGTAAACATACCAGGGTACACTACCTACAGTAGGAACAGGGAGGGTAAAAGAGGAGGTGGAGTAGCTCTCCACATAAGGGAAGGAATCAAAGCAATAGAACAAAAAGTTAAACAGGGAGAAGAGGACGCACTGTGGATCAACTTGGAGACGGGCAGTGGCACCACAATCTGCACAGGGGTTGTATATGGACCCCTATCTCAGGGGGAGGAAATGGACAAGGAAATTATAGAAGGTATCCTTAGAATGGCAGAAAAAGGGGAGATATTGTTGATGGGGGATCTGAATATGCCAGATGTTAACTGGAGTGCATTTGCTGCAGCCACATCAAAGAGCAGGGTCATTCTAGATGCCCTGCAGGGGGCATGCCTAAGATAACTAGTATTGGAACCCACTCGGGAGGGAGCAGTCTTAGACCTGGTGCTCTGAAATGGAGATGGAGAGAGGATCACAGATGTAGAAGTGGGTAGCCATCTGGGAACTAGCAACCATCGAACAGTATGGTTCAGGATAAACACAGTCAAGCCATACAAAGGCAAAGGTCCTGGGCTTTAGGAAGGCTGACTTTGCCAAAATGGGTGCATGCCTAAGGAATGCACTAGCAAATTGGCAGGAAGGATGGGGTGGAAGAACAATGGGGAATAATAAAAACTGCCATCACAGAGGCAACAAGCCTTTGTTTGAAGCAAATAAACAAAACAATGTAAAAACCATTATGGTTCTCAAAGGAGGTGGCAGGAAAAGTTGGGGAGAAAAAGATAGTATTCAGGAAGTACAAGGAATCACAGAAGGAGCAGGACCGAGAACTATATCAGTTAAAGCAGAAGGAAGCAGCGAAGGCAGTCAGAACAGGAAAGGCCCAAACTGAGGAAAAGATAGCCAGCTCAGTTAAGCAGGTGGATAAAACCCTTTATATGTGCATCAGGGAGCGAAGGAAGACAAATGGAGGGATAGTGAGGCTTAATAAAGGGAAGGGGGTGGGCAGAGGGTGACTGTGAAAAAGCAGAGATACTAAACAAATATTTTTGCACAGTATTCACAAGTGAAGAAGGGGGGGTACCTAAACCAAACAACAGAAACACTCTGGATAGGGGGGTTGATACCAGCCCATTCTCAGAAGAAATAGTCCTGAAAGAACTCTTAGAACTGAAGGTGGACAAAGCAATGGGGCCTGATGGGATTCATCCCAGAATTCTAAAAGAATTAAGAGTAGAACTAGTGACACCACTGACTACCCTCTTTAACAAATCATGGAAGGATGGGGTGGTACCTGAGAACCGGAGGAGGGCAGATGTGATTCCACTTCACGAAAGTGGAAGCAGGGCAGAGGCAGGAAACTACAGACCTGTTAATTTGACCTCAGTGATAGGGAAAATTATTGAATCACTTCTGAAGGAAAAAATTGTTGCGTACCTAGAGACTAGAAGGGCATAGGACCCAAGGCAGCATGGATTCACAGCAGGAAGGTCATGTCAGATGAATCTAATAGATTTCTTTGACTGGGTGACCAAAGTAGTAGATCAGGGAGGGGCTGTGGACATGGCCTACCTAGACTTTAGCAAGGTATTTGACACAGTCCCATACAAAAGATTAATATACAAGTTAGCCAGCATGGGAGTGGGTCCCAAGATGGTAACCTGGGTAAAAAATTGGCTGGAGAACAGGACACAGAGGGTAATAGTAAACAGAGTCCATGCTGAAGAAAGTGGGGTTATCAGTGGGGTACCGCAGGGTTCAGTTCTAGGACCGGTCCTCTTCAATGTCTTTATAAGTGACATTGCAGAGAGACTGGAAGGAAAAGTATGTCTCTTTGCAGATGACACAAAGATCTGCAACAAGTTGATACACAAAGTGGGGTGGAAAGGATGAGAAGGGACTTGGCAAGGTTGGAGGAATGGTCAAATGTGTGCAGCTTAGATTAAACGCAAAGAAGTGCAAAGTAGTGCACCTGGGAAACAAAAACCCAGGGGAAGAGTACACTATGGGGGGTGAGATCCTAACAACAAAAATGGAAGGGGACCTGGGGTAGTCATATCAGATGACCTAAAGGTGGGGAAGCAATGTGAGAGGGCAGTAAGGAGGACTGAGAGGAGAGGATACTGGGATGTATAGGAAGAGGCATCGCCAGTAGAAAACTGGAAGTTGTTATCCCTCTGTACAGACAGCTGGTGAGACCCCCTCTGGAGTACTGCAGGCAGTACTGGAGACCCTATCTCCTCAAGGACAGAGACAAGATGGAGGCAGTCCAGAGGAGGGCAACTAAAATGGTGCAGGGTCTGCACCAGAAGACATATGAAGAGAGACTTAAGGAGCTTAATATGTATACCTTTGAGGAAAGGAGGGACGGGAGGACATGATAGAAACTTTCAAGTACCTCAAAGGAATCAACAAAGTCCAAGAGGATAGCATCTTTCAGAAAAAGAGATGTGCAAGAACAAGGGTGCGCAATTTGAAGATAGAAGGGGGACGGCTGAGAGGTAATGTGAGGAAGTATTTTTTTACGGAGAGGGTTGTGGATGCATGTAACAGCCTTCCTGTGGAGGTTGTGGAGTAAAAAACAGTGGAGGAATTCAAGAATGCATGGGACAGACATAAGGCAATTCTAGGGGTTGGGAGTAGGAGGTAGTAGGCTGTTGGTTAACTAGGATCTGCAGCTTATCCATTAGGTAGGGAAATGGGCAGACTGGGTGGGCCAAGCGGTCCTTATCTGCCATCAAATTCTATGTTTCCCATAAAACAAACAGGCAAACTTCTAATGGACTAGGCAAACTTTAAAATTTGACTGATGCAGACAAAATACCTCTCAAGAATTGGAGAAAATATTTATTATTAGGTGTTGCACGATATTACAGTCAGTAAGGGTCCCAGAGCAAAGGTCTGAAATCATAATTAATTTCTGGCATGCTGCACTCTACTCATATGCTGTAGGTTTCCTTATCCAAAATACGGTATGCCGATCCATCAGCACATCAGTAGTGGTACCACTCACAATGCCGGCAACCTGAGTTTGGGGATGAGCTTGTGTCATCGGAGGTGGCCGGCTGGAGGAGGATCGAGTGTCCTCAAGGGCACTCGGTGGGAGAGCTCTGTTCTCCACTGTGATACTGCCAACTGGAGATGGATTGGTTAGAAGGGACCTTGCGGACGTCAGCATGTGGACACCTGAATAGTGTGCACGGGCACGCCTCAGTGTCTCGCCTGCAGTGTTCCAGGGGCAAAAAAACAGAAAAGACCACAATCCAACACCTTTGCGAAGACAATGGCCCAGTATATCCAGGTACCCCACCTCAGCAGTGCATACGCTGTCTGACAAGATTAAATGTCTGGCCTACCCTGACCCCACCTGGGGGCTAGCCAAGGCTCCATGGAGATAGGTGGTCATGGCTGGGGAGACACGGGATCAGGAGATGACTGGTGGTCCCTGAACATGATGGGCTGGAGATGGGGAAGGGGGGTTAAAAAAACATACGGCATTGTTTTCTTAATTATTAATATTACTTGATTATGATTACTATATTGACAGTCTAAAAGTAGTGCACATTGACCAATATGACAAAGGATTTCAACACACAGCAGCATTTAAAAAAAATATCCAAAGGTATAGTTAAAATTAATTTAAACTATGTACCATGTGATCATTTATGGAGTGAACAGCATAAGCGGGAACTCAGATGATGGCAGCTCCAAATTATAGTGTCCCAAAAGTCGGCTAAAATAAAAATCTTTGCTTGTCAGACAGATTAGGCAGATACAATTTCCGGAGGAGTGTCTCCCATTCATGAATATTTCATCAGTTAGAGAATGTATAAAGTCTCTTAGAGGCTCTTCATACTTAACAGATACTTGGTCTGTCACTGAATTTTGTCATTCATTCAGGGCCAGAGCATCCACAGAGTTAACTGTTTTTCTGTGCAGCTGTCTCCCTCAACTGCAGCAGTTTGAATTCTGATTGCAGGGGAAACCAGAAGAGATACTGCCTCAAACGTGCAAGCCGTGATGTAACACAAGAATCACAAAGCACTCTAAAAGGGCTCTAAAAAAGATGCGACTGTGAACTGAAAGCTTAGCAGCAGCACATAGTATGTGTCAGACCATCTTCGTGAGGTCTGCAGAAGGTAATTTTAGCTGAGTGCTAAACCTGTTAAAAACATTATCTTGTGCACTTCTGTTTTGTTGGGAGAACTCTCACCTCTGGATGTGTAGGAGGTTGAACTGTCCTCTCTCGGCAGTGGAACCTACCTATAGTATTCAATGGAGAAAGATGACATAGGTGCTGAAAGATGACAGGTGCAGGAACATTTGCCAATTAAACTCCTGATTTAACAGCCATTCTGTGCTCTGTAATTCTGTTGAGCCCACTGCTTTCAGGTTTGAGGCAATGTTCTGTGAGGTGTCGCCCTAGTTCACCCTGCACTTGGGAGAGTCTGAAGTGCTATTGAAGTTGAAGGAGACACTGCTGCATAGACAAAATGTTTCCCCATACACCTGTGGCTGCTCTGGCCCTGATGTTTTGTGACAGACCAAGCTTCTGGTAAGGACCGAAAGCTTCTGTGCCTCTTTAGATATTCTCTAATTGCTGAGATATTTATAATCGGGAGTCATTTCACCAGTAACAAAACATACAGTAGTAATTTCATGTTGAAAGGGTCTCTTGGTTCATCTCGCTCCACCTGCCTGCTTCATCAGCAGGGGTTAAGTAAATACTCTTTGAAAACATGCACTAATTTATAGTTTTTTTCTGGATTAGGTACGAAATCTGACTAATATAAAACTGACTATTGAAATCCCGTTACCGGAATCCCGACTGCTCAGATGCTCGACCATCTTATTGCCCGTCAGTGAAAATCCTGAAAGTAGTTTGAGACAGGAGATGTCATTGGAATTGCCCCCTGAGTCTTTCATACTAGTACTAAATCTTTTCATACTAGTTCTGAATCTTGGTGGAATGGAGAAGGGAGCCTGTAATTTATTATTGCCATCAAAATACTCATGTAAAAAAAATATTAACTCACGGAACTGCCCCGTCTTGCGCTTGGCGCTGGATACTATTGGAACTGACTATGTCTAAAATAATTATTTTCCAGTTATCAGCTTTATTAAATAAAAGGTAGAATGCGTGCTGCACATGATTTTCATCTCTAGCACTGTTGTTCTAAATCTAGGAGGAAAGGCGACGGGTGCCTGTAATTAATTGGGGTCATCAGAATACTGACTTAAAAAAAAAAATATTAACTCACTGAACTGCATCTTGAGTATCATGCTTGGTGCTGGCTACTATTGCAATGGACTACATATAAATAATTGTTTGAAATACAATCTTAATAAAAGGTAGAATGCATGCTGCACAGGATTTTCATCTCTCCTGCTGTTCTAAATCTAGAAGGAAATGAGTTGTTATGCCATTTTTTTAAAATAATCCTAGATCTTGATGAGCGCATTGCACAGCTATTACCTTGCTGTTATGCCAGTGAATTCAGAAATGTTTTGCTTATTGTAGGAGAAAACAATAACAGCACCACTCAGTCTGGGGTACAAAAAAAGCTTTATTTAATGAATCTGAAACAATATACGATCACTGATAAAGTGCAGCACAGAAAAAACACGGGTCACAGGGACCCTGATCTGGTCCCCTTTGCTTGTTGTAGACTTGCTGCTGCCTTATATCGAAATATTGATTGCTTATATTAGACCTGCTGCTGCCTTAAAACAAGAAATGTTGATGAATTCAGAAAGGTTTTGCTTATTTTAGACCTGCTGCTGTTGCTAATTTTAGTCAGGCAGGCACCATTACAGAAGTTTCACAGTGTCTCAGAGCTATGTCAATATTTATGTTTCAGCAGTAATACTTGTGATGGATTTTTTGGGATTTTACATGACAGGAATTTAAAATGTCGGGCATTTCAATTGTTGGTCTTTTGGTGACGGGATTGTTGATGTTGGGATTTTATGTGTTGGGAATTCGTACAGATCCCTGTTTTTCCTACTCACTCAACTACCCAGGGTACCCTATTATTCCCTTGGTAAGCAAAAATATGCCCAGGCTTGCCTTGAGGTCCTACACTGTTTTCATATCCACTGTATCAGCTGGTAGGCTGTTCCATAGGCTCCTTACCCTTTGGAAGAAGTGCATCCAAACACTTCCCCGTGATTTACCCCCTCTGAGCTTCAAAGCATGTCCCCGTGTCCTGCTGGATGACACCAGATTAAACAACTCTGCGTACTCAGCCTTGCAGATACCCTTGTGTATGCAGAAGATTAAAATTATGTCCCCTCTCCACGTCCTTTTCTTCACTGTGAACATGTTAAAGGTCACACACAAGCTTCTACTCATAGCTCTTTTTTCACATCATGTAAAACAACACAGTTTGGCAGTCTGAATGGTAGGAGACTGATTCACAACACCTTCAGTCTACTACTCCCATTTGCTATGGAAACTTTCAACATTTACTTTAAGTTTGTAGCTGACACAGTCAAGGTGGTGGACCCCTAAAGGATGGAGACGAACTTCAAGATGGCCTGAATAAACTGGGTGACTGGTCTGACTGCTGAAGCCTCAAATTCAATGTAGCCAAATGCAAGGTACTATATCTGGGAAGGTAAAACAGAGGTAAGACTCCCACACTGTATGGGGCTCCAGTTGATGCAGTCAAGGAAGAAAAGGACCTGGGAGAGACACCCTCAAGTTCAGAGAAGGCAAATTCAAAGGTAACACCAATATGCACTTTTTCACACAGAGAGTGACAAACCTATGGAACAGCCAACCAACAGCGACAATGGACACGAACATAGTACTGCCATTTTAGACAAGCCTGGACAAATGTCTGCTTGCCAAGGAAATCACCAGGTAGCCTGGGTAGTAGCCTGAGTAGGGAATCCCTATAAACTAGTACATAGGTCTTTGCAAAGCATGTAATTCTTCTCTGCTTATAAACCATGAGGGAGGGACAGCAGACTTTATGAATCTAGAGTCCTTTCAGACCTTAAATTACTAAGTTGCTATTTTCCCATTCTTTAAGTAGCACCACACATTCCAGAGCTTTGGAACTTTATTCTTTCATAGCATGTTCCTGCCTGGACGCAGAAAAAGGTCCCTAATCAAAAAGCAACAGAGGATGTCCATCCACAGTGCTGCACAGTTCACCACCCAACTTTCTGTACAGCACTTGAAACCCATACCCTGTGTCAGTGAGCACCTGCACCCCACCCAGAATGCAGCACCAGGAGCTCAGCACATGTGACACTGACACACACACACACACACACACACACACACACACACACACACACACTCTGTATGTGGCACCAGGAGACCATCCTCAGTGCTGAACAAACACCTTACCTCCTACAACTTACAAGTGGGAAGCCCCACTTGACCAGTTAATGTAGCACTGTGAGTCCAACTGCAGTGATGGGACCCCTAGCAGCGCCCCCGACTGTGACAGGCACATCGCTCCTCTCACTTCCTTGACTGGCCACAGTCTGATTAGAATTAGCTGCTGAACCTCTTCTCTTTCCTTCAAAACTCATTCTGCCTATACCTGTTCCTGCAATTAGCCTCCTAATCCCCCTCCTCCATTTGACTGCCTCAACCTCCTTTCTACCTTTTGGACTTCCTTCTATCTCTGTGTTTTGTCCAGATTTCTCCTCTATTCCTCATTACCTTGGTATGCTGTTGTGACTTTTGTGCTTACACAGACCACTTTAACTCACCTGCTATCCTTGACTGTTGCTGGAAGGTTATGAAAAAGTTAACACACGACAGGGTGTGCGGTTATAATGAATTAATGCATGTCTCCTGTGGTTGTTAGTCACGAGGCATAGCCAAGTGCCCCAACCACCCATGAAGTGCATTTGTTCCCTTATGACTACACACCATGGAGTGTGTTATCCTACTTATAATATGGGCTTTAATTTATTAAAATATATATTATATATATATATATATATATCATAGAATCATAGAACTTGATGGCAGAAAAGGACTCCATGGCCCATATAGTCTGCCCTTATCCACCTGCTAACCTACCTGCTCCCTCCTTGAGCACCTACCCCTGCCCCGCCCCCATAACCCATTATGCCTGTCCCATGCCCTCTTGAAACCCAACACGGTGTCGGCCCCAACCACCTCCTCTGGAAGCCCATTCCAGGCATCCACCACCCTTTCCGTGAAGAATCGCCCTCTCACATTGCCTGTGAAGTGTCCCTCCTGCAATCTCAGGCCATGCCCCCTTGTAACGGTGCCCTCCTTCATGTGGAATATTCGCTCCGGGTCCACTTTGTTTATCCCGTTGATGTATTTAAATGTCTCAATCATGTCCCCTCTCTCCCTTCTGGGCTCTACTGTGTAGAGCCCAGCTCCTTACACCTCTGTTCATATGGTTTGCCCATCATCCCTTGCACCATCTTGGTCGCTTGTCTCTGTACCCTTTGGATCAGATCTATGTCTTTGCACAAGTAAGGCCTCCAAAACTGGACTCCAAACTCGAGGTGTGGTCTCACCGTGGCTTAGTACAAGGACACCAGGACTTCCCTCCTCCTGCTAGTGATGCCCCTACCTATACTCACCAGCATCCCGTACACCTTCCCCACCACCTTTCTACACTGCATCCCCACCTTTAGCTAGATCCTTCTCCTGTTCCATAACCATGACTACCTCCCCCCAAAGTGTGTATCCTGTCCTCTGGTTTCTGTGCCCTAGGTGCGTAACTGCACACTTCTTGATGTTGAATTTTAGTTGCCAGGTCTCTGCCCACCCCTCCAGCATCCTCAGGTCCTGTTTCATGTCCTCAATCCCCCCTTCAATGTCAGCCCTGTTGTAGATTGTTGTATCATCCACAAAGAGGGCCAAACATCCCTTCAGTCCATCTGCTATATCACTTATGTAGATACAGAAAAGGGGTGGTCCCAGTACCGACCCCTGGGGTACCCCAGTCGTCACCCATCCTGTCCTGGAGTGCACTCCATTCACTACCGCACTCTGGCTTCTATTCACCAACCAGTTTTCTACCCATCTACTTATTTTGTCCCCACCCCCATACTTTCCAACTTGTTGACCAGCCTTCTGTGGGGTACGGTGTCAAAGGCTTTGCTGAAGTCCAGATAGACCACATCCACCGCACCCCCCCTGTCAAGTACCTGTGTCACCCAGTCAGAGAATTAGATTAAATTTTACTGGCATGACCTCCCTCTTGTGAACCCATGCTGGTTGTCATCCAGCAGTCCATTCACCTTCAGATACTCCATTACCTTTTCCCTGATGAGTGCCTCCATGACCTTCCCCACGACTGCGGTGATGCTGACTGGGTGGTAGTTCTCCCTCAATTCTCTGCTCCCCCCTTGTGAATTGGCACTACTGTTGACCTCCTCCAGTCCTCCAGCACCCTCCCAGTTTCCAAAGACAGGTTGCACAGCCTCGCCGGAGGAGCAACCAACTCCTATCTCAGTTCCCTGATCACTCTCGTGTGTAGCCCATCAGGCCCCATGACCTTGTCCACCTTCACCCTGCTCAGTTCCTGTCTGACTCTGTCCATGCTGAAGGGTCTTGCACCCACCCCATGCTCCGCCCTCTCAACTCCGGTCCCCTGCCCTCCTCCTCCTTCATAAATACTGAGCAGAAGTACCTATTTAACTCTTCTGCTTTCTCCCAGTCTCCCTCTAATGTCTCCTCTCCCTCCCTCTAGAGCCTTGCAATCCCTTGGCCAGTCTTCCTCCTATTTCTCACGTATCTAAAAAATGTCTTATTACACCTCTTAGCTTGTTTCACTATCCGCTCCTCTGCATCGGCCTTTGCCCTCCTAATTACCTTCTTTGCTAGCCTCCTTGTTTCCCTGTAAACCTCTCTGTCCTCTTCCCTCTGTGTTTTCTTGTATATCCTAAACACCCTCCATTTGCCCCTGACACCCTTCCACATCCCTACTGAACCACAGCAGCCTCCTGTTCCTTGCACCCTTCCTTATCCTCCTAATACACACTTGTGTGGCCTCCCTAACCCTGTCTCTAATAGTTCCCCATAACTCCTCCACCTCATTTATTTCCCCATACCTTCCATTGCATCCCTCACCAACCTTCTCATCTTGACAAAGTCTGCTCACCTGAAGTCCAGCCCCGTAGTGCTGGTTCGCCTTGCCTCCCTCCCTGCACTCACCTTAAACCTGATGGCTCTATGGTCGCTATTCCCCAGCTCCTCCCCCACCACCACCTCCACATTCTCCCCATTTGTCAGAACCACATACAGCAGGCTGTTCCCCTAGTTGGTTCTCTGACTAACTGCTGAAGGAACACCCCCTGCAGCACTTCCAGAATCTCCCTGCTTCTGGTCTTAGCTGCATCTTAGATGGTCCAGTCAACGTCTGGGAGGTTTACGTCTCCCATCAGTAGCATTTCCCCCCTGAGAGCCATCCTCACGATGTCCTGCGACATCACCCTCTCCTGTTCTTCCCCTTGCTTGGGTTGTCTGTTCACAACTCCAAGTCTTAAGGATTCCCCTGTCCTTCTGCCTAGCGTCACCCAAAGAAGTTCAATTTCCCCATCTCCCTCCTGCCTTTCCATCACTTTTATATCTTCTCTGATGTATAAGGCCACTCCTCCCCCTTTCTTGTCCCTTCTGACCTTCCTTAACAGTCTGAATCTAAGAATAGCTGTCTCCCACATGTGAAACGCCATCCACCACGTCTCTGCAACTGCTATTATGTCTAGCCTGTCATGTTCAATGATGGATATTAATAGAAACATAGACGTTGACAGCAGATAAGGACCACAAGGCCCATCCAGTCTGCACATTTTTTCTACCTTATGAATGTGCTGTAGAACTGTACTCTGTCAATGGCCTATCTATTCATACTCATCTGTACTGCTCCCTTATGCCTATCCCATGCCTGTTTGAAGCACTGCACTGTATTCATATCCACCACCTCCTGAGGTAGGCCGTTCCATGCATCCACCACCCTTTCTGTGAAAAATAATTTTCTCACATTACTCCTTAATTGGCCTCCCTCTAATCTCATGCTGTGTCCTCTTGTCCTGCTATATTTTTTATACTGAAATATGTTAGACTCTTTCACTTTGTTAATGACCTTAAGATATTTGAATGTTTCGATCATATCACCTTTCTCCCTCCTTTGCTCTAGGGTATATATATTGAGCTCTGTTAATCTGTCCTCATATGTTTTCTGATGCAGACCCTGCACCATTTTCGTTGCCCATCTCTGGACTGCCTCCATTTTAATGCCCTTGTGCAGGTGCGGCCTCCAGTACTGCACGCAGTACTCCAGATGGGGCCTAACCAGTGTCTTGTAAAGAGGGATTATTACCTCCCTCTTATGACTTGTGATACCCATGCTAATTCACCCCAACATCCCTCTAGCCTTACCTACTGCTTCAGTGGTCTGCGTGGATGATTTTAGGTCATCTGTGACAGTAATGATGATGTCCAAGTCTCTTTCTTCCCTTGTGATTGCCAGCAACTCCTCTCCCAACCTATAGGTAGCTTTAGGGTTTGTCTTCCCTATGTGCATGATCATAATTCCTCCATCTCGTTTGCCAGGCTCCTAGCATTGACCACCAGGCCCTTCCACCATCTTTCCTCTACCTCTGATCGCCCCCAAGGGCTTGCTCGAGCCTACCTCTTCATCTCTTCTCCGGGGGGGGGGGACCTAGGGCCCCCCCATCTCAGCCATGGTATGGCATGGCTTTATTTCCAGCCCCCCTTATTCAGTTTAAATTTATTCTTTCTCGAACAACTCTCCCAGCCTGCACTTCAGTATGGCAACCCCCTCCTTGTTGGTATGTAGTCTGTGTGGGGCAAAGAGGCTCTCGTCTTCCCAAGTTCCCCCCAGCCCCCTATTATCCCATACCCCATCAGCCTGCACCATCTCGCTAGCCAATCATTAAACTATTCTATCCTTTGCTTCTGCTCTGTGCTAGCCCTAGGTACTGGCAACACCTCCAAGAAGGCTAGAGATTTAAAGTGTAGCCCCCCCCTAGCCAGAGCCTTAAATCTTGCCTGTACCTCTAGGAGACTATTGTCTTCCAGATCATTCATTTTCAAGTGGAACGCTAGATGCACATTCCTATCCTGATCCTTACCCCATGAGGGAATGTAGTGGATTACCGCCAGTGCAGTCATCCCCGGCATGCACTCTACCCACACCGCACTACTTCTGCCCCCCCTTGACTCACTTTGTTATAGAGTCCCCGATCAGTAGCACTTTGCCCCGTTTTCTTCTGATTTGCCTGGGTCACGGTTCTCCTCTCCTTAGGTGCTGGTGTCTGTTCTACCCTCCTGGCCCTTGATGCCCTCCCGACACCTTGCCCTGATCCCCTCAATCCCGGTATCCTCTCCCTCACCCTCCCTATTTGCTTCAACCTCTACTTCTGCTGCCCTTGCCCTCAGCATTCCTATCCCTTGCCTCTCTTTATTCCTTTTCCTTGCCAGCGTATTTATAGGCAGCTTTGAGGCATAGGTAGCATCTTCTAACTCCTCCAGGTTGCAATCATTTAGTCCAGTGTCACCCTGTGACCCCCTCCTGACCTCCAGGGGCTCTTGCTTTTACCCCACCACTGTCTTTTTTTCTGCTCTTCCCCCACACTTACTCCCTATTGGTCCCTTTCCCCCTGGGATCTGTCCTCCCTCCTCCCTGTCCCCTTATCCTCCCTTCCTAGGCACTCCCAACTCCCAGCTCCCCTTCCAGTGCTTGCTCTGGATCCTCTATTAATCCTGGTGCCCATTCCATCCCCCCTCACGTTCATCCTCCTCCTCCTTCTGTCCTCTGCTGACTATACCCCCTGCTTCTTCTGAGGCCCCTCCCACCATGGCATCTACCAGTGGAAAGTACCTATTTGAGATCGGGATCCCCCACAGTGAGCTGCTTACCAGCATCCCGTTCCTGTAAGGTGAGATCCCTTGCTGTGGTCCTTGGAGACCCTTTTCCCCCTTTTGCCAATAGCCCCCACTCTCTGCCATTCTTCACTCTCCTCCTGGTCCAGTCTCCTTGATCCCTCCTCCCATTTCCACCCCCAGGGTTGGCCAGACCTTCCATGATTCCTGGTGATTCTTGGTGCCCCCACCCCATCGATACTGTTCTACATAGAAGATTGATTAATAATCTGGGTAGGCTCGGGGTGGGTCAGACGTTGGTCGACTGGGTGGCAAACTGGTTGACTGTCAGAAAACAGAGAGTGGTGGTAAATGGTATACAGTCAGATGAGATGCAAGTCACAAGTGGGATACATCAGGGATCAATCCCGGGGCCAGTCCTCTTCAATATCTTCATCATTGACATTGCAGATGGACTGGAGGGTAAGGTGTGTCTGTTTGCAAATGACACCAAGATCTGCAACAGAGTAGATGATCCAAATTTTGTGGGCAGAATGAGAAGAGATCTGGATAAACTGGCAAAATGGTCGGAAGAGTGTCAACTGGGATTTAACGCAAAGAAGTGCAAGATCATGCACATAGGGAAGAGAAACCCTGAAGCCACCTGTAGGCTGGGAGGGGAGATGCTGACAGTCACAAGGGAGGAAAGAGACTTGGGCGTCATCATCACCAATGACCTGAAATCATCTAAGCAGACCTCTAAAGCAGTAGGTAAGGCTAGAGGGATGTTGGGGTGTATTAGTAGGGGTATCACAAGTTAGAAGAGGGAGGTAATAATCCCTGTTTACTAGACACTGGTTAGGCCCCCTCTGGAGTACTTCATGTACATTAACCAAATTGAGGCAGTCCAGAGAAGGGCAACCAAAATGGTGCGGGGACTGCATCAGAAAACATATGAGGGCAGATTAACTGAACTTAATATGTATACCCTAGAGCAAAGGAGAGAGAGAGAGAGAGGTGATATGATTGAAACATTCTAACACCTTAAGGGCATTAACAAGGTGAAAGAGTCTAACATGTTTCAATAAAAGAAAAATAGCAGGACAAGAGGACACAGCATGAGATTAGAGGGAGGCCAATTAATGGGTAATGTGAGGAAGTTCTTTTTCACAGAAAGTGTGGTGGATGCATGGAATGGCCTACTTCAGGAAGTGGTGGATATGAACACAGTGCAGGGCTTCAAACAGGGAAGGAATAGGCATAAGGGAGCAATACAGATGAGTATGACTAGATAGGCCATTGACAGAGCAAAACCCTATGGTACATTCATAAGGTAGAAAAAGAAATGGGCAGACTGGATGGGACCTGCCGTCCTTATCTGCCATCAACTTCTATGTTTCTATCCTCCTGCACCCATATTTGCAGACAGATATATATATATATATATATGTAGTTCAAGGCACTCGGGACAATCAAGCAACTGAAGCACAAGCAGCTCACCTGAGTAGCTGAGGAAGCCAAATCTCCAGCCTGATAACTTTCGAGGTAAAGAGAGCCTCTTCTCTTCATCTGGACTCCTGCAGAGGGGTGCTACCTGATGAACACTTATATTTTATGAACTTTGTTCCTGTTCACCACTGGGTGGGCTTGTTATTTGATTCTCTTTGTGCTACTAATTGCTGAAGTGTAAAGCTAGGTACTCTCTGGCTTTTCTAGAGTTGCCTTGCTGATTTCATCTTAAAGCCAGATATACCAAGCAGCTAATATAGATCAGACTTGTTTAATATGGTGGTATTTGGAGCTAATTGCTGATTTCATCTTAAAGCCAGATATACCAAGCAGCTAATATAGATCAGACTTGTTTAATATGGTGGTATTGAGCTAATTGTGCTTGTTCTAGGGACATGGATATGTTGTTCATCCACACTTATTGGCAGGTATCCTTGCCGCTTTAAATCTTGCCGGAAGGTCTTCAAGCTGGCTCCTCCCACCCACCCGGGTGGTATAACTCTCGGCTCCGCCCCATGACGCCAGATCTTCCTTACCGCTTGGAAGCTCAGGTTCCCTCATAACGCTCTCGTTTCACGACTAGTTCCTATTTCTTCCGTTTTGCGAATTTGAAAGTTTTTGCTAAAAGACTTGATCTTGATCCCTCGCTGACTGCGATGGACAAATCGACTCGGTTTTCGGAATGCCCCTGCGAATCAGAAGATGTCTGGACGGATCCACACTCACGTGTGTCTACTGTTTAGGCCTTGAGCACGACTCGCAGGACTGCGACCTGTGCTCTTCCTTCTCGACTATGTGTCCTCGAAGACCGTGCTGCCCGATTGCAACTGGGCCGTCCCGAGCGTTTCCTCGATTAAGTCTAAGGAGGCCGGTCGGTGTCCGCGATGGCGAGGCTTCGGGGATCAGCTCGAGCAGATGATCGCCCTCGAAGAGAGGCGGCAGCGAGCCGTATTTTTCCTCGGCAGCGGCATTTATCCCGCTCTCTCTGGGTTCTTCCTACACAGCTTCATTTAAGGCTTTGTCTGTCCCTCTCCACTAGGGAGAAGGCCAACGTCTGCTGGACCTTTTTCGGTCCAAAAGAGGGACAAAGTAAATCCCTCGTCGGCGCTCTTGGGAAGCGGAAGGTCCCTCTCCGAGTAGATCGACCGTCGACTTTCAGTCGACCGCTCGCTTCGACCACTGGCCTCACGGTGCTCCCGTCAGGTCAGTGAGCTGAGACTCCTGTCGGCGAAGTCGAGATTTTTCTCGACCGTTGGACTGGGCTGTCGCCTATAGAAGCGAGATTCCTCTCCCGGTTCCCGAAGAGTTGAGAATCCCGATGGGCTTGCCTGTGCCTCCGGTTCCGGAGCCCTGGATAGAACCCTCCGAGCGAAGGAGTGCCGTTCCTGCCGACACTTCCCGCACCCGACCTCGGAAGAGCCGAGGCTCTCGGTCTCTCAGTCTCGGACTTCTTCGCGGTCAGCTGATCCACGCCGTCATAGGCGGTCTCGATCTCGGCACCACAGTGGCGGCGTCGCCACTTCGTCCTCGTCCTCCTCCTCGGACGAGGGGCTTCGGCGTAAAATTACGTCGGCAGTACGAGGACCTCATGTAGCAACAGCTCCTCCTGACCGAGGAGTAAGCCGGCGCGTGCCTTCCTGACCATAAAGTGGCTGTCACCGGGGGCGGCCGACACAACCTCGACTTACCGAGGCCTGTACCCAGGCGGTTGTTCGGCCAAAACCAGCTGCTCCACGATTCGGTGGAACCTCTACCCTCCACAGCCACTATTTGGGGCTCCGACCAGGGATTCTCGATCGGCCTGGTCTACCCATCGTATGGTTACCCTCTCCCGACCCGACCTCAGCGGGTAGAAGTGGCTCAGGCCAGAGGCAGCTCTTGAGGACTCGTCGAGTCATAATTCCCCTTTTTCTCCAGCGACTGGACTTGGGTCCTCAGGAGGGACAGTCAATGGGCGATAGCCGTCGTCCTTCCTAGGACTGCCGGCTGTCTCGAGGTCCACCAGGATGAAGCTCGAACCACATTTCAAGCGGACCAGGTACTACGGAGATTCTGGACGGGGGATCTCAGCAGGAGGCCTTTCCGATGGCCGAGGCCATAGTAGGTCCGGCCCTGGAGCTGGCAGCACCCTGCTTCCTGTCCTGCGCCTTCAGCCAGGATGGCCAGGAAATATCACGGTCCTAACGGTTCCCTGTCAGTTTTGAGCACCCCTCTGCTGAGGGTTGGTTGCAGACAAGCGTTTTCGGCAGGTAGCATGAGGGATGTGGACAAACCTCCCGACAAGGAATCAAGAAATTGGATTATGTCCCGGGCGAAAAGTCTATGCTGCGTCACTCTCAGCCTTACGTCAGGCCAGTTAAAGCCGTCCTCATGGCACATTTTCTCTAATGCCCTGTTAGGCTCCTGGATGGTCTTCCTCATCTCTCCAGCGAATCTGCAGACTACGGTCAAGCAGGTGCGGGACCAGGGTGAGAGCAGTGGCCAAACAGCAGCTCCAGACTGCTTTGGATGACCAGGACTCATGTGCCAGGTCGGTGGCGACCGCGAGTGGCTATACGTCGTGAGCTTGGCTGAGGATATCCACCTTTACCCGGATACCCAGCACAAGTTGGCCGATGTTCCCTTTTTGGGGACTGGCCTCTTGACCCAAAAATTTGGAAGGTCACTCTACAGAGGATCGAGGGAAGTCAATGCTACCTTGGACGGTCTCTTCCACACAGAAGGACAAGGCACTGAGCACAGCCTAAGCCCTTACTCCTTCTAAGCCCCAGCGCCAGCCAACAGCGTCAGGGCCGGCGAGGCTCGACAGCAGCATCCCAAACCCAAACACATGGCTTCCTCTAACAGGAGGCAGGAGGAAAGGCCCAGGAGGTCCCTCGGTGGTCCCTCCTCCAAGCCTGCCAGTGGCAGGCTGAGGTGTCGCTTCATCCCGTCCTGCCCACCCCTAGTCACCCGTGAAGAAGGCAATCCAGCACTTCCGTTCCGCCTGGTCCGCTGTTACCACGGACAGGTGGGTTTAGAAGTGATGGGAAGAGGCCTGCCTCTGGGAGTCGAGGCAGGCACGCCTTCCAGGCCGTGGCCCTCGGGGCAGATCCCAGCCACCGGCTGGCGGCTCGTCGAGCACGACAGCCAGCTCCTCCTCCAGAAGGAGGTGATAAGAGGTGGAGGACCCTCCTTCCAGACCCAGGGTTTGTGTCCAGGTACTTCCTGGTTCCAAAGCGGACGGGAGGCTGGCGCCCCATTCTGCGACCTACACGACCTAAACAAGTTCCCTAAGGTCTCAGAACTTCAGGATGGTCACTCTGGCTCAGATAATACCATCCTTGGAGCAGCGTGTGTGGTTCTCACTCTCTGGATTTGCAGGCACAGCGTTTTTCCACGTCCCTATCCGTCCGTCTCACCAGAGATTCCTTAAACTTCCAGCGGAAGGATCCCTTCGAGTTCAAAGCCATGCCCCATTGCTCTCCGCTCCAGGGTCTTCACCAAATGCATGGCGAGTGGTGACAGCATTCCTGCAGCGCCGAGGGTCGGGTGTGCCCTTACCTGGACGACAGGCTGATAGCAGCTCCTCCAGGCAGGAGGTGGGGTGGTCCAGAGATCTAGCCCTCCAGGGTCTGCTCTCAACTGAAGCCTCCTTATCAAGCGAGGCCAGAGTTGGAACTCGAGCAAGCAGGTGATTCTGTTCATCCAGAGCAGCTCGACTCTCTTCGAGCCAGGCGTGCTCCGGCGGACAGGGCCGAGAGTACTCCTCCTTGCCCAATCATTTCTGGCTGAGGCAATTAGCCCTGCCGGGACTTCCTCGCCTCCTGGGTCTCATGGCGGCCTGCACCAGCGTGGTCCGTTGGGCCCGCTGGAACATCGTCCTTCAATGGGGACTGGCCAGCCAGTGGTCTGGCGCTAGATCCTTTGGACCAGCAGCCGGTGACACAGGGGATGTGGAGCGCTCTCCAGTGGTGGATCGTTCCAGGTCATTTTGCAGGAGGGCATCCCGTTACGTCCGCCCGGCAGCCGGTCTCTCTGATCGACCGATGCCTCTCTGATGGGTTGGGGTGCCCATCTGGGGGAACACGGACCCGGCCTCTGGTCCCAGCGAGATCGATGCCACATCAACCTGCTGGAGCTCAGGCGAGTCCGCCCTAGCTCTCACCGCCTTTGCTCCGTTCCTCCCGAGGTCAAGTGGTCCAGGTCAGGCAGGACAACACCACGACCATGTACTATCTAAACGACAGGAAGCGGGATGTGCTCCATGCTTCTGTGCAGAAGCTCTCCGCATTGGTCCACTCGTGTGCAGCCTGGAGGTGGATCTCCTAGCCATTCATGTGGCAGGAGCCTCCAACACCTGGCCCGATGCCTGAGCGGATAGGGGCTGCATCCCGCAGTGGTCTCTCCTGCGGAGGTAGTACAGCATCTGTTCTCCCATTGGGGCACACCTCAGGTGGACCTGTTTGCCTCCAGGGAGAGCAGACTGAGACTGTTCCATGCCACCGCCCCTCAGCAGGGCTCGCTGCGAGATGCATACCTACCGAGCAGTGGACCCCGGGCCTCTTCTACGCCTTTCCCATTTCCCTTGATCCACAAGGTGCTTCTCAAAGCGAGGAGGACAAAGGCGCAGATGATTCTGATAGCCCCAGACTGGCCTCGCCAGTTCTGGTACAGATCTCCTCACGGTCTCAGCTCCAGGACTCGCGGCAGCTTCCAGCTCGCCCGGACCTGCCTCTCAGTCAATCAGGGGAAGGTGTTCCATCCGGACCTTCAATCCCTGCACCTGGCCGGCCTGGTTCCTGGTGACTAGGTTCCAGGCCTTGGGTCTTTCGACGAGGTCCTCAATGTAGTTGAGGCGTCCGTGAAGTCGACCAGAAAATGCTATGCCTTCAAATGGAAAAGGTTTTCCATTTGGTGTCAGAACAAAGGGCTTGGACCCTTCCTCCTGTTCCTTGGCAAGCATCTTGGACTATTTATGGTCCCTTTCTAATCAGGGCTGGAGTGCAGCGACCTAAGGGTGCACCTGGCTTGCATCTCTGTACACGAGTAGCAGGCCGGGAAGCAGTCAGTGTATGAGAGAAGGTGGGAGTGCTGGCGCTTTTCAAAGGCCTTGATCACATTTCCCCTCGATGCGAGAACCTCCACCTCCGTGGGATCTACTGCTGGTGACTGGCAAAGCTCATGGGCAAGCCATTGAACCTATGCAGGTGCTCTCTCTCACCTGTGGAAGACCGCCTTCTTGGTGGCTATCCACGTCAGCCAGAAGGATGGGAGGCTCCAGGTGCTTTCCATCAGTCTTCTTATCTGGTCTTCCACAGGGACAAGGTTGTCCTCGCCCCACCGAAATTCCTTCCGAAGGTGATGTGCGGAGTTTCACCTTAACCAGGTGTTGACTCTGCGGTGTTCTACACCAATCACCTCGGGAGGCGAATATAGGCTCATACTTTGGACCCTAGAAGAGGCTCGCCTATCTACAAGGCGCCGAGCTGAAATTCGAGGAGGTTAGAGCAGCTGTGTTTGTCACCTCACGCTGAAGCCGCATCTGGCAGACCTGCAGCCAAGCGGACGATAAGCAGGTGGGTCACCTCCTGCATAGATCTCTGCTATAAGTTGACATGCATGGAGCCTCCCAGAGGGATAGAGCTCATTCTACCGCCATACTGCTGCATCGGTGGCTGCTTCCAGGGCGTCCCTATCCAGAAATCTGCAGGGCTGCTACCTGAAGTCAGCAAACACCTTCATTACCCATTACCACATCGACCCTTGAGTCACGCCGGGATGCTGGTTTTGGGGCCTCCGGTTCTCAGTCTCTCTTTCCCAAGTAAGTGAGTGAGGTGTGCGTCTTGCCTCCCTCCTCCGGAGAACTGCTAGGAGTCTGCCAATAAGTGTGGATGAACAACATATCCATGTCCTAGAAATACAGGTTACTCACCTGTAACAGGAGTTCTAGGAATGGTATATGTTGTTCATCCTACATCTTCCTGACCTCGGCTTGACGCACAACCTGAGCTTCAGCGGGCAGATCTGGCGTCATGGGGAAGGAGCGAGAGTTCTCTCACCGAATTGGGTGGGAGGAGCCAGCTTGAAGACCTTCCGGCAAGATTTAAAGCGGCAAGAATACCTGCCAATAAGTGTGGATGAACAACATATACCATTGCTAGAACTCCTGTTACAGGTGAGTAACCTGTATTTACTGAAGGCATTAGGTTAGCTGGGTCCTAGTGTGACCTCATTTTGGAATAGCCCTGTTTGCTTAGAGTGGAGCTCCTTTGTGTAAGTCACAACATATTCTCCCGCTGCATAGTAATGAGAGGCTTTGTTTTCTCCACAACATAGGCAGCTCCCAAGCTAGGCACTCGGGACAATCAAGCAACTGAAGCAACAAGCAGCTCACCTGAGTAGCTGAGGAAGCCAAATCTCCTGCCTGATAACTTTCGAGGTAAAGAGAGCCTCTTCTCTTCGTCTGGACGCCTGCAGAGGGGTGCTACCTGATGAACACTTATATTTTATGAACTTTGTTCCTGTTCACCACTGGGTGGGCTTGTTATTTGATTCTCTTTGTGCTACTAATGCTGAAGTGAAAAGCTAGGGACTCACTGGCTTTTCTAGAGTTGCCTTGCTGATTTCATCTTAAAGCCAGATATACCAAGCAGCTAATATAGATCAGACTTGTTTAATATGGTGGTATTTGGAGCTAATTGCTGATTTCATCTTAAAGCCAGATATACCAAGCAGCTAATATAGATCAGACTTGTTTAATATGGTGGTATTGAGCTAATTGTGCTTGTTACTGAGGCATTAGGTTAGCTGGGTCCTAGTGTGACCTCATTTTGGAATAGCCCTGTTTGCTTAGAGTGGAGCTCCTTTGTGTAAGTCACAACATATTCTCCGCTGCATAGTAATGAGAGGCTTTGTTTTCTCCACAACATAGGCAGCTCCCCAGCTAGGCACTCGGGACAATCAAGCAACTGAAGCACAAGCCAGCTCACCTGAGTAGCTGAGAAGCCAAATCTCCAGCCTGATAACTTTCGAGGTAAAGAGAGCCTCTTCTCTTCAGTCTGGAGCCTGCAGAGGGTGCTACCTGATGAACACTATATTTTATGAACTTTGTTTCCTGTTCACCACTGGGTGGGCTCGTTATTTGATTCTCTTTGTGCTACTAATTGCTGAAGTGTAAAGCTAGGGACTCACTGGCTTTTCTAGAGTTGCCTTGCTGATTTCATCTTAAAGCCAGATATACCAAGCAGCTAATATAGATCAGACTTGTTTAATATGGTGGTATTTGGAGCTAATTGCTGATTTCATCTTAAAGCCAGATATACCAAACAGCTAATATAGATCAGACTTGTTTAATATGGTGGTATTGAGCTAATTGTGCTTGTTACTGAAGGCATTAAGTTAGCTGGGTCCTAGTGTGACCTCATTTTGGAATAGCCCTGTTTGCTTAGAGTGGAGTTCCTTTGTGTAAGTCACAACATATTCTCCCGCTGCATAGTAATGAGAGGCTTTGTTTTCTCCACAACATAGGCAGCTCCCCAAGCTAGGCACTCGGGACAATCAAGCAACTGAAGCAACAAGCAGCTCACCTGAGTAGCTGAGGAAGCCAAATCTCCTGCCTGATAACTTTCGAGGTAAAGAGAGCCTCTTCTCTTCAGTCTGGGCGCCTGCTGCAGAGTGGTGCCCCAGCCCGGCCAGCTTGCGCCGTCTGCCCCCCCAACCACCCTCCCACCACAGGCGGCTGTCAATTGAGATCCACCCTGTGACATCACATCCGGTGATATCATGTCCTGTTGCCCAGAACCTATCTCCCACTTTCCCATTTGCAGGTTATACCTGCTGGCAACTAGAGGACCTATGCTCCTCTACTTCCTACTCCTACCTGTACCTTTTCTACCCTGGGATCTTGCTCACCACAATGTATTGCCCTACTCACGCTCTGCCTGTGCCTATCTCCACTAGCAGTGCACTTACCCTTACCCATCTGCTAGTCCACACAATGCCCTGGCACCCCTCCCTCCCTTGCTCCTGAACCTCCTCTCCCACCTTGGGACCTCTGTGTGTCCCGTCCCCCTGCCCTCCCCTAGCTTTCTCTTCACCTCAGGCACATATGGGTGTCTTCTTATTCTTCTTACCTCCTGTACCTCCCTGCCCACCCCTGCTCCTCGCCTCCCCTCCCTCTCATGTCAATCGTGGGAAAACCTCACCATCTCCCAGCCAGGGTGTTAGTCATGCTACTACTCCTGTCAGGGAACATTCATCAAACCCTGGCCCGGTTCCCAGGCTCCCCAACTCGCACCACAGGCCTATGCATGGTCTCCATGAATATCTGTAGCCTCCTAAAAAGTTTGACTCACTACAATGCCTGGTCACATCAATTAACCTGATGTCATCACCCTGGTTGAGACTTGGCTGTCAAAATCCTCCCTGACTACCTAGTCTCCTTCCTGGTTTCACCCTTTTCAGTCCGACCCGTGTTGGGAGATGGGGGCGGCTGGCTCGCTGTTATGTCAAAGGACTCTCCCGTATAGCCTACCTCCCATCCTTGACTCCAGGGCCCAGGCGCTGCGTGAAACTAACCCCTGACCCTTTAAGGACCTTTATCTGACTACTGCATCACGTGCCCCCCAGGGACCAAGCGCGAGGCCATTGCCTCTTTACAGAATACCTTACCTCTCTACCTCCTTCCGCTGATCAAATTCTGGTGGGTGACTTAAATGTCAACTGGCTCAGCCCCTCCTCCTCCTCTACCCGGGAGACTCCTTTTCTCCAATAGACCTAACGCAACTAGTTACCCACCCTACCAGGACTAACCCCAAGAGGGCTCCAATGCCTGCTTGATGTGGTACTCTGCCCGCCCCCATCGGATCCCCAATGTGCAAGTCCTCCAGACTCTCTCATGATCACTCCCCATTCTATTCCACTGGTCAATCTCAGTCCCCAAACCCATAGCACAGTCCACATGCGCGGCGTCTAATACCCTGGTGGACTGATAAAACTAAGGAACTTCTGTCCCAAATTGACTGGTCTCCTATACAGGCAACTCCTGACATCGACACAGCTCTCTCCTTCTTTACCCAAACTTTTAATAATGCCTGTGATATCTTTTGCCCCAGTGTTGACCCGCCGTTCTAAAAGGGAAGAATGCCCCTGGGTTACCCCAGCTTTGATCCACCAGCTCAAACATAGGGACAACCTGTGGCACCGTGCAACGAGACTGGCCGGCCCGATGACACGGTTATATGCTGCCGCCTGAAACCGTACTCGGGCCATCAGAAAGGCCAAGTCTGAGCACTATCAGGTCTCTCTCACTGCCTCATGGGAATCCCAGAACCTTCTGGGATAACATTAAACAGTTAAATGGGAGTGCCTCCCCCCCACCCACCACATCAACATTAATTGTGGCAGTCTCCACAGACCCAGCCCTCATAGCAACCACCTCAACACCTCATTCACTGACCTTAGCCCTATCCTCCCTACAAATTATTTTGACCCTCCTCCCCAGCACCTGCGCTAAATCTTTCTCGCCCTTATTTTCTCCTCCGCCATTTTCTGCCCAAGAACAAGCAGCAACTTGTCACTGCCCTCAAGAGTATAGTACAGGCAGTGACACCTAAATCCGTGTATCCTCACTGGTCTTGAACCACGGTCCTTACCCTATCACATGCCTCATCAACCACTCTCTTTGCCTGGGAAGGTTCCAACTGCCTGGAAAGTCACCACTGTCATCCCTGTCTTTAAAGGTGGTGATAGGACTGTGGCTGGAAACTATCGACCGATCTCCATTCTCTCTCCTCTCTCAAGGCCTGGAAAAGTGGTGGCCTCTCAAATCTCTGACTTACCTCTCACCTACAATGTCCTTTGTCACTAAGCAGCATGGCTTCCAAAGCGGCACAGTACCAACACAGCCCTCCTGAGAGTTCTCCAACTTTCTCCACTCCTCCTTAGACACTGGTTCTCTGGCTGGTGCTGTCTTCATTGACCTCTTTGAAAGCTTTCGACACTGTCTCCTCCTTCCTTCTTGATGCCCTTAGTCTCTCTGGGTTTTGCTGCTGGGCCTATCTCCTGGTGCACCAGTTATCTGTCCTGACAGCTCCTGGCGTGTAAAATTAATGGGACCTACTCAGACATCTGTCCCATCTTTCTGGGAGTTCCCCAGGGCTCCATTCTGGGCCCCTTACTATTCTCCCTTTACCTTAACACCCTTCCACGCTCTTGCTCGGGAACATTCTATTGTACGCTGATGATGCAGTCATCTTTGCCTCAAGTCGTAACCCTACTGCCCTCCAGGACTCGCTGCAGAAGTCCTTCACTGAAGCGAGGGCTGGTTCAAGAACATAGATTGGTGATAAATCTTAAAAACAAAAACATGTTCTTCACTCATCCCAAAACAAGTCCTGCAACTTCAAACTCCTCATTCACTCTGGGTCCTCATTCCCACTTCGAACAAGTTTGCTCCTATAAATACCTAGAGGTTCCATTTGACCCCTCCCTCTCCTTCCATGGACACATACGCTGCCTAGCCACTGCCACTAATATCCGATTGGGCATCTTACAGCGGTATAAACACTGCCTCCCCGGAGGCTCTTGACTCATGATCCCTCCTCTATCCTGTCCCTAGTGGACTATGGACTGCCATTGTATGGTGCTGCTGATCAGACCGCCTCCATAAAATTCACTTTTCTCTGAATAAGGCCTGCAGGTTGATGCTGGGAGCACCTAGGATGACACACACCTGTCTACTGTATGCTAAAGGCGCTGGTACTTGATCTCGACAGGCGCCTCAAATATCTTACCTGTACCACTTACAAAAGATCCTCCTTGGGCTTTCCCCACCAGGATTATTTTCACTCCTTACGCTCTGTCCCACTAGTTCATACTCGGACCTCTGGGAAAACCTCTCTTGTTATCCCTAGAGCTAGGACCTCTCACGGCCAAAGAGCCTTCAGCTTTGGAGCCCCTCCCTGGTTCAACACTGCCCCCTCCATCTCCAGGCTCAACTATATGCGTGTTCAAAACTTCCATACGTAACCACCTTATTAACACCGATGCTGTAATTGCCACTAGTCAAAGCCGTACTCAATACTTATGACAAAGCTTATTACTAAGCTGCTAAGGACGACATAACTCTGGTATTGTTTGCATCCATCCTACCTGTACCAGCTTGTTTGTGTCTATGTCTTAATTTTACTGTTATACTTATGTGTTGTACTGCTATACTGTGTATTTTGGTTTGTCTTACTGTGACAAGGTACCTTTGTAAATGAGCCTATGGCTCAAAGGTTTTCCAAACTGCTGTTTAAATAAAATAAATAAAAAAAAGTGAGGTGTGTGGTTGTCAGAAAATAATTAACAGTCATGTGATACGTTTTGACCAATGAAGTTACAGGACTTTCATGGCTCATTTTATGATATTCAATCTACAGCATATATAGCCTTACTTTGTTTTAAGTTTGTACTTTTTGTGCTTTCAATTGATGCAGTGGAGGACGAAAAGGACTCCTGAAGACAAAAGTATGTTGCGCTCACCGAGACTGGGCAGAGTGCAAGTATGGGGTTACCACCCCAATGTCAAAATACCAAGAATGAACAAAACGCGCACTCCAGAGCTGGGGTGTCAACCAAAAAAGAGCTGATAAATTGAAATTACTTAGCCAGTTGTTAGGCCACACCAAAAACTGGTCTAAAAGTCACTGCGTGTCAGGTGCCCCTAGGACAAAAAGGACATGGTAACCATAGTAGAAAAGGGGTTGAAACAAGAACGTTTCCGTTTGCTGTCAAGGGGTCAACAGTAGGTTTGGCTGCATTAAAAGGATGGTGGCAAGCGTGGCAGTGGCCTAACCCTGGCACCTGACAAGGCCCTAATTAGGCCCACATTGGAGTCCTGTGTGCAGTTCTGGACTCCTCAATACAAAAAGGGTATTGAGGCAATTGAGAGGGTGAAACAGGGCCGCCAAAATGATCACAGGATGGGGGACAAGAGAATCAGTCTCCTACCATTCAGGCTGCCAAACAGTGCTGTTTTCCATGAAAAAAATCCTTTTATTTTGGTGCTCTGCTTCATTTGCTTAACTTGCCCCTTTTTTCCTCAGTGCTGCAGCCCCCAACTGTGACATCATACCAGGGAAACAAAGTTATTAAAGGGACACTGTCAGTTTTTAGTTTTAGATGGACAGATCAGCTATGTACTGTACCATAATCCTCACTATGTATATTAATATGCAGGCAATTATATTTCTGTGCTCACTGCAGAAATAGGAGAGTACATCTCTCAGTATAGAAGTCTTATAGCTAGATACGATATGCACAATGCATTGTTATAAAAATAAACATACCAAAGCTTATATTGTTGACACCACTACAGAAATGTGGGACAGCATCTCACAGTAAGGAAACCGGAAAACAGGTTCTTATTTTACCCACAGTGCCTTGCTATGGACAGTTACACATTGGTGCTCACCACTACCAACATACGGGACTGTTTTTATTTATTTCATTTATTTGTGTTTCGGATGACACCTTTGAGCCGAGGGCTCTTTTACAAAGGTTCCACGTCAAGGCAATAAGGACAATAAGGTACAAAACATAACATGATCATTACAATGGAACTTACAAAAAAAAGACAAGGTTACAATAATAGCAGGCAAAGGCATTGTCAAGGACTTGTGTTGCGAGTTAATTATACAGTACAATTCATAGGCAACTCAGTGAAGCTTTGTTAGGAGTAGGTTAGTGGGAAAAGAGAAAGAAGAGTGGTGGTGATGGGGTGGTATGGGAGAGAGAGAGAGGAGGAGGGGAGAAATGGGGAGGGCATTGCGTTGGGTATGTGGTAGGTGGGAAACAGCAAGGGAGGAGGAAAGAGGGGGGATGAAAAAGAAAAGGAGACAGTCATCCTATACTGTACTTCTGAACAAGGCTAATTTAAAACAACATTATAAATTACCCAGAATTCCTTGTTGCTGTATGTAAAACATTGACAGTTCCCTGGTATGACATCATTCTTGGGGTGTGGCCATGCACAGAAAACTGAAGGACAAAATGCTGATAAAACATAAAAAAATATGACTACGGCAGATTTTTTTTTTACAAAACTAATTGCAGCTTCAACATGTGAAGCATGTCTGGCAGTGGCATACTGTGTGTAAAAGGCATTTGGGGAACCTTCAACATTTACGTTAAGCAGCCTGCAGGAGATCCCAGCTTTCAGATTGGTGATGAAGAGATTGAAGAACAATGGCACCAGCACAGATCCCTGAGAGAAGCCACTGAGTGCTCTTCTCCACTCAAGAGTAGTTCCTGTCCATGACCACCCACTGCTTCCTAGCCCCAAGCCAGTTAGCAATCCATCTTTGTTGCGTATGCTGCTCGTTCACATTGCCAAGATGCTTATCATGCACTATAGTATCAAAAGCTTTGCTGGAGTCATAGAAACTTGACAAGGCAGTGGAGAAGGCTAATAGGATGCTGGGCTGCATAGGCAGGGGGATCACCAGAAGGAGGGATGTAGTGATACCCCTGTATAGGTCACTGGTGAGGCCACACCTCAAGTATTGTGTCCAGTTTTGGAGGCCCCCATCTTCAAAAGGACATGGATAGGGTGGAGGCAGTATAAAGGAGAGCAACCAAAATAGTGCAGGGCCTGCATCAAAGGTCCTACAATGAAAGGCTTAAGAAGCTGAATTTGTACTTCCTAGAGGAAAGGAGGGAAAGGGTGGGGATATGATAGAAACATCCTAATACTTTGCAGGCAAAAACAGGGTACAAGAAGGCAGCATTTTTCAAAGAAAAAGTTGCTCAAGGAAAGGGGTATGAAGGTGGAAGGGGGGGGAGGCCCAGAGGTAATGTAAGAAAGTACTTCTTCACAGAGAAGGTGGTGGATGCATAGAATAGCCTCCCAGTGGAAGTAATGGAGGCTAAAATAGTTACAGGATTCAAGAATGCATTGGATAGGTACAAGGGGATCTTGAAAGTAAGGTGTGGGGGGAGTCCGAAGACTATGTAGAGTCTGCGGTATAGCTGTAAGTAGGGAAAAATAGGGCAGACTGGATAGGCCACGAGGTTGTTATCTGCCAACATCTTCTATGAAAACATAGAATTTGATGGGAAAAGGAGACTGAAGGTCCAGCCAGTCTGCCCTTACTAATTATATCATCCCACCAACCTACTGTCCTGGTACAATGTTTTCTCCCCTAAAAATGTGCCCCACTGGGGATTGAACCCAGGCCCCCACCCCCAGATATTGTTCTGGTGCTCTGCTACTGTGCTGTTGTCCCAGACTGAGTCCAGATAGAATATGTCCTTGGCCCTGGTCATCCCCTCAAAGAAGGTGACAAGTTTGGTTTGCTTTGGCCTTCTTTTTGTTCAAAATCTGTTGCCTTAGGTCTTTGTTAAGCAGGGGGCATTCTTGACTTGTTTTCCATTGTTTCTTATAGTAATGCTAACCTCTGCAGTTGCCTAAGCAACGTCAACAAATGCCACATAATCCTCTTCATTAACAGCCTCATGCATCCACTTCAGACCCTTGGACACCCATGTCCTTTATCATGGAAAGATCTGCCTTTCTAAAGTTTCTAGTCCTGGCGGCTGAGGTCCAGCTAGGTTTCACTGCCAACAGGGAGAAAGTTATCTGGTTGTGTTCACTGTGTCCCTTCAGTTTCTTGACCTTTACACTGATGAGGGAAACCCCATGCCCACTGCAGAGAACAAGGATAAGAGTGGCCTTAAACCTAGCGCCCTGATGAACATATTGCTCTAGCAGCTTACCAAATCTGAGAAGTGCATCACCTGTGGACACACCAGCATTTTGTCATTTTCTGGCAGCTGTTATTGTTCATGCATTACCTACTATTCAGTGGTAGACAAAGGGAACTTGTTTTGGTACGTTTGCAGTATAACTGGTTAAGATACTATAACTGCACGATGCAGGCTACATACAGTATTTAAAGACTTGGAAGACAAAATAAAAGACCCAAATAGTAGTAGTAGTAAAAAGCTTTATTTTTTGACAAGAATAAATTACAGTACAATCATTCACCATTTGGACAACTATTTTCAAGGTGTTCCTGTTATAAAAAGTGTAAAATGTTACAGACTTTATTTATTTATTGAAATGTTTCACCAGGAAAGGCATACTGAACAACAAATTGCTCGTCAAACAGTGCGTCCTGGGGGAAAGGGTGGTGGAAATACATGCATACAATAGTAAACATAATTACAACAGTATTGGCAGCGGTGAACAGCAAATAACTGAAAGAACATATTAAGTGTAGCATATGAGTACAATAGTTTACAGAGGTCACATTGGACAGGTCAAGTGCATAACATTAGGAAAGCACGTTAAATTTATGATGATGGTACCATTTAGCCTGAAAGGAAGGAGTGGATAGGGGAGAAACAGGAGAGGTAGAAAGGTAGTGAGGCTAGGAGGGGAGCAGATGAATAGGAAACAAGGTTTATTTATTTATTTGCTTTTGGTAACTGTGTGGGTGCACTAGGCATAGAAATGCCCATTTTCAGGCACGACCCGGGAGAATACAAGTTAAAATATGTAAGCACACCATGTGACGCAGCACATGAAAGAGATAACAGTGAGAAGGGGTCAAATACAATCAGCATAGGGATTGGGAGAAATACAGTCAGAACAAGTCAGGATACAGGCAGTACCGTGTTAGACAAGGTCAAAAGGCATAGACGTGCAAAACAAAATGAATATAAAGTACAAAAATGAATAAATAGACATGTTATATACAATAAGTGCCCTTAGAGGTAGTAAGCTTTGAGAGAGAGTAAAGACAGAGAGATGGGGTGGTAGAAGTAGAGGAGAAAGAGGGGATAGGTGAATGAGAACGAATAAGGGGAGGGTCAATATAGTGAGAGATGAGGAAGAGGCAGGAGGGGAAATAAATGCCAAGTGGTAAGAAGGGATGGGTAACTAATGATCTAAGGTGGGTAGAAGCAAGAAAGGTTATAGATATATTGATAGTTGTAGATCACCTGAAGGAATGGGCAGGTAGGGATCGCTGCAGGGAAAGAAAGTAGTGGGGCTGGAAGGGAGCTGTAATTCAGAATAGATATTTACATTCTAGGTTAATCAGACATTTCAACATATTACCAATACTTAGTAATTAGACAAACACTTAGCAGTTTTATAATTTATAGTACAAAATGCACAAGTCAGTTAACTATAGTCCAGATCTATGAAAGCATCTCATTTAAAATGCTTGTATCTTTTAAATTTGTGCACTAAAGAGAACTGAAGCAGATATGAATTGAAGATGCTGCGATTGTTTCCATCCCCTTAACAGTTGCGATAGAGCTGTACTGCTCATTTCTGGGGGAAACCTTCCTGAATCAAGCTATAATACATTCTCTTGTCTTGCAGGTATTTTAGACATCTTTGGATTTGAGAACTTTGCGGTGAACCGATACGAGCAGCTCTGTATCAACCTAGCCAATGAACAACTGCAGTATTTCTTTAACCACGTAAGTAAGAGGCCATGAAATTGTGGTTTTCACAGACTGACTCAAGGGGCGTAATGCTAAAGAGCTATTTTGTGCTTTACTGAATTAAAATCAAAAGATCAGATCTTGCAATTAATTGAATCACCTTCTAGGGTGAGAGGTCTGGTTAGGCAGTAATAAAAGCAACATTTAAAGCTGCAAGTTCAGCTCTCTAAAAAAATCAAACAGGCTGACCTTTGGCTATTCGAAATCTATCTAGGACCAAATTAAACTTTTGGCAAAAAATATGAACTAAAGTTCCCCCTGGTTCTCACTGGCTGAGCCAGGACCAAACTTTATGGTTCACGTTTGTTTAATTTGAAGTCTCCCCATCCTAAAAATAGCCATAATAAAAAGAAAAGCGTCATCCCTCACCATTTTAGCCCCTACCCCTTACATCTCAATCTGCATTTATTTATTCATTTATTTATTTGTACATCAGTTTACAAAAGTACCTCGTCACATAGAGGACTGACAGAACAAACTTAGCCTACAGCATAAGATTTAGGTTACAGCATAAAAGTCAACATCCTTAGAGATGCATAGAGTGGTTTCATACATTTATACAATTTTAGTTGCAATTACATTGATACAACTTAGATACGGTTACAGTGATACAGCTGCATAATGTACTGTAGCTTGAAGTAGTTGGGAGATTTTCTGAGCCACTGATTTCAGCTTGCCCTTCTGTTGCTGCCTGTCCTGATGGGGAGGAGAATCCATGTTCCAGATTCCCCACAGCAGTCTGACACTGCTTGCCTTGCAAGGGATCTCCTTTACAACACTGGGGGAAAGGGACCTCTGATGGCCCCAGTACTGCTCCAGCCTGTGTCACTGCCTGCTCTGGCAGGCTGTGCCCCAAAATATTGCCACTGCCACTATACTTTCCACTCCATACACAGTACTACCACCCATTCTGTAAGACGTGTGGATTGTGTAGGGGATGGGCCATCCCATGGCACCCACCTGCCTAGCAGTGTTAGCCTGATCTGCTGGTGCCTTCTCTGGCAGGCTGGGGAGTTTTAACATACTAACATACTAGACGCCAGCAGAGTAGGCCTATTGGTCTATCAAGTCTGCTCGTGCTTCAGCACCCTGATTAGGTATTGTAGCCCTCTATCTGTCTCCTTCCTCTGTTACTCCATTCCCAGTCCCTCTCGGCAAACCAGCCTCTGCTTCACCCCTTGCCTATACCTGTCCTACCCTCTCTTTTTTTTTTATTCATTTTTCTTGCAAATTTAAGCACATATGTATCAATTACATCTTTTATCATCTGCAGATTTAATTACAGTTTTTCAAAAGGCGTAGGATAATCTCATTATCAAATCTGCAATACTGCTTTATCCCATCATCAGTAGTCCAAACAGTTCTTAAATAAGTTATTACATTACCCTCCATTCAAATCTCATATATAGTTTTCCACTATGTCTCAATCCATGGAATCCCTCACACCTTCCAACCCCTCTCTCTCTCTCTCTCCCCCCCTCCTCCACTGGTCTTTCCCCATTATTCATTACCATCACCCATGGAGTCCGACGAGTCACAAATTTTTTCATCCTCAAGTTAATTTTGTGCATGATTTCCTCCATATCTTGGCTTTCTCCAAGAATGGTTAGCCAATCTTGGTAAGACGGAGAATATAGTGAAAGCCATTTTCTTGTTATGGCCTTGTGGGCTTGTCCCACCCTCTCTTGAATCCCTCCACTGTAGCTGCCTGTACCAGCTCCCTGGGCAGCGCATTCCATGGTTCCACCACTCTCTTGGTGAAGTTCCTCCTCTTCCTTTTCCCCCTAATCCTACCACCCTCAATCTTCCAACTGTGTCCTTTGGTAATTCCACCCTCCTTCAATCGAAAGATCCTATCTCAGCTTACCTTATTTACTCCCCTGAGGTACTTGAAGACCTCAGTCATGCTCCCCGGTCCCTCCTCTCCTCCAGCGAGAACAGGTTGAGCTACCCTAGTCGTTCCTCATATGTCATATCTCCCAGGCCCCGGATCATTCTGGTTGCTCTCCTCTGAACCCTCTCCAGGTGTTGGATGTCCCTTCTTAGGTGCGGCTTCCAGAACTGCACACAGTACTCAAGATGTGGTTTAACCAGGCTGTTGTACAGTGGCAAAATCACATCCCTGTTCCTTGAGGTAATCCCCCTAGTGATGTATCCCAGCATCCTATTTGCCCTGACCGCAGCCCTCCTATACTGCTCTGAATTATTCATATAGTGTTTAGTAGACCCTTATTGTGCATTGAAAGTGGAGGTTCTAAAAATGTTGTTCTGCTGCAGTTCAAAAGGTATGGAATGTGATTGTACCCTACTGCAGCAGAACAACATTTTGAAAACTTCTAGAGGTTCCATGCACTCAGTCGCTTACCTTTATTCAGCGGAAACGGCAGGCTTCACACTCCCAGCAGCGGCAGTAGAAGCAGTCGCCATCACAGCCTGAAAAGACGCAGGATCAACCAGATATTTTTAGTTTTAAAAAAAAAAATGAGTGAGTGATCCCAAAACCAACTCCCTCTCGCTTAGCGAGAACTACGACCGCCATTTTATTTTTCTTAAAAATCCCTCCCACACCGGAATGACAGCCAATAGAAAGCTGCTGATTAAACAAGGACACGTCTGTTGCCTAGCAACCACGCACACCACCTAGCAAGCATGCCCTAACTTGAAGAGCAGGATGGAGCAACAAACTTTTTTTTGTATTTTAAAAATTAAAAACCTAATTGAAAATGGGGACTATACACTAGAAAAAATAGCACATGGGCAACCTCATGCGCAACCAGCCTATTGTACCACCTCGGGGTTCTGATTACCTCGGACCTCTCGAGCTTCGATCTCGAGGTCTGAGGTAATCAGAACCCCCTCTGTGGTACAATAGGCTGGTTGCGCATGGTTGCCCATGCACTGTTCTCTATATTGTGGATGTGAGTATGTCTAACCAGACTCAAGGTTTCCAACAAAGCATTATCATGATAGGCTTTAGAGGTCAGGCGTAGATCACCTCTATTTTTCTGGTATTCTGTATAGTTTGAGTTCCTTTAATCTTTTGGTATAATTCAAGTTATTCATATTTGTTTAGTTCCCTGCGTTGTACATTTTCTATTTTCTTTTTACTCTGAATTGAATAAGGTGCACATAGTGGAGAACAGTACTTTAAGTGTGGCATGATCAAGGATGAGTAAAGCGGTGTGATGACTGCCTGGTCCGTTCTTTTTATGTTCCTCAAAATGCATCTTAATTAAGCAATAAGGCATGACCAGGGGTTATGTTAATGGTCTGTTAATCACCTTCTAGGGGTGTACTGTGGCACGAGGTGTAGCCGAGTGCCACATGCCCCTAGAGGGTGATTAACTGACCATTAACATAATCCCTGGGAGTGCCTTATTGCTATTATAATAAAACATGTTTTTAAACTGTGTTAAATCTTGTTGGTCATATGATTAAGCTCTACATGTATGTTAATAAAAGATTAACATAAGGCTATTAGAATGTTTACAGCCAATCAAAAAGCTTCATTTCTCAGACCCTTTTTATAATATTCCATAACACTTCTTTGTTGTTAGAGTAGCATGCCTATCAAATTTTAGGTCACTGGTGATGAATACCCCCAGGTCTTTTTCACAAGTTGTTTCCTATAAATGTAAAGTAGAGTAAGTTTTTTGAGATTAAGCAAGCTGCCAGGTAAAAGTTGTAAAATTATTATTATAACAAGGGTCTGAGAAATGAAGCTTTCTTTTTTTTTTTTGAAATTGTAGTTTCTCTCTCTCCTCTCAACATCGATGCCCCACTGTGTCTGGAGTCGCTAAAGGTATTACCCCCACTGCTGCCTTACCTGGAACCCCGGTAAACACTGATGGAACTGTGGATATGTCCCCCAGGCAGGTATGAGGTGGGGCCCATACACCCCGATCGATCGACTTTTGTCGGGTCCCTTCCGGCGGTCAGGTAGGCAGCAGTCATTAGGGCCTATACCCAGCAATCCTTCCCCTCGGCGCTCCGGTGTGTTTTTTCCCTTATCCTAAGGGAGTGGCTACACCCAGACGTCTAGGCATCCCTGCCAACGTCCTCACTCCTAACCCTCTCTGTGTGCTCGTGTGCTTGTTGTGCCTCTGGCTTCCGCCAGATGCCAGACAAGTGCCGAATCTGCACCCCCCACTCTCCTGCGAGAGGAGAGCTGTCCTCCGGATGCCCAATCCTCTCCCTCCCCTGCCAACCCCCGACGGCCCGGGCTCATTCCCGAACCAGGGTTGCCGGCATGGCGCAAGGTGTGGCATCCAGCGCCTCAACCCTCAGCACCACCGGGCCGGCAAAATGAAGCTTTCTGTAAACATTCTAACAGACTTATGTTAATCTTTTATTAACATATTTGTACAGCTTAACCATATATTGGACAAGGTTTAACACTGTTTAAAAAAAATATTTTTATTATAATAGCAATAAGGCACTCCTAGGGGTTATGTTAATGGTCAGTTAATCACCCTCTAGGGGCATGTGGCACTCAGCAATGCCTTGTGCCACATTATGCCCATTGAGGGTGATTAACAGACCATTAACATAACCACATTGGTCATGCCTTATTGCTTAAAAATGCTTGTTGGATTGGCATTGTTAATGGCATTCTCTCTCATACATTGCATGTGTCTTCACTTTCTTAATCTGTTCTGTGGCTAAACTCCCTACTAGGGATGGGAGAACCAGTTCATGTAAGTTCAAGAACTTCCAGAACTGGTGTCAGTTTCTATAACTAATCTGGTCATGCTCACAGCCCTGGTACACAAGGGGTACTAGCTAGTTATTGTATTCTAATTATATTTACTGCAGTACCACTCCAAGTTATTTTTAGATTCCTTTACCTTCACTGACAGTAACTTTTGGGATGCCCAGGGAGGGGGATAAGCAGTAGAAGTCAGCAGGTGATCCTTCCACTGTACAGGTCACTGGTGCAGTGCACCTGGAATACTGTGCAAGGTACTGGAGCCCACACCTGAAGAAAGACTGCAACAAGGTGGGTGCAGTACAGTGCAGGGTAACTAAGATGGTCCATAGCCTAAGGGAAATAATGTTTGCAGAGAGGCTGCAGGACTTACACATGTACATCCTTAAGAAGAAGAGGGAAAGGGGATTGAGGCATACAGGTACCTGCATGGGATAAATAGAGTGGACCCAAAGGAACTCTTCTCCTTGAATTCAAGTACAGGGACAAGAGGGAATTCACTAAAGCTGGCAGGAGGAGATTCAGAAAGGATGACCATAAGCACTTCTTCGTGGAGAGTGTGGGGGACAAGTGGAATAAGTTACCAGAGGAAATGATACAGGTGAACTCAGGCAGCAGCTCCAAGCATGGATGGGATAGGCATGTGGGTTTAGTTAGAAAAAGGAGGGACAGTAACAAAGGGGATGATTGCCATTAGGGCAAGGCAAAATAATTAGCAAGGGGGGGCAGACTGGGTGGGCCAAGTGCCTTTTTCTGCCATCAGTGTCTATGTATCACCTCTCCCAAAAAAAAAAAAAAATGCCTCCTAAAAATCTGTGCAAATTTTATAAGAACAAAAGTTCACATGGGGGCAAAACAAGACCCAAAATAATTCTGTGAAATTACATAAAGTGCAAAAGCTCCCCTATCCCTCGAAAAAAGTCCTAAAAATAATTATTTACAAACTGTATGAAGTGCAAAACCTGACATCCCCCCAACACACACACACCACCAAAATACTTCTGTGTAAATTATATAAAATGCAAATACTCATATGCTGGAACTCTCTACAAATGCCCCCCAAATAATTCTCTACAAACTGTATAAAGTGCAAAAACTCACATTCCAGGCCTCACTACAGACATCCCGGTAATCTGGGGGTGCAAATGCCCACATTAGAGACCAGAGGTGAGCAAGGGAAAGGAATAACAGAAAATAAAGAATTAAACATTCTGAAACAAATTTTCTGTGAGGATTTCCATATGACTTTCATGTCTAGTTGGCATACATCTAATGTCAAGGAGTTGCAATATTACTAACCATCAGATTTGATTACCACTAGACCCTGACTCACACAGCAGTCTTTTTTTTATAGTGTCTTAAAAGTGGCTATTATGCTATCATCAAGGGGCTGAATTTTTGAAGTTGTGTTCTTGGGGAGGAAGAGGGTACGAATTTTCCCATCTCTTGACTTGAGCTCTGACTCTTGAGGATGGGCAGGGCACTGGTCCAGCAGTTGTAGGGGTTTGGGTGGTAGCTATTATTTTTGCAAGTACAAACACACAAATGAAATGAAACACTCCATGAGACACCTGTGGAAAATTTCACCTGTCATCCATGCATTTCTGCTACTTTCATAGGTGACAGGTAGAGCAGACATGCTAACATGATGAAAGCAGTGTGGGTTCTGAATTGGCAATACACAGGAAGAATGCACTTTGTGGCTGGTAGTTGCGTTGGTGCAGAACAAGGTCAGGCGATCTAGCTTACTGTAAAGCAGCATTGACATTCTGGCAGTCAGTCAAGTAACAAGTTTATTGTTCAACAATTTGTTGTTACAATACCATACAGAAACAAAAATTACAAGATATAAATATTTCCATGTTTAAAAATCCACAAAATTACATACGTACCAGAATATCAATAAATACGTTTCACAGAAACCCTGGTCTATGTATATTGCACAATTTCAGGAGTGCTTTATGTTAAGCTTAGATCTTGTTTTGTGTTTCCTAATTCTGCTTATTGTTATAAAAAAAAAAAGAACTTGAAATTTTCACTGTCAAATAACTTTCACTATTTTCGCTAAAAGCACCGGTTTGTGTGAAAATAAATTTGTCCTAATTAGCACTTTCTTTTTTTTTTAAACTCATTGTTATGGTGCCAGCCCGATGGCGCTGAGGGTTGAAGCATTGGACGCCACACCTCTCTCCACGCCGGTGACCCGGGTTCGGGAACGAGCCTGGGTCGTCGGGGGTCAGCAGAGGAGGACTAGGATTAAGCGTCCAACAACAGCTCTCTTAGTCCTAGGGAAAGGGTGGGGATCTACACCGCACTCTGGTGGTCCCTGGGGACACCCAGAGGTACTGCAGATGTGCGGTGTCTAGTAGAGGGGGTGAGCACGGCAGACGTCCGCACGCTTGTGCACAGATGTCATTGCATGTCCTCGCTCCCATTGGGCGAAAACGGAAAAAGGGCTGGGCGCGACCATGCAGCTTGATGGCCGCGCCCTGCCTTGCCGGGAGGTATGTCGTGGAATTGTGCTGGAGGGGGGTTCGGTGCCGGTCTGGCTGGCAGGGATGGGGGAGCCCTCCAGTGGATCGGCATCATGCGAGTGAGCCTGCTGCTCTCTCTGCGAGCAGGGCCGGCAGCTAGATGCCCACACAGGTAGGTGCCGCAACGAGCGCAGAAATAAAGATGTAAAAAAAAAACAAAAAAAAACTGATTTTTACTGTTGCTAGGAAGTCAGATTTACTTTGTGTGAAAATAACTAGTTCTACAGTATTTGGCAGCCAGGATTACATCGGGAAGGTGTCTCCAAAATAGTTTTGTCTCATCTCCATTGTATATTAGCTCAGAACAAGAAGAATCAGCATTTATATAGTGCTTTTCATACACAGTATCCCAAAGCTCTTTTACAAGCAATGCAAGACTGGAAGTGAAGTGAGTGAATGTGTGGTGGCGGCCATATCACACATCATCACCCACACACAGCCTGGATAATTGCATGAACCAGTTTATGGGAAGGGGAATGTTGGCCAGGACACCAGGAATGTTCCCTACTCTTTGCGAAGAGTGCCCTGGGTTCTTTTACTTCCACCTGGACACCCACCAGGACACCACCAGGATGGGCAGAAGGGACCTCGGTTCAACATCTCATCCGAAGGACGGCACACCCCAACAGTACAGCACCTCCCAATACTGCACTCGGATGCCAGCGAGATTTAGGTGCAAGTCCAATCCCGGTGTGGGACGAGAACCCATGACCTTCTGGTCCAGAGGCGGATGTGCTGCCAACAAATAACCATGTGTGACCTCCGTTAGTTTTGGTGGGAAGCCTTCAGCAATGGCATCATCACACGACCTTGCCTCCCTGGTTATGGCAACACAGCGAATGCCATAAAGATGCTGGAACCATCACAACCAGCCAGTGGATGACTTAAAACTGCAGTTTGCCTCTTGAATCTCACGGGCAAAGTGTACTGCTTTCTCTGTGATATGAGAACCCTAGACTGGCACATCATTGTCTCTTCACTGAGAAAACAAGAGCTGGGTGGCACTGTCGATCTCAAGCTCATCGGCTCTGCAGATTTTTTTACAGTCCAGTCCATCAGTGTCAGTATACTTCTCCACAAATTCTTGCAAGAAGGTTCTTGATTCCTTCACATATAGATAGTAGACTTTAAAAAGCCTGTAGTTTGACAAGACTCATCTGCCTTCAGATGATAGAGAATCTTTAGTTTGGTGGCAACAGAGTACCCAGTAAACTTCATCTTACAGACAGCAGGACAACAGGTTTCAGAAGTTTTAGGACTGAAGGGGGAATAAGTGTTCTTATACAGTACTGTACTGATTAACTAACCTCCAGCACATGGCTGACTATCCGCTGATTCCAACAGACAGGATGTGACTATCAGCTGATCAGCAGACCGCGAGATGCTGCAGTGAAAATGGGAGCCAGGCTACGTGTTCGTTATAGTGGAGTGTTCATTGTACTGGGGTTTGTAATTGCGAGGGAAAACTGCACGTTGTTACTGGTGACTTTAACGTAAGTTGGAATGCTATGTCTAGCACAGGTCATATGGATAAGGTGTCCAGCCTGTTTCTCAGACAAATGGTCACTGAGCTTATCAAGACCAATTAAATGGGCACCATGATGCTACTCGATTAGAAGTATTACTGGCTACTCACCCTGATAGGGTTAAAGCTGTCAAAGTTCTGCCAGGTATTGGTGACCACTCCCCAGTGTAATGTCTGTGGGTAGTTAAACAGACAATGTAACCCCCTTCCCCCAGAATCAGTCAGCCGAGTCCTAAACAAAATAAAGGTGCCTGAATTGAAATCTTACTTGGCTCAAATTGATTGGAGTTTCTTATATGCCATCCTCAATACTGACTCAGCCCTAGCATTCTTTGTCTCCAAGTTCACACATGCTTGTGAAAAATGAGCACATTTTGAGAGATGCAAGGCAAGAGGAACACTGTCCAGATGGATCACCCCCAAACTCCTTGCCTGCATGAGGGAGAGGGGCAGTCTCTGGGCACTGGTCAGGGAAACAGGGTACCCTGTCTGCCTGCAAAGGTACAGGTAAGCCCACAGTGAGTGCACCAGTTAGATCAGAAAGGCCAAACTGATTTCTGTAAGGACCAGCAGTCTCAGAGCTGGAGCAATTGCAAAAGACTCTGGGACAAAGTCTCAGTGCTCCTTGACAAAAGAGTGAATACTACTACTCAGATGCACATGGTGGAGGGTTCAAGAGGTTCTTGATCCACAGAAATTGTCAATTACTTCAGCCTTTACTGACTGCAGTTCCATCATTCCAATGGAGCCTACCCAGACCCCTGCAGGGAACTGGGTCCTGAGCTTCCCAGATGGTGGACTCAGAACCAGAGTACCCTAAATTCTACTCTAAGGCTGTTTCACTCTAAGACATCTCAAACTACATCAGCAGGGTTCTTGGTAAAACTAGGTGTCAGAGCGAATCAGTTAATATGAAACTTCTTGCTCTGGCAGTAGGGGAACTTTACCACCGCATCACTAGAGTTTTCAGATTTTCCTTGTACTACTTGCAGTTGCCCGAGAAGTGGAAATCCACAATTGTTACACCAGTTTTCAAAAGCAGAGACTGCACTAACCTTACCAGTTACAGGCCCATTTCCATCCCCACCCCTCCCCCCATCCCAGGCCCTCAAAAGAATAGTCTCTGACCAACTTGTCACATCAAAAACTAGTGTCCACTGTATATAGCAGCATGGTTTCCAGAAGCTCCACAGCACCAACACGGCACTGTTGGAATACGCCAGCTATGTTCATGAGGCCGTTGATAATGGAGACTTTATTGGAGCTATATATATTTGACCTGACTAAGGCATTCGACTTGACCAACCATAAGCTCTTACTTAACAAACTCCTTGCCCTGGGTTTGTCACAGAATACAGTTAACTAACTAACTAACTCCCAGGGATCAGTGTTGGGACCATGTTTATTTAATATTTATATTTCCTCCCTAGAATCAAACATTAATGATATTTGGCTACTCAAATTTGCAGACGATTGCCGTATAGGGTCTATTATTAATAGTAAGGAAAGCAGTATCCTGCAAAACTTCTTAGATGGAGTTTCTAATTGGGCCCAAGAAAATAAATTGGTATTAAACAGCGATAAGTGTAAGGTGATGCATTTGGGTAAACATAATCCTAAATTTACATATAAACTGGTGAACCAATCATTACATCAGACCATTGAAGAAAAGGATCTTGAGCTTACCATTACCCCAGATATGAAATTGAAATTACATTGTTCCAAATAAATCAATAGGGCAAACCAGAATCTAAATTGTATATTTAGACACGTGGCAAGTAGGACTAGAGAGGTTATGTTGCCATTGTATAGTGCTCTGGTGAGACCCCACCTTGAGTATTGTGTCCAAGTGTGGTCCCCATATACAAAGGAAGAAATTAGTAACATTGAAAGAGTCCAGAGATGATTTAGCAGATCAATAATAGGAATGAAGGGAAAGGACTATGAAAATAGGCTTAAGGATCTGAAATTGTATTCCTTAAAATATAGAAGGCTTAGGGGAGACTTATGTCTTATATATGGTTTACTACAAGATTCTATACTCCTAAACGGAACAGGCTTATTCAAATCTAAATTCAGATTAAGTAATCGTAGATATAATAAACAACTATTGATTGGGAAATGGAATTCGCTAAGGAGAAAAAATTGGTTTAGCTTAAGATCAATTTCAATATGGAATAATCTTCCTACAATTGTAGTGGAACATACTAACGTGGATGCATTCAAAATAAACTTGGATTCAGTAATGATAGATGATGACAAATATAACTAATACACCAAAATATGAGGCAAGCATTTTGGACTATGTTCTCTAGCTTGGGAAACCTATGAAACTAGTTTCATCGCTATCTTACAAGTTGTTCCCAGCCTGTAAAGGTTGATAAATCTTTGTCCAACTCCAGGAGACTATCTATTGGTGTCCCCCATGGCTCCATCTTGGGCCCATTCCTATTTGGCCTCTTCATAAATCAGCTACCCAGTGCCTGTCAGACAGCCAGCGTACTCCTCTGTGCTGATGATGCTGTTATCTGTTCAAAAAACCTGCCCTTGATATCCTCAGTGCTGCTCTCCAAAGTAACTTCAGGTCACTAGAAAGCTGGTTCTCCAACAACAAACTGTTCCTCTGTTACAAAAAAACGAAGACCATGCTCTTCTCTAGCCTTTCACAGAAGAAGAAAGTTCCACTCTTTGTCATTTGAAATGGCCGGGGCAAAATTGTGAACAGGTGGTGGTATATTAGCTTAGACAAGTAACCATATGTGACCTCCTTTAGTTTTGGTATGAAGCTTTCAGCAGTGGCGTCATCACACGACCTTGCCTCCAAATACTGTGGAGTAACTCTGGATGGTACCATATCTTTTGACCCCCATGTTGACAGTCTGGTGGCCATAGTTAACAGAAGACTTGGTGCCCTGTACTGTAACTTGAACAGTCTCACTTGGAATACTAGATGCCTTACTGTGGCCATCTCCATTCTGTCACTTACAGATTATGGCCTCCTTGTCTATGCAGCTGCCTGTGACATGATGTTAGAATAAAGTTGATCTGTAATAAGGAGTGCAGCTCTGTACTTGGCGCTGATAACTACACTCATAGTTGTAGCCTTTATGCACTTACTAACTGGCTACCTTTACCCAGCAGAATAAAATGCCAGATCAGTTTGCTAGCCAAAAAGGTGCTCCTGGGCCAAACACCCCTACCCCCCACCTTTAACAAACTGCTTCTGCACTGTCTCCAGCCAGTAGAACACCAGTAACATGGCCAGGAATGCCCTTGAGCCTCCTTTCTGGCGTACTCAGCTGGGCAAGTGGCCATTTGCTGTCAGGGCCACTAATTGGTTAAACGAACTGCTTGATACACTGCGGAATCACCCCAAGGTGAATCAGTTTAAGAGACTTTTGTGGTCTGTCCTTGCAGTCCAATGCAGTTATAACTCTTAAAACAGTTTTATACATTTTTTCACTGTACATGACTGTGCCTTTTTATACAATGACCTGTATGTTTTTTTCAAAACTGTATGTAATTATTTTGTCTTAAGTGCTTTGAGCCTGACTCAACTGCATTTCCTTTGGAACTGCTTATTGTACTTGTAATGTTTTTTTGTGGCTATATATTTCTTGTGGAACTTTTGTAAATGAGCACTTGTGCTCAAAGGTAGTCTCCAAAGTTCTAGGGACATGGATATGTTGTTCATCCACACTTTCTGGCAGGTATCCTTGCCGCTTTAATTCTTACCGGAAGGTCTTCAAGCTGGCTCCTCCCACCCACCCAGGTGGTAAAACTCTCGGCTCCGCCACATGACGCCAGATCTTCCTTACCGCTTGGAAGCTCAGGTTCCCTCCTTAGCGCTCTGCGTTTTAGACTGGATCCTAACTCTTTGGTTCGTCCGAAATTGGTTTTGAAGTTTTCTAAACTTCGGTCTTCATCTTCCCTCGCGGCTGTGATGGACAAATCTGTTCCTGGCTTTCAGAGGTGCCCTTGCGGGCAGAAAATATCCAGGACAGATCCGCACTCCACGCGTCTACTGCCTAGGGCTTAGCTCTCACGACTCAAGGGCCGCGAGTTGTGCCGCTTCTTTCTCGCCAACGCTCCCAGATGATCGCACTGCCCGATTGAAGCTCGGGCGCCCCGAGAAACGTTTCCTGCCAGTAAAATCTAAAGAGGCTCATTGGGCGGTGTCCATGGCGGCTGGCTCGAGCAGATGATTGCCCTCGAGGAGGAGGCGGCCCAGGCCGCATCTTCCTCCTCCTCGGCCTTGGCATTTATCACGCTCTCTCTGAGTTCCTCGTATACGGCTTCGTTCAAGGAGCTTTGTCAGTCCCTTTCCACGAAGGGAGAGGGGCCATTGGTACATTCTTCTCAGCCCAAGAAAAAGGAGTCGAAGGTAAGTCCCACCGTCGGCGTTCGTGGGAGCGGGAGAGGTCCCCTTCCCCGGACAGCCGACTGTCGACTTCGGTCGAGGTTGCGGCTGAGGCCGCTGGCTTCACTGCGTTCCGTCAGGCCAGCCTGCCGAGACTCCTGTCGACGAAGTCGTGATTTTTCTCGATCCGTTAGACGGGCTGTCGACTGGAGAAGCCGACAACCCTCTTTCACCAGTTCCCCGGTGGATACTGAGGATCTGTCTGTGCCCCTCGGGCGCGGTCCCGGTTAAAAGTGCCTGAGCTGAGGGAAGTGCGGGTGCGCCCCCCTTCCCCACCCCTTGGTCCCCGAGGGTCTCGGTCTCGGACCTCTTTTGGTCTAGCCGTTTCCGCCCGACATCGGCGGTCTCGTCTCGATGCGAGTAGCGGTGACACCGTTCCTCCTCGTCCTTTTCCTCGGATGAGGGGAGGCTTCGGCGTAAATTACGCCGGCGCTACGAGGAGCTTATGTGGCAGCAGTTGCTGTTGTCCAGGCCTAAGCCGACCCTGATTCATACCCCGGCCATCAAGTGGCTGTCACCTGAACGACGGAAGCAACCACTCGCCCCAGTCGAGTTGCCCACTCCAGGGCTGGTTGCTCGGCCAAAACCAGCTGCTTCACCGATTGTGGTGGAACCTCCGCCTCCACAACCGAAGTCGGGGGCACCGACCAAGGATTCTCGGTCGGGTCACGGCCTGCCCCACAGGTTGTCTGTCACCCTCACTCCCAACCATCCTCAGCAGGTGGAGGGTGGCTCAGGGCCGAGGCAGCTCTTCGTAGACTCTTCGGAATCCGACGAGGACTCCTCCCTGTTCTCCAGGCAGGTCGACCTGGAGTCCTCCGGGGGCCAGTTAGCGGACAATAGCCCATCGTCCTTCTTGGGTCTGCTTAGACTCATCTCGGAGTCCACCGGGATGCAGCTCGAGCCCGTGTCCGAACGGGCCAAGTATCCCCTGACGGAGATTCTGGACCGAGGGGATTCTCCCACGCAGGCCTTTCTGGTGGCTGAGGCCATTGTCAGCCCAGCCTTGGAGCTTTGGCAGCGGCTTGCTTCCTGTCCTGTGCCCTCGGCCAGGATGGCCAGGAAGTATGCGGTCCCTACCGGCTCTTTGCCCGGTTTCTCGGAGCACCCCTCTGCCGAAGGGTTAGTCACCGACAGCGTTTTCCGGCGTTCCGGTTACGCTCGGGATGTGGATAAGCCCCCCGACAAAGAGTCCAAAAAGCTGGACTTTGCCAGGCGCAAGGTGTACGCTGTGTCCTCCCTCAGCCTCCGACAGGCCAGCTTGGCTGTGCTGATCGCACACTTCTCCCACGCCCTCTTGGGCTCCCTGGACGAGGTTGTTCCTCATCTCCCGCCTGACCTGCAGACCACGGTCCGCCAGGTGCGGGACCAGGGTAGGGCGGTGGCGAAGCAGCAGCTTCAGACTGCTCTGGACATAGGTAATTCCTGTGCCAGGTCAGTAGCAGCCACGGTGGCCATGTGACGCAGGGCGTGGCTGAGGATATCCACCTTCACGGCGGATACCCAGCACAAGTTGGCGGACGTTCCCTTCTTGGGGACTGACCTCTTCGGCCCTGGAGTGGAGGGACACCTCCAGCAGATCGAGAAGTCCAATGCCACCCTGGACTCGGTCATCTCCGCCCAGAGGGACAAAGGCCGCCATGAGCAGCAGAAGTCCTTTCGTCCTTCGGTCCCTGCATCTCGACCGGCCCAGCAGCACCAGCAACAGGGCCAGCAGGCTCGCGCTTGACGTCCCAAACCCAGGCCGGTGGCTTCCTCCAACAGGAAGCAAGGAGGTAAAGGTCCAGGAGGTCCCTCAGCTGGTTCTTCCTCCAAGCCTGCCCAGTGACGGGTTGAGGGGTGCCGCCCCCAGCCTCATCACTCCCCCCTGGGTTCCCCCCGTGGGGGGACGGCTCCGCCACTTCCTTTCCGCCAGGTCCGCTAGCACTACAGACCTCTGGGTGTTGGAGGTGGTAGGAAAAGGCCTGCCTCTGGAGTTCGAGCAGGCCCCACCCTTTCGAGCCGTCGCCCCTTGGAGGGCCACGGGGTCTGCAGCCTCGCTGTCAGCCCGCCGAGCCGATATTGCCCTGCTCCTCGAAAAAGAGGTGATCAGGAAGGTGGCGGAGCTTCCTCCAGACCCGGGGTTTGTGTCCAGGTACTTCCTGGTCCCAAAACGGACAGGGGCTGGCATCCCATTCTCGACCTGCACGATCTGAACAAGTTCCTAAGGTCTCGAACCTTCAGAATGGTCACTCTGGCTCAGATAATCCCATCCTTGAACGAGGCGTGGTTCTGTTCCCTGGACCTCCAGGATGCGTTCTTTCACATCCCAATCCGTCCGTCCCATCAGAGATTCCTCCGCTCAGGCCGGAGGGATCCCTCACGAGTTCTGGGCCATGCCCTTGGCCTCTCTCTAGCTCCCAGGGTCTTCACCAAATGCATGGCAGTGGTGACAGCTTCCTCATGGGCGTCAAGGGTCCGGGTGTACCCTACCTGGATGACTGGCTGATTGCAGCCCCTCCAGAGCAGAGGCGGAGCGGTCCAGAGATCTGGCCCTCCAGGTTTGCTCTCAGGTTGGCCTCCTCATCAACGAGGCCAAGTCGGAACTCGTGCCAAAGCAGGTGATACTCTTCATCGGGGCAGAGCTCGACTCTGTACGAGCCAGAGCACGGCTCCCGGCGGACAGGGCCGAGGTTCTTTCCTCCTTTGCCCAATCATTTCTGGTTGGGCAATTGCGCCCTGCCCGGGACTTCCTGTGCCTCCTGGGCCTCATGGCGGCCTGCACCAGCGTGGTCCGTTGGGTCCGTTGGTACATGCGTCCCCTTCAGTGGGGACTGGCCAGCCAGTGGTCACAATGCTGCAATCCGTTGGACCAGCCCGTGATAGTGACCCAGGAGATGTGGAACGCTCTCCAATGGTGGATCGTTCCAGCACATCTGCAGGAGGGCATCCCATTCGTCCGCCCCGAGCCGACGGTCTCTCTATCGACCAATGCATCTCTGATGGGTTGGGGTGCCCATCTGGGGGAACACCGAGCGCACGTCCTCTGGTCCCCTCGGGAGTCCTGATGCCATATCAACCTGCTGGAGCTCTGAGCGGTCCATCTAGCTCTCACCGCCTTCACTCCGTTTCTACGGGGTCAAGTGGTTCAGGTCCAGATGGACAACACCATGACCATGTACTATCTGAACCGCCAGGGCAGGACGCGCACCATGCTGTTATGCAAGGAAGCTCTCCGCATATGGTCCCTCGTGCGCAGCCTGGAGGCGGATCTCCTAGCCATTCACGTGGCAGGAGCCTCCAACACCCTGGCCGATGCCCTAAACCGGATAGGGGCTGCATCTCACGAGTGGTCTCTCCTGCTGGAGGTAGTACAAGACCTGTTCTCCCACTGGGGCACGCCTCAGGTGGACCTGTTTGCCTCCAGGGAGAATGCGAAGCTGAGTCTGTTCCATGCCGCCCCCTCAGCAGGGCTCGCTGCAGGAGGATGTCTTCTCGGCCGTGGGCCCGGGCCTCTTCTACGCCTTTCCCCCATTTCCCTTGATCCACAAGGTGCTTCTCAAGGTGAGGCGGGACAAGGCGCAGGTGATTCTGGTAGCCCCAGACTGGCCCCGCATCTCCTCAGCCTCAGCTCCAGGCTCCCGAGGCGGCTTCCAGCCCGCCCGGACCTGATCTCAGTCAACCAGGGGAAAGTATTCCATCCGGACCTTCAATCCCTGCACCTGACTGCCTGGTTCCTGAGCGGCTAGAGTTCCAGGCCTTGGGTCTTTCCGACGAGGTCCTCAACGTCGTTGAGGTGTCCCGTAAGGAGTCGACCAGAAAATGCTATGCCTTCCAATGGAAGAGATTCTCCATTTGGTGTCAGGGGAAGGGCTTGGACCCTTCCGACTGTTCCTTGGCAAGCATTCTGGACTACCTCTGGTCCCTTTTTCTGCTAGGGCTTCGGTCGACGACCCTTAAGGTGCACCTGGTAGCCATCTCTGCTTCCCGGGCACGGGCCAGGAAGCAGTCAGTGGTGCAGGAGAAGGTGGTCAGGCGCTTTTTCAAAGGCCTTGACCACATTTCCCCTCCAGTGCGAGAACCTCCACCTCCGTGGGATCTACTGCTGGTATTGGTCAAGCTCATGGGCAAGCCATTCGAACCAGTGCACAGGTGCGATATTTCACACCTGTCGTGGAAGACCGCCTTCTTGGTGGCTATCACGTCAGCCAGAAGGATGGGAGAGCTCCATGTGCTTTCCATCGAGTCTCCTTATCTGGTCTTCCACAGGGACAAGGTTGTCCTGCGCCCCCACCCGAAATTCCTTCTGAAGGTGGTGTCGGAATTTCATCTTAACCAGATGTTGACTCTGCTGGTGTTCTACCCCAATCACACCTCGGAGGCCAAGTGTAGGCTGCATACTTTGGACCCTAGACGAGCGCTCGCTTAATATAAGGAGCGGATGGCTGAAGTTCGGGGAGAGGTTCGCCAGCTGTTTGTCACCTATGCTGAAGCCGCACCTGGCAGACCTGCAGCCAAGCGGGAGATAGGCAGGTGGGTCACCTCCTGCGTAGAGCTCTGCTATAGGATGGCGGGCATGGAGCCTCCCAGAGGGATAAGAGCTCATTCTACCCACCATACCGCTGCATCGGTAGCTGCTTCCAGGGATGTCCCTATCCAGGATATCTGCGGGGCTGCTACCTGGAAGTCGGCACATACCTTTATTACCCACTACCACATCGACCTTGAGTCACGCCGGGATGCTGGTTTTGGGAGCCCTCAGTTCTACAGTCTGTCTTTCCCAAGTAAGTATCGGGGTGTCGCCTTGCCTCCCTCCTCCCGGAGAACTACTAGGAGTCTGCCAGAAAGTGTGGATGAACAACATATCCAGGTCCCTAGAAATACAGGTTACTCACCTGTAACAGGAGTTCTAGGAATGGTATATGTTGTTCATCCACCGACCCACCCGACCTCCCCGGCTTCGACGCACAACCTGAGCTTCCAGCGGGCCAGATCTGGCATCATGGGGCAGAGCCGAGAGTTTTACCACCCGGGTGGGTGGGAGGAGCCAGCTTCAAGACCTTCCGGCAAGAATTAAAGCGGCAAGGATACCTGCCAGAAAGTGTGGATGAACAACATATACCATTCCTAGAACTCCTGTTACAGGTGAATAACCTGTATTTTACAATCAATAAATAAAGGTACAGCAGTTCCTGTGGGCCTGTGGTGTTGGGCTGGGACGTCCCAGGGCCCAAGGTGGATGACCACAACAGGGTAGATGGAGAAACCCTTTGTGGAGAAAAACAGAAATGGTGACAGTCCATTTAACACAGTGTTTGTCACTCCTGGATCCGCCAGTGCATTTGACTTCCTGCATACACTGTTTATCCCAATGAAGCTGTTGCAATTAAGACTGGTTTTTACTGCCACTGATTTCAGTCAGTTATTCCCCTTCACTTTTGGGAGAAGGTGAGAATGTTCACTCTAAAGTAGCTGTTAGTGCAACAGATAAAACGTGAAGACAGAGAATGGTAATGCAGCCATTAGGGCACAGTGCTGTCACTGGCGAAGCATCCCACTTAATGTGTGGGAGAACCTGGTGCCATTTTTACTTCACCTGATATGCCAGTTCAGTAGAACCACATCAGCAGCACTGAAGTCTTGTTATTTCTGGAAGCACTTTGTAGTTTCGGGGAAGAAGAAACAGATGTCCTGATGACTGCCAAGGAAAAGGTGAAGCTCTGCAGCTAGGCTTGGCTATGGGAATATAGCAACTGAGGGGACTTGTAAAGTATCAGCAGTCCATCTCCCCCACCGTACTTGCATAGTCTGCATTTCCTGCACCACTGAGGCTCATCTCTGTATCATTGTCATGAGTCTTCAGTTCTTCATGTGCCAAATGTGAGGTCACTCTTTTTACTCAGAGAGTAGGTGCCTTCTGGGGTGCTGCCAGGGGTTTATTAGACTACCACCTCCCCTTTTTTCAGAGTTTCTGGCATTCCTGTAAACATGGAGGCTGTGTGGCATTTCCCATAGAGCACCAGCTTCAGAACCTGGAGATCATAAGTTTAAACTTTATTAGTGCCAAATACTTTCCACATTGTCTGACCTTTAGCAAGCCATTTAACCTTCCTGTGCTCCATTCCACCCAACACTGTAATTGGGTACAAGCAGGACCCTACTGAAAACAAGATACTGCTTCTCAGATGTCCTATTATGGGTAAGTAAATTGAAGAAAAAAAATGTCCAGGAGTCACGAGCCAAGAAATGAGTTGGTTGCCTTACAGATAGTATTACCAGAGAAGAGCCTTGAACCTGTAGACCCTTATTTTCTTCAGAAGCTGTGTTTTAAATTTTGGTTCACATGCTATTATTGTTCCTTTGCTGGCCTTTTGGTAGGTATTTCTGAAACACATGCAGGTGGTAAAGACCATTGTAGCACTGTCATTTGTGTCCTCATTAAGAACTTGAATTGTTGACACAATGTATCAATGTTCTGCTATAAAATTTGGTGGTTCATGGGGACATAAACTACAATACAGAGTTCCAAAATGGTACTTTTATTCTGTGTGTGTCAGAAACACCCACTGAGTTTACAAAATTGCCAGTATTGACTGAATAACAACAGAATGGGATCCAGTATCTGAAAACCGCTTCTACATGAAAAACAAACTTATAGGTTCAACAGTTAATGTGGTACATCACTGGGACGGCAGTTTTCTTTTTACTATTGGTTAAAACATTGGGAACTGTGAAACAGGAAATGATAGGTTTGAATCTTACCCTAACCACTGTTTTAATGTGTGACTTTGACGGCGTCACTTGACCACCCAATGAATGACACACAAACAGGATCACACTGAAAATGAGATGTTTGACTATCTGGGTTAAATAAATTATACAATATTTGTAGGCTGTGATTGTCTTGCAGTAAAGCACAAAAAAAACATGTGGTCTCTGACCCACTAACCAAAAAGATACAAATAATGAATTTGATTGTTTTTGGTTGAAGCAAGCATGACCATTGGGAAGTGAGTTAAATGCCCTGGGATAAATCCAGGGGTTTAGCATAATTATACACCTCTTGCTTAGGAGGTAGATCCTAGGTTTTGGAACCAGCAGATCCAGGTTATAATCCCATCTCTGCTACGTACTGTGTGACCCTGTGCAAGTCGCTTAGCTTCTCATTTCTTCCAATTACCCAGCTGTATAAACTGGCAAAAACAGGACCTCATTGAAAACAAGACGCTGTATACTTGGTAAATAAATTGTTAGAAAAATGTCCTACTAAATTTCGCATTCCATTTACAGTACTCTACCTCCTTACTGTTTTAAGTTTCTCATTTCGGATAGGTGTTGGGGATGCACATGTGGCTTCACTGAAAACAAGATGCTGTGTGTCTGTCTGTCTATTATATATACTATTAAATACATTGTTAGAAAATTTCCTATTTCAGTGCAGTATATTTAAATACAAGGCATGTCTGAGGGAGAGGTTCACATCCTGTTTGGTGGAGGCATGTGATTAGTCAAAAAATAGCACATGATATATATATATATTGTGCTGTGATAACTGCATGCCCAATGGCATAGTAAAGCCTGATGACCTTCAGCCTCTGGAGGTGCACATATCACACCAACCCCCCCCCCCACACACACACAAAAATAGTCTTAATATTTTTAACTACACAAGCCTTTGCTAATTATTCGATGGTGTATAGAGTATCATGACTGCCACCTTTTTTTTTTTTTATCTAGGCCGGGTTGTATCTTCTTGATCTAGCTTCAGTGTGACTATATCCTGTGTATTTTTAGCGAGGTCATTATGTGTTTGCAACTTGTTTGTTTGTTTTTAATATCAGGTTATTAGATAGCTGATATAGTATAGCAAATGCTATACAAAACATGGGGTATAATGCTAACCATTTCCAGAAATGCATAACAGTAGACTTAATAATAAAAATGAATAAAACTGTAAGTTTTTTGCCCAGTTTTAGTCTGCTCGTGAATCTTACTATCCAGACTAAAGACTCTTTATAACAGACTTGGGAGTTTTGCAGCTAGTGCCCACTCCAGACACCCAACATCGTGGAGTGCTTGCAATACTGGGGTGGTCCACTTTTGAAGCAAGGCAACATTATGCCCTGTACTGTCTAACCTTTAAGCTACTGAAACTCACTACTCCCACCAGTCTGTTTGGAATAATCCAGCATAAACAGCATGCAAGGCCTCTGAGATCTGCGGCCAGCCCATTGCTGGGCATCCCCAGGGTATGATATGCAGTTGGAAGGGGAGCCTTATCATTCGTAGCCCCCACTCTGTGGAACTCTCTGCCTCATGAAATTCTTACCTGCTCCACCCATATACAGTTCAAAAACAGGCCCAAAGCCTTCTCTTGGGTGATAGCTCCTTGCAACTGTAATCGATGATGTGTTGCTCCTTTGGTGTACCTTATATGTATTATTACCTGCTGCTTTACCAGTCTGCCTGTCTGTAAATATTGTGCCACTTAATCAAGCTGCAATCGATGACCTGTTGCGTCTTAGTGCACCATATATATATATATATTATTATACAATGGCAAGAAAATTTCCTGGACTCTGATTGGTCAGTGTGTGCCTGAGACAGTGATGATATTACACAGTAACATCATGTGTTTTTTGGATGAGCATATGGCAGATATTGCTTTTTTTTCAGAAACAAAGATATACTGCTTCACTAAAAATCTACTAAAAACATTTTTATTTTTATTTTTGTTTTGTATAACATAGAGCCCTTGTATAATTGCTGTAAGGCACTCCAAGGTGTGAGTTATGTAAGTAATAATACCCGAGAGGGTGGGTGTTATTGGGATATAACGGACCGCCCAGGGACGTAATGAGGCCCGACGCCGCAGGCGGAGGGCCTTATAGCCCCTGGAAGGTCCGTTATATCCCATAACGCCCACCCTGGAGGGTATTATTACACTTAGAAAATGGAATAACCACAGTGAGACAAGGAAGTGCATTTTTACAAGTGAATGAGTAAATTTATTGAACTTTAAACTTGTTTTGAAGTAGGGTTGAAAAAAAATAGTCCCTCTTTTGAGGACTGGGGAGGAGAAATAAACTGAAATGCTATTAAGCCCGGGTTGTAATTTTTACTTTGTGAGAACAAAAAGTAAGATGTAGTGTTTCTTGCTGTTTCTTGGGAAGTTGTTTGAGGATGGAGGACAGGACATTGTTGGATGTTTTGAATTGTTGGTCAGTTACTAGTGATACATTGCGCCCTATTTCTGGTGAATTTAGGTATCGTGATAGACCAGCACGGAGAGAGCAATAGCCACTGACTGAATATAGCTCTCCTGACTCCGTTCGTGCTTCTGCATAAAATTGCCTGAGCAGAGAATTTATGCTGTCAAGGGAGTCTGCCTTTAAGTTGTAACTTATGTGTTTACACACCGCCCACTGTTGAAAAACTTGGACCGCCCACATTGTCTGCCGTTTTGTGGCTTGCTCTTCACGGTCTGCTTCTAATGTGTTTACCTCAGAGGTGCTTAAATCTTTAAAACGGTAACTTACTTCTTTTTTAATTTTTTTTTTGGGCTGGTTCTTTGGTATCGCTTACTTTGTCACTTCCGAACATTTTTTTTAATTGTTTTGGCGAGAGAAGTTCAAAGTTGACTTCGGATGTCTGCATGTCTTTTGGGGAAGCCGAGTTCGGTACGGAATCGGTTTGTGTGAGGGACTGGCGTTTTCCCATGTTTGGAAGCGTATCGTTAAGGTCTGGGCACAAGGATATAAGGTAGGCACTGTTGGCAAAGCAAAAGGAACTTGTTTTACGCCGGGCCGTTGTTAAGAAATAACAACCCCGGTGCCAGCGTCTCTCAGCCAATCAGAAAGCTGCATTTTCGATCTTTGCAGCCTACCCATTTTCTAATGTGTAATAACGTCACTCCTGGGGTGGTGGAAGCAGTCGGTTATCCGTGCTTCAACCCACCCCAGGAGTGACGTTATTATACGATAACACACACCTTGTCGTGCCTTATTGCTTAATTACTTGCTGCTTTATACTGTTAGTAAATAGTGTGAAACTTAATCATCTATTGTATGTAACTAATACCATTGTACCTTGTATGTATATTATTTGATATGCATTCTGTAAATGTTGAATATTTTATTTACCTACTGTTTATAACTAATTCCGGGTTGCCTTGAAAAAGGAGACTGTCTTGTCTCAGTGGGCCAGTCCAGTCATCAAAATTCTAATAAACAAATTGATAAATAAATAAATTTTGCTAACTACTGTATTCTGTGCCAAGTCTTATGCATCTTCACAGCTGATCAGCATTTTCATGTGTAAAATTGCTAATCAGTGTTTTGGGCTTATTTAATACACTGAATATTTTCAACGGCTGCAGCAAAAAACACTGGTGTTACTGTTGTGGTATATAGATAATTAATGGGAGACTGAGTGTGTGATACAGTGAGTGAGAGTGGGACATAGAGCAGGTGTGATACCAGTTGGGTCCTGAACTGTAGCTCATCTACTTGGTAAATTATAAACAAGACTTGATATAGGCTTTAATGTGGTTGTAGAAATGTTTATTGAATAATGGTGTGTGGGGGGGGGGCGCAGTAGAAGAATGAGCTTATGGTAAGCAAGGAAAAGAAAATGGGAGAGTTCGGTCAAACTAAAAACTATATTCATGAACATTGATATGCAGGTTATGTGGGAATGCTGGCACTGAGGCGTTTGCCTGTATATGTGTGGGTTAAGCATGCTATTAGCCAATCAGGCCAGGGTTTTACTAACCTATTTTCAATTCTTAGATGGCCCACACCATGATCTTCCTTACACCTTTTATGGAATCTGGAAGGACTTTTTGCATTCTCTTGCGCACATGCACAAGGAACATCTTGAAACAGTACGACTTTTTGTCTCATGCTTCCACCTCACACACACTGTACGCCCGACGGGGGTGCCCAATCCCTGCCAGCTCCAGTGCCCCCCAGCAAACATGTAGGTGGCACGCTGGGAGTCACCCCAGCATACCAAAAGTGTTCTGCTGAGTCTTTTTGTTTTAAAAGTTCCTGTGAAAGAAGAAAACAGTCCCTCAGTGAGTCCCTTGCCCCAACCTGCACCCACCCTCTCCACACACCCCCTTCACCCCAAACTTACCTCTGGAGCCCAGTGTGATGATCTTCGGGTGGACCAGGAACACGTCTGCACCCTTCAAAGTCGACCGCAAACTGAGGAAATGCCAATAAGTTGTATAATGGCATAAATGGGTTTTTTCAACTTAGGTGGATATCTCGGCCATTTTTTCGACTTTTGGCACTAAATTGTCAACTTGGGGTTCTTGGGATCCCTTCTCATGAATTCAGTCACTGTCATGGCGTTATTCGGTCCGAAAAGGTGATTTTGCGGTCACTGCGCAGAATCACCTTTCAGGACTGATTAACAAAACAACAGTGTCAGTGTTCATTATGTGGGCTTTCACAGAGCCTATGTTGCAAATTTGGTGAAAAAATTCCCCAAAATGACTGTTTTACAAGCATGTGTTGCGCAGTTTCCATGAACACTCTTAAGTTTGCAAATTTGTAATATTTTCACTCCAGGTTTTCAACAGTGGCATTTTTCCATACTTCCTTATGAACAATACAGCTGTCATTTTTCATATTCTGGCCAAAATGTGTTTCTAGGGACGTGGATATGTTGTTCATCCACACTTACTGGCAGGTTCCTTGCCGCTCTAAATCTTGCCGGAAGGTTTTCAAGCTGTCTGCTCCCACCCACCCAGGTGGTAAAACTCTCGGCTCCACCCCATGACGCCAGATCTTCCTTACCGCTTGGAAGCTCAGGTTCCCTCCTTAGCGCTCTGCGTTTTAGGCCTGGATCCACACTCTTCGGTTAAACCCAAACTCATTCTCAAGCTTAAAAGACTTCAGTCTTCTTTTTTTCCTCGCGGCTGCAATGGACAAATCGACTCCCGGATTTTGTCGGTGCCCCTGTGGGCAGATGATGTCCCGGACCGATCCGCACTCCACATATGTTTACTGCCTAGGACTCGGCCATGACTCACAGGCTTGTGAGTTATGCAAATCCTTTTCAGCTTCGGTCTTGGAGGACCGCGCTGCCCGATTGCTCTTGGGGTGACCTGAAAAACATAATCCTCTGGTCAAGTTGAAGGAGGCCCATTGGGCGGTGTCCACAGCAGTGGGCTCGGCAGAACAGCTAGAGCAGATCATCGCCCTTGAGGAGGAGGCAGCCCAGGCCGCATCTTAAGGAGCTGAATATGTATAGCCTCGAGGAAAGGAGGGAGAGGGGGGACATGATAGAAACTTTCAAGTATCTCAAGGGAATCAACAAAGTCCAAGAGGGTAGCATCTTTCAAAAAAAGAGGTGTGCAAGAACACGGGGGCACAATTTGAAGATAGAAGGGGGGCGGCTCAGAGGTAATTTAAGGAAGTATTTTTTCACAGAGAGGGTTGTGGATGCATGGAATGGACTTCCGGAGGAGGTTGTGGAGTCAAAAACAGTGGTGGAATTCAAGCATGCATGGGACAGTCATAAGGCAATTCTAGGGGTTGGGGGTAGGAAGAAGTAGGCTGCTGGTTAACTAGGATCTGCAGCTTATCCAATAGGTAGGGAAATGGGCAGACTGGGTGGGCCAAGCGGTCCTTATCTGCAGTCAAAATCTATGTTTCTATGTTTCTATTATCATCATCCTCAGTCGCGGTCTTTATCCCGCTCTCTTTGGGCTCCTCCTACACTGCTTCTTTTAAGGAACTTTGCCAATCCCTCTCCACCAAGGGAGAAGGGCCATCGGGACATTCCTCTCAGTCCAAAAAGAAGGACTCCAAAGGTAAGTCCCACCATCGACGTTCATGGGAGTGGGAGTGGTCCCCTTCCTCGGATAGTCGATACTCAACTTCAGTCGAGGTTGCGGCTATGGCCGCTGGCTTCACTGTGTCCCCATCAGGTCAGCCGGCCGAGACACCCGTCAACACGGTCGAGATTCTTCTTGACCCGTCGGACGGTTTGTCAATTGGAGAAGCCAACATCCCTTCTTCACCGGTTCCCCCAGTGGAAACTGAGGATTTGCCTGTGCCTACTGTGCCGGAGTCCCCGGTTAAGGTCCCTGAGCTGAGGGAGGAGTGGGTTTCCCCCGCCCCCTCTCTGACCCACCCTCGGAAGCCCGAAGGTCTCGGACCTCTTCCAGGTCCAGCCAATCCCGCCGACGTCTGCGGTCTCGGTCTCGGCACCATGTAAAGTGGCAGCGTCGCTCTTCCTCGTCGTCCTCTTCGGAGGATAGACTCCGGCACAAGTTGCGTCAACGCTATGAGGATTTAATGTGGCAGCAGCTGTTTTTGTCCGCGAACAAGCCGACTTCATCGCCTTCCCCGGCCATTAAGCAGTTGTCACCGGAGCGGCCGAAACAACCCCTCGTAGTAGTCGAGGAGCCAAAACCGGCTGCGCCACCCATTGTGGTGGAACCTCCACCTCCACAACTGAAGACTGGGGCCCCGACCAAGGATTCTCGGTCGGGTCAGGGTTTGCCCCATAGGTTGTCAGTCACCCTCACTCCCGATCGACCTTGGCAGGTTGAGGGTGGCTCAGGCGCTCATCAGCTATTTGCAGACTCCTCAGAGTCTGATTACAACTCCTCCTCGTTCTCCAGGCCGCTTGACTTGGAGTCCACTGGGGGTCAGTCGGTGGACGAGAGCCCATCCTCGTTCCTTGGAATGCTTCGACTCATCTCAGAGTCCGCTGGGATGAAGCTCGAACCTGTTTCAAAATGGGCCAAGTGTCCCCTCATGGAGATACTGGACCGAGGGGATTCCCCCACGGAGGCCTTCCTGGTGGCCGAAGCCATTGTTGGCCCGGCCCTGGAGCTATGGCAGCTGCCAGCTTCTTGTCCAGCACCTTCGGCCAGGATGGCTCGGAAGTATGCTGTCCCTACCAGTTCACTCTCCGGTTTCTCGGAGCACCCCTCTGCGGAGGGGCTAGTGACCGACAATGTTTTCTGGCATTCCGGGAATGCTCGGGATGTGGACAAGCCACCCGATAAGGAGTCCAAGAAATTGGACTACTCTGGGTAGAAAGTCTATGCTGCTTCCTCTCTAGACCTTCGTCAGGCTAGCTCGACCGTCCTGATGGCTCACTTTTCACATGCCCTTTTGGGCTCCCTGGATGAGGTGATTCCTCATCTCCCAGCTGACCTTCAAATGACGATCAAGCAGGTGCGAGATCAGGGAAGGGCGGTGACTAAACAGCAGCTCCAAACTTCCTTGGATATCGCTGACTCGTGTGCCTGGTCAGTAGCGGCTGCAGTGGCCATGCACCACAGAGCTTGGCTGCAGATCTCCACATTTATGGCGGATACCCAGCACAAGCTAGCAGACGTTCCCTTCTTGGGTACCGACTTGTTCAGTCCCAGGGTGGAGGGTCATCTTCAATGGATCGAGAAGTCCAGTGCCACCTTGGACTCGGGTCACGTCTGCTCAGAAGGATAAAGGCCGCCAGCAGCAGCGAAATCCCTTGTGTCCTTCAGCCCCTGCGGCACGTCCGGCCTAGCAACACCAGCATCAGGGCCAGCAGGCTCGCACTTGGCACACCAAAGCCAAGCCTGCTACTTCCTCCAGCAGGAAGCTGAGAGGGAAAGGCCCAGGCAGCTCCTCGGCTGGCCCTTGCTCCAAGCCTGCCCAGTGATGGGTTGAGGGGTGCCACCCCCAACCTCGTCACTCCTCCCCAGGTTTCCCCCATGGGGGGACAGCTGCACCACTTCCTTTCCACCTGGTCCGTTATCACCACGGACCGCTGGGTGTTGGAAGTGGTAGGCAGGGGTCTGCCTCTGGAATTCGAGCAGTCCCCACCCTATCGAGCCCCGCCTGCTGGAGCTAAGGGGTTCAAGAGTTCTCTGTCGGCTCATTGAGCCGACATTGCCCTGCTCCTCCAGAAGGAGGTGATCAGAGAGGTGGCGGATCCTCCTCCAGACCCAGGGTTTGTGTCCAGGTACTTCCTGGTCCCAAAACAGATGGGAGGCTGGTGCCCCATTCTTGACCTACACGACCTGAACAAGTTCCTAAGGTTTCGCACCTTCAGGATGGTCAGTCTGGCTCAGATCATTCCATCCTTGGAACAAGGCATGTGGTCCTGTTATCTGGACCTTCAGGACATGTTCTTTCACATCCCAATCCGTCCGTCTCACCAGCGATTCCTCCACTTAAGGGCAAAGAGATCCCTTTATGAGTTCCAGGCTATGCCCTTTGGCCTCTCTCCAGCTCCCAGGGTCTTCACCAAATGCATGGCAGTGGTGACAGCATTTCTGCAGCGCCGAAGGGTCCGGGTGTACCCTTGCCTGGACAACTGGCTGATAGCAGCCCCCTCCAGGTTGGAGGTGGAGCGGTCAAGGGATCTGGCCCTCCAGGTATGCTCTCAGATTGGTCTCCTCATCAACGGGGCCAAATCGGAACTTGTGCCATCGTGGGTGATTCAGTTCATCGGGGCAGAACTCAACTCTATTCGAGCCAGAGCACGGCTCCCGGCGGACAGGACCGAGGTCCTTTCCTCCTTTGCCCAGTCATTTCTGGTTGGGCAATTGTGCCCTGCCTGGGACTTCCTGCACCTTCTGGGCCTTATGGCAGCCTGCACCAGCGTGGTCCGTTGAGCCCGCTGGCTTATGCATCCCCTGCACTGGGGGCTGGCCGGCCAATGGTCACAGCACTCTGGTCCTCTGGACCAGCCAGTGACAGTGACCCAGGAGATGTGGAACGGCCTCCAGTGGTGGATCGTTCCAGCTCACCTGCAGGAGGGTATCCCATTTGTCCGCCATGAGCCGATGGTCACTCTGACGACCGACGCCTCTCTGATGGGTTGGGGTGCCCATCTGCGGGTGCTCAGAACTCATGGCCTCTGGTCCCCTCAGGAGTCTCTCTGTCACATCAACCTGCTGGAGCTTTGAGTGGTCCAACTAGCCCTCACTGCCTTTGCTCCATTTGTACGGGGTCAAGTGGTCCAGTTCCAGACGGACAACACGACGACCATGTACTACCTAAACCGTCAGGGCGGGACGCACTCCTTGCCTCTGTGCAAGGAGGCTGTCCGCACTTGGTCTCTCGTGGGCAGCCTGGAGGCGGATCTCCTAGCCATCCATATGGCAGGAGCCGCCAACACTCTGGCCGATGCCCTCAGCTGGATAGGTGCTGCGTCTCACGAGTGGTCTCTCCTGCTGGAGGTAGTATAAGATCTGTTCTCCCACTGGGGCACTCCTAAGGTAGACCTGTTTGCCTCCAGGGAGAATGCGAAGCTGAGGTTGTTTCATGCCCACCGCCCTCAGCAGGGCTCGCTGCAGGGGGATGCCTTCTCGAGGCCGTGGACCCCAGGCCTCTTCTACGCCTTCCCTCCATTTCCCTTGATCCACAAGGTGCTTCTCAAGGTGAAGAGGGACAAGGCACAGGTGATTCTGGTAGCCCCAGACTGGCCCCGCCAGTTCTGGTATCCAGATCTCCTTAGCCTCAGCTCCAGGCTCCCGAGGTGGCTTCCAGCCCGCCCGGACCTGATCTCAATCAACAAGGGGAAGGTACTCCACCCAGACCTTCAATCCCTGCACTTGACGGCCTGGTTCCTGAGCGGCTAGAGTTCCAGGCCTTGGGTCTTTCCGACGAGGTCCTCAGCATTGTTGAGGCATCCCGTGAGGAGTCGACCAGAAAATGCTACACCTTCAAATGGAAAAGATTCTCCATTTGGTGTCAGGATAAGGGGTTGGACCCTTCCTCCTGTTATTTGGCTAGCATTCTGGACTACCTGTGGTCCCTTTCTCAGCTAGGGCTTTGGTCGACGACCCTTAAGGTGCACCTGGCAGCCATCTCTGCTTACCGGGCATGGGCTGGGAAGCAGTCGGTGGTGCAGGAAAAGGTGGTCAGGTGCTTTTTCAAAGGCCTTAGTCACATATCCCCTCCGGTGCGAGAACCTCCACCTCCGTGGGATCTACTGCTGGTATTGGCTTAGCTCACGGGCAAGCCATTTGAACCGATGTACAGGTGTGACATCTCTCACCTGTCATGGAAGACTGCCTTCTTGGTGGCTATCATGTCAGCCAGAAGGATGGAAGAGCTCCAGGCGCTTTCCATCTAGTCTCCTTATCTGGTCTTCCACAGGGACAAGGTTGTCCTGCGCCCCCACCCAAAATTTGTTCTGAAGGTGGTGTCGGAATTTCACCTTAATCAGGTGTTGACTCTACCCCAGTCACACCTCAGAGGCTGAATTTAGGCTCCGTACTTTGGACCCTAGAAGAGTGCTCTCTTATTACAAGGAGCAGACGGCTGAAGTTCGGGGAGAGGTTCGTCAGCTGTTTGTCACCTATGCTGAAGCACTAACTGGTAGACCTCAGCCAAGCAGATGATGACAGGTGAGTCACTCCTGCATAGGTGTTCTAGCAGGTTGGCGGGCATGGAGCCTCCCAAAGGGATAAGGCTCATTCTACCCTCCATACCGCTGCTTCGTGGTTACTTCTAGGACGCCCCTATCCAGGAAATCTGCAGGGCTGCTACATGGGAAATCGGCACACTTCATTACCCACTACCACATCGACCTCTATCACGCCGGATGCTGGTTTGGGACCTCGGTTCTCCAGTCCTTATTTCCCAAGTAGAGGGTGCGTGTCTTGCCCCTCCTCCCGGAGAACTGCTAGGAGTCTGCCAGTAAGTGTGGATTGAACAACATATCAACGGTCCTAGAAATACAGGTTAATTGTAACAGGAGTTCTAGGAGTGGCATATGCTGTTCATCCACACAACACAACCCACCCGGATTCTCCTTAGCTGACGTTGCTAACCCGGCTTCCAGCTGGCTCGATCGGTCTAGATTGAGGAACACAGGAGTTGAGTTTACTGACTGAGAAAGCGCAAGGAATCAGCCAGTGGGATGAACAACATATACCACCCTGAACTCGTTACAGGTAAGTAACCTGTATTTCTGGGACATGATATGTTTATCCACACTGTCTAGGCAGGTATCCTTGCCCGCTTCAATCTTGCCGGAAGGTCATCTTGCTGGCTCCCACCCACCCGGTGGTAAAACTCTCAGCTCCACCCTATGATGCCAGATATTTCTTACGCTTGAAGCTCAGGGTTCCCTCTTAACGCTCTGGTATGACTGGATCCTAATTCCTGGTTAGCCACAAACTCATTCTTAGAACAAGACTTCGGTCCAAATTGCTCCCTCATGACTACGATGAGCCGTCGACTCGGTTTTGGCGGTGCCCTTGTGGGCGGAAAATGTCCAGGGCGGATCACCTGCACTCCATGTGCGTCTACTACCTCGGCCTGAACCGCTGACCCGCGGGCCTGCGAGGTTATGCATTAGTTTTGACCAACATCCTGGAAGACCCGGCGCTGCCTGGTTGCAGCTTGGGCACCTGAGCGCTACCCGCGGTGAAGTCAAAGAAGGCCCGTTGGGCAGTGTCCTCGGTGGCTGGCTCGGCTGAGCAACTCGAGCAGATGATCGCCCTCGAGGAGGAGGTGGCCCAGGCCAAATCTTCATCTTCCTCGGTCACAGCATTTAGCCCGCTTCTGTGGGATCCTCATACACAGCTTGTTTTAAGGAGCTTTGCCAATCCCTCTCCATGAAGGGAGAGGGGCCATCGGGACATTCTTCTCGGTCCAAAAAGAAGGACTTGAAGAGGTAAGTCCCACCGTCGGCGATTAGTGGGGAGGCGGAGAGGTCCCTTCCCGGACAATGGACCTCACTCTACTGGTCGAGGTTGCAGCTGGGCTGCTGGCTTCACGGTGTCCCCATCAGGTCAGCCGACGAGACACCGCCGTCGCCGGTCAAGATTTTTCTTGACCCGCCGGATGGATGTCACTGGTGAAGCCGACAACCCGTCTTCACCGGTTCCCTCGGTGGAGACCGAGGACTTGCCTGTGCCGGAGTCCCCGGTCAAGGCTTCCGAGCCGAGGGAAGAACGGGTGTCCCCCGCTCCTTCCCAGACCTGTCCTCTGAAACACCGAGGGTCTCGGTCACGGTCTCGGACCTCGTCTCGGTTCAGCCGATCCCGCCGACATCGGCGGTCTCGGTCTCGGCACTGAAGGAAGTGGCACCACCGCTCGTCCTCGTCTTCCTCCTTGGAAGAGGAGAGGCTTCGGCGCAAATTGTGTCGACACTACGAGGACGTAATGTGGCAGCAGTTACTTCTGTCTGGGAACAAGCCGATGCCGTCGCCTTCCCTGGCCATCAAGTGGCTGTCACCTGAACAGCCGAAACAACTCCTCGCTGTAGTCGAGGTACCCAAGCCTGGGCCAGTTTTTCGGCCGAAACCAGCTACCCCACCGATTGTGGTGGAACCTCCGCCTCCACAATCGAAATAGGGGGGCGCCGACCAAGGACTCTTGGTTGGGTCAGGGTCTACCCCACAGGTTGTCGGTCACCCTCACTCCTGACTGTCCTCGGCAGGTGCAGGGTGGCTCAGGCCCCAGACAGCTCTTCGCAGACTTCTTGGAGTCCGATGACAACTCATCTATGTTTTCCAGGCCCCTTGACCTGGAGTCCTCCGGGGGACAGTCAATGGACGAGAGCCCATCGTCCTTTATGGGTCTGCTACGGCTCATCTCAAAGTCCACCGGGATGCAGCTCAAGCCCGTATCCAAGCGGGCCAAGTATCCTCTGACGGAGATACTGGACCGAGGGGATTCACCCATGGAGGCCTTTCTGGTGGCTGAAGCCATTGTTGGCCCAGCCTTGGAGCTTTGGCAGCGACTGGCTTCCTGTCCTGCGCCTTCGGCCAGGATGGCCAGGAAGTATGCAGTCCCTACCGGCTCTTTGTCTGGTTTTCCGGAACACCCCTCCGTCGAGGGGTTGATCACCGATAGCGTTTTCCAGCATTCTGGGGAGCTTAGGATGTGATAAGCCCCGACAAGGAGTCCAAAAGCTGGACTATGCTGGGCGCAGGTACGCTATGCCTCCCTTGGCCTCTGCCAGGCCAGCTCGGCCGTGCTGATGGCACACTTCTCCCACGCCCTCATGGGCTCCCTGGATAAGGTGATCCCTCATCTCTCTGACCTGCAGACCACGGTCAAGCAGGTACGGGACCAGGGAAGGGTGGTGGCAAAACAGCAGCTCCAAACGGCTCTGGACATTGGAGACTTCTGTGCCAGATCAGTTGTGGCTGCAGTGGCCATGCACCACAGAGCATGGCTGAGGATATCCACCTTCATGGCGGATACCCAGCATAAACTGGCAGATGTCCCCTTCCTGGGGACTGACCTGTTCGGCCGTGGAGTGGAAGGTCATCTCCAGCGGATCGAAAAGTCCAATGCTACTCTGGACTCTGTCACCTCCACCCAGAAGGACAAGGGCCGTCGCCAGCAACATAAGTCCTTTCGCCCTTCTGCGCCTGCGGCACGTCCGGCCCAACAGCACCAGCATCAGGGCCAGCAGGCTCACACTTCGCACCCCAAAGCCAAGCCTGCGGCTTCCTCTAACAGGAAGCAGGGAGGAAAAGGCCCAGGAGGTCCCTCGGCCAGTCCCTCCTCTAAGCCTGCCCAGTGACTGGTTGAGAGGTGTCGCCCCCAGCCTCGTCACTCCCCCCTGGATTCCCCCCCGTGGGGGACCGGCTCCGCCACTCCTTTTCTGCCTGGTCGCTATCACCACGGACCGCTGGGTGTTGGAGGTGGTAGGAAAGGGCCTGCCCCTGGAGTTTGAGCAGGCCCCGCCTTTCCGAGCCATCGCCCCTCGGGGGGCTATGGGGTCCACAGCCTCTCTGTCGGCTCGCCGAGCCAACATTGCCCTGCTCCTCGAAAAAGAGGTGATCAGGAAGGTGGCGGATCCTCCACTAGACCCGGGGTTGTGTCCAGGTACTTCCTGGTCCCGAAACGGATGGGGGGGCTGGCGCCCCATTCTAGACCTGCATGACCTGAACAGGTTCCTCAGGTCTCGGACCTTCAGGATGGTCACTCTGGATCAGATAATCCCATCCTTGGAACGAGGCAATTGGTTCTGTTCTCTGGACCTCCAGGACGCATTCTTTCATGTCCTAATCCGTCCGTCCCACCACAGATTCCTCTGCTTCAGGGCAGAGGGATCCCTCTACGAGTTCCGGGCCATGCCCTTTGGCCTTTCCCTAGCTCCCAGGGTCGTCACCAAATGCATGGCAGTGGTGACAGCATTCCTGCGGCGCTGAAGGGTCCAGGTGTACCCCTACCTGGACGACTGGCTGATTGCAGCCTCCTCCAGAATGGAGGTGGAGCAGTCCAGAGATCTGACCCTCCAGGTGTGCTCTCAGGTTGGCCTCCTCATCAACGAGGCCAAGTCGGAACTCGTGCTAAAGCAGGTGATACAATTCATCGGGGCAGAGCTTGACTCTCTACGAGCCAGAGCACAGCTCCCGGTGGACAGGGCCGAGGTTCTTTCCTCCTTTGCCCAATCATTTCAGGTTGGGCAATTGCGCCCTGCCCGGGACTTCCTGCACCTCCTGGGCCTCATGGCGGCCTGCACCAGCGTGGTTCATTGGGCCCGTGGGTACATGCATCCCCTTCAATGGGGGCTGGCCAGCCAATGGTCACAGCACTTTGATCCCCTGGATCAGCTAGTGACAGTGTCCCAGGGGATGTGGAATGCTCTCCAGTGGTGGACCGTTCCAACACATCTGCAGTAGGGCATCCCATTTGTCCGCCCCGAGCCGATGGTCTCTCTATCGACCAGTGCCTCTCTGATGGGTTGGGGTGCCCATCTGGGGGAGCACAGAGCGCACGGCCTCTGGTCTCCATTGGAGTCCTGATGCCACATCAACCTGCTGGAGCTTCGAGTGGTTCATCTAGCCCTCACCGCCTTTGCTCCGTTTCTGTGGGGTCAAGTGGTTCAGGTCCAGATGGACAACACAACGACCATGAACTACATAAACCGCCAGGGCGGGACATGCTCCATGCCTCTGTGCAGGGAAGCTGTCCGCATTTGGTCACTCGTGCGCAGCCTGGAGGCGGATCTCCTTGCCATCCATGTGGCAGGAGCCTCCAACATTCTGGCCAATGCCCTAAGCCGGATAGGAGCTGCGTCCCACGAGTGGTCTCTCCTGCCAGAGGTAGTACAAGATCTGTTCTCCCACTGGGGCATGCCTCAGGTGGACCTGTTTGCCTCCAGGAAGAATGCGAAGCTGAGACTGTTTCATGCCCGCCCCCTCAGCAGGGCTCGCTGCAGGGGGATGCCTTCTCGAGGCCATGGACCCTGGGCCTCTTCTACGCCTTTCCCCCATTTCCCTTGATCCACAAGGTGCTTCTCAAGGTGAGGAGGGACAAGGCACAGGTGATTCTGGTAGCCCCAGACTGGCCCCGCCAGTTCTGGTATCCAGATCTCCTCGGTCTCAGCTCCAGGCTCCTGAGGCGGCTTCCAGCCCGCCTGGACCTGATCTCAGTCAATCAGGGGAAGGTATTCCATCCGGACCTTCAATCCCTGCACCTGATGGCCTGGATCCTGAGCGGCTAGAGTTCCAGGCCTTGGGTCTTTCCGACGAGGTCCTCAGCGTTGTTGAGGAGTCCCATAAGGAGTCGACCAGAAAATGCTACGCCTTCAAATGGAAGAGATTCTCCATTTGGTGTCAGGGCAAGGGCCTGGACCCCTCCTCCTGTTCCTTGGCAAGTATTCTGGACTACCTGTGGTCCCTATCTCAGCAATGGCTTCGGTCGACAACCCTTAAGGTGCACCTGGCAGCCATCTCTGCTTACCGGGCGCGGGCCGGGAAGCAGTCGGTGGCGCAGGAGAAGGTGGTCGGGTGCTTTTTCAAAGGCCTTGATCACATATCCCCTCTGGTGCGAGAACCTCCACCTCCGTGGGATCTACTGCTGGTATTGGCTAAGCTCATGGGCAAGCCATTCGAACCGATGCACAGGTGTGACATCTCTCACCTGTCGTGGAAGACCGCCTTCTTGGTGGCTATCATGTCAGCCAGAAGGATGGGAGAGCTCCAGGCACTTTCCATCGAGTTTCCTTATCTGGTCTTCCACAGGGACAAGGTTGTCCTGTGCCCCAACCCGAAATTCCTTCCGAAGGTGATGTCGGAGTTTCACCTTAACCAGGTGTTGACTCTGCCGGTGTTCTACCCCAGTCACATCTCGGAGGCTGAATATAGGCTCCATACTTTGGACCCTAGAAAAGCGCTCGCTTACTATAAGGAGCGGATGGCTGATGTTCGGGGAGAGGTTCACCAGCTGTTTGTCACCTACACTGAAGCCGCACCTGGCAGACCTGCAGCCAAGCAGACGATAGGCAGGTGGGTCACCTCCTGCATAGATCTCTGCTATAGGTTGGCGGGCATGGAATCTCCCAGAGGGATAAGAACTCATTCTACCCGTCATACCGCTGCATTGGTGGCTGCTTCCAGGGACGTCCCTATCCAGGAAATCTGCAGGGCTGCTACCTGGAAGTCAGTACACACCTTCATTACCCACTACCACATCGACCTTGAGTCACACTGGGATGCTGGTTTTGGAGCCTCGGTTCTCCAGTCCTTATTTCCTAAGTAGGAGGTGTGTGCTTGCCTCCTCCTCCCGGAGAACTGCTAGGAGTCTGCCAGACAGTGTGGGTGAACAACATATCCATGTCCTAAATAGGTTACTCACCTGTAACAGGAGTTCTAGGAATGGTATATGTTGTTCATCCTACACTACCAACCTCCGGTTTGAATTTGGCCACCTGGCTTTCCAGCGGCTAGATCTGGCGTCATGGGGCGGGCCGAGAGTTTTACCACCTGGGTGGGTGGGAGGAGCCAGCTTGAAGACCTTCTGGCAAGATTTAAAGTGGCAAGGAACCTGCCAGACAGTGTGGATGAACAGCATATACCATTCCTTGAACTCCTGTTACAGGTGAGTAACCTGTATTTTCGAACTTCTGGCACAGAATAGTACGGTCGCTGTCGGAAATCAGTGTTCAGTACAGAGTAAGACAATCACAGTGACACTGTTCATGAGCAGAGGACCTCAAATGCCTATGTTGAAAATTTGGGGACAAAAGTCTATAAAATGGCAGTGCGTTGTGCAATTTCCATGCACACTCATAAGTTACGAATCTGTAATATTTTCACTCCAGATTTTCAACATTTACATTTTTCCACATCTCCTTATGAACAGTGCAGCTGTCATTTTTCACATCCTGACTGAAATGTGTTTTCACAGTTCCGGCATAGAATAGCGCAGTCACTGTGGCAAACCAGTGTTCGGTATAGAGTAAGAAAATTACAGTGACACTGTTCATGAGCAGAGGTCCTAAAATGCCTATGTTGAAAATTTGGGGACAAAAGTCCATAAAATGACTGTGTTATGAGCGTATGTTGCACGTTTCCATGCACCCTCGTAATCACGTGAATTTGTAATATTTTCACTCCAGATTTTCAGCATTGCCATCTTTTCATTCCTCCTTATGAACAGTACAGCTGTTATTTTTTACATCCTGCCTGAATTATGTGTTTGCACATCTGGCGCACAATAGCGCGGTCACTATGGGAAATCAATGTTCAGGACACATTAAGAAAATCATAGTGACAATGTTCATGAGCAGAGGTGCCAAAATGCATATGTTGAAACTTTGACGAACGAATTCCACTGAATGACTGTGTTATGAGTGTGTGTTGCGCAGTTTCCACACAGGCTCATAACCTTGAGGACGACCAGGGCATTAGGGTTCCTAAAACAGACACTTATGAAGTGTGAGGCTGAAATGTTAATCAGATGCAAGAGGAGTTGCAGGAAGTACTTTTTTGGGACATGGGTGCTGAAGGGACATGGATACAACATGGGGGGGGGGCTACATAAATGCCAAACACCACTGCAAATACCTGCAAGTGAACGTTCGGCATTGACAAATGCTTTTTAGTTTTAGTAAATCTGAACTTACATTTCTTCAGCACAAGTGCCATTTTTTGTTGTGCAGTTTATTTTGAAATCTAAGATACTGTGGATATAGTGTACCAGAGATTAAAGTACGAGTCTGCTGACCAATCAAGATAGGCAGTATAAATAGCCATGTTTATATTGAAGGATAATTGATGCTGAGAAGTGATTTATTTAAGAATATTCCCAAGTGGGGTGGGGTGAGAGGCTTGTAATTGTTATGCATCCCTCACAAGAAAAGATTAACAATGTACAGGCCGGGAAATAAACTAAGACTTACATAATGTGTCAATGTGCTATCATTATTCAGAATGAAAAATGGCAGAAAGCAGCACATAGTATCAATTTTGTTACATGAACAATAAAACCGAAACAAGTATTTGCAGGGCAGTAACCCCGGCAGGGAAGTATTGATGTCCCAGAGTGACACTGAGGGCCATTAACCCCAGACCGGATATCAGTGTCCTGCAAATGCTCAATTGTGAGGGTGTTACTGTGATTATAAATGTAATCTTGTGGTTTTCCTGGCCAAAGCGATTACATAAATAAAAAAGAGTTTCTTAACATGTCTATAATTGGTCAAGGGAATGAGATTGAATTAAAATAGTTGCATTTTCTTTGCAGCATATCTTTTTAATGGAACAAAGAGAATATCAACAGGAAGGACTGCCTTGGGAGACGATCACATTCAAAGATAACAAACCCATCTTGGTAAGAAAAAACTCAATTACAATGCATGGCTTACCATTCAGAAAGTATTATGAATTCTTTATTGTCGCCTTTTCTGTATGACTTTTATAAAATTCAGTATAATACAAGTTTTAGGAAAAAAGAAACATAGTCTGTTGGCAGAAAAGGACCACTTGGCCTATTCAGTCTGCCCAAGTGTTCCCTGCCTATTCTACCTCTGCAGACCTAATGCGGTCTCCAACGACCCTACCTCTTCCTTGCTGCTTTTCTAATATACCCATATGTTTATCACACACACATCCTTGAAGCCCTCTACCATTCTAGGCTCCACCACTTGAGCTGTCAGTCAGTTTTTTGCATCTACCACCCTTTCAATGAAGAAATATTTCCTCACATCCCTCCTGAACTCCCTACCCCCTGCTTCATCACATACCTCCTAGTCCTGGAGATTATCCTCATTTGAAAAAGTCTCCCCTCCAGCACCCTGTTCACCTCCACGAGGCACTTGTAGGTCTCAAACATGTCACTGCTCTCCTCTAGGGTGTACATGTTTAGATCCCTCAGTCTCTCCTCGTAGGGCTTCCCTTGCAAGCCTTGCAGCATTTCAGTTGCCCTTTTATGGACCACCTCTGCCCTTTGTCCTTACTGAGGTGCAGTCTCCAGAACTGGACACAGTATTCCAGGTGGGGTATATCAGTGAGCAATACAGTGGCTTCACGACCTCCCTTCTCCTGCTGGTGATGCCCCACCATGTGCACTCCAGCATCCCACTAGCCCTTGTGTAAATTGAGGTTTCATATGGGATTTGTCCCTTGTTTTTCTAAAGTGGGGTTCCCACGTCCACAGCATCATTTGCACTTTGCTGTTTTGACTTGCCACTGTTAGTTTGTGCTAGTCATGCAAGTATAAGTTGGTTATTTTTCCCCTATATAACCTAGAGATGTGCGAAGTTGGTGAAACTTCACTTCCAGAAATTATTTGCAAAGCTCCTTGACTGTGCAGAGTTGTACCTCACATATTTTTTTACAAAGCGAATTGTCTACTTTGCTCTGCGAAGACTACAGGTAGTGGCACTATGCCAGCAATGTTACTGGTGAAGTGCTACGTCATGTTGTTCTGGGGAGGAGGGAAAACTAAAGAAAAGTGCAGGGGTGATTTGTGAGGATGACAACACAGTGGATGGGGGGATTAAAAGTAGTCTGAAAATACATTTTCAACTAACAAAGAGGCACTTCAACGTAGTTCTCTTCAAGCAAAGAGCTACTTTAAATAGCCCATAAATATTCTGGATGATAAATAGTCTAAAAAGATTTTAAAATTTGGGTTAAAGTTTGGCGAGGTTGTTGCAGCCATTGGGAACTGTGCAAAGTTGTTGACTTTGCACCCACTTTGTTGCCATAGTAAAACTTTGATGCATCTCGAACCCCTTCCCCCAGGTCCCACTTGCAAACAAACTCCAGCTCTGTGCCTTTCATGAGCAAAATGTTAACTAAATCAGTCAACCTAACTCCCAGCACAGCAGAAACATAATCAATAGTACTGTACTAAGACTGAACGCTGTCATTGGGCTGTGTTGTGAGGTCTCCATACACAGTGTTCTGGTCCTGGACCACACAAGAAGGAAATCTTTCTTACTCTTGTCTCTCTTCACCAGATGATTTCCCAGTGCTGTTCCCTGCAGCTTTACCGTGCAGTTCAAAGTCTGATTGCTGGGGGTTCGTTCTGTTGTATTAGTGTAACCCCCCTGTTACCTGGGGTTACTAGAATCCCAGTAAGACCTAGTGGTAGGCAGGGAAGGCAGCTTGTGAAAGTCCAGTTAAATGGATTTCACATTGTCTCACTCTGTTCTCAGTCTCAGCTGAGACTGAGGGATGACATCATCATAGAACTGTCACAGCTGCATGAGCCACATTGGAATCTGCAGAAGAGAGTTAGATTAGAATGTTGGAAGTTTTGAACAGTCAGTGTGTGTAGTCTGCAGTTGGAGATTGTTGTGAGAGGAGCACAGCTGTTCTGTGCACAGGCTCTTGGAGCCTCAGCTCTGAAATAGAGCTACATTTAGGGAAAGGTGTGTATTTCTGCCTAAAGAGGGACACAGTAAGCTGTTCTTTAAAGTGGTGGAGACCGCTGATACGGGTCTCTGTGCCCCATCCCTCAGGTGATGGGGCAGGAAGGTTTGTCTGCTATTCCAGGGGCAACCCCCTGGCAACTGCTAGAGAAGAAGCTGCCTTATTTTTTCCCAAGTGTGAGGGGTACAAGAAGAATTCAAGATTCGCTTATGGGGCTCCTGCAACCAGAGGGTGAGTTCTGCTCTATCTAAAGGGCCCATGTTTCATTCTGAACTGTGTTAAAATGGGGATTGGACTGCTGAAGTAGTGGGAGGCCTGGAGTAATAGGCTTAGCCAAAAGTAAAAGTATGTTCAAGTCCAGCACAAAGGGGAAGTCAAGACATGTAGAGGAGATGTGATATACGTCTACCCTGTAATCTACATTGCCAATTCATGTTTATAAAAATCCCTTTTGGTTTTACGCACCAATTCAGAAACCCTGTTTCTGAGGCATCTTTACTTATTTAAAAGTAAGATTGAAGGGTTCTGCTTATGAAATTCCCATGCAGCATTGTGCTCCTTAATTAAGGCTTTAATAGCAGAAGTAAACCGGGGATTGGGGGTCCCTCTAAGCCTCACATAGTGCATATAGGAATAAGGCATTCTGAACTGGAAGAAGTTGGCTACAGAAAAAATCCACAGCATAATCAATGTCCAGAATGCTATCCAGATAAGACCAATCTGTTAGTGACAAGTTCTGATAAAGGTACCTAAATCTGCATTCCTGAAAGACTGGGCTTGTATCAATCGAGGGGGGATTTTTTTGCGTTCAAAACTCAAGGCTACAAAAATAGCCATATGGTCGCTCACTGCATCAGGTAAAACACCAGAGGCAGTAAAGCGACACATGGCATTTGTAATGACCCTGACCCTATCTAGAACAGTGTGATTTAGTGTATGAGAGTTAAGACAAGTAGGGTCAACAATAAGAAAAAACACATGTGCCTTTGTGCTACATAGAAATGAGTGGGTGCTTTACTGACATTAAACCAAAAACACAAAGAATAAGCACTCCTGACGAAGCACTGGGGTAGTGTGCTGCGGGTTTTCAATGCTCAAATGCTCTGAGATTCTGCGTGGTTATTTTTGGCAAAGTTGAGTACTTATTCTTTGTGTTTTTGGTTTAGGGTCAACAATACACTGAGAAAGATCATAAGCCATTAACAGAGATTCAAGTCCCAACTCAGTCCTTAAGGACCAATCCAAATTTACATCCCCTACCATTACAAATTCACACTGCTGAATAAAGGGGGCAGCAGTATCTAGATATTGCTTTAGTCCATCTGTACCACAACATGGAGGGTTATATAGACAGCTCACAATTGGGTGTTTTACATCTCCCAGCAGTACCCAAAGTAAGAGCCAATCAGAGGCCGAGGATCCATTGCTACTAGATTTCAAAGTAGCTATTTTAAGTGTACTTTTATAATAGACTGCCACCTTACCCCCCTTTCTTAATGCCCATCCTGTCCGCACAAAGAAAGTTATACCCAGAAATGGAACACAAACTATCTGGCACAACTGGCTTTAACCAGGTCTCAGATAAGAACATAAAATCAGGTTTATAATAATCCATTATGTGTTCAATTTCATCTACTTTAGGGACCAAGCTTCTTACATTTAGGTGTAAAATCTTAAACCCTTGAGTATCTAAACAAATGTCAGCCATACAGTCTGCTGGTCCACCTATTGTATTAAAACAATTTTGTGGCCCAGGATTACTTCCAAAATCACCAGCTTGTAACAACAGTAATGCCAGTTTTAATCCCAGTGCTACCTTCCGATAAAAGGCTTGAACATTGTGATGTAGGCCATAGTACCCCACAAAGCCACAACTTCTGAGTAGACATGCTGCTGTAATAGTTGCCCAGACAACACTTGAATCTTAGGACATATCAACATCCTAGACATCTCATAATGTTGGGCAACATAGCTGTTTGACGCTGTTTAGTGACACAAGCAAGTGCAATCCCGTCACGCACTAATAACCCACCCAACAAAATTACAACTCGCTCAATAGCAACATAAACTTTACCCATATCCATCCTTAACTATCCCTTCCCTAACCAACAGGGACCTACAGAGTATGGGATCACACTGCCACAGTCTCCCACTGACTCCCTTAGCAGTGCACTTGACCGTACTTCACCACCACGAGCTGCCGCTATAGATGCTGCTGCGTCTTAGCAGTGCTTAATTTTAAACTCCCGCCTCCAGCCAAACCAGGCTGCCACCACCAATTGGCAGGAGGGTGTGTGGCACAAACGGGAACAGCAAATTACAGGCAGGTGCTCCAGCCAGGCACAAAGGGGGCTAATGTACTCATTCCAGCAACAGGGTATAGAGGTAATTTTAGTGCAGTTAAATGGAGAAATATGTCAGTCACAAACACAGATGCAGGCAATTGTTTAAAAACATACAACTCCTTCATAATGGCAGTGTCTGCCCAAAGCCGACAGGTCAGTCTGCACAGCAGCCTCCCACACAATAAAATATTTGGCAGCGGTTTCCCCTTTAAAACGCCCAACAAGCACTTGGCATAAGCAGCAAAGTCAAAGACGACTTCTTGGGCATGAGCTTACAGTCCGAAAAGTCACTTTAAGCACAGCATGCAAGCATTAATACTCATCCAGGTTTAGTAGCAAAGCGTTCATATGATTCAAACAAACTCCTCAGCTGTGCCAGACTGCAGGGACCTTGATTACACGTTGGTCACAGTTCCACAGTGGTAACCTGCTGTACTCCACACTGTGTTGTATTTTTCATAGGACTAGGTGAAGTAAGGGATGTAAACAGGGATCAGTGGGGTCTACCACCCTTCCACAGACTCCCTTAGCGGTGCACTTCACCGCACTTCACTGCGACAAGCCACCGCTTTAGACGCCGCTGAGTCTTAGCAGTGTTTGATCATAAATTCCCGCCTCCAGCCATATATAGCAATCAACTTCTCTTGGTCTGGTTATCTAAGAGATTTTCTGACGTTTTACAGACATCGCATTTAATAAGGATCGCCTGAGTCATAGTAATTATGTGTTTTGGGTTTTTTTTGGGGGGGGTGGGGTGACAAAATTATGACAGTTGCACTCTTTAGAATCTGAGCGGGAGTGGAATTTGAATGCAGTGTACTGTTTTTTGTTTTTTTTTAATACTGTGGTGTTGGGAGTCTGTACCGTATTGTAGTGTATTCATGTTATAGGGCTTTTTAAAAGAAACTGTTGCTTGGGAAAACAGGCAAAATTGCTCATCAGCTAACAAACATAAAAAACAGAAGTGAAATGAAGATGTCACTGACAAAACCATACAAATGCAAACTGTGAGGCTGGTCCTAATTATAACTGTGTGTGCTAAATGATTTTTTTTTTTACTTATAATCTATTACAGTGCAGTAAACTGCATTGGACTGATTCTGTTGACTTCCAGGCTGACATTTTCTATAACTACAAATCTCAGACTCCCTTGTAGCTGGCATCAGAGCCAGGGCTGCAGCAGTGGGAGATTCATTAGCCTGCAGTGCATGTTAGGCTTTTATAAGCTCTAGTTTGATGTTTGCCAGTCCCACTAATCGCCGGGGCTAAGTGCAGTCCTCTGTGACTGTACTTAGCCCAGTGAAGACAGTAGGATGAACAAACCAAAGATCTGAGCCAGAGGTACCATTTCAGATTTCAGTGGGGTGACAACAACCAGTAGGGGCCTGTGGCCAGGTGCAGTTAGGCTTCTAGATTCCTGATTCGTTTAGCTGTAGTACAGAGCTGACCTGCTGCCCCCTTCAAACTATAGGCTTCATAACCACAGTAAACCACCAACTCTTTTGAGTCTCGCTGCTACCCTCTGTCAGTCTCATCACTCAGATTTATCATTTTTATCATCCTCTTTCTCATGCATGGAGCAAGTTAGCAGTGCATCAGATTTGGGGTTTTGTTTGTATACAGTATAATAAACCCACCCAGTAACTTTTTTTTTTTTTCTTCTGAATCTGAACCCAGAGCCTCTCTCATTTCTCTCTTTCCATTCCAATAAGTTAGGTCATAAAGGCGCAGAAAAGCAGTGTAACTAAAGCCCCATGAAATTCTTTTTATTTTTTTTATAATTTTTCTTTTCATTTTTCTGGAATTTCTTGTTATTGCCTTTAAGTCATTGAAAATGTAGTTTTATTTCTTGTCACATTTACATTCATAAAATACCTCAAAAATGACCTTATACACACTAGAAATCACATTCCTGGTATACTACATTGTATTTAGCAGCATTGTGATATGGTTTTGAAAGGTTTTGTGAATGAGACAATTCCACTGCCGCTCCCTTTCGGGGAATGTCTCTGTGGTAACGGAGCCTAAACAACTGCTGCAAGCATTTATTTCATTTTTGCAAAAAAAAACAAGCAATTTTTTACTTTTTACATGTGTTGTTTTCCATTTTATTTCATGTTATACCTTGAATTTCTTATTTCTTATTAAGAAAAACATGTGTCTCTTAGTATAACCCACCCAGTTACTACCATTTATTTTAAACTGTTTTTCTGAATCTGAACCCAAAGCCCCCGATCTCTCTCTCTCTCTCTCCATTCCTTTCTGGTAGTAAAGGTGCAGAAACAGCTTTTCTGAAAAGCAGTAGCACATCTCTAAATACATATTCATCTCTTTCCCCTATAAAATAATTTACTTTACTGTTTACTTACCTGGCTTTCTGTCCGGAATCTGTGGCCTGGTCTTCCTGCAAGTGAGCCACCTGCCCAGGGGTCAACCTTAACTTTTTTTTGCACTAGCCAGCCGGACAAGTTGATTAAAAATTGCACTAGGCCGCAGATGGTTGCACTAGCCCACAATAATAATGGTCAATTTTGATCTGTTATATAGCAAAAATGCAAGCCAAGAAATACTCTGATTATTGCATATTTATCCTGCTCCCACATTGCTTCCTGCCACAGCAAAAAAAAAAAAAAAAAGACTGCAGTCCAATCACATGCAGTGTGTACCCCCATTGTTTTTTCACCATGTGCCCCTTGCTTCCTCTTTCTTCACCCCCTTCCTGCCCAACCAGAGAATACCATAATAGCAAATGTTCAGTCAGGCAGTTCTAGCTCTGCACACACAATAGCAAACATCATCATGCACGTCACCACAGTCCCAACCTGACCTGCAGGGCAATGTACAGAATCAGGCAGAGAAAGGCACTCTCATCCCCCACCCTGTGATTAACCAGACCTGCACTTCTGGAAGCTTTCTTACACTGCGAAGTGAGTCAGGGAAAGTTCTAGAATTTTTTTGGAGAGAGTTAAACAAACACAGGGGGCTTGGGATGTAAGAAACTTTGACATATAGGTTTATATATACCAGGCACAAAAATATTGATTTAACATGCTCTGCCCTAACAAAAACAGATTTTTCATAACAGTGTCCTTTCATCAGTCAAAGGGGAGCAGTATACAGGCATGATACTGTACTACCTCTCTTTCTATACTGGATGATCTGTGCACACCAGGAATACCTATTTTAACCTTTCAAATTATATATTTTACTAAGGTTTTGCTTTGTATCATACATGCTCCTAAGCATTGTTTTTAGGATGAAATGACATGCTGGGTGGTACTGCATTGATGGCATTGACTGGTGTGATCCATTAAGAGGAGCTGTGAACCCCTACACCAGTCAGTAATGGCAGCTATGGGTCTGTGGATGGCCACTTCAGAGCCTAGTCTGCAGTGGTGTCCAGAGAAAGTATGGAGTGGACAGACCACCTGACTGGGCAGACAGTGTATACATGATAGCATTCTGTCACTGCATTGTTGGATATAGGCACTCAAAAGGTTGGGAAATGAGGCACGCTGGTCTTAATATTGTGGGACAAATCAAAGACAAGTTCAGCAAACTGGAAGCTAGTGACTTAATCATTCTACCCTTGATCACAGCAGTCACACTAATTGACTGTCCTAACAACTGAGTGATAAAAACTCACATTGAGTCTTTTGTTGGATCCCCCTCTTGAACTGCCAGATAATTGCAGTTCTTAATGAGCTGCTAATCACACCAGGCCACCTGGAACACTGAGGGAGATTAGCAAAAGGACTACAGCCTGCTAAAGTATGGACTTTTTCAACTTCATTAACAGCCATGAAAAATCTACACTAGTCAAGACGGTCAAGTAGAGGGTTAGCTGCACTAGCCCTGGCCAATTTGCACTAGCTTCAGGGATAGTAAAACAATGTTAAGGTCGAACCCTGCACCAACCCATCCCAGTACTTTTCAAGCCCTCTTCATTCTGCCAGTAGCTACCTCCTGAGCCATCCATCCCGGACCCCCGACTGTGACCACTGACTCGAGTCACCTCACCAGACCCTGCTGCTTGCTTGGCTGCCCCTGGTCCTCTGGCTGCTGCCATGCTGTGCTCCTTCTTCAGGGCCTGTCTGTGAAGGCTACATCGCTGTCGCTTTGTAAAATTGTATTGCCCTTTTAGTACACCAAGGGAGTAATAGTAGCAAGTCCCGACCGAAAAAACAATATGCCTCCAGGCGTGTTGCTGCGTGCGAGAGCTCACTCAGGCCACTGACTGCTCCAAGCTGTAATGTGGCGGGAAAGACAGTGTTGCATGACTCAAGCGCTGTTGCTCCTCCAGGTCACGTGACGGCACTTGCCACCACTAATAGGTGGAAAGAGTGGACAACAAGCTACTTAGGCGTGCACCCACAGCCTGAGTGCACACAGGCCACTTATTCTGCAAAATGATTTGAAATTAATGCCATTAATAATAATACCACACCATAACAACAAAGAAGGCACAAATGCAGGGGCAACTGCCCTCCTCTGCTCTCATTAATGGCAACCCTGATCAGAGCTTCTAAAAACAATAACTTGCACTGCAGACTATTGAATCTCCAACAGCCACAGCCCTCATCTGATATCAGCTGCAGGGGATTCTGGGATTTGTAGTTACAGAAAATGTAAGGTTGCAAGTCAGCAAAATTAGTCTGTTACTGTTTACTGCAGTATAGTAGATTGTAAGTAAAAAAAATGTTTTTGCACACAAAGGGCAGATTGGAACCAGCGCAACACTTGAGTTTGGGGCTGTTAGTGTTGACTGTTCCCCTCTTTAAGCTTCTGAGAAAATAGCTGTGAAACAAACAAAGGCTGGGCAGGTGCTGAAAACTCAGCGCTTGGCACTAGACCAGCATACCGGCACTTAGTTTAATTACATACCGGTGCCAGAAATGGCTTCAGCTTGTATTGAAATCTCTTCTCCCACCTTAAAGAAAATCACAGCAGACTGGTTACGAGCAGACTAATTTCTTTTTTACTGCTGTGTGCATATGACTGTAGCCTACAGCACACTACAACACTAGCAGAGCCTGACTGATAAATTACTCCTACGCACCTCCTTACCTAAATACCCACAGCATGTGACCGCTGCCACTCATCATGATGAGTTCAGCATTTCAGAATAATAGTGACCAGCAATCACTGTTTCTCCACAACTCACACATAGCATCATTCTGACGTCTGTGAGTCGGGTGTCAGTCTGAGACCAACCCTAACTTACTGGATAAAAAAGCCGAACTTGATCTTCAACCACCATGCACCTCAATTGCAGGCAGAAGAAGAAGGTACTCATCAGTGTTTTCTTACCAGCACCAGAACTAATCTTTCTTCTTTGATTGACTACTCTTGTCTGTCTTTCCTGTGTAACCTGACTCGTGTCACTGGGGGAGCCTTCAGTCATGACAAGCCTATGGAGAGTATCATACCTCTCAACTGTCCCTGCTTTTCAGGAATGTCTGTGATTTTGCCTCAAATGTTTACTCTGTCCCTCCTAAAAAATTGTGTTTCTGTGACCAAACAGTGAGAGTTTTAAGCACAAAATAATGTCAAACATTAAAGTTACAGACTTGTTCTTCCTTAGAAAATGCATTTTACACTAAGCCAATTATTTTACCAGCTTCCTGAGTGGATATCATCAATTCTGAAGACGAGTCCCTGATTTTGATCCTTTGTCCCTGATTTTGTTTAAGCCTTGTCCCTGATTTATGAGGCAGGAGGTTGAGAGGTATGGAGAGTATATTGGGTGCTTTTTTCACTCCCAGCACTGTGGTAAACCACCAGACACGGTCATCACAGTATATGTATACTTCACAGTATACCTGCTTTCCATTCACATGTATGCTAATGATAACACTTTTGTATGCATCTGGCTCCTGCCCCACCGAGGTTGCATCCAACTTGCAGCACGACTTCGGCACAGTTCAGCGTTGGTTTGCAAACCACCGACTACCTCTCAACACCAAAAAAAACAGTCTCCATGACTTTCTGCACCAGGCAGAGACTTACCAGGTTTCCCTCTCTACCCTCCTTCCACACCCTTGATGGGACTTTACTCGAGGACACATCCTTCTTTGGGTATTTAGGTGTCTGGCTGGACCAACACCTGAACTTCTCTGGTCATATCATCGCCATTCAGAAAAAAATGCGTCCCAAGCTCGATACCTTATTCAGGAACCGTGCCCGCATCCCACCTATGGCTAGGCATGAGGTTGTCCAGAAGATGATCCTGACTATCTTCGACTACTGCAGCGTAGTCTACGGTGCTGCCCCTAAGTCCTCCCTGGCCAGACTAGATACCCTCTTCAACTTCTTTTGCCGTTTTGCCCTTAATGCCCCCCTCCACACTCACCATTGTGATCTCTACCATGCCCTGTCCTTCCCTTCCCTGCCAAATTGACATCTCTCTCACTGTGCAAAATTCACCTCCAAGCACTGGCTGGGTGAACTTACCTCCTCTCTCTCCTCTGCCTTTACAACCACCTCCTCTCCTTCCCACTCCCTAAGATCTACTGACTAATGAACCCTGGTGGTCCCATGCTGCTCCACCCTTATTGGCCAGTCAGGTTATTCTTATCGCTCCCAAAAATCCGGAATTCACTTCCCCCTCAAATTCACCACTCATCCTCTTGCTACTTCATTAACTCTGCCCTCAAGAACTGCCATGACCCTCCCTAATCCCCCCACCATCTCCCCTAAGACCATATTACTATATGCCTACTTCCCACCACTCCTATTTCCCTCTGATCATGCTCCTCCTTGTCCCCTACTCTCCCTCCTCCTAAAGTGTTCTTCCTCCTTCTTTCTCTTCCCTTAATCTGTCTCCCTCCTGTGTGCTCGATCACTGCCTTGCACAAACAGGATGCATAGCACACTTATCCGCTTTCTCCTATTTCTCCTTTTTCTCACCCCTTAGTCACTGCTAGATCACTGCCTTCTGCAGGCAGGGTCACCCAGCACACTGGTGGGGTGCTACCCCCCTCCACAATAACTGACCTCTGCTCAGACTCATATGCCTACTCCCCACCACTCCTATTTCCCTCTGATTGTGCTCCTCCTTGTCCCCTACTCTTCCTCCTCCTAAAGTCTTCCTTCCCCTTCGTTCTCTACCCTAAATATATCTCTTTCCTGTGAGCTCGATCACTGCCTTGTGCAGGCAGGCTCCATAGCGCGTGGTGGGCAACAACCTTACTTCCTTTCCCATGTTTCTCCTATTACTGCACCCCCTCAGTCACTGCTAGATCACTGCCTTCTGCAGGCAGGGTCACCCAGCACACTGGTGTGGTACTGCCCCCCTCTGTAGTTAACCTCTGCTACCACCTCCTACAACATCCCTCCCCCAACACCCCCCTCTCTAGCATCACTATATATAAAAAACTCTCATCGCCTATAACCGGTTTCCTACCAGTAGGGCTGTCCACCGCTTTGCCCAGATAGGGATAACAGGACACTGTTGAATTTCAACTCCTCCCCGGTACTCCCCACTTACAATACCTCTCTCTCATTCACCCTACCACACTCTACCTCTTCTCTCCTCCTACCCCTTCCAGTTAACGTAGCCTAACACTGGCCTACCCCTGCAGTCAATTAAGCACTTATAACCTACCACTATACCCCTCTTACATGCACTTTAGTCCACCCTGTCATCTCTGTTTGCCTCGATAATCATGTTCTGTCTGCGTGTCTCCATAAATTTCCTTTCCTTCTTCCATTCTACCCTCTGCAATTTTACGTTCCCTCCTTCCATTCTCCCTCTCTTTACTCCAATCACTGTAAATCTTGAATATCTATGTTACACTAATGGCTACCAATTACTATTGGGTCACCTTACCATCTAGTGCTACATACTGTTGCCAAGTTATTATATGTGTTACCAACTGTTGCCAATTTGCTATATGCATCGTCATATCTACTATACTTAACTGTTGTATTGTTAGCCTATGTTATCCACCTGTAATCCCTCCTGCTCTCATTGCATGCAAGTAAGCAAACTGTATTCCAACATTGTAACATTTCTCTGTATTGTGTCCCATTGTTCCCTACCCCCCAGGATGCACCGGGAGACTAGCAACTTGTTGCTCAGAGTGCCTTCCTGGTGAAACATTTCAATAAATAAAATACATTGTTGGCTACGGTATTAAAACTGTGTGGCTTCATATCATGGCATACCATCAGACTGGTACGTGTCACTAAGAGTTTTGATAGTAGAAAATGTGGAGAATGGAAATATTTTTTATTTTACAATTGTTGGCCAGGAAAGAGACACTAAGCTGAGGCTTGTTTCCAGGGGTGTCCTGGGAGCAAAGGGAAGTTAAGTGACTTACTTATGCTTACACAGTACACAGATGGTACCTGTGAGAGTCAAACACAGTTCCCCAGGTTTGTTGATCTGTGCTCTTAACCAGTACTCTATACTGCCTCCACAATATATCCCTACAGCAGCTGGGGGTGCTCTCCCCATGCTGAGGATGTGACACATTGATAGTACATTTTATTTCTTATTTATTTATTTAGTTTTTGTTGACCGGGTAAGTGCACTAGACAAATCCTGCCTATTTTTAGGCATGACCCGGGGGAAGGGGGATACAGATGAATGCCAACTGACCTTGAACCAGATTAAGCTATTTGTGGTATGTTTAGTGAATGGGGGAAAATTTGGCCAGGACATTGGGGAAATTAAATAGTTTGCCTGCACCAGGTAAAAGTGACAGAGTGCTGTCCAAGCTTGCAGAGTTAAGTCATGTGCTAAGTATGCACCCCGGCGCTTAATCAAAGGAAAGCCACAGACCGCCAAGTGTGCTTTTAATCCAGCGTTTTTATTGCACACAACATATAAAGTACAAGAGCTCCCACTCCTTACAAGCTGCCAACCTCCTCCATTACAACACACAAAATGTCCTAACGCGTTTCACACCACCTGGCGCTTAATCATAGGAATCCCTTTGGTGCATACTTAGCACATGACTTAACTCTGCAAGCTTGGACAGCACTCTATCACTTTTACCTGGTGCTGGCAAACTATTTTCTTTATTGACATTTGTTTGATGCTGAGCACTGGACCCTGGTGCAGACCTTAATCTCTGCTTCTACAATTGGGGAAATTACCCTACTCTTGTAATCTCTGTGCACAAGAAGGGCTGCGAGTGGGCGACCCACAATAGGACAGACCGTCCTGACCAAGAAACAGTGGTAGAATTGGCACAGAAGAAAAGTACTGAAATACAAAAGAGAGTTAGGTACAGTAACAGATGGACCAAATACAACGGGAGAACCAGATTCAGAACCCTCCCCCCACAGTCCTAGAGGAGACTGTGATACAGGACCCCAAATAATCACTAATGTGGAAAAGTGAGATGAGGCACAGAATGGTGAACAGGAGGTCTCCATGGATGTGACAGAGATTGTTCAGGATGAGATGCAGTAAAGTACAGCAGGAGGGGCAGAGCAACCAGGTTATACCTGCTGGCCACTAGAGGGACCTATGCTCCCTCACTACTTCCTACTCCTACCTGTACAGCACTACTTCCCTGGGATCTTGCTCACCACAGTGTATTGGCCCTGCCTCACGCTCTACCTGTGCCTATCCCCACTAGCAGTGCACTTACCCATCTGCTAGTCCACACTGTGCCCTGGCACCCCTCCCTCCCCTTGCTCCTGAACCTCCTCTCCTGCCCCTTGGGACCTCTGTGTGTCCCCGTCCCCCCTGCCCTCCCTCTAGCTTTCTCTTTACCTCAGGCACATCTGGGTGTCTTCTTATTCTTGCTTTCCCCTCCTGTACCTCCCTGTCCACCCCCTGCTCCCTTAGCCTCCCTTCCCCTTCCTCTCATGTCAATCGTAGGAAAACCTCTCACCATCTCCCAGCCAGGGTGTTAGTCATGCTACTACTCCTGTCGGGGAACATTCATCTAAACCCTGGCCCGGTTCCCAGGAGCTCCCCAACTCGCACCACAGGCCTATGCACTGTCTCCATGAATATCTGTAGCCTCCTAAAAAAGTTTGACTCACTACAATGCCTGGTCACATCAATTAACCCTGATGTCATCACCCTGGTTGAGACTTGGCTGTCAAAATCCTCCCCTGACTCCCTAGTCTCCCTTCCTGGTTTCACCCTTTTCCGGTCCGACTGTGTTGGGAGACGGGGCAGCGGCTGCGCTATTTATGTCAAGGAATCTCTCCCGTCACTAGCCCTGCCCACTCCATCCTTGACTCAGGGCCCAGGCGCTACGCTGAAACTAACCCCTGACCCTTTAAAGGGACCCCTTTATCTGACTACTGCATACATGCCCCAGGGACCAAACGCAGGCCATTGCCTCTCTTACAGAATACCTTACCTCTCTACCTCCTTCCGCTGATCAAATTCTGGTGGGTGACTTAAATGTCAACTGGCCCAGCCCCTCCTCCTCCTCCACCCGAGACTCCTTTTCTGCAATAGACCTAACGCAACTAGTTACCCACCCTACCAGGACTAACCCCAAGAGAGGCTCCAGTACCCTGCTTGATGTGGTACTCACCAACCGCCCTAATCGGATCCCCAATGTACAAGTCCTCCCAGACTCTCTCAGCGATCACTCCCCCATTCTATTCCACTGGTCAACCTCAGTCCCCAAACCCATAGCACAGTCCACATGCCGGCGGCGTCTAATACCTGGTGGACTGATAAAACTTAAGGAACTTCTGTCTCAAATTGACTGGTCTCCTATACAGGCAACTCCTGACATCGACACAGCTCTCTCCTTCTTTACCCAAACTTTTAATAATGCCTGTGATATCTTTGCCCCAGTGTTGACCTGCCGTTCTAAAAGGAAGAATGCCCCTTGGGTTACCCCACGTTTGATCCACCAGCTCAAACATAGGGACAACCTATGGCACCGTGCCATTGAGACTGGCCGGCCCAATGACAGGTGGTTATATGCTGCCGCCCGAAACAAGTGCACTTGGGCCATCAGAAAGGCCAAGTCTGAGCACTATCGGTTCTCACTCACTGCCTCATGGGGAATCCCAGAACCTTCTGGGATAACATTAAACAGTTAAATGGAGTGCACACCCCCCACCCACCAGATCAACATTAATGGTGTGATCTCCTCAGACCCAGCCCTCATAGCCAACCACCTCAACACCTCATTCACTGACCTTAGCCCTATCCTCCCTACAAATTTTTTGACCCTCCTCCCCAGCACCTGCCATAAATCTTTCTCGCCTTATTTTCTCCTCCGCGTGTTTCTGCCCAGAACTTAGGCCGCACCTTTCACTGCCCTCAAGAGTAATAGTACAGGCAGTGACACCCTGGATCCGTGTATCCTATGGCTGGTCTTAGACACAGTCCTTACCCCGATCACATGCCTCATCAACCACTCTCTTTGCCTGGGGAAGGTTCCAACTGCCTGGAAAGTCGCCACTGTCACCCCTATCTTTAAAGGTGGTGATAGGACTGTGGCTGGAAACTATCGACCAATCTCCATTCTCTCTCCTCTCTCCAAGGCCTTGGAAAAAGTGGTGGCCTCTCAAATCTCTGACTACCTCTCCACCTACAGTGTCCTTTGTCCTGAGCAACATGGCTTCCGAGCGGGCCACAGTACCAACACAGCCCTCCTAGAGTTCTCCAACTTTCTCCACTCCTCCTTAGACACTGGTTCTCTGGCTGGTGCTGTCTTCATTGACCTCTCGAAAGCTTTCGACACTGTCTCTCACCCCCTCCTTCTTGATGCCCTTAGTCTCTCTGGTTTTGCTGCTGGGCCTATCTCCTGGTGCACCAGTTATCTGTCTGACCGCTCCACAGCGTAAAAATTAATGGGACCTACTCAGACATCTGTCCCATATTTCTGGGTTCCCAGGGCTCCATTCTGGGCCCTACTATTCTCCCTTTACCTTAAACCCTTCCACGCCTTGCTCGGGAACATTCTATTGTATGCTGATGATGCAGTCATCTTTGCCTCAAGTCGTAACCCTACTGCCCTCCAGGACTCGCTGCAGAAGTCCTTCACTGAAGCCGAGGGCTGGTTCAAGGAACATAGATTGGTGATAAATCTTAAAAACAAAACCATGTTCTTCACTCATCCCCAAACAAGTCCTGCAACTTCAAACTCCTCATTTACTCTGGGTCCTCATTCCCACTCGAACAAGTTTGCTCCTATAAATACCTAGGGATCCATTTCACCCTCCCTCTCCTTCCATGGACACATCGCTGCCCTAGCCACTGCCACTAATATCCGATTGGGCATCTTACATCGGTATAAACACTGCCTCCCCCCGGAGGCTCTTCAACTCGCAGTCACCTCCTCTATCCTGTCCCTAGTGGACTATGGACTGCCGGTGTATGGTGCTGCTGATCAGACCGCACTCCATAAAATTCGCACTACTCTGAATAAGGCCTGCAGGTTAATTACTGGAGCACCTAGGATGACACACACCTGTCTACTGTATGCTAAAGCGCTGGTGCTTGATCTTGACGAGCACCTCAAATATCTTACCTGTACCCTTACAAAAAAGACCCTCCTTGGGCTTTCCCCACCAGGATTGACCACCACCATACACCGCTCTGTCCCACTAGTTCATACTCGGACCTCTGGGAAAACCTCTCTTGTTATCCCTAGAGCTAGGACCTCTCACGGCCAAGAGCCTTCAGCTTTAGGGCCCCCTCCTGGTTCAACACACTGCCCCTCCATCTCGACTCCAACTATATGGTGGCTTCAAAACTTCCATACGTACTACCTTATTAACACCCGATGCTGTAACTGCCACTAGTCAAAGCCCGTACTAATACTTATGACAAAGCTTATTACTAAGCTGCTAAGGACTACATAACTCTGGTATTGTTTGCATCCATCCTACCTGTACCAGCTTGTTTGTATCTATGTCTTAATTTTACTGTTATACTTATGTGTTGTACTGCTATACTGTGTATTTTGGTTTGTCTTACTGTGACAAGGTACCTTTGTAAATGAGCCTATGGCTCAAAGGTTTTCCAAACTGCTGTTTAAATAAAAAATAAATAAATAAAACCAGACCTGATTAAGGAAATACAGGAGATACCCCCACCCGATGTGACGGTAATAACCTCCAAAATGAGACCTTTGAAGAAAGTCAACCCAAAGGTAAAAGTGCGAAAAAATGGGAAGCGTATTAGATCCAATACCCCTTTCAGACTCTTATGAGGCTTTTCTCCTACAAGGCTCTGAACAGGAAGACGATTTAGAAACATTCTTCACCTTCTCCTCCCAAAGGGATATCTCATCAGACTCTGATGAGGAGCACTTGGTGGAAAAGGTGAAAAAAGCACGGGACAAACATAAACATTTGGGTCCTGCAACCAGGAGAGGCAGCAGGCTTGGTAAACAGGCTGGCACCTGAGACATATGGCCCTAGGCAGACATGGATTTGCCCGCAGTAACTCTCAATCATGAATGCAATGCATGCTTTTACAATAGCATCTTTAAATGTTAATAGCATCAAGAATTGCAGGAGATGCCTAGTAACTTACTCCATTTTAAAAATTAAAAAAATTGATATAGTGTGTATACAAGATCTTAGATTGCATACTATTAATGACATGGAGAATGCTAGGAAATTGTGGTGTTGGGGTCCATCCTTGTACTCCTTGACGCTGGAGCAATGCGGGTGATTACTTGATTACGAAGGTTTTGGATTTATGTCCAGGGCGGGTAATGTTGATTGATTTTAATTATAAGGATTCATTTTGGAGAGTTCTAAATTTATATGCGCTCCAAACTAAAAACAAAAGAGTCGATCTCTTCAAACTGGTTAAACCCTACCTATTTACAACACAGCAGGTGATCTGGGTGGGGGATTTTAATTGTGTTAGGATGAGAGAGGATAGGGGAGCAAAAACAAATAAACAATTCTGTGATTCCAGTGCCTTAAAGGGACACTGTCAACCCCCTTAGGTCTCAAAGTGTCCCTGGTTTAAAAAACACACTTTCTGATTGCCAACATTCTGTAAAGATTGTTGATGCAGCTGGTAGTTTGATTCTGACTCTTACGTTCTGTAAAAATGTAAAAACAGACTGCCCAACATACTGGTGTTATCACACCAAAACAAGTTTGTTTACATTCCTTGATCAATGTCCAAATGCATCTGTCTTGGACCTGGGAACACCCACAAAACAGTCTAGCCCCTCATGATGCAGTGGGAGTTTAGGGGGCTCCTTTCTCATGAGTGACTGCACTGTTTGGGTGTGTTTCTAATGCTCAGGAAGTATGCAGTAAGAACAGAACCAGGACAGTAAACAAAACAAGGTTGTTTACAAATATACATTGCCATGCATTTCAGTTCTACTAAACAAGGAGACAGCCACAACAAACAGCAGCATCAGTGAATTTTAGAGAGGATAAGCAATCATAAAATGTGGGGTTTTAACTAAAAATAATGTGATGAAAAACAGGTTGACAGTGTCCTTTCAAATGGGATAGTGGACCAACTGGTTTTGGTAGATACGTGTAGGGCTAAACATCAGACTGGTGGATACACATTTTATAAAGCTGCGCTTGCCACACATATAGACTTTGTTTTTACTTCCCCTTTGCTGAACTGTATTCAAGCTTTCACCATCCCGGTAGCAAACACGGACCATTTAATGGTCAAGGTGTGTGTGACTGGGGGCCGAGGTATTACGAGAGGGAGAGGCTCATGGAAACTGAATAATAATATCTTACGTACCCAGGAGGGTCTGGAGAGAATAAGAGACATCCTGAATGCCAGAAAATTGGTTGCCTGCTTGGAAGATTTTTTTTTTTTTTTTATGTTAGTCTTTGGTAACTGGGTAAGGCCCACTAGGCACAAGTGCCTGTTTACAGGGGTGACCTGGGAGCACTGGTCGGTTAAGTGACTTGCTCGGAGTCACACAGTATGCAAGTGGAGGTTGTGAGAATCAAACTCTGGTGTGGTCTGCTGGATGTACCAAGCTTATTCACACCTTATTCCTCTAACCTCTAGGCTATACTGCCAAATAACCTTAGTAGGTAGTGGGTCCAGACAAAGGGGGATATCCAGCAAGCAGTGCAGACACATTCCTACAGATCACACACTGATCAATACTTTAAATATTTAACATTGAGGGCCCAGTATACAAAACTGATTTCATTCATTAATGAAGGGTATGGGGAATATATCAAGCAACTGAAACACATTAGACAGCAAATGGAGGGATATCAATATGAAAGGGCGGCTTCCCTTCTGTACGAGCATAGGGATAGGTACCCATGGGAAGACTGCAATGGGAGATATCTTTGAAAGTTGTAAAACGTCCAGTAACGTACAATGGAAGCATTACGAACACAAGAAGGGACAGTAGTCACTTCTACACAGGATGTAATGCATGTGGTTCACCGATACATGACGGACCTGTTCACTGACCCAGACATAACGACAGTTGCAATATTAGAATTGTTACAGCATTGTAATGTGCCTAATATTCTACAGGCTCTGACAGATATAATGGTTGTACCAATGACAGATGTTGAAATTAGAGCGGCCATCTGGTCCTTGAATAATGATACTGCTCCAGGACCGGATGGATTAACCATGGAATTTTATAAAACTTTGGAACTGGAAATGGTGGATATAGTATGTTCCATGTTCAGTGCTTTCTTGCTCCTAGATGACATGGCTCCACAATTAGGCCAGGCGGTACAACTCTTTATTTATAAGACAGGAGATAGGCAGGACATTAAGAATTGGAGACCTTTGAGCTTAATGTACACAGACTTAAAAATACTTTTGAAAATTATGGCAACACGTTTGGGACAGGTAGCCCCATATGTAATTGATCCCAGTCAGACATGATCAGTTAAGGGGAGAACCATTCAGGAAAACTTGCTCTTGTTGAGAGAGGTGGTAGAACAGGGAAAATGGAACAATGTACATGGATATGTTCTTAGCCTTGACCGGAAGCAGGCTTTTGATAAGGTATCCCATGTATACCTAAGAGAGATCTTGATTAAATATGGAATTCCAGAGATGTTTATCACGTGGCTCATGAAACCGTATCGAATAGCAGCGTCCAGACCATTAATAAACAGACACCTTGGCAAAGAAATCCATATTTCAAGAGGGTTAAAACAGGGGTGCCTGATGAGCCCTATACTGCATGTATTTTGTCTGGACCCCCTTTTGAAACTGTTGCAACAGGATGCCTTGATTAAGGGACTTAGAACTCAGACTGGGGTAAGTATACCGAAAACGGTTCTTATGCGGATGATTTGTGTCCGCTAATTGTGGATAAAGAATCATCACAAACAGTATTAGAAGTGATCCACCACTATTCCAAAATAACAGGATCTGCTTTTAACATTAAAAAATGTGGTGGCTATATCCTTAGTGCACACACCGAACAGGTAACGGATATACAAGGCGTTCAAATGTTGGATTCCTCCATAAAGGTGTTGGGGTGGTCTTTGGTAATATTGACATGGCCATGGTGAATTGGCAGGCCAAATTGGAACATAGCAATACATAGGTTCAGCGGTGGAAACAGTGGCAAAAAATGAAAAAGAAACGAGTGGCAGTGATTAAAAGTTTTTTTTTTTTGCCAATGTTTACATACCTGAGTACTGTTTTTCCCCTCCTTGTTCTTTAGATGTGTCCCTTTTGAGTCAGACATTTCAGTTAGTGTGGGGGAGCAGGCTCAACCCCATCAAAAGGGAAGTACTGTATAGAGCATATAAATTTGGCAGGTTAAATGGAATAAACCCAATAAGTTATTTTCATAGTATTTTTTTATTTAACACTATTTCGACATTCTTGAAGCCTGGACAGGCTGCATGGAAGCTGGTTGCCAGCAGTTGGATTACACCACTGTTGCAGAAATGAAGGCAAAGGCCACAGCAGGTGCGAATGCAGGAGGCATGACCTGCATACCTGCGCCCAACACTTGATAAAATCAGGAAATGGAAGCTTCCTATGGCTAATGTATCAGTGATGCATAGGAAAGCATTGTATGGATCCATACAGGACTTGCATTTACGGTTCCTATTGAATATAAAGATATAGACCCAGGGGCACATAGGAACCTGGAAGGATACTTTCTAGGAACATGGATATGTTGTTCATCCACACTTATTGGCAGGTATCCTTGCCGCTTTAAATCTTGCCGGAAGGTCTTCAAGCTGGCTCCTCCCACCCACCCGGGTGGTATAACTCTCGGCTCCGCCCCATGACGCCAGATCTTCCTTACCGCTTGGAAGCTCAGGTTCCCTCCTTAACGCTTTGCGTTTGCGACTGGTTCCTATTTCTTCCGTTTTGCGAATTTGAAAGTTTTGCTAAAAGACTTCGGTCTTCGATCCCTCGCGGCTGCGATGGACAAATCGACTCCCGGTTTTCGGAGATGCCCCTGCGAGCAGAAGATGTCTCGGACGGATCCACACTCCATGTGTGCCTACTGTTTAGGCCTTGAGCACGACCCGCAGGACTGCGACCTGTGCTCTTCCTTCTCGGCCTACGTCCTCGAAGACCGTGCTGCCCGATTGCAACTGGGCTGTCGAGAAGTGTTTCCTCCGTGAAGTCTAAGGAGGCCCGGTCGGCGAACATCCTTCGGCCGGCGGGCTCAGCGGATCAGCTCGAGCAGATGATCGCCCTCGAAGAGGGAGGTGGTGCGGTCAGATCTTCTCGGCATGGGGCATTTATCCGCATCTTTCTGGGTTCATCCCTACACAGCTTCATTTAAGGAGCTTTGTCTGTCCCTCTCCACTAGGGAGAAGGGCCAACGTCTGCTGGACTTTTTCTCAGTCCAAAAGGGACAAGGTAAATCCCTCCGTCGGCGCTCTTGGGGGAGGTCCCTCTCCCCGAGTTGGCCGACCGTCGACCAGGTGGGCCGCTCGGCAAGCCACTGGCCTCACAGTGCCCGTCAGGTCCAGTTGACTGAGACTCCTGTCGGTAAGTCGAGATTTTTCTCGACCCGTTGGATGGGGCTGTCGCCTATAGAAGCCGAGATTCCTCTCCCAGTTCCCGGGAGTTGAGATCCAGTGGGCTTGCCTGTGCCTCGGTTCGGGACCCTCGGATGAACCCTCCGAGCCGGAGGGAGTGCCGGTTCCTGCCGACACTTCCCCGCACCGACCTCAGAAGAGCCGAGGCTCTCGGTCTCGGACTTCTTGGTCCAGCCGATCCGCGCCGTCATAAGTGGTCTCGGCGCCATAGTGGCGTCGCCCGCTTCGTCCTCGTCCTCCTCTCGGATGAGGGAGGCTTCGGGTAAGTTACGTCGGCGGGCGAGGACCTCATGTGTAACAGCTCCTCCTGACTGGGAGTAAGCCGGACGCGAGTCGCCCCCGCCATTAAGTGGCTGTCACCAGAGCGGCCGACACAACCCCTCGACTTACCTGAGGAGCCTGTACCCAGGCCGGTTGTTCGGCCAAAACCAGCTGCTCCACCGATTCCGGTGGAACCTCTGCCTCCACAGCCACTATTTGGGGCTCCGACCAGGGATTCTCGGTCGGCTAAGGGTCTACCCCATCAGCTGTCGGTTACCCTCACTCCCGACCGACCTCGGCAGGTAGAGGGTGGCTCAGGCCAGAGGCAGCTCTTCGAGGACTCGTCCGAGTCCGAGGATAATTCCTTCTTTTTCTCCAAGCGACTGGACTTGGAGTCCTCAGGGAGGACAGTCAATGGGCGATAGCCCGTCGTCCTTCCTAGGACTGCTTCGCATCTCGGAGTCCACCGGGATGAAGCTCAACCTGTTTCCAAACGGGCCAGGTATCCCTCACGGAGATTCTGGACCGAGGGATTCTCCAACGGAGGCCTTCGCAGCCGAGGCCATAGTGGGTCCGCCCTGGAGCTTGGTAGCGCCTGCTTCCCTGTCCTGCGCCTTGGCCAGGATGGCCAGGAAGTATCACGGTCCCACCGGTTCCCTGTCCGGTTTGGAGCACCCTCTGCTGAGGGGTTGGTTACCGCGTTTTCGGCGGCCCGGCGCGCCAGGGATGTGGGCAAACCTCCCGACAGGAATCCAAGAAATTGGATTATGTCGGGCGAAAAGTTCTATGCTGCGTCCTCTCTCGGCCTTCGTCAGGCCAGTTCGGCCGTCCTCATGGCACATTTTTCTCATGCCCTGTTGGGCTCCCTGAATGAGGTCATTCCTCATCTCCCCGCGGATCTGCAGACTACAGTCAAGCAGGTGCGGGACCAGGGCAGGGCAGTGGCCAAACAGCAGCTCCAGACTGCTTTGGATATTGGGGACTCATGTGCCAGGTCGGTGGCGCTACAGTATCTATGGTCATGGGTTGGCTGAGGATATCCACCTTTACTCGGATACCCTAGGACATGTTGGCGGATGTTCCTTTTGGGACTGACCTCTTCGGCCCTGGGGTGGAAGGTCACCTGCAGAGGATCGAGAAGTCCAATGCTACCTTGGACTCGGGTTCTTCCACTCAGAAGGACAAAGGCCGCAAACCACAGCTCTGCTCTTGCGTCCTTCAGCGCCTCGGCGCCGCCTGCCCAGCAACGTCAGGGCCAGCAGGCTCGAGCCTGGCATCCCAAACCCAAGCGCGCTTCCTCTAACAGGAGGCAGGAGGAAAGGCCCAGGAGGTCCCTCGGCTGGTCCCTCCTCCAAGCCTGCCCAGTGACGGGCTGAGGGTGTCGCCCATCCCCGTCACCTAACCCCTGGGTCCCCTCGTGGGGGGACGGCTCCGGCACTTCCGTTCCGCCTGGTCCGCTGTTACCATGGACAGGTGGGTTTTGGAGGTGATGGGAAGAGGCCTGCCTCTAGAATTTGAGCAGGCACCGCCCTTCAGAGCCGTCGCCCCTCGGGGGGCTTCGGGGTCCCCAGCCTCGCTGGCGGCTCGTCGAGCCGACATCGCTCTCCTCCTCCAGAAGGAGGTGATAAGAGAGGTGGAGGACCCTCCTTCAGACCCAGGGTTTGTGTCCAGGTACTTCCTGGTTCCGAAACGGACGGGGGGCTGGCGCCCCATTCTCGACCTACACGACCTAAACAAGTTCCTAAGGTCTCGAACCTTCAGGATGGTCACTCTGGCTCAGATAATACCATCCTTGGAACGCGGCGTGTGGGTCTGCTCTCTGGATTTGCAGGACGCGTTTTTTCACGTCCCTATCCGTCCGTCTCACCAGAGATTCCTTCGCTTCCGAGCGGAAGGATCCCTTTCGAGTTCCAAGCCGTGCCCCTTCGGCTTGTCTCCACTCCAGGGTCTTCACCAAATGCATGGCAGTGGTGACAGCATTCCTCGCGGCACCAAGGGTCCGGTGTACCCTTATCTGGATGACTGGCTGATAGCAGCTCCTCCAGGCAGGAGGTGGAGTGGTCCAGAGATCTGACCCTCCAGGTCTGCTCTCAACTAGGCCTCCTTATCAAGCGAGGCCAGAGTCAGACTCGAGCAAGCAGGTGATTCTGTTCATCGGTAGCAGCTTCGACTGTCTTCCGAGCCAGGCGCGCGGCTCAGCGGACAGGGCCGAGGTTCTTTCCTCCTTTGCCCAATCATTTCTGGTTGGGCAATTATACCCTGCCGGGACTTCCCTGCGCCTCCTGGGTCTCATGGCGGCCTGCACCAGCGTGGTCTGTGGGGCCCGCTGGAACATCGTCCCCTTCAGTGGGGACTGGCCAGCCAGTGGTCACAACGCTGCAATCCTTTGGACCAGCTGTAGTCGGTGACACAGAGGATGTGGAAGCGCTCTCCAGTGGTGGATCGTTCCAGGTCATTTGCAGGAGGGCATCCCGTTCGTCCGCCCGGAGCCGGCGATCTCTCTGTCGACCCGATGCCTCTCTGATGGGTTGGGGTGCCCATCTGGGGAACACCGGGCCACGGCCTCTGGTCCCGGGGAGTCCGATGCCCATCAACCTGCTGGAGCTCCGGCGGTCCGCCCTAGCGCTCACCGCCTTTGCCCGTTCCTCCGGGGTCAAGTGGTCCGAGTCAGGCGGACAACACCAGACCATGTACTATCTAAGCCGCCATGGCGGGGGCGCGCTCCATGCTTCTATGCAAAGGCTCTCCGCATTTGGTCACTGTACGCAGCCTGGAGGTGGATCTCCTAGCCATTCATGTGGCAGGAGCCTCCAACACCCTGGCCGATGCCCTGAGCCGGATAGGGGCTGCATCCCACAGTGGTCTCTCCTGCTGGAGGTAGTACAGCATCTGTTCTCCCATTGGGGCACACCTCAGGTGGACCTGTTTGCCTCCAGGGAGAACGCGAAGCTGAGACTGTTCCATGCCCGCCCCCCTCAGCAGGGCTCGCTGCAGGGGGATGCCTTCTCGAGGCAGTGGACCCCGGGCCTCTTCTACGCCTTTCCCCCATTTCCCTTGATCCACAAGATGCTTCTCAAGGCGAGGAGGGACAAGGCGCAGGTGATTCTGATAGCCCCAGACTGGCCTCACCAGTTCTGGTACCCAGATCTCCTCAGTCTCAGCTCCAGGACTCCGCGGCAGCTTCCAGCTCGCCCGGACCTGCTCTCAGTCAATCAGGGGAAGGTGTTCCATCCGACCTTCAATCCCTGCACCTGACGGCCTGGTTCCTGAGCGGCTAGAGTTCCAGGCCTTGGGTCTTTCCGATGAGGTCCTCAATGTAGTTGAGGCGCCCTGTAAGAATCGACCAGAAAATGTTATGCCTTCAAATGGAAAAGGTTTTCCATTTGGTGTCAGGGCAAGGGCTTGGACCCTTCCTCCTGTTCCTTGGCAAGCATCTTGGACTATTTATGGTCCCTTTCTAATCAGGGCTTAGGTCGGCGACCTAAGGGTGCACTAACCTGACCATCTCTGCTTGCGAGGCGCGGGCCGGGAAGCAGTCGATAGCGCAGGAGAAGTGGTCTGGCGCTTTCAAAGGCCTTGATCACATTTCCTCGGTCGAGAACCTCCACCTCCGTGGGATCTACTGCTGGTACTGGCAAAGCTCATGGGCAAGCCTATTCGAACCTATGCACAGGTGTCTCTCTCACCTGTCGTGGAAGACCGCCTTTTGGTGGCTATCACGTCCAGCCAGAAGGATGGGAGAGCTCCAGGCGCTTTCCATCGAGTCTCCTTACCTGGTCTTCCACAGGGACAAGGTTGTCCTGCGCCCCAACCCGAAATTCCTTCCGAAGGTGGTGTCGGAGTTTCACCTTAACCAGGTGTTGACTCTGCCGGTGTTCTACCCCAATCACACCTCGGAGGCCGAATATAGGCTCCATACTTTGGACCCTAGAAGGGCGCTCGCCTATTACAAAGAGCGCACAGCTGAAATTCGGGGAGAGGTTCGCCAGCTGTTTGTCACCTACGCTGAAGCCGCATCTGGCAGACCTGCAGCCAAGCGGACGATAAGCAGGTGGGTCACCTCCTGCATAGATCTCTGCTATAAGTTGACGGGCATGGAGCCTCCCAGAGGGATAAGAGCTCATTCTACCCGCCATACTGCTGCATCGGTGGCTGCTTCCAGGGACGTCCCTATCCAGGAAATCTGCAGGGCTGCTACCTGGAAGTCAGCAAACACCTTCATTACCCATTACCACATCGACCTTGAGTCACGCGGGATGCTGGTTTTGGGCCTCGGTTCTCAGTCTCTCTTTCCCAAGTAAGTATTGGGGTGTCGTCTTGCCTCCCTCCTCCCAGAGAACTGCTAGGAGTCTGCCAATAAGTGTGGATGAACAACATATCCATGTCCTAGAAATACAGGTTACTCACCTGTAACAGGAGTTCTAGGAATGGTATATGTTGTTCATCCACACGCCCACCAACCTCCCGGCTCGACGCACAACCTGAGCTTCCAGCGGGCCAGATCTGGCGTCATGGGGCGGAGCCGAGAGTTATACCACCCGGCTGGGTGGGAGGAGCCAGCTTGAAGACCTTCCGGCAAGATTTAAAGCGGCAAGGATACCTGCCAATAAGTGTGGATGAACAACATATACCATTCCTAGAACTCCTGTTACTGGTGAGTAACCTGTATTTCTAGACCAGAGGACTCCTCCACTTATGTGGGATGTGCTGTGGTTAAGTGCACATGGTGGGCTGGGAGTGAACGGGAAAGCAAAACACGAGTATTACAGAACGTTATTGTCCACGGGATGGCTGTCGTCCAATGATAGAAACTGTGGCTCATTTCTTTATTCAATGTGCTTATGCTCAAGACGTTTGGAACATACTGGGTCAGAAGTGGGGGAATCACACCCAGTCAGTTGTTCCACTCCACAATCCATACATCATTCTGGGGGAGCACAGCTCCCCTATGGATGCACCCACGGAGGAGATTAAGGAGGCTGAGGACACCTGTCACAAGGGAGGCCCACAGGAGGGAGGCAAAGGATGCCACAAGGAAAGGAAGCAGCTCCTGGTGGGGGACTCAATTATTAGGGGGATAGAACTGGGGGGAGCAGGGAAAACTGAAGTAAAGTGCCTGCCTGATGCCATGGCTTGTAGGGACAGGAAGCGCATCCTCAGGATCACGAGAACAGCTGCACGGGAGTCTGAGCTGGATGTCATTGTCCACCTAGGGACAAATGACTTGGCTCAACATGAGATTAGAGCAGTGCAGAAGGACTTTTTAGAACTGGGAGAGCCTAAGACAAGTAGCACACACAGTAACCTTCTCAGAGGTGCTGCCTGTAAATGGCATGAGTGAGGCAAGGGTACTTTGCACCATGCAGTTTAATGAGTGGTTGAAAAAATGGTGTGGAGCACAGGGGTTTGGCTTCATTGGGGACTGGGGTTCCACCTGGAGGGACACCAGCCTATACTGGCAGGATGGTCTGCATCTGTCCAGGAAGGGAACAAGTCTTTTGAGCAATTGGTTTAAATGCTTCATTGGCAAGCTTTTAAACTAGTCAAGGGGGGAGGCACTGATGAGCAGCAGGAAAATCCCAGCCTCTCCCTACAAAACAGGGTACTAAATGAGAAAAAGACCGAGGTAGAAAGGTCAGTGGGGGATGCTGCAACAGAAAGTAAAGCCATCAAAAATGGAGAGCAATGAGTACCAATGCACGTAGTCTGAGTAACAAGCTTCCTGAATTAGTGGCCTTGATGGAGGAGGAACATCTGGATATCGTGTGAGTCACAGAAACATGGTTCACACAAAACCATGACTGGGACATAAACATACCAGGATACACTATCTACAGGAGGGACAGGGAGGGTAAAAGAGGAGGAGGAGTAGCTCTTTACATAAGGGAAGGAATCAAAGTAACAGAACAAAAGAAAACAGGGAGGAGAAGAAGCACTGTGGGTAAATTTGGAGACCGCATTGGCACACAATCTGCACAGGGTTGTATACAGACCCCTTCTCAGGGGAGGAAATGGACAAGAAATGATAGAAAGTATACTTAGTATGGCAAAAAAGGAGATATTGCTGATGGGTGATCTGAATATGCCAGATGTTAACTGGAGTGCAGTTGCCACAGCCACTTCAAGAGTGGGGTTATTCTAGATGCCCTACAGGGCATGCCTTAGACAACTAGTATTGGAGCCCACTCGGGAGGGAGCAATCTTAGACCTGGTTCTCTCAAATGGAGATGAAGAGAGGATCACAGATGTAGAAGTGGGTAGCCATCTGGGAACCAGCGCACAATCCAACAGTATGGTTCACAATAAACACAGCAATAGAGTCAAGCCATACAAAGGCAAAGGTACTGGACTTTAGGAGGGCTGACTTTGCCAAAATGGGTAAGTGCCTAAGGAATGCACTAGCACATGGGCAGGAAGGAGGGGTGGAAGAACAATGGGGAATAATAAAAACTGCCATCACAGAGGCAACAAGCCTTTGTGTGAAGCAAATAAACAAAACTAAACGATGTAAGAAACCACTATGGTTCTCAAAGGAAGTGGCAGTGAAGGTTCAAGAGAAAAGAAAGCTTTCAGGAAGTACAAGGAATCGCAGAAGAAGCAGGACAGAGAACTGTATCAGTTAAGGCAAAGGAAGCTGGAAGGCAGTCAGAACAGCAAAGGCCCAAACCGAGGAAAAGATAGCCAACTCAGTTAAGAAGGGGATAAAACTTTTATAGGTACATCAGGGAGCGAAGGAAGACCAAGGGAGGGATAGTGAGGCTTAATAAGGGGAGGGTGGGCAGAGGGAGACTGTGAAAAGGCAGAGATACTAAACAAATATTTTTGCTCAGTATTTACAAAGGAAGGGGGGTACCTAGAACAAACAGTAGAAACACACTGGATACAGAAGTTGATACCAGCCCATTTACAGAAGAAAGGGTTCTGAAAGAACTCTTAAAACTGAAGGTGGACAAAGCAATGGGGCCTGATGGGATTCATCCCAGAATTCTAAAAGAACTAAGGGTAGAATTAGTGACACCACTGACTACCCTGTTTAACAAATCATGGGAGGATGGGGTGGTACCCGAGGACTGGAGGAGGGCAGATGTGATTCCCTTCACAAAAGTGGGAGCAAGGCAGAAGCAGGAAACTACAGACCTGTTAGTTTAACCTCAGTGGTAGGAAAATGATGGAATCACTTCTAAAGGAAAGAATTGTCAAGTATCTAGAGGCCAGAGGGGCACAGGACCCAAGGCAGCATGGATTCATAGCAGGAAGGTCATGCCAGACAAATCTGATAGATTTCTTTGACTGGGTGACCAAAATAGTAGATCAGGAGGGGCTGTGGACATGGCCTACCTAGACTTTAACAAGGCATTGTCACAGTCCACACAAAGATTAATATACAAGTTAGCTAGCCTGGGAGTGGGTCCCAAGATGACAGCCTGGGTAAAAATTGGCTGGAAAATAGGACACAGAGAGTAATAGTAAATGGAGTCCACTCTGATGAAAGGGGGTTACTAGTGGGTACCGCAGAGGTTCAGTATGAGCCAGTCCTCTTCAATGTCTTTATAGTTTACATTGCAGAGGACTGGAAGGAAAAGTATGTCTCTTTACAGATGACACAAAGATCTGCAACAGAGTTGATGCACAAGGTGGGGTGGAAAGGATGAAAAGGACTTGGCAAGGTTAGAAGAATTGTCAAATGTATGGCAGCTTAGATTCAATGCTAAGAAGTGCAAGGTAATGCACCTGGGAAACAAAAACCCAGGGGAAGAGTACACAATGGGGGGTGAGATACTAACAACAACAAAAATGGAAAGGGACCTGGGGGTAGTCATATCAGATGACCTAAAGGTGGGCAAGCAATGTGAGAGGGCAGCAGTGAGGGCTGGGGGGATATTGGGATGCATAGGGAGAGGCATCACCAGTAGAAAACAGGAAGTTATTATCCCTCTGTACAGACAGCTGGTCAGACCCCATCTGGAGTACTGCGTGCAGTTCTGGAGACCCAGTCTCGCAAAGACATAGACAGGATGGAAGCTGTCCAGAGGAGGGCAACTAAAATGGTGCAGGGTCTGCACTGGGAGACATATGAAGAGAGCTAAGAATCTTAATATGTATAGCCTCGAGGAAAGGAGGGAGAGGGGGACATGATAGAAACTTTCAAGTACCTCAAGGGAATCAACAGAGTCCAAGAGGGTAGCATCTTTCAAAAAAGAGGTGTGCAAGAACAAAGGGCACAATTTGAAGATAGAGGCTGGCTCAGAGGTAATTTAAGGACGTATTTTTCACAGAGAGGGTTGTGGATGCATGGAGCGGCCTTCGGAGGAGGTTGTGGGTCAAAAACAGTGGTGGAATTCAAGCATGCATGGGACAGTCATAAGGCAATTCTAGGGGATGGGGGTAGGAAAAAGTAGGCTGCTGGTTAACTAGGATCTGCAACTTATCCAGTAGGCAGGGAAATGGGCAGACTGGGTGGGCCAAGCGGTCCTTATCTGCCGTCAAATTCTATGTTTCTATGTTTACTGCTGGACACAGGTAACCTATGCAAATGTAATTATGGGCACAATGATGCAGCCACAGGGGATGGAGGAAGGAACTGTACGGTTAATATTTAAGTGTATTAAATTTGTCATGTGGCAAGTCTGTTGTAAGTATGTCTTGCAACAAAAAGAGGTGACCCCTGGAGTCCTGGTTGGTATAGTTTGAAAAATAAATCAAACAGGCTCAGTATGACCAGAAGCAATTGTCATGGGAACAATGGAAAAAGAGATGCTCTAGATGAGCTGATTACGGATGAGTAGATGGTTGTGATGCATATATAATTGGGTAAAAAGCTGGCACTAGAAGGCATATTTTAATTGAGGTGGTGTTTTTTTTTTTTGAGAACGAAGAGTCCTGGGAGTGACTGTAATTGGTTTAAAATTTTCTTAGATGAAGTAGTTTTATGTTGCCGTAACCCTTCCAGACAGTTTCTTGTATGTTCGGATTTGTGCATGATATGCTGTATATATATGATTTTGTATTATTATTTGTCTCATTCTGTTTCTGTATTGGATTGTTTTTATTTGTCTTGCAATAATGATTCCCCTACTCCTCTTCGAGAAGTGCCATGGGATCTTTAACATCCACCTGAACTACTACTGAAACAGGCAGATGGGACCTCAGTTTAACATCTCGTCTGAAAGACCGCACCTCAGGAGTGCAGCACCCCCCTCATGGTGCACTACAGTGTCAGTATTGGGATTTAACCCAAGTGCCTGGTGTGGGGCAAGAACCCACAGCCTTCTGATCTGTGTGATTGGGTGATTATAATGAGCTCAATGAACAACTCAGCACAGTGCAGGAAGGTAGCTGCATAGGCCAACAAAATGCTGGGTTGTATTGCCAGGGGTATATCTTCAAGGAGAGGGGAGGTGATCCTGCCATTGTATAGGTCACTGGTTAGGCCACCCCTGGAGTACTGCATGCAGTACTGGTGCTCATACCTGAAGAGGGACATTAAGTTACTGGAGGGGGTGCAGTACAGGACAACAAAGATGATCCAGGGACTAGGGGACATACCCTACGTGAGCAGGCTGAGGGAGTTCAACATGTACTCAATGGAGAAAAGGAGAGTCAGGGGATATGATTGAAACCTTCAAGTACATGAAGGGAATAAACAAGACAGGAACAGAGGGACCATTCAAGATAAGGGGGGTAGGGGCACTTGAGGTCACTATCTCAGATTGGAGGAGGGAAGGTTCTGGAGGGAAATGAGAAGACGCTTTTTTACAGAGAGAGTGGTGTCTGGGTGGAACGCGTTGCCTGCGGAAGTGGTATCCTGTAGAACAGCAGACTGCTTCAAAAGGGGATGGCATAGAGTAAGAGGGAGGGTCAAGGGAGGGGCAGCTGCAATATAAGGGTTGCTAGCTGCACACTCGAGCAGACTCGATAGACCATAATGCCTTTATCTGCTGGCAAGGTCGTATGATCTCCCGGCCTCAGAGGTGTGTGCAACCTGCTGAGCCACTGACACTGCATTAACAGAGGAGTCCCCACAACTGAGACTGTGGAGAACCAGAAATCGTTACTTGTTCCAGAAGAGAACTGCTCTCACCAGTTTGGGGGTTGAGATGCACGGATGCATGGCAGCACAGTTATGGAAGGGTTCTCAGGGTTTAGAGTGGAGTAAATGGAAGTGCCTTGCTTGTACCAGCAGGGTAAATTAAAAAGCAATGGTAATATTTTGGGAGGCCCCCCCTCCCCCCCCAAGTTGAGGATGTTGAGAAGTCTTCTTTTTTTTTTTTTTGTTACCCAGCGTTCATTCTAGAAATGAAATTTGATTGGTCAATTAACCCACTGACCCAAGAACAGTGGGTCATTTCAAGAAATGTGTGAGCCATTTAAGCAATTGAATTATATTTTTTTAAAGAAGCAAATATAACACTTTTTAAATTCTCTCTCCTATCTGTTCTCACTGTAACTTTCCTGCCTGCTATCAACTAATTTATGGTGAGTGGAGACGAGATCACACAGATCTGTTTCTGTTACACACGGTCGGTCTTTCCTTTACAGTTAGTCTTATCGTTTGGTATTTAAAAAAAATATTCTTATATTTTTATATTGTTTTGAGGGTTGACTGTAAAATATCCTGCCTGCAGGCTAACATGAGGGGGGAGGGAAGTGCCAGTTGAGGCTCCACAGCTCTGCCTCATGATGTTACAGTCATCATCTCCCCTTCTTTTAAAGTCGCCTGCCAAACACTTGTAACCCCCCTGCAAATGGGGGTTCCCAAAAGACTTCCAGGAGCTTGCTTGAATGCTCCAAGCCTGAATGGTGTTTGGCGTTTAAGCCATTTATCAGTGAGTGTTTTTAGAGTCTCTGGTACTGTCTCTTTAAGAGCTGTCTGCTTGCAGACATAATTAGTTTGTATGGGGGACTGTGTGTTTCTTTGCTTGAGTACCACTCAGAGCTGCTGTAGTCACTCCATTTTGCAGTCACTAGGAGTGCAAAGGGAACCTATCTGAAAGATGTAACTGTTTGCCAGAAATCATTTAGAGTAATAATGAAATTACAGTTTGTCTAACCTGCTTTCTTGCAGTCAGAACTGTGTTTGCCTAGTTCCCCATTCTAGTTTTGAACTGCTGAACTGGACCAATCAGTGTGGGTTAAGGTAGCTCTAAAATGGTGCCTTGGACGAATCAGAACTTGGACTCATAATCTGAGCCAGCCACAAGAGGATTGTATGGGCAGTGACTCTGGGAGATGTAGTTTAGACTTCAGCGCCTTTTTGGACCAACAAGGGCAGTCTATTGTGAATGACAGCCAGTCCAGCCAAGAACTGGGAGGAACTCAAAGGAAGTGCCCGGTTTTGTCTGCTGGAATTTCAGTTGAGCTCTGGCAGTGAAGAGGGAAGGAGCCCTGTGCCTTTTTCGGTGTGCAGTTTTAGTCGGGAACGTGTGTAAGGCCCAGAGTCTGCAGCTTGTGTAACTGCTTGTTAGGACTGAATCCGTCCTGTGAAGAGAATCAAAGGATATCTGAAGAGTAGAAACCAGGCTCACCCTGTAGAAGACTGGAGAAATTGCTGAATTGCACTCGGTCTGTCAGGAACTGAATCTGCTGTGTGTTCTCCCGGGTATTGTGCAGTAATTGCGATCGGGATAGAGAAGCAGCCTGCCTGGTATAGTACTTTCTGTTTACCATATAAATGTGTGAAGAGGCTTGTGTACCTCAAGTGAATCCTGCTGCTATTAAAGGACTTTTGCCTGTTACTGTTTGTCATATAAATGTGTGAGGAGTCTCGTGGAGCTCAAGAGTAGCCCTGCCGACGTTGAAGGACCCTATCTTGTTTGGAGGTCGTGAGTACTAATTCAGGGTCGCTCCCTGTTGAATTGCCACATTAAATCCAAATGGAATTACTGTACTGCTGACTGTTTAACTAATTTTTCTTTTCTCTGTGTGAAAGGGCCCCTACCAGCTGCCACGGTTTGGACTAGCCACTAGGGCTTAGGTACCCAGGGACAGTAACTGGTAGGGATAGGCCTATGCACAGAGCCATAAGTAGATGAGTAAAGTGATAAGCTAATTAACCTGATTTCCCCCTGTCCTTGTTATATTCCCCTAAATAAATCAGAGCTGCTTGTTTCAGCAAAGTTATACTGCCTGAGGTATTTGTCTATGTTAAAGTATTGTACTGTGATTGTTGCACTGTATCTTATTTTACAGGAGGTCCCAGTGCCTGAACCAGCCCTGGGGGTAAGTGTATACTGTGAAGGTAATTCTGATATATTGTGTGGGCCACTAGTGGGAAGCAAGGGGGGTTGCAGTGTCCCAGAGTGCTGTGACCAAGTTAGTTTAACTATTGCAAACTCTGACCTCTGGGTGGAGGCACCCGCCATCGGATCCAGGCCCCTCAACCTGTTAGTGGCAAATCAAGCAGGGGTAGTAGCCCCTGGGATAGCGCCATCTAGGGGTTACACTTTTTTTTTTTTTTTTAAATACTCACTGCGGCTTCTAATAATTCCCTGCCTGCCCAATGCTAACACTAAATGTTTTTAAGGTTTTCTCCAACCTAACCCTTAAATGCGATGAGCTTACACACCACTATGGTTTTAACCCCCACCACCTCTGCTGGAAAACTGTTCCAAGAATCCATCACTGTTTCTGTGAAGAAGTACTTCCTCATCTCTCCTAAATCTACCCCCTCATGCTGTCTTATCCTTGAGCACTTTTTTTTTCTGAAAAATACTTCCCACTTGTACCTTGTGTACCCCATGAGGTATTTAAAGTCCTCTATCGTATCTCCCCCCAATCTCTTCTGTCTTCCAAGGTGTACATATTTAGGACCTTTAACCTCTCCTCTTAGGGCTTTTGATGCAGACCTTGTACCATTTTAGTTGCCCTCCTCTGGACTGCTTCCACTCTGTCTATGTCCTTTCTGCGATGTTATCTCCAGAACGGGACACAGTACTCTAGGCAGGGTCTTACCAGCGATCTATACAGAGGCAACACCAGCTCCCTCTGTCTGCTGGTGATACCCCTCTCTATGCACCTCATCATCCCACTCGCCATCCCAACTGGCTTGTCACGCTGCCTGTGTACCTTTAGGTCATACAATATGATAACCCCTGGTCTCTTTCCTGTTTGGTGGTCGTCAGTACCACCGCTCTATTTTGTACTCTGCCCCTGGTTTTCTGTGCTCTGAGTGCATTATTTTCCAGGTTTTTTTGCATTGCAACCCACCTGCCATACCCTTGACCACTCCTCGAGTTTTCTCAGGTTGCTGCTCATCCTTTCCACCCCTCCCCTGTAGTCTCCACCCTATTGCAGAGTTTGGTGCCATTTGCAGAGAAGTAGACCTTCCCTTCCAGCTCCTCTGCACTGTCACTTATAAAGAATTAAAGAGGACCAGTCCCAGCACTGATCCCTGAAGCCCCCTGCTGTTCATCTCGCTTCCTCTGATGTTTACCACAACCCTCTGCTGCCTATCTGGCTTATCCAATGTCGTATCCAGTTTACCATCTTTGGACCCACTCCTAAGTTACCGAGCTTGCTTGCTAGTTTCCTCTGTGGAATGATGCTGAATGCCTTAGTGAAATCTAGGTAGGCTACGTTCACTGGTCTACCCTGGTCTAGTTCCTTGGTCACCTAGTCAGAGAACTCCCATCAGATTCGTATGACATAACCTCCCCCTCCACCCATGAATCAGCGTTGCCTTGGGTCTTGTAACCGATCAGATTCAATATATTCTACAAGCCTTTCTTTCAGTAGTGATTCCATTAACTTCCCCACTAGGAAGTCAGGCTGACTAGCTTGTAGTTGCCAGACATCGCCCAGATAATCAGTTTACAACAGCATATGCCAGTTTGCCTCACTGGCCTCTTTTAGCTCACACCACTGTGACCTTTACAGCAACGTTGACTGACTCTCCCCACATGCACCCAGGGACTTTTCTCTCTCTGCAGCCCTATTCATAACACTCCTAACCTTTGTTTCTAGGGACATGGATATGTTGTTCATCCACACTGTCTGGCAGGTATCATTGCTGCTTTAAATCTTGCCGGAAGGTCTTCAAGCTGGCTCCTCCCACCCACCCGGGTGGTAAAACTCTCGGCTGTGCCCCATGACGCCAGATCTTTCTTACCGCTTGCAAGCTCAGGTTCCCTCCTTAACGCTCTGCGTATAAGACTGGTTCCTAATTCTTCGAATTTTCGAATTTAAAAGTTTTTGCTAAAAGACTTGGTCTTCTCTCCTACGCAGCTGCAATGGACAAATCGACTCCGGTTTCCGGAGATGCCCTGCGGGCAGAAGATGTCTCGGACGGATCCGCACTCCACATCGTCTACTGTCTGGGCCTAGAGAACGCGACCCGCAGGCCTGCGACCTGTGCTCTTCCTTTTCAGCCTACATCCTCGAAGACCGTGCTGCCCGTTTACAACTGGGGCGTCCTGAGAAGCGTTTTCCTCCGGTGAAGTCAAAAGAGGCCCGGTCTGCGGTTTCCGTGGTGGCGGGCTCGGCGGATCAGCTCGAGCAGATAATCGCCCTCGAAGAGGAGGCGGCGCGGGCCGCTTCTACCTCGGCTGCGGCATTTGTCCCGCTCTCTCTCGGTGCCTCTTATTCAGCTTCTTTTAAGGAGCTTTGTCTGACCCTCTCTACTAAGGTGAGGGACCAACTACTGCTGGACCATTTTCTTGGTCCAAAAAGAGAGACAAGGGTAAGTCTCACCGTTGACGCTCTTGGGAGCAGGAAAGATCCCTCTCCCCGAGTTGTCAGCCGTCGACTTGATCCGACCGCTCGGCTTCGGCCACTGGTCTCACGGTGTCCCTGTCAGGCCAGTTGACCGAGACTTCCGTCGACGTGGTCGAGATTTTTCTCGACCCGTTGGATGGGTTATCGGCAGGAGAAGCCGAGAATCCCCTCTCCCGGTTCCCCGGTGGGTTGAGGACCCGTTGACTTGTCTGTGCCTCGGTTCCGGACGCCGGTTGAACCCTCCGAACTGAAGGGTGCGGTTCCCCATGACACCTTCCGCGCCGTCCTCGGGAAAGCCGAGTTCTCGGTCTGGACTGCCAGCGGTCCAGCCGATCCACCGTCATGGCGGTCTCGGGTCTCGGCACCGCGGCAGGCGGTGCCTCGCTCGTCTCCTCCTCCGGACGAGGGAAGCCTCGACGTAAGTTGGTCGAAGATATGAGGACCTCATGTAGCAGCAGCTCTTTCTGACCGGGGAATAAGCCCGGCGTCACCTTCCCCAAGCCATTAAGTGGCTGTCACCGGCGGCGAAACAACCCTCGTTTTATCCGAGGCCTGTTCCAGGCGGTTGTTCGGCCAAAACCAGCTGCCCACTGATTCCGTGGAACCTCCGCCTCCACAGCCGTTAGTTGGGGCTCCGACCAAAATTCTCGGTCGGCTCAGGGACTGCCCCATAGGCTGTCTGTCACCCTCACTCCCGATCGACCTCGGCAGGTGGAGGGTGGCTCGAGCCGAGCAGCTCTTTGAGGACTCTTCGAGTCTGGGGCGATTCCTCCTTTTCTCCAAGCGAATGGGCTTGGAGTCCTCAGGAGGACAATCGGTGGACGATAGCCCTCCGTCCTTCCTGGGATTGCTTCGGCTCATCTCGGAGCCCACCGGGATGAAGCTCGAACCCGTTTTTAAGTGGGCCAGGTATCACCTCACGGAGATTCTGGACCGAGGGGATCCCTACGGAGGCCTTTCCGGTGGCCGAGGCCATTGTGGGCCCAGCCTTGGAGCTCTGGCAGCGCCCTGCTTCCTGCCCTGCGCCTTCGGCCAGGATGGCCAGGAAGTATCGCGTTCCTACGGTTCCTTGTCTGGTTTTGGAACACCCTCGGCTGAGGGTTAGTTACCGACAGCATTTTCGGCGTGCGAGGGCGCTGGGGATGTGGACAAACCTCCCGACAAGGGTCCAAGAAGTGGACTATGCGGGCGAAAAGTCTCGCTGCGTCCTCCCTCGGCCTTCCGCCAGGCCAGTTCGGCTGTCCTTATGGCACATTTCTCTCATGCCCTGTTGGGCTCCTGGGCAGTCGTCCCTCATCGTCCCAGCGGATCTGCAGACCACGGTTAGGCAGGTGCGGGACCAGGGCAGGCAGTGGCCAACAGCAGCTCCAGACTGCTTTAGACATTGGGACTCATGTGCCAGGTCTGTGGCGGCCGCTGGCTATGCGTCCATCGGGCTTGGCTGAGGATATCCACCTTCACTTCGGATACCCAGCACAAGTTGGCGGATGTCCCCTTCTTGGGCACCGACCTCTTGGCCCTGGGGTGGAAGGTCACCTGCAGAGGATCGAAGTCCAATGCTACCTTGGACTCGGTCTCATCTGCTCAAGAAAGACAAGACGCAAACCACCTCTAAGCCCTTTTGTCCTTCTACGCCCGCGGCACGTCCGGCCCAGCAACGTCAGGGCCAGCAGGCTCGGGCTTGGCATCCCAAACCCAAGCCGGGGCTTCCTCCAACAGGAAGCAGGGAGGTAAAGGCCCAGGAGGTCCCTCGGCCGGTCCCTCCTCCAAGCCTGCCCAGTGACGGGCTGAGGGGTGTCGCCCCCAACCCCGTCACCTCACCCCAGGTTCCCCCTGGGGGGGATCCGGCACTTCCTTTCCGCCTGGTCCGTTATTACCACGGACAGGTGGGTGTTGGAGGTGGTGGGAAAAGGCCTGCCTCTGGAATTCGAGCAGGCCCCGCCCTTCAGAGCCGTCGCACCTCGGGGGGCCTCGGGGTCCGCAGCCTCACTGTCGGCTCGCCGAGCCAACATCACTCTCCTCCTCCAAAAGGAGGTGATCAGGGAGGTGGCGGACCCTCCCTCAGACCCGGGGTTTGTGTCCAGGTACTTCCTGGTTCCAAGCGGATGGGGGCTGGCCCCCATTCCGACCTACATGACCTAAACAAGTTCCTAAGGTCTCGAACCTTCAGGATGGTCACTCTGGCTCAGATAATACCATCCCTGGAACCCGGCGTGTGGTTCTGCTCTCTGGACCTCCAGGACGCGTTCTTTCACGTCCCTATCTGTCCGTCACATCGGAGATTCCTTCGCTTTCGAGCGGAGGGATCCCTTTTTGAGTTCCGAGCCATGCCCTTTAGCCTGTCTCCAGCTCCCAGGGTCTTCACCAAATGCATAGCAGTGGTGACAGCTTTCCTGTGGCGCCGAGGGGTCCGGGTGTACCCTTACCTGGACGATTGGCTGATAGCAGCCCCCTCCATACAGGAGGTGGAGCGTTCCAGAGATCTGGCCCTCCAGGTTTGCTCTCAAATCGGCCTTCTCATCAACGAGGCCAAGTCGGAACTCGAGCCGAAGCAGGTGATTCTTTTCATCGGGGCAGAGCTCGACTCTCTTCGAGCCAGAGCGCGGCTCCCGGTGGACAGGGCCGAGGTTCTTACCTCCTTTGCCCAATCATTTCTGGTTGAGCAATCGCGCCCTGCCCGGGACTTCCTGCGCCTCCTGGGTCTCATGGCGGCCTGTACCAGCGTGGTCCATTGGGCACGCTGGCACATGCGCCCTCTTCAGTGGGGACTGGCCAGCCAGTGGTCACAACGCTGTGATCCATTGGACCGGCTAGTGACGGTGACCAGGGATGTGGAACGCTCTCCGGTGGTGGACCGTTCCAGTTCATCTGCAGGAGGGCATCCCATTTGTCCGCCCCGAGCCGACGGTCTCTCTATCAACCGATGCCTCTCTGATGGGTTGGGGTGCCCATCTGGGGGAACACGGGGCGCACGGCCTTTGGTCCCCGCGGGAGTTCCGATGCCACATCAACCTGCTGGAGCTCCGAGCGGTCCGCCTAGCTCTCACCACCTTTGCTCCGTTTCTCCAGGGTCAAGTGGTCCGAGTCCAGACGGACAATACCACGACTTTGTACTATCTAAACCGCCAGGGCGGGACGTGCTCCATGCTTCTATGCAAGGAAGCTCTCCGCATTTGGTCACTCGTGTGCAGCTTGGAGGCGGATCTCCTAGCCATTCATGTGGCAGGAGCCTCCAACACCCTGGCCGATGCCCTGAGCCGGATAGGGGCTGCATCCCACGAGTGGTCTCTCCTGCCAGAGGTAGTACAAGATCTGTTCTCCCATTGGGGCACACCTCAGGTGGACCTGTTTGCCTCCAGGGAGAACGCGAAGCTGAGGCTGTTCCATGCCCGCCCCCCTCAGCAGGGCTCGCTGCAGGGGGATGCCTTCTCGAGGCCGTGGACCCCGGGCCTCTTCTACGCCTTCCCCCCATTTCCCTTGATACACAAGGTGCTTCTCAAAGCAAGGAGGGACAAGGCGCAGGTGATTCTGATAGCCCCAGACTGGCCCGCAGTTCTGGTACCCAGATCTCCTCAGCCTCAGCTCCAGGCTCCCGAGGCAGCTTCCAGCTCGCCCGGACCTGCTCTCTGTCAATCAGGGGAAGGTGTTCCATCCGGACCTTCAATCCCTGCACCTGACGGCCTGGTTCCTGAGCGGCTAGAGTTCCAGGCCTTGGGTCTTTCCGACAAGGTCCTCAATGTAGTTGAGGCGTCCCGTAAGGAGTCGACCAGGAAATACTATGCCTTCAAATGGAAGAGATTTTCCATTTGGTGTCAGGGCAAGGGCTTGGACCCTTCCTCCTGTTCCTTGGCAAGCATCTTGGACTTTTATGGTCCCTTTCTAATCAAGGGCTTAGGTCGACGACCCTAAGGGTGCACCTGGCAGCCATCTCTGCTTACCGGGCGCGGGCCAGGGAGCAGTCGGTGGCGCAGGAGAAGGTGGTCTGGCGCTTTTTCAAAGGCCTTGATCACATTTCCCCTCCGGTGCGAGAACCTCCACCTCCATGGGATTTACTGCTGGTACTAGCAAAGCTCATGGGCAAGCCATTCGAACCAATGCACAGGTGTGAACTCTCTCACCTGTCGTGGAAGACCGCCTTCTTGGTGGCTATCACGTCAGCCAGAAGGATGGGAGAGCTCCAGGCGCTCTGCATTGAGTCTCCTTACCTGGTCTTCCACAGGGACAAGGTTGTCCTGCGCCCCCACCCGAAATTCCTTCCGAAGGTGGTGTCGGAGTTTCACCTTAACCAGGTGTTGACTCTGCGGTGTTCTACCCCAATCACACCTCGGGAGGCGAATACAGGCTCCATACTTTGGACCCTAGAAGGGCGCCGCTATTATAAGGAGCGCACGGCTGAAATTCGGAAGAGGTTCGCCAGCTGTTTGTCACCCACGCTGAAGCCGCACCTGGCAGACCTGCAGCCAAGCGGACGATAAGCAGGTGGGTCACCTCCTGCATAGATCTCTGCTATAAGTTGGCGGGCATGGAGCCTCACAGAGGATAAGAGCTCATTCTACCCACCATGCTACGCCGGTGTGGCTGCTTCCAGGGGCGTCCCTATCCAGGATATCTGCAGGGCTGCTACCTGAAGTCAGCACACCTTCATCACCCATTACCACATCGACCTTGAGTCACGCGGGATGCTGGTTTTGGGGCCTCGGTTCTCAGTCTTTATTCCCTAAGTAGGGGGTGTCGCCTTGCCTCCCTCCTCCGGAGAACTGCTAGGAGTCTGCCAGACAGTGTGGATGAACAACATATCCATGTCCCTAGAAATACAGGTTACTCACCTGTAACAGGAGTTCTTGGAATGGTATATGTTGTTCATCCCCTGATCCACTAACCTCCGGCTTGACGCACAACCCTGAGCTTCCAGCGGCCAGATCTGGCGTCATGGGACGGAGCCGAGAGTTTTACCACCCGGGTGGGTGGGAGGAGCCAGCTTGAAGACCTTCCGGCAAGATTTAAAGCGGCAAGGATACCTGCCAGACAGTGTGGATGAACAACATATACCATTCCTAGAACTCCTGTTACAGGTGAGTAACCTGTATTTCTTGTCGAGGTTCCTATGGCACAAAACAAATCCACTTGACCTGTGTTCCTCTGATTACCTACCGCTTGAAGTACAGCGGTAAATTCTAACATGGGCAAATCGGCTTTCTTTTCTGCTGGTCCATCCCTCCAGAACATTCTTGCAGTGGGAATTAGAAGTACTCTCTCCCACCCCCTCTTTAAATCACACCTTCTGAATCAGCTGTTGACTGCATCCCACTGCAGTTGAGTAATCTAAGATACTAGCTACTATCTTGTCATTTTATATATATTCTGTGTTGGCATCGCGTGTACTCATTATGCTATATTAGTACCAGTATTGCATTTATACAAAACAAATTAAGTTTTTTTTTTGTGCAACTTTACTGGAATTGTATACAGCTGTTTTATTTTGTTTTTATCTTTATTTCAGTTATAGTACCCTTGAAAATGTATTTCACAGCTTGTTCATAACAATGGTTTTCTTATCTCGACTCATTTTCTTTGCCTACATATGCCTGGGCCATTCCTGAAAAAGGTCCATTGGACTTGTGTGCTGACCCAGTCAACAAACAGATAAATAAAATACATTATTTTATCTGTATTTTTTTTTACCAGGAAAGGGACACTGAACTGTGAGTTTTTTCCCCCCGATGTGTATCTAGGGGAAGGGGAGGGGATGTTACATGGACCTGCTTTACTGAATTGGAGAATGCTGGCCACAGCATCAGGAAAAATGCCCTACTGCAATGGGATCTTTACCACCCACTTGTCCAACCACCAGAGGTGGACAGAAGGGGACTCAGTTTAACACCTTAACTGAAGCATAGCCCCTGAAAAGGACAGCACCCCCCCGCCATGCTACACAACACTGTCAGTAGTGAGTATTAGCCTAAGCTGATGATGTGGGACTAGAACTGGCTGCCTTTTGATCTTCTGGCCCTAGAGAAGAATGTGCCAACTCCTGAAATACTGATACTTCAACAGTTTTAAGCATGTGGGAGAATGGGGATGGGGTAAAGGTCATGAAATGACTAGGATTGGGAGGGGGTGGCCATGGGAAGGATAAAGGGTATCTTAATTTTTTTTTTTTAATCTTGGGCCCATATACGGAATACAGAATACCAAATATGTGATATTCGAAGCTGTCAAGTACTTGCAACACCCTATCATTAACAGCCAGCACATTAGTACAAGATAGCCCACAACTGAAGGTGTAGGGTCAAAGAGCATTGCTTACACTAGCAGAGTGTTCTCACCAGGTTGGGAGTACAAAGTGCACTAAATCCTGACAGCAGAGATAGAGAGGAGTCCCCAGGCTTTCTTGTGGTCTGTGGCAAGTAGAAATCCCTTACTTGTACTGTACCTGCATGGAGTGCTCTCAACAGTTTGCAGTTTAAGTGCACTAACATTTTGCAAGAACAAAGCAGACTACATACTCTGAACAACAAAACAGCTTGATTTACCACAATGTCACATCCAAGGTGCCACTACTGTGAGATTCTGTCCTTCCTCAACTGGCCATCCCTTATTGGCAGGCTACAGTATTCTCCTACTATGCACTACATAAAAACTAATAAATGGCACCCCACCCATCTACCTGGCTGACCTCTTGACCCCTAAACGCTCATGTAGGCAACTCCGCACCACTGGTAGAATTCTCCTAGAGGAGCCAAGAATTAGGACCATTGCTGGGATTGAGTCATTCATGCATACAGCTCCCGTACTCTGGAACAAGCTTCCTAACAACCTATAAGAAGCCACCTCCCTGGAAACCTTCCACAAAGGGCTCCAAAAACACTTGCTAATTAACAGCAGTTGCACATGCACTTGAATCACCCTTCCCAGGTATCCTCACGTGCCACCAGTCTTGCACAATGTTGGCAAATCTGTCCACCTCTGTTGTGTATTAATACCACGCAGGACTGGAATCTAGTCCTGTTGTGATCGTTTAGAGTGAGAGTTTCAATAAGTTTTGTCTACCTGTGTCCATATAATTATGATGTGAAATACACCTGTTTTGAAATGTTAATCTGTTACCCCAACTGTGGAAATATTTATCTGTAACCTCTAATCTATGTCTATGTAAAAATGTAGATTACTTGTAACTGATTCTGGGTTACCCCTGAAAAAGGGACCTTCGGGGCTCAGCCGGTTTTCAAAATTGAAATAAATTAAAATAAAAATAAATATTGACAGCGCAGTGAGAGAGTAGCCTTCAAGATTTAGTGTTTGGAGAATGGAAATGTCTCACTTGTACCAGCAGATGGTGCTCCTGCCATTTTGGAGTTGCAAGATGCTTGTGCTGGGAGTAGAGGAACCTTGATCTGGTAAGGGTACGGTGTGATTTTTCTGAAGCTTCTTTCCTAAAGGCTTTCTTTTCTTTCCTGGTGACTTAAATTGATTTGATTGGGAATGTGTTGTAAACAGACATTTATTATCCATAGACTTCCCTGCAATAATAAAAATGAATGTCTGACTGGAGAAACATTTGTGAATATGAATCAAGCACTACATGCATGTCCCTCCTAGCCGAACACATGCAGACCCCTCATATCTTATGTCAGACTGAGTATTTGGTAGTCTTCATCCACTTAAGCTATTTAAAGATTTATTCCAAACTGTGAACTTTTATTTCAATTCTTCCCACAGGACATTTTTCTAGCCAAGCCGGTAGGAATCCTGTGCATTTTGGATGAGCAGACTGCTTTCCCACAGGTAGGAGACTATGCATAAGGAATAATCAATGGTTGGGTGTGCGGCAATATTATAATAACCATTCTGCAATATTGTAATAACTGAAGCGCAGTCAGGGGCCTTCAGCCACCCAGGCAGTGAGGTTATTACAGTACTGACCCACAACCGGAGTTGAGTATTACACTCCTAACATGCGTAAAATGTTCAAAAGTGTTATAATGAAGATTATGAACCAATGTTCCCCACATTAATGATTTTAGTTTATAAAATGGTAAGGGAAAATTCTGAAATCTGAGTGGCTGTTGTTCATATAGCAATTATGTTCCATGCATGGAAAATAAAAAGTGCTGCTAAATGTTCACTGTTCACCACTGGAATCATTAAGCTGACAGAATGTTAAGGATTCAACTGGCAGCCATTGTTTTTTGCCCTGTAGTTGTAAGCATTACCTTTACTTGCACTGGGCCCTAAACATCAAACTACCTTAAATACAAAATAAAACAGATTAATTAAATGATGTTTCCCTAATCATCACATTCTCCTTATACACATAAACAAATTAAAAACATTAAGTGTTGTTTATAGTTTTCATTATGACTGTTTCTTTGCTGACAATGAAAAATCCCCATTCTATCTTTACCTGCTCATCAGGGAACTCTCTTGTCCTTAACCAGACAGTGAGATAACTGAGTCTCTGGCTGTAATAGAGGCCTTTCTTTTGTTTGTGTGTGTATAGTATGTTAGGAGAGTAACATTCTAGCAGTGGAACTGAGCAGAATTTTGAATCCATGTTTTCCATGACAAACATTCCCCTTGAATATGGGGAAAAAGAGAAAAAACAGGAAGAAGAAGAAAGTAGGCAACAATACAATGACATCAACAATGCCATCATTTGTAGTGGGCAGACAGACTATTTTATCATAAATGCACACAAGTAAATCTATTGTTTCTACATATAAACATGCTTTTCCCAACTGTGCAAAGTTAAAAAAAAAACAAGCCCATTTTATAAGCACAATAAGGCACTCTGGGATGTGTGTGGAACACATTTTACTGCACAGCCAGCGGCTAAAGTCACTCGACCTTTCGGCCTCGTGCCTTATTACACCTTTGGCCATGCGGTAAAATATGTTCCACACACACCCCATCATGCCTTATTGCTTATGCAGTGGACTATACATACATACTCATATATATATATATATATATTTATGCAATAGGTGTGGAGCCAAAATCCATTGCATAAATCCATGTTTGCAATATATGTGGGCAGATAAACAGCGGAGTAAATCTATTTATTCTCACTGCTGTTGGATAAACAGTGATTCTAATATTTATCCCATACCCTGCCATCAATCAACCACCGTTTATCCAACACCTTGATGTCGTGACTACGCCACTCATGAGGTTACCCGAGGTCAAACTGCTCTTGTGTGGATAAATCATGTATTCCACTCGTCCCCATTGCATATCCCCTGTTTATCTCCACTTATGTGGGATAAATCTAACCACCCTAAATTTATCCCACATGTGTGCGAGAAACACAAACTGTCAGTCAAAGCTTTTTTGTTCACTTTTTTGACAAATAAATGTGAATAACTTTAAAACGAAAAATGATAGCATGGTACTGGGAGTACAGAATTTCTCCAACACACAAGTATGTAAAAATGAGTGTTGTTTCATTTATATATACCTTTTAGTTTTTTTTTTGTAATTAGCAAAAAACAGCAGAAATTTAATTTTTTTTTACTTTTTCGATAAACAAATGTTAATAACTTTAAAATGAAAAATTATAGCATGGTACTGTGAGCACAAAAAATGTTCCACACAAAAATATCTACAAAATGAGTGATGTTTCATTTATAGATACCTTTGTTTTTTTTATAATTGGCAAAAAACAGCATACAATTCAAATTTTTTTTTTCTACTTTTTCGACAAACAAATGTGAATAACTATGAAACAAAAAAGGTACCATGGTACTGTGAGCATGACATTTGTTCAGCAAGAAGTTTTCTACAAAATGAGTGGTGTTTCATTTAATAGCAACCACTACGCTAGGTGGGTATATACAGGAAAGTTAACCGAAGGTCCCAGAAATGATCATTTAAAAAAAAAAAAAAAAGATAAACAGTCAAAACCAAATGTTCCTGCACTGATAGCATCCCTATTGCATAAATGAAATATACACTGTTGAGCTGCCAGATAAATGATTTATCTACACTTGTGCTGTTTGACCTCGGACACCTAACTCGTGGCTTACGCCACTTGTGAGGTTACCCGAGGTCAAACAACAGTTGTAGATAAATCGTTTATCTGACAGCTCATCTTTGTATATCATATACAGGTATTTTTTTTTTTTGTTTTTTTACTGGCACATTAGTGCCAGTATAGTTAGGGTGAAAGGTAACATTAATAACTTTAGAACGTTCAATGGATTTGCATGAAATGTGGCATGCATAATGTCCATATGTAGGTCTGTTGACCTGCCAAATGTCATGGGAATCCGTTGTGCAGTTTCTGAGGTATAGAGTGTTGGAAAAAACAGAAAAATCCATGTTTTTTTACTTTTCTTTCTCCACCTGGATCTCAGAAATGGCTTTAGGTTGTGGTCTGCAGTTTTCAGTGTAGAAAGCCTTTGCCTCGCAGATGTGCCTTTTGAAGGTTTGGTGAAAAAATATTAATCCGTTCAAAAGTTATTAAACTTCAAAGTTTCTCATTATAACTTATGGGAAAAAAATATATGATCTGAAAGTGAAAGCAGGTAAACAGCCCCAAAAACCAGTTTCTTTGCCGCTTCATAGCAAGAAATGGTTAGGACTTTTGAGCGGAAATTTGCAGGGTAGCAAGCCCTTGTCCCACAGATGTGCCCTTAGCTGGTAAGAAATGGACACCGGTTCCATAGTTAGTCCAAAGTTGTGAATTTTCCCATAGGATAACGTTGTGGTGGTCGTGGGCCTTCCGGGGGCTATGTCACGAAAATGGTTCGAGATAAAGATTTTTTCACTAAGTGCAGCTTAGTACACCTCTAAGTGTACTAAGCATGCATGGAGGTGACCAGGCCATGAATACAACCGCAAATGAATTTTTTCCAAAGTTCCTACGGTTCCTGAGATATTGCGACTTTTGCAGCACAAAGGTTACCTGGATTGGCTCTAGGCGTGCACTGTGTCTGTATACTTATGGGTACAGTGGAGTGCAGGACCCATAGGGCCCTGCGCTCCCACATTTTGATCCCATTATGCAGTAGTGGGAGCGCGGGGCCCTACGTTATGCAGTCTCACATGGAGATGTGATGATGTTAAAGCATCAGTACACTTATGTATAGATCCCATATGAAAATCAGAGACAATCAAAAATGTATGCATGATGGGAACACAGGGCCAAGAGGGCCCTGATCTCCCACAACCACATACAAGTAACATTACACTTTCTCCAAAAGAAGGGAAATTCATTGCAAAAAACTTTAATGCATCAGCTAGGGTTGTCATTACAGCGACAAAAGTTTGGAAATTTAATGTTAGGGTTGCCAACTCTACTCCCCCTGCTCCCCAACTCCCACTCTCTGCTCACCAGCAGGCATCAGGGTGTGCCTTGGAGTTGTCGGACTAACTCTCACCCCATTGTCCTATACTATACCCTCCAGTTTCTTACAAATGGAATGGGGTGAAAGAATAACAACCCAAGGCACACCCCGTGGGTTTTGGTGTATGTGGGGGGGAGTAGGGTTGGTAACCCTAACATCGAATTTCCACATTTTTGTCACTGTAATAACAACCCTAACTGATGCATTCACAACATCTTTTTTGCAATGAATATATAGATATAGATAAATATATCCACCCATGCCCAGTCGGGTGAACTATAAGTCATGGGAGACTTTAACCACAACTGGTTAGCTCCCACTTTTAATAAATCCCAAACAGAGATAACCTCTCTCAACCTTACCCAAACTATTATGGAACCTACCCGCTTAAACCATACGTCCAGTAATCACACACTACTAGACTGGGCGCTTACATCTCACCCACATCGTGTCATTAGTTCGGGCCTCCTTTCTGATTCCATTAGTGACCACCACCTAATCTACTTGGTCCGCAAAATCCACAGAGTTAAATCCCCTCCCAAATTTATTTTCCAACACTCTTACAAATCCCTCAACCTCTCTCCCCTCCTGGAAGATCTCGCTCACTCAAACTGGGTCCCAAACATTGACTGCTCTAGCATGGATTCGGCCTTTACACATTTTCAAAACACCTTCCTCACCGCCTGGGACAAACACACCCCCCTGCGCCGGGCAAGAGTCCGTGGGTCTCATCTACCCTGGATATGCCCTGAGTTGATAGCTTGCCAAAAAGCCCATGACAAGGCCTGGCATAACTACAAAGCTACGCCCTTCCCAAACAATCTTGTCACTTACCGCATGCTCCACAACAAATGTACAAAGGCCATCCGTTTTGCTAAGGCCGAATATTTCAACAACACCCTAAATGCAAATCTTGGGAATCCTTCGAAATTCTGGAAAGTTATTAACTCCCTCTTCACCCCTCAAACCCTCCACCTCTTCTCCTCGTCCAAGGGACACTCCTCACCGACCCCCAGAAGGTAGCCGCCAAGTTTAACTCATATTTCACAACTTGCGCCCAAACCCTCCTCGATTCCTTACCCCCAGCAACCTTACCCACCCCCCACACATCTATAACCTCATCCACCCCCCAGTCATCTATCCCCCTGCAAAGGTAGGACCCCTTTCCTTCAGACCCATCTCCCCATGAAACCTTAGATGCCCTGGCTCCCTGAACGCCTCCAAAGGCAATTCCCCTGATGGTCTTGATAACAAACTCCTCTTCCTTTCTGCGCCAGCCATTGTGACACCCCTAGCCACCCTATTAAATCTATCTTTCACCACCAAGTCACTCCCCTCCGTATGGAAGCATGCCACTGTCCTACCTCTTCCAAAAGGTGGTGATCCTTCCTCCACTACGAACTACCGTCCCATCTTCCTCCTCCCCGCCCTCGCCAAACTCCAAGAACACCTAGTTCTATCCCAGCTCTCCCACTTTCTCTCAGAAACTGACTTCTTCACCTCATTTCAGTCCGGCTTCAGAAAACACCACTCTACCACCTCCTCCCTACTAAGACTCATGGACTCCATCCTCTCCGGGAAGGATAAAGGGCTAATCACGGCTGCTATCTTCATAGACCTAGCTAAAGCTTTCAACACGGCCTCCCACTCTCTCCTACTATCCCGCCTATCAAGGGCTGGTTTAGCAGATTCTGCCACAAATTGGTTCAGTGCCTACCTACTACATAGAACCCAATCCACTAGAACAGCTGACCACATCTCTCCCCCCCCCATCACCACCGGCGTTCCCCAAGGCTCAGTTCTTGGTTCCATTCTATTCTCCATCCTCCTAAATGATCTGCCAAATTCATGCTCCTCCTCCGCTATACACATGTATGCAGATGACACGGTCCTTTTTACCTCTGGCCAGACCCACGAAGAACTCACTTCCAAACTACAAACGGATTTCAACAAAATCCAACACTGGTTCAGTACCAACCAACTCTCTCTAAATCCCAAGAAAACCATCTCTATGACTTTCAGTACAAGGCAGCGTCTATCCAAACTCACCCACCCTTTGATCTTCCATACCCTAAACAACACCATCCTCGAAGAAGTGCTCTCCTTTAGGTATCTAGGGGTTTGGGTCGATCGCCACCTCTCCTTTACCACACATGTAGATGCCATCACTTTCAAACTGCGCCCAAAACTTGGGCCCTCTATAGGAACCGCTCCTCCCTCTCGCTACCCGTCAGACGTGATCTAGACCTGAAAATGATTCTACCCACCTTCGACTACTGTGACGTAGTCTACAACTCCGCCTCAAAGACCACCCTAGCCAGACTGGACCCCCTCTTTAATGCGTTCTGCCGCTTTGCCCTCTATGCCCCCCCTCGCTCACATCACTGCGAGCTCTACCATTCACTGGCCCTGCCAGCCCTGAGCAAACGGCGCCTAATCCACGCTGTAAAATTTGCTTCCAACTTCTGGCTCGGCTCCCTCCCACCCTACCTAGCATCCTCCCTATCTTCCCCACCTACCCCCACTCACGCCCTCAGATCCACCTACACAAGGCTATTATCCATCCCCCACCGAAGGACCACCGCCGGCCAATCGGCCTTCTCTTACCTCTTCCCCAAACTCTGGAATGGCCTACCGTCCCAGATCCGCCACTCATCATCCAAATACTCCCTATCCTCTGCCCTCACTAACTTTCTCGCAACAAATTGGAACTGCCCGGTAACTCCCCTCCACCTCGGTACCTCTCTCCCCCACCTCAGTACCTCTCCCCCCAGCTGCCTCCCAGAGCCTGACCATGGCCTGGCAATCGCCTAATTGGCTGGCTTATATACTGCCCTATGCACTTACACTCAAGCCTACTCCCCCCTCACACTCCTAACACCTCCCTCTCTCCCCTCCCTATCTTTCCTCCTCTGCCTCACCCTCAGCATCAACACCATTCGCCCTCCCTCTCACCTCACCTAAACCTACCCCCCACGCTCCTAAGCATACTAGTCTCCAACTCCAACAGGCACTTGTGCATCCCACTACAGCTCAAGGCTGGCACGGGCACTCAAGTCCTGACCTGTCACACTAGTGTGCTAATGGCACTTACGTAACTAATGTATTCCCCCTTAGAATAACCATTGTATGTTCACCCCTTCCCTGTAGTGTTTGCACTGCTTTGCTCCTACGATGCCTGTACCCATGATATGTATACCCATGACATGTTTAACCTGTCCCTGTTGTGGAAGTTCTGTATTGCTCTTACTTTGCCTTTTACCTATGTTATATATACCCTGTCGATACTGATCATTGTACTGTATTCCTCTCCTTATGTAACAAGCTCATTTGTAATACCTCCAATCGATGTACATTGTCTGTATTGCATTACTGCTAAAATCATCTACTGCATGTATACCTGCCTCCTCTGTAACCCCTCCCCCCAGGTCGCACCGTGAGATGAGCATCTTTTTGGTCAGCGTGCCTTTCCTGGTGAAACATTTTCAATAAATAAATAATATATATGTATATATATATATATATATATTTTTTGGCCACCACTGTATAATGTTTAGCACCACCTGATATTTTTTTACCACTGCCTGTATATTTTATTTCCACCTTATATTTTTTTGCTATTACCCTGTTTCTCATAAAATCTACCAAAATGTTATTTTACCACTAACCTTTATTGCACTACTACCCCTGTTTTGATACCAGTTCGCTGTACCGTTCTTATAAACCACTTCTGCACATGCACAGTGCATCTAGTAGGTCAACATACGAAATTTGCCAGCAGATAAAGGCCTAGAGGTCTATCAAGTCTGCTCGAATGTGCAGCTAGCACCCCTTATTCTGAAACTGCCCCTCCCTTCCACCCTTCCCCTTCATTAACCCTCCCCCTTGTCCTGTCCCATCCTCGTTTGAAGCAGTCCACTGTTCTACTGCATACCACTTCTGCAGGTAACGATTTCCACCCAGCCACCACCCTCTCTGTAAAAAGTGTCTCCTCATCTCCCTCCTGAACCTTCCTCGCTCCAGTCTCGTATCATGGCCCCTGGTGGCCCTCCTCTCCCTTAATTTGAACAGCCCCTCTGTACCCATCTTGTTTATTCCTTTCATGTATTTAAAGGTTTCAGTCATGTCACCCCTGTCTCTCCTCCAGTGAGTACATGTTCAACTCCTTTAACCTCCTCTCGTATGATAAGTCCCCAGCCCCTTGATCATCTTTGTCGCCCTGCGCTGCACCCCTCCAGTAACTTAATGTCCCTTTTCGAATCACGGATGCCAGTACTGCACGAAGTACTCCAGGTGTGGTCTAACTAATGATCTATACAGTGGCAGAATCACCTCCTCCCTCCTCGAGGATATACCCCTTGCAATACAACCCAGCATTTTGTTGGCCTTTGCAGCTGCCTTCCTACATTGTGCCGAGTTGTTCATTGACCCTGTAATGAGCACACCCAGATCCTTCTCCTTCTCCTCCTCTGTCTGGGCTAGCTGCACTCCCCCTAGCTGGTAACTCCTCCTTGGGTTCTTCATCCCAAAATGCAGCACCTTGCACTTTTTGGCATTAAAGTCCAGTTGCCAGGTGTCTGACCAGGTTTCAAGCTTTGCCAGATCATCCTGCAACCCCTGCAATCCCCCTAGGTCATCCACCACTGCGCCAACCTTGGTATCATCAGCAAACAGACTGATCTTGCTCTTGATGTCTCATGATATGTCTGCAATGAATATCCCAAACAACAAGGAATAATGCACCACTGGCACTGATCACTGCAGCCACCACCCTGTATTCCCAGGAATGGGGGGACCCTTCTAACTAAATAAAAACAAATTAGTACAACTGGTCAGTTGTTATCAGTTACGTTAATCTGTGTGTTCATATCAAATCCTGGTCACGTAGTGCACTGGTGTTAACTCTACAGCATTCAAGTGCTATCTGTTTTAATTTTGGTAACCCAGTGTCCTGTTGTGTTATGATTCTAAAGAATTCATCAGAGTTCTGTAATAGATGTACGAAGGTTCACATTCCCATAAGGAAAAGTGATATCCATACCCTGTAATAACATCTATGTTACATGATCTAATAATATAAATGATCTGATGTCACATCACTTATATAATGAGATCAAAATTCATAGAATGCCTTGTGCACAGTGCAAGTCTGCTTGTACTGTAACCGGCTTTTACTGTAAAAGTCGACTCGTACTCGGCATATTGTAAAATGTAAATACGCTTTTACTATTTTAAACAGATCCATATTTTACAAAAAAAACTAACAAATAGGCATCAAAGTTTTACTCAACTGTAATGCCATCTCGAGGTTCTGGTATCATGATAGAACCAATCAGGCTGCCCTCTCTCTTGGTTACCATGGCACTTGAACCTCTCGATGGATTTGTAGCCGTGTAATAACTGGGGTCTGGTTTTTTTTTTCCCCTTAAGGGAAGCTGGTTAGAATTGGCTGTTATAACCATCTGGGTAAAATGGCATTCACACGACAATTTCCCCTCAGAGAACCCAAGTGTTGCCACAGCCTAGCACAGTTGCAACAAAAGTGAAATTGCCAGCCAGCAGATTCCACTCTCAGCCTATATGGGGCTCAGGCTGCATTCTCCAGGGTGGAGAGCGGGCAGAGTACGAGTGTCCAGTGGTGGAGGAGACTGGGGGCAGAGTGCCTACTTCCACTGACCCGGTCCACTTAGCTATATTTATATGTCCTGAGTGGCTTGTTTCTCACAAGTGGGAGCAAGCAGCAGAGCAAGTGCGGCTGGAGCTGCACCATGGCTGTGCTGCATGTGAAGGTGCGGGATAACAGATGGACACAACAGTTTTTAGGTGCAACCCACTTGTTCTTGCAGGATGTTTATTTTTTCCCAATAAAGAAATATAAAAATAAACTTTGCAATACTTCTTGCTCAAGAAAATAAAGAACACATTCAGATGAAGCAATTTATTTATTTAAAAGTTTCACCAGGAAGGCATACTGAGCGGAGTACCACTCGATTCCAGATGCATCCTGGGGTTGGGGGAGTGGAGAAATACAAAAATAGTAACATTGAACATGAAATACAAAAACTGGAGTGGATTACAGAAGATATAAGTAACACGCATGAGAAATCTGCATAACCCATGCCAGCGGAATAAACATTTTGTTGTACAATAGAATATTTACATAGCAAAACAGAGCAATAAGGTAATAAACAAAAATTCAAGGCTATTTGTGGCAAACTAGCTTCATTTCCACAAGCACTGGTGCAGCAGTAGACTCACCCAGTCATCGCCCGCACAGTCAGTAACAGCTAACCCCTATCTACTGTTTGGTAGAACAGGAGGGCTTTATATATCCGCCTCCTGTAGTCAGGTGACCTCAGCATCATCAGCAAATAAAACCTTTTTATTTAGCCCTTAACTAAAGATCTTACTTCAAGAGGGCTCTTGCAGTAGGTAATTACTTGTAGGTCTGCACCCCCTGGCATAAGGACCACACGGAACCTTTTGCTAGCAGCGTCTGACAGGGGAACCACCCACCCAATGTCATGTGATGGACATCAGCGTGACACTATATAGTGGGTGGTCCCCACGTCCGCCCTGCAGTTCTTTCCCGCCATCGACCTGTGTGTGTCATACCTTCTGAAGCTCTTCGTAGCAGTTCAGTCGCCTGAATTTCGGATGAGTATCCATTTTTTCTCGTTATCGCTTAATTTCCTAATCTTTGTGTATGTCGTCCACCTCTTTGACAGAATCACATAGAAACATGTGCGATTCTTGTGCCATCCAGCTACTGCATAAGGACCAGCATACCCTCTGCCTCTTTTGCTTGGGCCCGGACCATAACGTCAAGGAGTGTGAGGCCTGTGACCAGTTCAACCAGGCCACATGGAAAAGATGCCAGCAGTCCCTCAAAACCCATCTTCACAAACTTAAAATGGCTTCAATGGAAAAGGAGCTCAAGAAACGTAAAAGTGCCACCTCCTCCTCTCCGACTGACCCCACAAGAAGAAGAAGAAGGACAAGGAAAAACTTCTGGACTGGGAGCAGTCCCCCCAAACCGCCCTTATGCGCTTCGGCAGAGGAGTGGCCCTCTTCCTCTGGGAAGATGGCGCTGCAGCCAAGCCTGCGCTCCCGCCAAAAGAGCAGACTTCGGTCACCCCACCGCCACTGGTTACAGTGACCATGGGTGCCTCGGATTCATCTGAGGGTGCTGCCGCACTTAGGCCCTTTACAACCTCGGACTCTAAGTCGGCAGGCATGGCCGATGAGCCGCTTGTTGGACCCGACGACAAGTGCCAGGCCGGGGTCGGTAAGTCGGGGGTCAGTGTCTCAGACTCCTGCATGACCCAGATCGCTAAGTCAGTTGTCAGACCCTCTGACTATTGCATGACCATTTTGTGTCCATCGGACATTGTTGGAGGTTCTGACGATGCACAGCCAGACGTCAGCTCTGTTCCAGCTGGAGGGCAAGGGTCGTCCTGGGGTTCCCTTCTTGGTGAGCCTATGTCTCCTCCTCCATCGGAAATTCCTGCACTGTCCCCAGACTTTCATGTCCCGGCAGAAGGAGACCTTTCATCAGGTATACCTGATGACTGAGCTTCCAAGGGAGTAATGGTAGCTCCACTGTCCCTGGCAGGGGTTCCAGATCCTGCTCCTCCTCAGTGCCCGTCAACCCCTTTACTCCCTCCATCAGGGCTGCTATTGGGCCATTCTCTGTTGGGGGTCCTGTCAGGTTTCCCACCTTTGGGGCCGCCATCAGGACATCCGCCTTCAGGCCCTTCACTGGGGTACCACACGTTAGGGCTGCCGGCAGGCCTTCCTTCAGGCTACCCTCCATCAGGACTGCCATCTGGCTACCCTCCATCAGGGCCACTGTCAGGCTACCCTCCATCAGGGCTGCCATCAGGCTACCCTCCGTCTGAGGCACCGTCAGGTTTTCCGCCGTCAGGCTACCCTCTGTCAGTCCTGACACCGGACCCTTTTTTGGCGAGTTATTAGTACCCAAGATATTCTGGGTTTCAGATGCCTCTTTTCCAATTGTTGGACTGTGCTCACCATTATGCTGCTCTGGGCTTCTTAGCGCATGGAACACATACCACCAGATCAAGCTTCCATGCCTGTCACCCTCCACCACCTCCCAATCCTCCTCCTGCTCAACCACAGGTGGATTTCAGGGAGATTTCGCAGTCATGGTGGTCCATGACAAAATCTCAGTTGGTCTTGGAACTGGACAGCAGAAGTAGGCTGTCCAGATCAGACCCCTAGGGTGCCCTCTCTGGCACCCCTCGAGCCTCAACGTCAGGCCTGATGAAAGGCCGTATGCAGACCCTGGCATCAGATGTAGCTCCTACAGAGCAGGAGTTTGTGCTTCCAGACAGGGAACCTGCAGATTCCGATGATTCTGAGTCATCCTCTGACAGTTTGGGATTCGAGACCCCTCCTCCTGAGGAGCTGGTCCCTAGAGACTGTCCCAAGTCCCCCGAGGATTCCTCTTTTGTAGACCTCCTGAGGCAAATGGCGGAAGGCACAAGGCTGGAGGTCTGATGCTGAAGACACAAAACATCAGAGTTTGGCTGAGCATCTGTATGTTCCAGAAACGAGTCCGGTTCTGACACCCCCATGGCTGGAACCTCAAGAGGATTTGTCCTCGACCATCTGGCAGAGACCCTCCTCCATTCCAACTATGGCCAAAAAGGCTGACCAGGTTTACAGGACACTAGAAGACAAAGACCACCTCAGCATACATCCAAAGGCTGACTTGGTGGTCATAATTGCGGCCCATGATAGATCCACTAAGCCTAAGCACCACAGTACTTTTCCTCCTGACAAGGAATCCAGACAGCTGGACCAGTTTGAGAGAAAGTTTTATTCCTCTTCTACACTAGTTATTCATGCTCTTAATTATGTGGTGCACATGCTAGTGTACCAAAAATCTCCGTTCCACCAGCTCAAGCCCATAGTCGAGGCCCTTCTGGACTCGGAATCTAAGACCACCTTGGTGAATACCCTCAGATCTGCTAAGGTGGTGGGACATCGTTCACTAAGGACCACCTACAATGCAGTGGATTCCTCTGCTAGAGGCACAGCCATGGCAGTAAGCCTTCACAGATTCTCCTCACTAAGAGTATCAGGTCTAGCTCCTGATGTCCAGATGGCTGTTCAGGATGCCCCCTTCAGAGGCTCTGTCCTTTTTTTTTGGAGATGCCCAGGACATTATCACGAGCCTTCAAGATAAAGGCACTGCCCTTTGGTCAGTACATACTATGTGTTGCCCGAAACCTCAGCTGAAATGTCCTTTTCATTGGCAAAACAGATGCTAGATGAAACCACGGCAGGCAGATAGGCGTCAGTTCAAAAGCAGGGTTCCCAATGCTGCCACCACCCCTCCAGCCAAAACTCAGAGAGCTTCAGGGGCGGTCCTCCCTAAACCCCACTCCTGACTAACTGACTGCCCTCCCTCCTCCTCGTCTATCAGAGGAACAGGTGGGCGGAAGGTTCACAAGGCACCTGGGAGACTAGGAGTCCATCACAACTGATGCCTGGGTACTTCAGCTAATAAAGTTTGGTCACACTCTTGAATTTCATGAAAACCCCCCAGATAAACCTCCAGGTCTTTCCCATTATCCAAGGGTGCACATTCCCCAGTTAAGGGAGGAAATCATGGCTCTTCTTCGAGAGGAAGCAATAGAACCAGTGCCAACAAATCAGATCGGGAAGGGTTTCTATTCCCACTTCTTTCTGGTTCGGAAAAAAGACATGGGATCTGCACCCGATATTAGACCTCAGTACCCTAAACCTCTTCATACAATACAAGAGGTTTCAGATGCTGATGCTGCAAAGTCTGCTGCCTCTCCTGTCCAAAGGTCAGTGACTTTGTGCCCTGGACATGCAGAATGCATACCTGCACATCCCAGTATTCCATCCTCACCACAGATTCCTCAGGTTTACTTTCCAAGGGGAGCATTACCAGTTCAAAGCACTCCCCTTTGGCCTCTGTGGGTTTTTAACAAGTGCCTCACGGTTGTGGCAGGAGCCCTGAGGAGTCAGGGGCACTACATCTTCCCTTACCTTGATGATTGGCTTCTTGCAGCACCGTCGAGGGAGGGGTTAGGGGCTTCTCTGTTAGCTACCCTGCACCTTTTCGAGCTACTGGGTATTACTGTCAGCTACCCCAAATCTCAACTCACTCCTTCCCAGCACCTGCAATTTATTGGGGCAGTTCTGGATATGGTCCAGGGTATGGCCTTCCTCCCCCTGGACAGTGTAGAGACTCTGGAGAGGCAGGCCCAGCTGGTAACCTCCAACTGATACATTTCGGCCAGGGCAGTCCTTCACCTTCTTGGCCTCATGGCAGCAGCTATTCCCACGGTTCCCTTGGCCAGACTCCACATGCATATCTCACAGTGGACTATCAGGACTCAATGGGATCAGAGGGTGGTGACTTAGACAGCTGTGTCTTAGTTTCCGGCCTGATGCAGAAAGATCTGGAGTGGTAGCAGAACTCTGACAACCTGACACAAGGAGTTTCTTTCCAGGCCTCTCCTTACTCCCAAATCCTGACCATGGATACATCGGGAACAGGATGGGGCACTCATCTTGTAAATCACAGAACCCAAGGCCTGTGGTCACCTGTGGAACTACACTTGCACATAAATGTGCTAGAAATGAGAGCAGTTCTGTATGCTCATCAGGCTTTTCAGCACATGCTTTAGCAGGATACACTGTTGATCCAATCGGACAACATGTGTGTAGTGTGGTACATCAACAAATGGGGGCGCCCACCTGTATCCTCTTTGCAGAGAAGCGATGCGGGTCTGCAATTGGGCTGTTCTTCATAAGGTTCGCCTCCTGGCAGCTCACATTCCAGGTGTGCAGAACATTCTCACAGACAGTCTCAGCCAGACCAAGGTAAGAGTACATGAGTGGGAGCTAAAGCAGGAGGTAGTAGACCACATCTTTGACTTCTGGGGTCATCCGGACGTGGATCTGTTCGCAACTCCATCAAACGTAACACTTACCAAGTTTTGCTCGCTCAATCCCATGCATAAAGCTTTCTGGCAAGACGCGTTGTCGCTTTACTGGACAGGGAGGTTTCTGTACGCATTCCCTCCCTTTCCAGTTTTACAGAGAGTGCTGGTCAACTTTCAAATAGAGGGAGCCCAAATGATTCTGAAAGCTCCATTTTGGCCTCAATAAATTTGGTTTCCGCTGCTTCAACAGCTGGCAGCGGAACCTCCAGTTCCTCTGCCACTTTGTTATGATCTCCTGATCCAGGAAAGGGGCATGCTGGTCCATCTGGAGCTGAAGTTCCTTCATCTTCATGCGTTGCTCCTCAAGACATAGTTGCTTCCAGATTTGGGGTTTCCCTTAGAGTAGCTCAGATTTTGGTAGAGGCCTGAAAGCCTTCTACCAGAACTACATACGTCATGAAGTGGTAGCGTTTTTCCATCTGAGCCACCTCGAAGGGTTGGGATCCTTTTTTGTGTCCCATTCCTCGGGTCAGGGAGTATCTTCTTCATCTATCTGACCTGGGCTTGAGCTACTCGTCACTGAAGGTGCATCTAGTGGCCATTTCGGCCTACCATGTTTTATTGGAGGGCAAAACTCTGGCTCAGATGGAGGTATCAAAAACTTTCCTAAAAGGAATTCTGCATCTGAAAGCCCTGGTGCATAACACCACTCCACCGTGGGACCTCAGTTTTCTTTTTGAGAAATTGACCTTGCCTCCTTTTTTATTTATTTATTTATTTTTATTGAGTATTGATATAATCAGTATCATACATTACACTCATGTAAGGCATATAAATGTTAAGGAAAACAGGATACATCCAATGTGGCAGGTTTAAACAAGCCTATACATTCTGGCTTATGAAAGGTAGGGGTATGTCCATCAATATGTCGTATACAATTTAAATCCAGTATTAGCTGTACTTCACAAAGACTTTCGGTGTTCAGTTCAAAAAAATGTTCAAATCCGTTAAGAAGCCACAACAGTATATGTTGATATGACCCCAAGTCCATTATAATACTTCAAATTATAGCACTTCATGACACTGACTCTTATGCCCCAGAGCCCCACTTCCATAATAACAGAACTGATCAGCAAACAGATAAGCAGTTATATTTTATAGTAAACTTTGTACACACTGGTTAGCAACGTTCCCTGCTATTAAAACAACAGAATTGGGGTCTTACGATCACAAAATGTCTCCTATTCAGGTTTCTTTCTCCGAATCCTCCAGCTGACTTGTTTCTCTGGTCTCAAACTCTCTAGCTATCGCCTCCGTCTTCTTTCTCGCTTCCAAGGGATCTGCAAACTGAAATGTTTTGCCACCGTAATAAATCCGAAGTCTTGCCTGCATCAGGAGGGAATAGGTTTCCCAAGAGTCCGGAGTTTGCTTGCGAACTGCATCAAATTTTTTCGTAGATGCCCTCATTGCGTAGGAGAGCTCAGGAAACAAATGTAGTATGGCCCCATTAAAGTGGAGACGGCCTGTGGATCTTGTGGCCTGAAGAAGAGTATCCTGAGTGGCTGCACTGGCTGTAACCAAGAGGACCGTTCGAGGAGCATCTGATACAGATCCCAATGCATGAGGTGTCATTCTATAGGCCGTATGTAGTTGTCCCACAACTAATTCAGGTTGGAGTTGTAATGCTTCAGGAAGCCAATTTTTTTTTTTTTTTTTTTAACTTCTGATATTTTATTCATGTCCATATCATTATTACATTCAATTCCAAAAGACATCTATACATTAATTCCAATCCATTCTTATTCATTCCTTACTATAGTCTTATCTTCTGTCCTTCTACCTCTTATATTCTTATATATACTAATGATTCCTCAGATCCAGCAGTAGAATCAACTTATGGGTACACATTATCAAGCCCAAGGCTTTTAGTTGATAGTTTCAGTTCTTCATAATGTGGCCCGTGTAAATGTCCCAGTATAGAGTTAGAATCTACTTCACTTCTTCCATTTCTCTCCTGGGAGTTCTACTTTCTCAGTCAACTGCCTTTCATAACATTATGTAATTATTTTTATCTAGCCCTTCTAATCAAACATTTTACAACCTCATCAACTTCTTTACTTCAAACCAATGCACTGTGATTAGTATTTCAATCTTATGTTGAAAATGTATTCATATACATACCTTTACTGATACATATACTGTATATGTCTTTACGTGTGTCTCCATCCCTGTTTCCCCGACAGACCTTCCTATCTCAATAAGCCGTTATCCTCCAGTCATTCGCCTCTCCCTTCTGTTTTTATGTCATCTCTCTTTCCTCTCCTCTGCAGTTTGTGTACCTTCCTCCCTTCTTATGTTCCTATCTCCTATTCTCACCCCTTCATCTAACCCTTCTTTCCAGCAATACCAAGGTCTCTAGATTTCCAGGAATCTATCTTTTCTTAGCTGGATAGTGTATGCTATGTTCTCTAATCTTTCCATTTCCTCCACTTTGGAGGTCCATAACTGGAAGGTTGGAGGTTCCTGCTGTAACCATTTGGTTGTAATGCATTTTAGTGCTGCAAGCCATAGTATCTGAAACAGCTCCACACTTCTCCTTTTTTGTGAGGAGAGGGTTGGCATTCCTAGGACTAAGTCCTGAAATGTGTGTGGTATTATCATTCCTCCCATTTGGGTCATAACCCCCTGGACTTGAGACCAAAATCTCTGTATTTTTACACCCCCCCCCCCCCAGAATATATGGTAATGAGTACTTTGTGTCTCCCCACATGTCCGCCAACATGCCAATGACGCTTGGGGATTATAGTGTTTGGTAATCATTGGGGAACTAAAGTAGCGGGTTAAAATTTTCCAGTTAAATTCTCGCCGTGTCATAGCTGAAGTTACCTGCCATCCTCTCTGTAAGCGATGCTCCCATTCTCCCTTCTGTATTGTCCCTGTGATTCTATCTCCCACCTCTTTCTGATATCTTCTAACCCAGAGGTTTCCTTTTTTTCCATAAGTATTTTATACAGGATGGAAAGGTAGGGTAATTTATCTTTAATTCTTCTGGAATCCCACCAGAACTCCTCCAAGGGGGTCAGAGCCCTATTGATTTTTTGAAGATTTTCTCCAGAATTAATAAAGTGTCGAATCTGGCGATATCTATAGAAATCTTCCTTACATAAAGCAAAATGCTCCTGCAGCGTGGCATATGCCAAGCATGATCCGCCATCTACTAACTGTCTGAAGGTAGTTAAACCCTTTTGCTCCCAGTAGACATATCCCTGATTCAGCCTTGGGGGGCACAAAGTTAGACGTATGTCTGATTAAGGACAAGGGACCCAGGGTATTTGGGGTATTTGTTTTTTTCCTGAGTTTAAGAAGAACGTATAGGGATTGTTTTACCCAAGGATTAGAGATTAACTGCCAATTATGTGGGTCAACCCGGCAAGTTGGGTAGATCCATATTTTATTGTTAGGAATCGATTCATTTTCAATACAATACCACCCCGATCCAGCACGTTGTTTAGCCCATGTGACTAGCTGAGCCCCCTGCGCAGCCAGGTAATAGTGATACATGTGTGGTAGACCTAGGCCTCCCTTCTCTCTTGGCTTCATCAGGGTACCAAGTGTTATCCTTGGGCGTGCCCCCCCCCCCATATAAATTTGGATATTTATTTTGTAATTTGGGTCCAGAACTGGGATGGTATGGAGTTAGGGAGTGTCTGAAACAAAAATAATAGCCTGGGCAATGCATTCATTTTAATGATCTGTATTTTACCATAAAGGGAATGAGGCAAAAGTTTCCATCTGGCGAAATCAGATCTAAGGGTCTGGAGCAACTTAAGAAGATTGTTGCGATATAGTTTAGACGTGTCCACTGACACCTGTATTCCTAGGTATTTAAATGTGTTTTTTTTAGCCCAGGTGAACGGGAACATTTCTCGTAGTTGTTTATTAAGGGTACCACTCACCACCACCACCCCCTCAGATTTTAGTTAAGTTAATTTTATAGCCTGCCAGGGAGCCAAATTTTTCTAATGCTTTTAACTGATGAGGTAAGGATACTGTGGCTCTCGCAAAAACAAGAGAGAATCATCTGCATAGAGCACTGTTTTATGTTCCACTTCCCCTGCCCAAATGCCCTTGATATGTGGGTTGCCTCGTATCCAGATTGCCAACGGTTCCAGAGATAGGGCAAATAATAATGGTGGTAGGGGGCACCCCTGTCTGGTGCCTCTTAAGAGGCAGACGGTTCAAGAGCATACCGTTCACCTTAACCCTGGCCTGCGGCTTGTGGTACAGTGCAGCAATGGCTGATACAAAATGTTCTCCCAGCCCAAACCTTGACAGGGTGAATGACATAAAGTGCCAATCCACCCTGTCAAAGGCCTTCTCCGCATCCATGCTGATTGCTAACTGCAGGGCCGCTGAGCCTCTTTGGGCTGTGAATATATTCAAAAGACGCCGTATATTGTCTTGTAAGTATCTTTTCAGGAAGCCAATTTTGTAAGAAACCGAGTAAGTTATTCTCTTCACTTCCCTCAGGGAGCCCGATCAGCCGTACATGCGATGCTCTATTCGCGTTTTCTAACGCCTGTACTCGGTACCTCAGCTGAGTATTTTCCTGCACCAACTTAGAGGTTGCAGAAAGAGCCTGTGAAGCAACCCATTCAGCTGTGGCCACATTTTGAAATGCTGCTTCCACCTTGATGTCTTGCTCAGTAAATCTTTGCAAGATCGACTCTACTTTCAAGTCGATATCCTGCATCGAAGCTTGCAAAGTGCTCCATGGGGGGTCCGGCCCAGCTAGATGTACTGTGGATGTTGAAGGGGCCTGTAGTTCACCATGTGGTGGATTTTTGTTGCCGCTTCCACCAGCTTTCTGCGTACTTCCCATTGCCTTGTTTGAACTTGATCTCTTCAGGACAGGCTTCTCAATCCAGTACTGTTGTTAAAATTTAGCTCAGATAAGATTATTTCAATAAAAAGATTTATTCAAAGCTCTTACAGCACAGAGCCGAGTTGAAGTGTGTCTGGTCTGTGAATGTGATCAACGTGCCCCCGAACTTGCCTCCTTTTGAACTGGCAAGTACATGTGAGATGCGCTTTTTTGTCCTGGAAAGTGGTCTTTTTAATTGCCATTACTTCTGCTCAAAGGATTTCTGAACTTCAGGCCCTGATGTGTAAGGAGCCTTATTTGATTTTTCTCAAGAGACCCGGTGGCTCTGCGTACTAATCCTAAATTTCTTCTGAAAGTGGCTTCAGAGACTACCTTGAATCAGTCTCTTCAGCTGCCGGTGTATTACCCTGAGCATACTAATCGGGGGAGGCCATTCTGCATATGTTGGACGTTCACAGAATTTTACATTATTACACCAACGGGACAAAAGATGTCTGAAAGATGGATCAGCTTTTCGTTTATTTCGCACCAAAGAGAAAAGGTGCGGCAGTTTCCAAACAGTGCCTTTCCAAATGGTTGGCTAACTGCATTGCATTTTGTTACCAAAAGTATGCTAAAGTCCTTCCAGAGCAGGTTAAAGGATATTCTACCAGGGGTTTGGCTGCCTCGACAGTCTATTTCAGAAATGTATCTGCTACAAAAATTTGCACAGCTGCTACTTGGAGTTCTGTCCACATTTTCACTAAACACTACTGTTTGGACATTGCCTCTAGGTGCAGGGCTGGTTTCGGATTGGCGGTCCTCCAGGGACTCCTGTCCTAAGTTTTTGGCTGCTTATTAGCCTTTCAGTTCCAGCCTCCCATGTTTTCCTGTCCCTTGGACTCTTACTGCTTGGGACTCAGTCCTACAAGTAATTACGTACTGCAAGAGCCCTCTCGAAGTAAGATAGTACAGTTACGTAAGAACTTACCGTAACAGTAGATCTTCGAGAGAGGCTGTTGCAGTAGGTAACCTTTTTCCCTCCCTCCTTCCCCCTTTTTCAGACTGTAGCTCTTTTTCCATGAGCTTTTCTTGGCTCCAGGAGCCTCTTTCTCATTCTCCTGTCACGCTTCTTGGAGGTCTCTGGCGGGAGAACTGGAGGGCGGACGTGGGAACTGCCCACTGTATAGTGTCACGCCGATGTTTGTCACGTGACATCAGATGGGCGCCCCATCAGACACTGCTAGCGAAAAGTTTTCGTGTGGTCCTGACGTCAGAGGGTGTAGTCTTACAAGTCATTACGTACTGCAAGAGCCTCTCTCAAAGATCTACTGTTACAGTAAGTTCTTACGTAACTGTACTTTCTAGGGACATGGATATGTTGTTCATCCACACTTATTGGCAGGTTCCTTGCTGCTTTAAATCTTGCCGGAAGGTCTTCAAGCTGGCTCCTTCCACCCACCTGGGTGGTAAAACTCTCGGCTCCGCCCCATGACGCCAGATCTTCCTTACCGCTTGGAAGCTCAGGTTCCCTCCTTAGCGCTCTGCATTTTTGACTGGTTCCTGGAAATTTCGGTCTTCTAAATCAATTGGAAGTTTCCTGAAACTTCGTTCTTTTTTTCTTCGCTGTGGCGATGACCCATTCGTTTTCCAGCTCCAGGAGGCGCCCGGTTATTTCCTCCAGGAGAGACCCACACTCCACGTGCATTTACTGCCTTGACTTGGATCACGATCCTCAACTTTGCGAATTTTGTTGTGCCCTTCCGGCCAGCTCTCTGGAGGTTCGCATGGCCCGTTCGGGATCTGGGCGACCGGTAGTTTTTCCCGCCTTGGAAAATTCCTTGGAGACTCGTCGGGCAGTGTCCGCATCGGCTGTCTCGGCTGAGCAGCTCGATCTTCTTTCCTCCGGGGAGGGGGCGGCTGCCCTTCCCTCTTCCTTGGTCGCGGCACTTATCCCGCTCTCCTTGAGTTCTCCTCATACAGCTTCATTCAAGGAGCTTCGACAGTCCCTTTCCTCAAAGGGAGAGGGACCTTTGGGACCTGCCTCTCAGCCCAAGTCCAAAGAGTTGCAGGCTAAGTCCCTTTGTCGGCACCAGAGGGAGTGGGAGAGTTTCCCTTCCCCTGCCAGCCGACGTTCGACTTCGGTTGAGGATGCGGCTTCGGCCGCTGGCCTCACGGTACCCCCGTCAGGTCAGCCGGCCAGGACTCCCGTCGACGTTGTCGAGTTTCTCGACCCATCATATGGCCTGTCTTCTGCTGGTGCCGCCATCCCGCGCAGTTTCCCCAGGCGGGCTGAGGTTCTGCCCAACACCTTCGGGTGGAAGCAGTCACCGGCCCTTTCTTCCGAGCCAAAGGAGGGGCGGGTGCACCCGCTCCTTCCCAGGCCTGCCCTCGGTTCCCCCGAGGATTCGGGTCTCGGTCTCGGTCCTCCTTCGGTCTAGCCGCTCCGCCCGACCTCGGCGTTCTCGATCAGGCACCGAGTCAAAGTGGCTTTGCCGTTCTTCCTCGTCCCCTCACCGGATGAGGTAAACCCGACTCTACGTTGGCGTCGGCGTTACGAGGGATTTATGTAGCAACAGCTGTTGTTGTCCGGGAATCAATCAACCTGATTCATTCTCCGGCTAGTAAGCAGCCGCCTCCCGGTCGGCCGACGCAGCCGCTCGAGGCAGTCGAGGTGCCCTCTCTGGGGCCGGTTGCTCGTCCGATCCCTGCTGCCCCACCATCCTCGGTGGAACCCAGGCCGGGCCATGACCTGTCCTGCAGGTTATCTGTTCCCCTCACTCCCGCCCGCCCTCGGCGGACGAAGAGTGACTCGGGCCTGCGGCAGCTTTTTGCAGACCCCTCGGAGCCCCAAATCGACTCCTCTATGTTTCCTAGCAGGGAGGACTCATGGTCTTCCCCGGAACATTCTGTGGACGACAGCCCATCGTCCTTTATGGGTCTGCTCCAGCTCATCTCGGAATTCACCAGGATGCAGCTCGAGCCTGTTTCCAAATGGGCCCCTTACCCCCTTACGGAGATTCTAGACCAAGGGGGTTCACCCTCGGAGGCCTTCCCAGTGGCTGAGGCAGTCATGGGCCCAGCCTTGGAGCTCTGGCGGTGGCCTACTTCCTGCCCTGCGCCTTCAGCCAGGGTGGCCAGGAAGTACCCTGTCCCTGTCGGTTCTCTACCCGGTTTTCTTGGAACACCCCTCGGCTGAGGGAGTAGTCACCGACAATGTTTTCCAATGTTCTGGAAATGCTAGGGATGTGGATAGGCCCCCTGACAAGGAGTCCAAGAGGATGGACTATGTCGGGCGCAAGGTTTACGCTGCGTCCTCCCTAGGCCTCAGTCAGGCCAGCTGCAGGGCGTGGCTGAGGTTATCCTCCTTCTCTTTGGAAACCCAGCATGAGTTGGCAGACATCCCCTTTTTGGGGACTGACCTTTTCGGCCCTGGAGCGGAGGGACACCTCCAGGGGTCCGAGAAGTCCGATGCCACTCCGGACTTGGTCACTCCTGCCCGGAGGGTCAAGGGCAGCCGGCAGCCTTTGTGTAAGCCCCTTTGCCCCCCGGCCCCTGCGGCTCGAACGGCCCAACACAAGGGCCAGCAGGCATACGCTGGGCGGCCTGTCACCAGACCAGAGTCTTCCTCCAAAAGGAAGCAGGGAGGTAAGGATCCGAGAGCTCCCTCAGCCTCTTCCTCCACCAAACCTGCTCAGTGATGGGCTAAGGGGCGCTGTCCCCAGCCCCGTCGTCCCTGCCCGGGTTTCCCCGTGGGGGGACAGCTCCACACCTCTACCTCTTGGGTGGTGCTAAGGGTAGGTCCTGTCACGGGTTGCGAGCAGGTTCCCCCTTTTGAGCCGTTGCCCCACGGAGATCTTGGGTCCATAGCCTCTTCGTCGGCCCGCTGAGCCGACTTGCCTGGCCCTCAAATTAGAGGTGCTCAGGAAGGTTGCAGATCCTCCTGACCCTGAATTTATGTCCAGGTATTCCTGGTCTCAAATGGACGGGGGGCTTGCGCCCCATCCTTCTGCACGCCTGGATGGTCTCTCTGCCTCAGACATCCCATCCTCAGGACGAGGCGTGTGGCTTCTTTCCTGGGCCTCCAGGACGTACTTACTCCTTGTTCTGTCTGTTCCTTGGGAGACTCCTCCCTTTTCTAAGCGGGGGATCTCCTTGCGAGTTCCTGGCCAGGCCCTTCGTTCTCTGCTCAGCAGCTTTCTGTGGCATTGAGGGGTCCGGGCGTAACCCCACCCGGATGGCGGCCTGATTACCACCCTTTCAGGCTCAGACTGGTCTCCCTTTACCGGAGCCATGTTGGAACTCGTGTCTTAGCGGGTGATACTTCTTCGGGACGAGGCTCGACTCTTGAGTCCGAGCTTGGCTCCTGGAGGATAGGGCTGAGGTTCTTCCTCCCTTACCTAGTCAGGTCTGACTGGGCAATTGTGCCCTGCCGGGACCTCCTGCACCTCCTGGGCCTCATGGCAGCCGGCTCCAGTGTGGTCTGTTGGACCCGCTGGTTCATGCGTCCCCCTAGTGGGGACTGGCCAGCCAGCAGTCACAGTGCTGTGTTCCTCGGACCAGTTCATGACTACAGCCCAGGAGTTAGGGGAACGCTCCCCCCTCGGACCGTTCCAGCTCCTGTAGGAGAACTTCCTGTTCGTCCGCCCTGAGTCGACGGTCTTCTCCGACCGATGCTTCTCGGATGGGTGGGGGTACCCATCTAGGGGAATACAGAGTGCTTCGCCTCTGGTCCTCTCGGGAGTCCCGACGTCTTTCCTACCCGCTGGAGCTCCAGGCAGTTCGCTTAGCTTGCACCGCTCGCTCCGTTTGTGCGGGGTCTAGTGGTTTAAGTCCAAGCGGACAACACCACGACCATGTGCTACCTACCCCGCCAGGTTCGGTCGAGCCCCTTACCTCGGCGTAAGGAGGTTCTCCGCATTGGGTTTTTCATGCAGCGGAGGCGGTTCCCCAGCCATTTGATGGCAGGAGCCTCCAGCACCCTGGCTGATGCCCTAAGCTGGACATAGGCTGCGCCTCACGAGTGGTCTCCCCTGCTGGAGGTAGCACAGGATCTTCTCCCTCCTTCCCTCCAGGGAGAATATGAGACCGAGACTGTTTCATGCCGGCCCCCTCAGCAAGGTTGCTGTAGGGGATGCCGTCGAGGCCACGGACCCCGGGCCTTTTCACGCCTCTCCCCCATTTCCCTTGACCTACGGGCAAGGCGAGGAGGGACTAGGCGAAGGCGATGCTGGTAGCCCCAGACTGGATTGCCAGCTCTGGTATCCAACTCTCCTCAGTCTCAGCCCCAGGCTCCCGATGCGGCTTCCAGCCCACCTGGTCCTGATCTCTCTCTTTTCAGGGGAAGGTCTTTCATTTGGACCTTCAATCCCTGCACCGGCAGGCCTGGTCCCTGTGCGGCTAGGGGCCAAGCCTTGGGTCCTTCGGCAAGGTCCTCGACACTTTCGAGGCGTCCTGCTAGAAGTCGGCCAAACATGCTCGCCTTCATTTGGAAGAGTTCTCCATTTGATGATGGGATAGGGCCTGGGCCCCTCTCCCCTCCTTGGGCGAGCGTTCCGGACCATCTGCGGTCTCTTCTTTTGAACTAGGGCTTTGGCGGACGACCCTCTAGGTGCTTCTGTTGGTCACCACTGTCTTCCGGGCACGGGCCGGAAGGCAGTCGGTGGCGCAGAAAAGGTGGTCTGGCACTTTTCTAGGCCTTGATCACACCTCCCCTTTGGGGGAGAATATCCCCATTCTGTGGGATCTTTGCTGGTATGGGCTTAGTTCACGGGCAAGCCGTTCGAACCTTGCACAGGTACGAGTTCCCCCACATGTTGTGGAAGAACACCTTCTTGGGGCTACTCTGCTATCTAGAAGGATGGGAGAGTTCAAGGCGCTCCCTTGTATTTCCCTATCTGGTCTTCCACAGGGACAAGGTGTCCCGCGCCCCCCCCGAAGTTCCTTCCGTAGGCGGTGGCGGAGTCTTCCCTAACCGGGTATTGTCTCTGAAGGGGTTCATCCCCATTCACGCCTTGGAGGCCGTGTATAGGATCCATGGGACCCTATTTAATGCTCACCTACCCAGGGAGCGTAGGGCTGAAGTTCGGGAGAGGTTCACCAGCTGTTTGTCACCTATGCTGAAGCCACACCTGGCAGACCTGCAGCCAAGCGGACGACGAGCAGGTGGGTCACCTCCTGCATAGGTCTCCACTGTAGGTGGGTGGGCATGGAGCCTCCCAGAGGGATAAGTGCTCTTTTTACCCGCCCTTCCGCTGCATCGGTGGCTGCTTCCGAGGATACTCCTGTCCAGGATATCTGCAGGGCTCCTGCCTGGAAGCAGGCCTATACCAATTTCCCCTTCCACATCGACCTTGGGTCACGCCGGGATGTTGGTCGGGGCCTCGGTTCTCCAGTCTGTATACCTAAGTAGGGGGTGTGCACCTTGCCTCCCTCCTCCCGGAGAACTGCTAGGAGTCTGCCAGTAAGTGTGGATGAACAACATATCCATGTCCTAAATACAGGTTACTCACCTGTAACAGGAGTTCTAGGAATGGTATATGTTGTTCATCCCTACATTCCACCAACCTCTAGCTCGACGTACAACCTGGCTTCCAGCCAGGCCAGATCTGGCGCCATGGGGCGGAGCCGAGAGTTTTACCACTGGTGGGTGGGAGGAGCCAGCTTTAAGACCTTCCGGCAAGATTTAATGCGGCAAGGAACCGGCCAATAAGTGTGGATGAACAACATATACCATTCCTAGAACTCCTGTTACAGGTGAGTAACCTGTATTTACCCATCATACAGGCATGATGTCTAAAGTAAATAAATAAGCCCAAAAAGAAATAAACTTCCTGGTGAAGTGGAAAACTTTCCACTATCCTTGATTGACAGCTGTGATAATATAAATATGGACCGGGGGTTGCTGTGGAGCCCAAGCAGCGTGGACGCAAGTTGACATAGCTCTGTATTGGCATTTAACATAAACTTTAAATTTTAGATTTCCACTTACAATTTCAGACTGTAACTGATATTGAACTGCAGCTGAAGAGGTTCCTTACATCATGGGCAACCCTAAAAAGGCTGATCGTGTGGGAGACCCTAGAAAGTCGGTTGTGGTGGGGCCCACCACGAGATTGAACTAGCTGGAACCGAAGGAAAGAGATGGTGCAGAGGAGACAATGCAGTCACTTGGTCGTAAAATGCAAATACTTTTATCCTCCATATCTAACATTAACAGCAAGCTGGATGACATCTCAGGCAGACTAACTTTGACAGAAACTGCAATGGAGCAGATCAAAGGAGAGGTGGAAGAGCTCAAAAGGTATGCTGACAAATGCAAGGTGGGGATGCTAGGCCGGGACCGGGAGGCACAGCATACCAGTAATAGGACTGAACTGCTGGAAAATCAAATCTGAAGTGCCAACATCCATATTATCGGCCTTCCTGAGGGCACTGAAGGTGACAATCCCCGACTCTGTATTAAAGACTGGTTGCTGGACATAAGGCAATACTTGTGGGGGGGTAAGAAGAAATAGGCTGTTGGTTAACTAGGATCTGCAGCTTATCCTGTAGGTAGGGAAATGGGCAGATTAGGTGGGCCAAGCGATCCTTATCTGCCGTCAAAGTCTATGTTTCTATGGGGTCAGGCAGACCATTTGGACTGGAGAATAGTAAAAGCGTATAGGGTATGGGCTTATGGAAAAATATCAGAGGAGATTCCCTGAACCCTGATAGTGGTCACGGACAGTATGGGCACCAGAGATCAGATTCTGAGTATTGCAAAGAGATGCGGACCTTTTAACATTGAAGTGCATACTGTTCATCTTTTCACCGATCTCTCCTACACGACTCGTCAGCGGAGAAAAAAGTTTGATGGAGTGAGGGTAAAACTACGGGAGGTGAATATCATGCACGCCATGTTATTTCCAGCCAAGCTTTGCCTAGTGCATGAGGACAAAGTTTTCATCTTTACCGATCTGCAAGATGCGGACAAATGGGCAGCCAAGTAGAAGCCTTTCGGAAGAGACAGACGGATCAAGGTGACCAAACCAACTCAGAGACGGTTACATGAAGTACTGAAATGGGAACTTGTTTAATATTCATGTTTGCCACGGAGCCAATACAGGTTTCGTAGTTCAGTACCAACTGTTACGAATATTACAAGAGGTTTATGGCGTTTGGGGAAAAAGTTACTTTCTTTAAGACTACATTGAGGGCAAGTTTATAATGTTAATTACTTGCCATGGGAGGGTTTAACTGTATTCCTCCAAGTATTTTAGGAAGGCCCTCAGTAGTTGACGGAGTGATGCTGTGGCTCCAACTTGAGTCTATATTTAATTTTGGGGGACTGGTTTCCCCCATGTTGGACATTTCTTTAGTTATAAATGTGGTACCCAATAGCTCCAACCGGAGTGCGGCTATTTGGAGGACACTTTCAGGACTTTTTTTTTGGGGGGGGGTTACTACCACATGCTCATGGGCTACAGTTCCACAGATTGTTACCATGTTAGATTTAATTGATATATTTTGTATAGCCTTCCAAAATTTAGTAATCCTCCTGGAGATGCTGTTACACTGTTTATTAATGGAATAGTGTGCTATTCCATCTGTTACTGCTTGGATGTTTCCAGGCTGTGTATAATAATGCATGATTTATTATGTAAACTAATAAAACAGAAGTATAAGTATACCGATTCATAGTTTTAATTTTAGTTGCAATGTTAATGTCATATTGACATTTTAAATACTTTCTTGTCAAAATGTTACGCAATACCATCTGTTCATCTTGTCACCCTTCCCATCGATGTGGAACCTTTGTAAAAGAGCTGTTATGTGCTCAAAGGTATTGTAATCCGAGAATGAATAAATAAAAATAAATAAATTAATAATAATTAATATATATATATAAATATTTACCACTAGGGGCCGCTGCTGTCTTAAAGGGCACCTGGACTGGCATTCTTTCTCAATCACTGGTACAGACTTACAGGCTTATTATGTCCCCAGCATTACTAGGCCCATATATTACATCTTGTTTGAACTGTGTTTGTATTAACTCATAACCACAAAAGAAAAATGCTGGGCTTTGTTGTGGGATGCAGAACCACTTTGTGACCTACAAAGATATATGTTTGTATATTTTATATTTTTTATATGCTAGAGTGATAGTGGCCTGGTGGCGCTGAGGGTTGAGGCGCTGGACACCACACCTCGCACCGGCGACCCAGGTTCAAGAACAGACTTGGAGTGGCAGAGGTCAACTAGGGAGGAGAGGATTGAGCATCCGGAGGATGGCTCTCTCTCTTGGGGGGTAGTGGGGATTGCGCGGCTCATCAGTAGCCCCAGTGGAGGTTGGGGGCACTGCAGTTAGCACATAGTAGGGGTGGAGTGGCGGTGGGCGTCAGCACACAAGGTGCACAGATGCCATTACACTGCGCAAGGTTCGGGACAAAAGAAGACACCCCCCGGCTTCCTGGATCGGCGACGGTGCCCTCCAGGGACCCCCACCTTCACACACCCAGTGTCGGGCTCACTCCTTCAGCTCTCCCGATCCCTCCATCCTGCCTTGGTCCGGCCGATGGTTGCGCCCCGGTTGACGGATCTGGTAGGAAGGGGGAGTGTCTGTCCCCGATTTCCCTGAGGGGAACGCTTCAGACCGGGTGGTAGAAAGGTGGTGGTGAGAGAGGGACGCTCAAGAAAGTTCTGGGCATGTAGAGTGATAAAACATATATATATATATATATATATATATATATATTATGCTAGGGTGCATTGTTGCAGGGGTAACGTTCCCCTGTGAAGAGAATTATTATCCCATTCTATGAGAAAGAGCAACTATGAGCTGCATATATGCTCTGCTTTTGTAGTACCATTTACGATGACTGCTGATGGCTGCAAAGCTCAGCCATAAGCTAAACATTTCATTTTGGCCCTTTGCCAAGGGCTGACTTCATTTCTGCTGCAAGTGTTCCTCTTCATATATTTCTAGAGAGGGAACCTGCTTTCCTTGTATCAGTAATTCCTTAAACAGAGGGGCAGCCTGGCTTTATTATACTTTTGCAGGTGCCAGGCTGCTGAAAACACTGCAGTCTCTGTGGGGTACATAAGAGAGAGGAAGCACTTCTGAGAGCAAGCGCTAGCAACACCTCTCCTCTCTGTACCAATCCTATGCCCGTCTGTACAGGGCATAAACAGAAAGTACCAGCTTTCACTGCTGGAGCCGCCACAAGGATGGAAAAAGGAACCACTAAGGGAAGGGGCAAGCCGCCAGAAATTGTACCAATAAAACTGCAAGGTGCAGTAGCGGCTTAACTGCTTTTTTGTAATATACAAGAAGCAAAGCCGCTAGTAGTGGGATAAGAAGAGGGGCGAGTGACAATAACTTAAAAGCCACATGGCGCAAAGCATCTCAGCCCCACAACGGGAGCTCAAACTTTCTTTATTTGAACAGCAGCAGGCAGCAACGCAAAAACAGGGCTTCTGAGAATTTTGGGGCAAAGGAGCCATTTCGAATATTTTTCTCTGTTTGGGTACACATTAGAAATGTACTCACAATGGACAGTGAGCAGCAGGGAAGGGAAATACAGGTTACTCACCTGTAACAGGAGTTCCTGGGAATGGTATATGTTGTTCATCCACACTTATTGGCAGGTTCCTTGCCGCTCTAAATCTTGCCGGAAGGTCTTCAAGCTGGCTCCTCCCACCCACCCGGGTGGTAAAACTCTGGGCTCCACCCCATGATGCCAGATCTAGCCCGCTGGAAGCCAGGTTGTGCATTAAAGCCGGGGAGATCGGTTGGGTCGTGTGGATGAACAACATATACCATTCCTAGAACTCCTGTTACAGGTGAGTAACCTGTATTTCTAGGGACATGGATATGTTGTTCAATCCACACTTATTGGCAGACTCCTAGCAGTTCTCTGGGAGGAGGGAGGCAAGGCGCACCCCCCCGATACTTACTTGGGAAATAGAGACTGGAGACCCGAGGCCCCAAAACCAGCATCCCGGCATGACTCAAGGTCGATGTGGTAGTGGGTAATAAAGGTATGTGCCAACTTTCAGGTAGCAGCCCTGCAGATATCCTGGATAGGGACATCCCTGGAAGCAACTACCAATGCAGCGGTATGGCGGGTAGAATGAGCTGTTGTCCCTCTGGGAGGTTCCATGCCCGCCAACCTATAGCAGAGCTCTATGCAGGAGGTAACCCACCTGCTTATCATCCACTTGGCTGCAGGTCTGCCAGGTGTGGCTTCAGCGTAGGTGACAAACAGCTGGCAAACCTCTCCCCGAACTTCAGCCGTCTGCTCCTTATAATAAACGAGTGCTCATCTAGGGTCCAAAGTATGGAGCCTATGTTCGGCCTCCGAGGTGTGATTGGGGTAGAACACTGGCAGAGTCAACACCTGGTTTAGGTGAAACTCCGACACCACCTTCGGAAGGAATTTCGGTTGGGGGCGCAGGACAACCTTGTCCCCGTGGAAGACCAGATAAAGAGACTCGATTGAAAGTGCCTGGAGCTCTCCTATCCTTCTGGCTGATGTGATAGCCACCAAGAAGGCGGTCTTCCACGACAGGTGGGAAATATCTCACCTGTGCATCGGTTCGAATGGCTTGCCCATGAGCTTAGCCAATACCAGCAGTAGATCCCACGGAAGTGGAGGTTCTTGCACCGGAGGGGAAATGTGGTCAAGGCCTTTGAAAAAGCGCCTGACCACCTTCTCCTGTGCCACCGACTGCTTCCCGGCCCGCGCCCAGTAAGCAGAGATGGCTGCCAGGTGCACCTTAAGGGTCGTCGACTGAAGTCCTTGCTGAGAAAGGGACCACAGGTAGTCCAGAATGCTTGCCAAGGGACAGGCGGAAGGGTCCAAGCCCTTCCCCTGACACCAAATGGAGAATCTCTTCCATTTGAAGGCGTAGCATTTCCTGGTCGACTCCTTACGGGATGCCTCAACGACGCTGAGGACCTCATCGGAAAGACCCAAGGCCTGGAACTCTAGCCGCTCAGGAACCAGGCCGTCAGGTGCAGAGATTGAAGGTCCAGATGGAATACCTTCCCCTGGCTGACTGAGATCAGGTCCGGGCAGGCTGGAAGCCGCCTCGGGAGCTTGGAGCTGAGGCTGAGGAGATCTGGATACCAGAACTGGCAGGGCCAGTCTGGGGCTACCAGAATCACCTGCGCTTTGTCTATCCTCACCTTGAGAAGCACCTTGTGGATCAAGGGAAATGGGGGAAAGGCGTAGAAGAGGCCGGGGTCCACGACCTCGAGCATCCCCTGCAGCGAGCCCCTGCTGAGGGGGTAATGGAACAGACTCAGCTCGCATTCTCCTGGAGGCAAACAGGTCCACCTGAGGCGTGCCCCAGTGGGAGAACAGATCTTGTACTACCTCCGGCAGGAGAGACCACTTGTGAGATGCAGCCCCTATCTGGCTTAGGGCATCAGCCAGGGTGTTGGAGGCTCCTGCCACGTGAATGGCTAGGAGATCCGCCTCCAGGCTGCGCACGAGGGACCATATGCGGTGAGCTTCCTTGCATAACAGCAAGGAGCGCGTCCCGCCCTGGCGGTTCAGATAGTACATGGTCGTGATATTGTCCGTCTGGACCCGAACCACTTGACCCCGTAGAAACAGAGTGAAGGTGGTGAGAGCTAGGTGGACCGCTCGGAGCTCCAGCGGGTTGATATGGCATCGGGACTCCCAAGGGGACCAGAGGCCGTGCGCTCGGTGCTCCCGCAGATGGGCACCCCAACCCATCAGAGATGCATCGGTCGATAGAGAGACCGTCGGCTCAGGGCGGACGAATGGGATGGCCTCCTGCAGATGTGCTGGAACGATCCACCACTGGAGAGCGTTCCACATCTCCTGGGTCACTGTCATGGGCTGGTCCAATGGATCGCAGTGTTGTGACCACTGGCTGGCCAATCCCCATTGAAGGGGACGCATGTACCAACGAGCCCAATGGACCACGCTGGTGCAGGCTGCCATGAGGCCCAGGAAGTGCAGGAAGTCCCGGGCAGGGCGCAATTGCCCAACCAGAAATGATTGGGCAAAGGAGCAAAGAACCTTGGCCCTGTCCGCCGGGAGCCGAGCTCTGGCTCGGAGAGAGAGTCGAGCTCTGCCCCGATGAAGAGTATCACCTGCTTCGGCATGAGTTCCGACTTGGCCTTGTTGATGAGGAGGCCAATCTGAGAGCAAACCTGGAGGGCCAGATCTCTGAACCGCTCCGCCTCCACTCTGGAGGGGGCTGCAATCAGCCAGTCGTCCAGGTAGGGGTACACCCGGACCCTTCAGCGCCGCAGGAATGCTGTCACCACTGCCATGCATTTGGTGAAGACCCTGGGAGCTAGGGAGAGGCAGAAAGGCATGGCCCAGAACTCGTAAAGGGATCCCTCCGCTCTGAAGCGGAGGAATCTCTGATGAGACTAGTGGATTGGGATGTGAAAGAATGCGTCCTGGAGGTCCAGGGAACAGAACCACATGCCTCATTCCAAGAATGGGATTATCTGAGCCAGAGTGACCATCCTGAGGGTCCGAGGCCTTAGGAACCTGTTCAAGTCATGCAGGTCCGAGAATGGGGCACCAGCTCCCCGTCCGTTTTGGGACCAGGAAATACCTGGACACAAACCCTGGGTCTGGAGGAGGATCCGCCACCTCCCTGATCACCTCTTTTTCGAGGAGCAGGGCAATATCGGCTCGGCGGGCCGACAGTGAGGCTGCGGACCCTGTGGCCCCCCCGAGGGATGACGGCTTGAAAGGGTGGAGCCTGCTTGAACTCCAGTGGCAGGCCTTTTCCTACCACCTCCAACACCCAGCGGTCCGTGGTGATAGTGGACCAGGCGGAAAGGAAGTGGCGGAGCCGTCCCCCCACGGGGGGAACCCAGGGGGGAGTGACGAGGTTGGGGGCGGCACCCCTCAACCCGTCACTGGGAGGCTTGGAGGAGGAACCGGCCAAGGGACCTCCTGGGCCTTTACCTCCCTGCTTCCTGTTGGAGGAAGCCGCTGGCTTGGGTTTGGGACCCCAAGCGCGAGCCTGCTGGCTCTGTTGCTGGTGCTGGTGGGTTGGTCGAGATGCAAGGGCCGAAGGACGAAAGGACTTCTGCTGTTGCTGACGGCGGCCTTTGTCCCTCTGGGCGGAGGTGACCGAGTCCAGGGTGGCATTGGACTTTTCGATCCGCTGGAGGTGTCCCTCCACTCCAGGGCTGAAGAGGTCAGTCCCCAAGAAGGGGACATCCGCCAACATGTGCTGGGTATCCGCCGTGAAGGTGGATATCCTCAGCCACGCCCTGCGGCGCATGGCCACCACGGCCGTTACTGACCTGGCACAGGAATCACCTATGTCTAGAGCAGTCTGAAGCTGCTGTTTCGCCACCGCCCTACCCTGGTCCCGCACCTGGTGGACCGTGGTCTGCAGGTTGGTCGGGAGATGAGGGACAACCTCATCCAGGGAGCCCAAGAGGGTGTGGGAGAAGTGTGCCATCAGCACGGCCGAGCTGGCCTGTCGGAGGCCGAGGGAGGATGCAGCGTACACCTTGCGCCCCAAAGTCCAGCTTTTTGGACTCTTTGTCGGGGGGCTTATTCACATCCCGAGCGTTACCGGAACGCCTGAAAACGCTGTCAGTGACTAACCCCTCGGCAGAGGAGTGCTTCGAGAAACCAGGCAAAGAGCCGGTGGGGACGGCATACTTCCTGGCCGAGGGCGAGGACAGGAAGCAGGCCACTGCCAAAGCTCCAAGGCTGGTCCGACAATGGCCTCAGCCACTGGAAAGGCCTCCATGGGGAATCCTCAGTCCAGTATCTCCATCAGGAACGGTGCGCTGCCACTTCGGGTATCGAGACCGAGACCGCTGGATGTCAGCGAACCGGCTTGACTGAGATGAAGTCTGAGACCCTCGGGGGACCGAGGGCAGGTCTGGGAAGGGGAGGGGGACACCCGCTCTTTCCTCGGCTCAGGCACTTTAACCTGGGACTGCGGCCCCGAAGGCACAGGCAGATCCTCGGTCTCCACCGGGGGAACCGGTGAAGGTGGGTTGTCGGCTTCACTAGTCGACAGCCCGTTTAACGGATCGAGAAAAATCTCGACTGCATCGATGAGAGTCTTGGCAGGCTGGCCTGACGGGGACACCGTGAAGCCAGCGGCCTGAGCTGCAACTTCAACCGAAGTCGACGGTCGGCTGTCCGGGGAAGGAGACCTCTCCCACTCCCACGAACGCCGACGGTGGGACTTACCCTTCGACCCCTTCTTCTTGGGCCAAGAAGAATGTCCCGATGGCCCTTCTCCCTTCGTGGAAAGGGACTGACAAAGCTCCTTGACGAAGCCTTATACGAGGAACTCAGAGAGAGCAGGATAAATGCCGCGGCCGAGGAGGAGGAGGAAGATGCGGCCTGGGCCGCCTCCTCCTCAGAGGCGATCATCTGCTCGAGCTGCTCAGCCGAGCCAGCCACGCGGTCACCACCCATCGAGCCTTTTGATTTTACCGGGAAACGTTTCTCGGGTGCCCGAGCTTCAATCGGGCAGGCGATCATCCAGGACGCTGGTCGAGAAAGAGCGACACAACTCGCAGGGCCCGCGGGTCGTGATCTAGGTCCTGGAGTAGACGACGTGAGTGCGGATCTGTCTTGACATTTTCACCCGCAAGGGCACCTCTGGAAAGCCAGAATAGATTTGTCCATCGCAGCCACGAGGGAAGATGAAGACCAAGTTTAGAAAACTTCAAAACCAATTTCGGACGAACTGAAGAGTTAGGATCCAGTCTAAAACGCAGAGCGCTAAGGAGGGAACCTGAGCTTCCAAGCGGTAAGGAAGATCTAGCGTCATGGGGCGGAGCCGAGAGTTTTACCACCTGGATGGGTGGGAGGAGCCAGCTTGAAGACCTTCCGGCAAGATTTAAAGTGGCAAGGAACCTGCCAATAAGTGTGGATTGAACAACATATCCATGTCCTTAGAAAAAGGGTTGCTGCTCCTGCATTTTCTGCCATATTAACAATAGTTAAATAAGAATATTTTCAATTAAACCAAAAAGGGGACACATAAATAAATAGGGCAGCCTTTTTCCATTATTCAGCCGGCTGCACAGCTCCAAGAACTGTCGTTATATCTTTTGTTCATAAATAAGCAGCCCTAGGCACTCTCAGTGCCATTCTGCTCATTTCTACTCTGGCGGTCATGTTGTACTTGACCTCCCATAAGCTGGATCAAAGGGGAACAGGAAATGTAGAGAAAGTGATAGATTTGGAGAGAGAAATGTTTGCCTGAAGGTAGCCTGCCTTCTGGACTAGAAAATATAGCAAAGGTAAAGAAAAGAATGTTTGCAACCAGAGTGTTTTAAAAATAAAAAATGGTCCAGTTCAGTGGCAGGGACTTCCCTGGCTTGGAGGGACAGGGAGCGAATCCTCAGGATTGCCGGAGCAGCTGCACAGGGGAGGGAGCTGGATGTCATTGTCCACCTAGGGACAAATGACCTGGCTAAGAAAGGGATTAGAGAAATGCAGGAAGAGTTTGTGGAATTGGGGAGGGGCCTTAGACAAGTAGCACACATGGTAACCTTCTCGGAGGTGCTGCCCATCTATGGCATAGGAGAGGCTAGGGTGTTCCGCACCATGGGATTCAATCAGTGGTTGAAAAACTGGTGTGGAGCTCAGGGATTTGGCTTCATTGGGGACTGGGGTCCATCTGGAGTGGCCTGAAGCCTATACTGGCATGATGGGCTGCATCTGTCAGGAGGGAACCAGGATCCTAGGTGATAGGTTAAATGCTTCATTGGCAAGCATTTAAACTAATGAGGGAGGCACTGGAAAGGAACGAGGAAATCCTAGCCCCCAAAAAATCACGTTAGTAAGTCTCGGTAAACACCAACATAGAGGTGGCGATAGGGAGAAGGGCAGGGGTAAATGGAGAAAGTGACAGAGGCAAGAAGGACAGGAATGGGGCAAAAGGAGTAGGCCATCAGGAAATGGAGGTAATGAGTACCAATGCCGTGAGTCTGGGCAACAAGCTCCCTGAGCTGGTGGCCTTGATGGAAGACGGATGCCTGGATATCGTAGCAGTCACAGAAACATGGTACACAGAGAACCATGACTGGGATGTTAACATACCAGGGTACATAACCTATAGAAGAGACAGGCAGGGGAGAGGAGGGGGAGGAGTAGCTCTGTATGTAAAGGAAGGGATAAAAGCAACTGAACAAAAAAGTAAACAGGGAGGAGAGGAGGCACTGTGGGTCACCTTGGAGACTGGAAAGGGCACAACAATCCGCACAGGGTTTGTGTACAGACCCCCACGTCGGGGAGGGAATGGACAAGGATATGATAGAAGGCATTCTTAGGATGGCAGAGAAAGGGGAGATACTGTTGATGGGAGACCTGAATATGCCAGATGTTAACTGGAGCACATTTGCTGCAGCCACATCCAAGAGCAGGGCCATTCTTGATGCCCTACAGGTGGCAGGCCTCAGACAGCTGGTTTCGAACCCACTTGTGAGGGAGCAATCTTAGATCTCGTACTCTCAAACGGGGGCAGTGAGAGGATCTCAGATCTAGAAGTGGGTTGCCATCTGGGAACAAGTGACCATCAAACAGTGTGGTTCACGTTAAACTCAGCTACAGAGTCAAGCCATACACAAGTGAGGGTACTGGACTTCAGGAGAGCTGACTTTGGCAAGATGGGAGAGTGCCTCAGAAAAGCACTAGCAAACAGGCTAGAAGGAGGTGTGGAGCAACAATGGGGAATCAACAAAACTGCCATCACAGGGCAACAAGCCTTGTGTGAAGCAAATAAACAAGTCAAAATGAAAGAAGAGCCACTATGGTTCTCCAAAGAGGTGGCTGTGAAAGTCAGGAAGAAAAGATAGCATTCTGGAAGTATAAGAAAACAGAAGGAGCAGGACAGAGAGCTGTACCAGTTGAGGCAGAAGGGAAGCAGGAGGGAGGTCAGAATAGCAAAGGCCCAAACTGAGGAAAAGATAGCCAACTCAGTTAAGAAGGGGGATACAACCTTTTATAGGTACATCAGCGAGCGTAGAAAGACAAAGGGAGGGATAGTGAGGCTGAATAGAATGAATGGTGGGTGCGAAGAGGGGGACAGTGAAAAAGTAGGGATACTGAACGAATATTTCTGCTCAGTATTCACAAAAGAGGAGGATGAAGTGCCTAATCCAATTAACAGAAGCACTCTTGATAGGGGGGGTCGATCCCAGTCCTTTCACAGAAGAAAGGGTTCTGCAAGAACCTTTACTCCATCGTAACATAATTATAATTATAATTGTAATTATAACATTTACTCCATTCATCCCTGTACTCCATTGGCCTAGATCCATCCTCCCTTAAGTGGTTCAGATGCTATCTCACCGGTAGGTCACAGCAGGTAAAAGCTGAAGGTGACCTATCCCCATTAAAACCACTGTCAAGAGGAGTCCCCCAAGGTTCTATTCTGGGTCCTATCCTTTTTGCCATTTATATAAATAACATTGATTCAACCCTTACCAATTCCTCTGTACACCTCTTTGCTGATGACACTGTTCTGTATGTCAGCAACCCTTTGCCTGCAGCTGCTCGTGAAATCCTACAAACAGAATTCTCCTTGCTACAATATCAGCTACTCGAGAAAAAGCTTCTGTTAAATGCAAAGAAAACTAAAGCAATGATGTTCATAAATCAAAGCTCCACCAGCACATCCTCTCCAGTCATTCTCCCCCAGCTATGCAGTATACTTGGAGAAAATCTGGAGTATGTAGAAAACTTCAAATACCTAGGTGTGTGGATTGACAACAGACTTGACTTCACTCATCATTTAGAAGAACTGTTAAAAAAGCTTGGCCTTCTCTATAGATTAAAACCCTTCCTAAACAGAGACTCAAAGATGAGGTTAGTCCAGGCCATTTTTCTATCAGTTGTTGACTATGCAGACTTCCTTTATAGTCACTGCCCATCTCCTACCATCATAAGTTGGATACCTTATATCATAGAGCAATAAGGTTCATTACAGATCTGCCATCTAATACTCATCATTGCTCTCTTATGCTGCAGTTGGGTGGGTTTCCCTTTACCTCAGAAGGAACAGAAATGCAGCACTGTGGATTACAGAGCGTTGTCAAAAAAACTTCCAAACTATATCCTGGACTGCTTCACCCAGACCTCTCCTAGCTCCTATGCCCTAAGAAGCAACAACATCATCCTGCTTAAATTGCCCAAAATCAACACCAGGCTAGGGAGGGCAGCAATCAGCTATTCTCTAGCTATAGCATGGAACACCCTACAAAAATCCCTAAAACTGTCCAATATCATTCCATTTGCATCCTTTAAACAGCATTGTACAGTCTTCTTCAAAGAGAAATGCAATTGCTACCACTAGAGCTAGCATTGTCATCTCACAGATCTCCCTTCCAAACCATATATGGCATATTCCTTCCAGACAGACACCGCATCTTATGGCACCCAGTAATACCTTCACCATCCTAGTATTACATTACGTTGAGTGTCTGCCATGCCCCCCACTGGGATATCTATATACTGTACATACTGTAAATATTAGCTTAACTTTCCTGTAACCGTTTTTTATCATGTGAATTTACTGTACATCACTATGTTTATTAACATTATTTTCCCCTGTATGTACAACTGTCTTATATAAGTGTATGATGTATCTGTTGTGTATCAACTATTGAACCTTGACCTTATCAGGTCCATCTTGTAAATGAGCCTTGCTCAATGATGTTCGCCTGAATAAATAAAGATTTGATGATGATGATGAAGAACTCCTAAAACTGAAGGTGGACAAAGCAATGGGGCCTGATGGAATTCACCTCAGAATTCTAAAAGAATTAAGAGGGGAACTAGTGAAACCACTGGCTACTCTTTTTAATAAATCATGGGAGGATGGTGTGGTACCAGAGGACTGGAGGAAGACGGATGTGATTCCCCTTCACAAAAGTGGGACCAAGACAGAGGCAGGAAACTACAGACCTGTCAGTTTGACCTCTGTGGTAGGGAAAGTGATGGAGTCACTTCTGAAGGAAAGAATTGTTGAGTACCTAGAGGCCAGTGAGGCACAGGACCCGAGGCAGCATGGGTTCACAGCGGGAAGGTCATGTCAGACGAATCTAATAGATTTCTTTGACTGGGTGACCAAAGTAGTAGACCAGGGAGGGGCTGTGGACATGGCCTACCTAGACTTTAGCAAAGCATTTGAGACAGTCCCGCACAAAAGATTAATAGTGAAATTAACCAGCCTGGGAGTGGGTCCCAGGGTGGTAGCCTGGGTAAAACATTAGCTGGACAACAGGACACAGAAGGTAATTGTAAATGGAGTCCACTCTGAGGAAAGAGGGGTTACTAGTGGGGTACCTCAGGGTTCAGTACTGGGTCCAGTCCTTTTTAATGTCTTCATAAGTGACATTGCAGAGGGACTGGAAGGAAAAGTATGCCTCTTTGCAGATGACACAAAGATCTGCAACAGGGTTGATACACAAGGAGGTGTGGAAAGGATGAGAAGGGACTTGGCAAGGTTGGAGGAATGGTCAGAAGTATGGCAGCTAGGATTCAATGCAAAGAAGTGCAAAATAATGCACCTGGGAAACAAGAACCCAGGGGAAGAATACACAATGGGGGGGAGGTAGTAACAACAACAAAAAAGGAAAGGGACCTGGGGGTAATCATATCAGATGACCTTAAGGTTAGCAAGCAATGTGAGAAGGCAGTAGGGAGGGCTGGGGATATACTGGGATGCATAGGGAGAGGCATCACCAGCAGTAAACAGGAAGTTGTTATCCCTCTGTACAGACAGTTGGTGAGACCCTATCTGGAGTACTGCGTCCAGTTCTGGAGACCCCATCTCCGCAAGGACATAGGCAGGATAGAAGCAGTCCAGAGGAGGGCAACTAAAATGGTGCTGGGTCTGCAAGAGAAGCCTTATGAGGAGAGACTAAAGGAGCTTAATATATATACCCTTGAGGAAAGAAGGGAGAGGGGGGACATGATAGAAACTTTTAAGTACCTCAGTGGAATCAACAAAGTCCAAGAGGGTAGCATCTTTCAGAAAAAGAGACGTGCAAGAACAAGGGGACACAATTTAAAGATAGAGGAGGGGTGGTTCAGGGGCAATGTGAGGAAGTATTATTTCACAGAGAGGGTAGTGGATGCATGGAACAGCCTTCCTGAGAAGGTTGTAGGGTCTAAAACTGTGGGAGAATTCAAGAATGCATGGGACAGACATAAGGTAATTCTTGTGGGGGGTAGGAAGAAATAGGCTGTTGGTTAACTAGGATCTGCGGCCTATCCTTTAGGTAGGGAAATGGGCAGACTAGATGGGCCAAGCAGTCCTTATCTGCCGTCAAAGTCTATGTTACTCCCCCTTAGGAGGGAAACAGGTTTTTAAACCTCAACAGAACCTGTTAACCACCTTCCCAACCCTGGAAGCGGTTGGAGCTCCGGCCCACCCTCTCCATGAAGCTCCATCCCAATGTCCCTAATCAGTAAAAATTAACCTTGCACAAAGGATAACACCTAAGTGCTGTTCAACTAAGTCAAGCATAAACATACTCGTACCTTTACCCTGGGACTTCAACAATCTACACAATTATTGAGAATATTGAACCATTTACTGGTTCATCTCTTCAGTATCAGTAACCTCATTATCTTCAATACCTGCCCGATATCATGACAGGTAGTCAGCATTAAGATGTGCTGTGCCTTTTCTATGGGCAACTGTAATCCGTATGGCCGCAATGCCAAATACCAGCGCATAATACGAGAGGTTGTGATCCATGACCACTTGAAACTCAGTACCCCAAAGATAATATCTGAGATATTCGATTGCCCATTTAAGAGCAAGACACTCCTTCTCCACTGTAGCATATTTTCGCACCCTCTCATGAAGCTTCCTGCTTATATACACCGTGGTATGTTCTTCACCACCTATTTTTTGAGTCAATACTGCCCCAATCTCTGCTCCTGATGCATCTGTATATACTTCAGTGGGTTCAGAGAAATTGGGGCTTTGTAGTATGGGGGATGTACACAAAATGGCTTCGATGGTGCAGAAGGTCTCATCACACTCGGGACCATCGTACCCTTCTGGCACACCTTTTTCTAGTCAGATTTGTTAGTGGACAGGCTATATCCGAGAAGTTCAGTATGAAGCAGGTGTAGTAGCCTTCTAACCCTAAGAAAGATCTTACTTGCTTTTTTGTAGTAGGGATAGGGCTATTCGCTACCACTGTATCCTTACTCTGCTCAGGTTTCACCTGACCATTGCCAATAATGAATCCTAAGTACTTGGTTTCGGTGTTAGCCAATGCACATTTGGCTGGCTTGATGGTCACCCCTGCACTCCTGATGGCTTCTATGTTGTTTTCTAAGTGTTGAAGGTGGGTTTCCCAACCAGGGCTAAACACTACTACATCATCAAGATATGCAGCACTATTGTCAGTGTGTGGCCTCAGCATTTGGTCCATAATCCTCTGGAAGGTGGCTGGTGCCCTATGCAAACCAAATGGCATGGTGATAAAGTGAAATAGACCTGCAGGGTGCTGAAAGCAGTCTTCCCCCTAGAGGCAGGTGACAGGGTAATCTGCCAATATCCTTTAGTGAGGTTTAACATTGAAATGTACTTTGCCTGGCCTAGCCAGTCAATGATGTCATCAATACATGGCATAGGATAACTTTCTAAAAGTGACTCAGCATTTATCTTTCTAAAGTTCAGACATAACCTAATGCCCCCTTCTTTCTTCCCAACCACCACTATCGGGGAGGACCATGCACTCTTTGAGGGTACTATAATTCCTATCTTCTCCCTTTTCCTCACCTCCTGCACTACTTCATCTTGTACCTTTATGGGCAGGTGATAGGGTTTCTGGTGTATGGGATGTTTGTGTGTTACAGTGATGATGTGTTCAATCTCTGTAGCCCTCCCAGGTATACTGGTAAATGTGGGGGAATACTTGTGTAGGAGTTTGTGTAGGCCTTCTCTTTGTTGGGGGGTTAGTTCTAGGTTTACCGTTATCTCCTCTAACCTCCCAGGTCTCTCTAACCAGTGATAGGCCACTTCCATCTCAGAATCCTTACTCTCAGGATGGATGTAACACACAGGGTCTGCCTTCTCATGCCATTTCTTAAGCAAGTTGACATGGTAGATCTTGATTCTCCTCCCTGGCATCTCCAACTCATAACTGACGGGCTCTACCTGTCGGGTGATTGTATAGGGGCTCTGCCTCTTCATGAGTAGCTTGTTCTCAGATTTGGGGAGCAACAGTAACACCTTCGCTCCTGTCTGATAGGTTTTGCTCCCTACCCCTTGGTCATAGTAAGCTTTCTGTTTCTCCTCAAAGGACTGATGGGCCAACCTTACATATCTCACTAGGCACTTCCTCAGCTGGGACATGTACTCCAGTACATTTTTCTGTCCTATGGTCTTGCCCTCTTCCCAGCATTCCTTCACTTCATCATGGGCCCTCTGGGGTTTCACCCATACAGCAGTGTGAAAGATGAGAAACGTGGAATTCTGGGGTACTTCCCTATAAGAAAACAGTAAGTAGGGAAGGGGTATCTATCCCAGTTTTTACCTTCCTCATTCATGAATTTCTGTATCATTTTCTTAAGGGTCTGGTTGAACCGTTCAACCAGGCTGTCGGTCTGGGGATGGTAAGGAGAGGTACGTACAGCATTAATCCCCAACAACTGGTACAATTCTATTAACAGGGTGTAGTGAAATTCCTCCCCGTCTGTCAGAATTACTTGGGGTATTCCCATATGACTGAACACCTTGGCCAGTTCTTCTGCAACCCTCTGGGCGGTGACCGTTGTCATTGGTATAGCCTCCGGATAGCGAGTGGTGTAGTCACAAATGACCTAAATAAAGCGGTTTCCTTTGGAACTCTTTTCCAAAGGATCTACTAATCCATCGCTATCTGATTGACAGGCTGTGACACTTCAGGAATGGTCTGAAGGGGCACCTTATCTTTTTGTCCTATCTGGGCCACTTTCTGACACTCAGGACAATGTCTTACATCGGCAGCCACTTGTTCCTAGAGATCTGGCCAATAGAATCGCTCTGTAATCCTACTAAGGGGAATGTCATGTGCCAGCTGTATAATCTCCGGGGTATATTATTCAGGCAGTATCAGCTGGGTCACTTTTTCTTCACTCTTGAGGTTCACACTCTTTCTATACAACAATTCATTATTTAACACACATTTGGGGGCCCCAGACATCTATTTTTCCCCAACCTGCAAAAAAACAATAACACATTTTCTATGACATTTCATCACATTGGTCTTGTTGCAAGGTATTTGTTTTAAAAAGTCCCACATTTGTTGTTTCTTTAGCCATTTCTCCTGCCTGACTTTCTTCTCTTTTCTCTTGACTGTCTTTCCCTTCCGATATTTCCGATCTTTTCCTGAACAATCAAAAAGTTCATCTTCAGATGGGAAAACATTAGGTAACTGGGCCTGCTGCCTTGTCTGTGCTCTAGTGGTAACAGCCACCAGAAGTTCTCGTCCTGTATGACACTCGGGGAACTTCTTAGTCAGGATGGTCCTGCCCAATAATAATAGGTATAGGCAAGTGTGATACTAGACCAACCTTCAACTCATGAGTGTTACCCTGGACAGTCGGTGTTAATGGGGTAGTTGGATAACAATAGGTGTCCCCATGAATACAGTTTACTGCTGTTCCTTTCCACTGGTTCCTAGGTAGTTGTACCTGGTCTGCCCAGACAAATATCTGGCTACTTCTAGAATCTATCAGTCCCATAACCTGTTGTGACCCCACCTCCACAGTTGCAATAAATGGTCAGTAGCTGCAGTCAGAGTGTTTTAAAAATAAAAAATGGTCCAGTTCAGTGGCAGGAACTTCCCCGTCACACTGCATATGCCAGACTGGGCTAATTTAAAATGATACTTTAAATAAATAGGAGAAGACAGATGTGGAACATAGTTGTCTCCCTGAGGGGAGTATCAGATAAGCCTGCACCAGGACTGTTGGTTAGATCCCAAGATCTAAATACTATAGGAGGGGACACTTTTGGGGTAAAAAAACAGATCCCAGCAATTATATAAAACAAGACGTGGGTAGGTTTGCAGAACTTGAATTTTATATACACTCTTAGTGTGAAATGCTTTTATGAACCCCTGCACATCTACCCATGTATTTTATTATGTGTTATACATGGTTCGCTAGGTTCCCTGTCTATTCCTGTCATATTGTATGATTCCCAGAGTATTTTGTATTGTCCTAAGGACGCATCTGGAAATGAGCGGTACTCCGCTCAGTATGGCTTTGTGGTAAACCTCTTAAATAAATAAATATTGTAGTTTCATTCAAATGTATCCTAAAAAAACCTTAATATTGGGGAAAGGTACAGTAACTTCAGAGGGAAAAATAAAGTTATACAATTATACACTGTATGATTAAACATAGAACAGAGAGTGAAATTGAAAGAAACAATATTAGTAGTGCTAGAAACTGATGAGTGTAGCTGAGATTATGACTAAATCATGGCAGTGCTTGTCAGTAAAGAAAACAGTACCTTTCTTTTAAATGTATTTATTTTAGTTAATTTGTTTATGCTCCTGCCGCAGTGCTGCAGAGCCCTCCATCAACCTCCTCTGCATCCAAGGACTAGCTTCCTCCCAGGCATCCCACACGGCTTACCCCCCATGGCAGGGTTCAGCGGCTGCACTCTGCCACTGGAGACACAGATCTGGTGTGAGCCCTCAGCCCAAATGTCCCCCATTGCGTGACACCTGCATGGCAGGGGTCCGATGACAGGTGTCACCTGCTGATGAAAGGGATCCAGAGTGGGAGAGAGTCCCCAACGTCTGGTGTGGCGCTCATGGGAGGGATGGTATCATCCAGGCAACACCCGGACATTTTCCTTGTTCCTAGAGGAGGGTCGGACGTGCAGTGCCATCGAAGCACCCACCCATAAGGTATCATTGGCTGATGACCCCCAACCCTGTGGTTGCATTGGTGACCCTCATCCACTACCAGGGGTCAGACCAGCACTGAGAAACCCCAGCACCCCCCAAGAGGAGGAGAGCCATCCTCCAGATGCTCAGTCCACCTTCCCCAGCCAGCCACTAGTGAACAGAGTCCATCACCAAACCCAGCTCTCCAGCATGGTGGCAGTTGATGCATGGATGCCTCTGCACCACCAGGACGGCCTTTACATTTATTCTTTATACTACCACTACTTCAGTGCTGTCCCCTACTACCCTCTGGTGACCTACTAGCCTTGCAGTCATCTTCTCTGTCACTGACCTAATATCCCCACAGCTTTATCACCTCCTCCCCTGACAGGACCTTTGGGTCAGTGTCCCCAAGGGAGACCCACTGGTAGAGTGGACAGTTGATGACAAGTCAGGGGCTGAGAGTGTCTAGACATTCACACTGTGTGGTGGGGTTGTTTCCCTTGTCTATGGTTCTCAATCTCTGCTAGTGAATTGGCACCAGGTATGAGTACACTAAGCACATAGCAGGCGCATCCATTGAAATCCTCTCTCCCTCCTGGAATGGTCATCTGTGCTTCCTCTTGTGATCACCCAGGTATAAGTAACAAAGCAGCACCAGCAATCTTTCTTCCCGGAGGAGAGCTTCCACTGGGATACTCAATCCTCCTTCCGGCCAGCCCCTAATGCCCCAGACTCGTAATGTGAACCCTAGTCTTCATCACCATGAGCAGCAGTGCTGCTGTCCTGAAGGGCTGGTCATCAAAGCAAGACGTGATGGAGTCACTGAACAGAAAAGTCGGACAACAGACAAGGATCTCAGGTCTCCGAGGCAATGGAAAACAGTTGGAATTTGAGGCTGGATTTAAATAGTGAAGATAAATTGGTGAGATGAAGGGGGATCTGTTTAAGGTAGTAGGAGCAGAGATGCTGAGGATTCATCTACCACTGCTTGACAGGGTGATATGAGGGACAAAGATGAGTGACCACTGGTGGTTTACAGTATGCAACAACTGTGTGTTTGAGTCCTGGTGACCCTGTGTTCTGATGGTGATCCTACTGCACTCTGAGTTATTGAGCTGGAACTGAGGTATTCCAGTGTGCTATGTTTCTATATTATTTGACTACTTTAAACTTTATGCCAGTCTTAGATGACTAATGTGCAGTGTCAGCATCGACATTAAGCCATTAAAATGCTGAAACCAGGCACATTCCATGAAGTAGCAATGAAGCCCCAGTTATTCATTCATTTTCATAGACTGGCTATCCCTACCATTTGATTCAGTGGCTGGTGTGGTAGCTATCCCAGACATTGCTGCAGTCCAGCATGAAGGATACTACTGAGTAGTTGTCAGGACTGCAGCAGATTGGTTTCATGCACACCATTTCAAGACAGATGAATGTTCAATATTTTACCAAAATCTTCTGACTTCAGCTCAAGCTGCAGAGTAATTGAGTTGTATTTATTTAGATTCAGTGTTGGTTAGTTATTGAAAGAGGTTTTTTTTTTAAGGTGCTTGGTATCATCGAGGCACAGGTCAGGAAGCATAGGAAAACCAGGAGCAGTTCCAAAATTCTCAAATTGCGTTTTATTTTTTCCAATAACAGTAAAATAAAAAATACATTGTTTTCAGTATAACTATTTGCAAAGACAGTACAGACAGAGAACAGTCCTTCTTCTGAGGGTATCCCGTAATTCCAAGTTTCAGTCTTGCTCTCTCTCTCTCGTAGAAGCATTGCTGTTCTTTTTATAAGCCTTTGTCTGGGAACTCGTTAAGAGAGCCTGCTTCTCACAGAATGTTCTTGTTAGTTTCATTCCTTGCAGATGCAGTAAAACAGTACATGGTGTCCCAGAACTGACCGCTTGTTGACAATTCTGCAAAGGGCTTAAAAACTGCATCTCAGATTAACCCCTTGAATTCCAAATAGCTTTTTGCAATCTTGTCAACAGTATGACTGTATACAGCTTAAACAAAGGGATCCCAGTATCACATACAGTTTTACACAGAGATTCACATATATTTTTTTATAACTGCAGATATGCAAGGGTGAAGAAAAGACAGAACAGCAAGTGAAGGCAGAGGGATAGCAAGAGGCTGAGAGTTGCAAAACCGTCAGAGTGATCAATTCCTATGTCTCACAAGATAATTTGGTTGCTCAGCCAGACAGAGAAGAGACAGAAAAGGAGAGAATAAAACAGACCCTTGTGTTTAAACTCTTCCTGCATAACAAATGGGGCAAGGCCTTATTCAGCCCTGTCACACTTGGCTTGCATGCATGTCTCTCTTATTGTTGTGAACTTTAATGTATGCAGGATTTGAGCACTTATTTGGCACTGTGTGATGGAACCTGTATGTCAGGCATGTTCTCCGTGTATTATTTTATTTTGACCAAGTTGATCCTATGGCTCTCAGAGGCTGAGATGGAATCCCACTGCCCTAAAGTGGTGGGTTGGTGTTGTGGATTGTACTAGACATAGTCTCTGGGTTTGAGTCCTGTTGGCTGGGATTTGAAATGACCACTCAACACTGATCATGGCACACCATTTCAGTGGAGACTGGATGAAGGGTGAGGATATTTCAGCAATGTCGAGCTGGTCTATATGACTAGACTCTTGCTTAATAATGGCAGTGGCAAGGGACTGTACAGTGTGTTATCACCAGGACTCTGGAATGTTGGCTTCAGTGTCAGTCAAGTGGTTTATTATTTGTATCTTTATGCCCCCCTCATCTGTAACCTTTCTCACATTCTCCCTATGCAGGGACCTTGAGGAACCATCTCCAACCAATTTCCCATACCTCCCTGAGCCTCTTATTTGTGCCCCACCACAACTACCTCTCCCCCTCATGAATACTCTGAGGTATAGCAGCAGTTCACCCTGCACTCCACTGCCTGTCGCCTGTGTGACATAACTTTTTTTTTTGGTGGTTTGCAGGCAACTGACCGGGCGTTTGTGGACAAACTCAACAACAACTTTAAAGGGAATCCTTATTACCAGATGGGGAGGAGCCTCAACCCTGTGTTTACAGTAGTGCACTATGCAGGGAAGGTAGGTTCATTGTTAACCCATGTTTTAAAATTAATTTACAGGAAGCCTATCTTCGGAGTTTTTGATGCACAGGTCTGAGATGTACCTGTTTTATGTAAATATCTTGCAAATGACAGCTCAGTTGGCCTTTTGTGGTCAACGATTGCAAATAAATAAAGTAGAAAAGAATGTGTTTATTCTCAGACAGAACAGCCACTAGTATCTTCCTATCATTTCCAAAAATAATCTTTTAAGATATTTTATAATGCTTGAAATCATATTTTGAAAGCAGTAGTATTTGAATTAAGATGTAGAAAGTTATTTTATTTTTGAATGAAAACTTCTAGTACAATCAACTTGCATAGGTACTAATGGGACAGTTCACATGTTTGCAACAAGCCTATACATGCTGATGTGTTTTTAAAAATAACAGGATTTTAAAAGTTAAGTGAGTCATTTTATGTTGATGTAAATAGATATATGGTAGCTGTAGCAATATCTTATACCAATATATTGATTTTCCAGTCTGCCTTCTCATATCACTTTCCTAAACTCTGGTTCACCCTTCCCCTGTCTATCCACTCTGCCACTTCTGCTTTCCCCTATAAGCCCATAAATCTCTCCTTCGTGACTTTTCTACTCCTACCTTCAACTGGTCATGGACCTGTACCTCTTGACTTATTTCCACCCAACTCGTATTGCCCTCACCATTGTGCTTCCCTCCTACCCATTTATACCTGTTTGAGTAGTTTCACCCTGCCTACAAAAACCCAGTTTTTATGTACGTATGTACCCCTTGTACTGATTTGCCTTACAATGTTTGTGATTATGCATCTTTCATATTCTTTATTGCTGTATGTGACTTCTGTTTTTGTAATACTGTTAATGCCATTCATTTTTTGCTCCACTTGCACTATCTGCTTTACTTTTCACCCCCAGGACGCATCTGGAAACGAGCTGTTCTAGGGACATGAATATGATGGTCTATCCACACTAACTGGCAGTGTCCTTTCCCTTTAAGATTATGGCGGAAAGTCTTCAAGCTGGCTCCTCCCACCCGCCCAGTAGTAATGCTCTTGGCTCTGCCCCGTGATGCCAGATCTTCTTTTCCGCTGGAAGAAGCAGGTTCCCTCCTTACTGCTGCTGCGTTGAGTAGGCCCTAGCGCTTAAATCTTTGGATTTACTTCCAAAACCTTAAAGGAAAGCAGCCCAAAACGTGGGCTCCCTCCCCCAGACAGCTTACCCTCCGGTTTAGCTCTGACCAGCGATAGCATGATTTTCGTGCGCCGCAACTTGCTATATTTACATTTTTAAAACTCGGGAACCCGGAAGTATGGAGGAGGCAGGGATGCTCCATTTGCTGAAGCGGTGCAGCGCGACCTCTGGCTTCAATACAAAAGTATTAGGCGAGCAGTGTCGCCGCACCGTTTCCAGCAAATAAACATCCTCTCCATGCTCTGAGTTCCAGTTAAAATAATACAACAAGTGCGGTCTCAAATCCGTCTTGCTGGTCAGCGGCGCTCGCTCGAAGAATGTCAGAAGAGCCAGCTGAGCTGCTTTCCTTTAACAAAACTCTTCCAAGCTGGGCTTTAGCTCAAGCTCAGTTGCGACTGTCATGGATGATAAGTCCGTTCCCGGGTTCCGCTGGTGCCCTTGTGGGCAGAAGATGTCCAGGACCGACCCGCACGCCACGTGTCTACTGCCTGGGGCACAATCATGACCCCCAGGCTTGCAACTTCTATCATTCTTTTCACTCGAACGTTCTGAAGGACCATCTCGCCCACCTTACATTCAGCCAACCGGTGCATTGGAAACCACTGGTCAAATCTAAGGATGCTTGTTGGGTGGTCTCCTCGGCCACGGGGTCCACTGAGCAGCTTTCGGCCATTGAAGAGGAGGCGGCCCAGGACACATCTCACTCCTATTCAGCCTCCGCCTTTGTGCTACTTCAGCTGGGCTCAACGTTCACAGACTCCTTCAAAGAATTGTGCTAATCTCTGCCGACCCTCGGTAAAGGACCTTCAGGGCCCAAATACAAATCTAAAAAGAGTCCAAAAAGGAGAAAGAGAGGACTTGTTGATCGAGGGATCAGGAGCACTCTCGGTCGAGGGCCTCCAATTCCCACACTTCTCCGGATTATGTCAGTCGAATCCTCGGCCATGTCCCTTGGCTCCATGGTAACCCCATCAGGCCTATCGACCGAGACGCTGATTGAGGTCCCTGCTGAGATTTTTCTCAAGCCGACCAACCAGTTTTCCACCCAAGAGGCCAACACTTCCTTGTCCAGGATTCCAGTCCTGACACAGACCGTTGGAGAGATGGATCAGTCCACAGGCCCTCCGCCTCTGGTTTCAAACCCTGACCAGGAGGAGCCTTGGTGCTCGCTGACTTCCTCTGAGCCCCACCACCAGTCCCCTCCCCCCCCCGGGGATCAAGATCATGGTCCTCCTCCCATTGGTCAAGCCAGTCCCGCCGACATCGGCGCTTCCACTCTCAGCACAGTGGGAAGCCGCACTGCCGCTATTCTTCATCCTCATCCTCCTCAGGTGAGGAGAGGCTTTGGAGCAAATTGCGTCGGAGCTACAAGGATCTGTTGTGGCAACAGCTGGTGCTTACCGGCACCAAACCAACTCTGGTTTCTATGCCGCCCATCACCTGGCTGTTGCCAAAAAGGCCAACGCCGTCTCCATTGATGGAGTCGACCAAAACAGTCGTGGCTCGGCCAACTCTGATGTCTCCGCCGATCTTGGTGGTACTGCCACCTAAATAGCTGCTAGATGACACTCCAACTAAGGAGTTTCGGCTGGTCAAGGGGTTTCCCCATCAGCTCTTGGCCACTGTCACCCCTGACCATCTGTGGAGCGTCAGTGAGGACTCTGGCAGTCAATCACTCTTTAACGACTTCTCAGAGTCCAAGGAGTCCTCCCTGTACACCCATCCAGTTGACGAAGAGTATGTGGGGGACCTCTTGACAGATGAAGGTCCATCTTCCTTCATGGGGCTTCTCCTCACGATCTCTGAGTCGACGGGTATGAAAATGAAACCTGTACAGAAGCAGGCTTGTTACCCCATTGTCTGAGATCCTCGACCAGGGAGACACGCCAATGGAGGCTTTCCAAGTGGCAGAAGCCATTCTTGGCCCTGCCCTGGAGCTTTGGCAGCTCCCTGCTTCCTACCCTGCGCCTTCTGCCCGGATGGCCTGCAAATACGCGGTGCCCACCAGTTCCCTCTCTGGATTCACAGAGCACACCTCGGCTGAGGGATTGGTGACAAACTCTGTGTTTAGGCACTCCAGCAACACTCGCGATGTTGACAAGTCACCTCACAGGGACTCCAAGAAGTTGGACCATGCGGCTAAGAAAGTCTGCACTGTCCCCTCGCTTGGTCTCTACCAGGTGAGCTCGGCCCTCCTCATGGCATACTTGTTTCGTGTCCTGCTGGGCTCTCTCAATGTGGTGCTTCCTCATATGCCTGCAGACCTTCAGGCTACAGTCAAACAGGCCTGGGACCAGGGCCGGGCTGTACTGAAACAACAGCTCCAGATAGCTATGGACATTGGGGACTCCTGTGCCCGCTCTGTGGTGGCCTCAGTGGCTACTGGGCTTGGCTGAGGATCTTGATCTTCACAGCAGACACTCAGCACAAGCTGGCAGATGTCTCCTTCCTGGGCACCGGCATGTTTGAACCTGGGGTCAAAGGCCACCTCACTCAGATTGAGAAGTCCAATGCCACCTTGGACTTCCTGACATCTGCCCAGAAGGACCCCAAGGTCTCCAAGCAGCAGCAGAAGAGGAAGCCTTTTCGGTTCACCTCCACTCCTGTGGCCAAACCAGCCCAGCAACAGACTGGCCAGCAGGCTCCGGCCTGGTGACCTTGGCCCAAGTCAGTGGCTTTGGTTGTCTGTAAGCCTGGAAGGAGAGACTCCGGTGGCGCCTCAGCGGGGTCCTCCTCCTCTAAGCTTGCCCAGTGACTGGATGAGAGGTGTCTCCGTCATGCCCATCACACCTCCCCTGGATCCTCCCATAGGAGCTAGCTGTACCACTTCCTTTCCACCTGGTCCACTGTCACCATGGACAAGTGGGTTCTAGACATGGTGGGTCAGGGTCTGCCTTTGGAATTTTAGCAGTACCGTCTTTCCTGAGCCCACACCCCATGGGAGGACTTGGCTTCTGCAGGCACACTGTCAGCTCTCAGAGATGACATAGGCCAGGTCCTCCACAAGGAGGTCATAGTTCCTGTCATGGATCCTTCGAAAAACACCCAGGTTTTGTCTCTGGGTACTTCCTGGTGACAAAGCGGACGGGGTGCTGGTATCCCATTCTAGATCTTCACGACCTGAACATGTTCCTCAGGTCATGCACCTTCAGAATGGTAACTCTGTCTCAGATCATGCCATCTCCAAAGTGAAACATGTGGTTTTGCTCCCTGGATCTTCAGGACATGTTCTTTTACATGTCGATCCGTCCATTTCATCGCAGGTTCCTCTTTTTTTGAGCAGAGGGAACCCTGTATGAGTTCCATGCCATGCCATTCGGCCTTTCGTTGGCGCACAGGGTCTTCACTAAGTGCATTGCAGTGGTGGCAGCGCACCTGAGGCGCCAAGGGGTCCAGGTTTACCCCTATGTGGATGACTGGCTCATCACAAGTCATTCCAGGCAGGAGGTGGAGTGGTCCAGGGACCTGGCCCTCCAGACCTGCGTCACTCTTGGTCTCCTGGTCAATGAGGCCAAGTTGGAACTCCTGCCCTTGCAGGTGATCAGCTTCACTGGGGCGGAGCTCAACTCTTGCAGAGCCAAAGCCCGTCTCCCTGCTCTCTCCTCCTGTGCCCAGTCATTTCAGATTGGGCATTTGCGCCCTTCCCGGGATTTCCTGAGCTTACTAGGCTACATGGAGGCCTGCACCAGTGTGGTCCATTGGGCCCACTGGAGAATGTGCTCCCTGCAGTGGGAGCAGGCCAGCCAGTGATCTCAGCCCAAGGGTCACTTCAACCAGCTGTTCACTGTGACAAAGCTGATGTGGGATGCCATCCAGTGGTGGTTAGTCCCAGCACATCTGCAGGAAGGGATCCCATTTGTCCTCCCTTAGCTGATGGTCATCCTAATGACCTATGCCTCTCTCATAGGCTGGGGTGTCTACCTGGGGGCATACAGAGTCCACGGGCTCTGGACCCCCCGAGGAGTACTGATGGCACATCAGCCTGCTGGAGCTCTGGGAAGGTTAGCTAGTGCTGACTGCATTCACTCCACACATCCGGGGTCAGGTGGTCCAAGTCCAGATGGACAACACCATGACCATGTACCATCTCAACAAATGGGGCGGGACGCACTCCCTGCTCTTGTGCAGGGAAGCTGTCCATGTCTGGACCCTCATGCACAGCTTGGAGGCGGATCTCTTAGCCATCCATGTGGTGGGAGCTTCCAGTCAGCTAGCAGACACCCTCAGCTGGGTGGGCGAGGTGTCTCACAAGTGGTCTCTCCACCCAGAGGTAGTTCATAGTCTGTCCTCCCAGTGGGGCACCCCTCAGGTGGACCTGTTCACCTCAAGGGAGAACACAAAGCTGAGGCTGTTTTGTGCCCAGCCCCCTCAGCAGGGAATGCTGCAGGGGGATGCCTTCTCGAGGCCCTGGACCCCAGACCTCTTCTTTGCCTTTTCTCCACTTTCTTGATTCACAAGGTGCTTCTCAAGGTCAGGATGGACAAGGCATAGGTAATCCTGGTGGCTCTGGACTGGCCACACCAATTCTGGTACCCTGATTTCCTCAGCCTCAGCAGCAGGCTCCCAAGGCATTTCCCCTACACCTGGACCTGCTTTCCATCAGTCAGGGGAGGATACTCCACCCAGACCTTCAATCCCTGCACCCTGATAGCCTGGTTCCTGAGAAGCTAGAGTTCCAGGCTTTGGGTCTGTCCGAAGCTATCTTCAGCATTGTGGAGGCATCTCAGAAAGAGTGGACTAGGGAGTGCTACACCTTCAAATGGAAGAGATACTCCATTTGTTGTCAGGGCAAGGGTTTGGACCTTTTGTCCTGTCCAGTGGTTATCATTCTTGATTATCTTTGGTCCCTCTGTCAGTCAGGCTTTCGGTCAATGACCCTTAAGGTGTATCTGGCAGCCATCTCTGCTTGGCGGGCGTGGGCTGGTCAGCAGTCAGTGGCACAGGAAAAGGTGGTCTGGTGCTTCTTCAAGGGCCTTGACCACATTTCCCCTCTGGTATATGAACCACCACCATGGGACTCGTTGCTGGTTTTGGCAAAGCTCATGGGCAAGCCAATCGAACCGATGCACAGGTGTGATATCTCTCACCTGTCGTGAAAGACATCCTTCTTGGTGGTTATCACATCAGCCAGAAGGATCAGTGGGCTCCAAGCATTTTCGGTGGAGTCTCCTTATTTGGTCTTCCACACGGACAAGGTTGTCTTGTGCCCCAACCCAAAGTTCCTCCCGAAGGTTATGTCAGTTTCACCTTTACCAGGTGATTGATCTCCCAGTGTATTTCATCAGTCTCAACCTCGGAGGCTGAGCACAGGCTTTATGCTCTGGACCTGAGGCAAGCGCTTGCTTATTACAAAGCATGCACAGCTGGAGTTCGGCGAGAGTTTTGCCAGCTGTTTGTCACCTACACTGAAGCTGCACCTGGCAGACCTGCAGCCAAGTGGACAATTGGCAGGTGGATCACATCCTGCATTGATTTCTGCTATAGGTTGATGGGTAGGGAGCCGCCCAGAGGGCTAAGGGTTCATTCCCCCCACCATACCGCTGCATCGGTGGCTGCGTCCAGGGACGTCCCTGTCCAGGAAATCTACAGGGCTGCTACCTGGAGATCAGCACACACCTTCATTTCCCATTACCACATTGACCTAGAGTCACGCTGGGATGCTGGTTTTGGGGCCTCAGTTCTCCAATCTCTGTTTCCTTGCCTCCCTCCTCTCTGGAAAACTGCTAGGAGTCTGCCAGTTAGTGTGGACAGAACATCATATCCACGTCCCTAGAAAAATGGGTTACTCACCTGTAACAGTAGATCTTCCACGGAGTGGTCTCTTGCAGCAGGTAATACACTTGGGTTGTTGCCAGAGGTCACTGTGGCGCACAGCAGCTCTTCTAGCAGTCTTTTCAGGGGCGCCCATACATGACATCACATTTCTATTTCCTATACAAGTATGGGTGGTCCCTGGTATCCTCAGTTCATTTTCCCACTATCTTCAGCTCACACGCAGCAGCTAGTGCAACTTCAGTTGCAGTCACTGACGAGAATTTAAACAAATGCTAATGTCCAAAGAATCTTCAAGCAAAATAGCGTTATTTCATTCCTGCCATTGCAGTAGAAAGATCTACCATTTCAACAACCATATCACTTGTGTAAGGTGTCTGGGACCCACACATGACACCACCTCCTGCATACATTAACAGGATTTCAACCAGGCAACCTGTCAACGGCTGCAGGAAATTAAAAAAAAATCTAATGGAGCAGAAATTGTCTCTCATGGAGAATCAGGGGGCTCATCCCAAAAGCTCCCATTCCACTGATTCTCACAAATGGCACAAAAAAGAGGAGAAGCCCTCCTCAACCTCTGTACCTAAATGCTTGTCGATGGCCTCCATAACAGGTGCCTCACCATCAATGATGCGTTTCACATACTACTTCCTCGTCGATGGGAGGTTACACCCTCTCATCGATGGCGCTTTCCAGTGTGTTGACTACAGTCTGTGATGAACCTCTTATGGGTTCCAGCGACGTCCCATCAACAGGGGCTCTTCTGCCGTTGATGGGGATATCATTTTCCCTTCCTACTAACATTTACCCAGCATCTCTGTCGATGAGAGGCTACACTCCAGTGAGGAAACCTACTGCATTTGCCATGCATTCCGCCCTTCCACACTCACAGGTGTATACTTACAGGGGCCAGGTGGACAGGGATCTGGACCCTGGACTTTACCACCCAGGGGTAAGACCTGCTCAGGCTATGCATCCAATCCCCTCCACAGTCCCCTTGGTTTTCCAGAAGCCCCTCCCTACCCCCAATTCCCAACTGGATGTTACTTCAGTAGTTCAGCAGGTCTTGCATGCCATGTTGTATACTCAGCCCTCCGATCCAGGAGTGCCGAGTCACCCATCCAATTCCCCTACTCCTCCGCCTAAACGCTTTCAGGCTGAGAGGGACCCTTTACCACCTTGGTCGTCTCCATCATACATGGATGACTACTCATCAGATGAAGCTGAATTTCCAGTAGATTTTACCAGAGATCTGGCGGAGGAGGAATTTCAGGACTTGGATATCCACCCCCAGTCTCTTCTTGGATAGTTCCTCCGTAAATGAGGATTTATCCAGGCAGGTGGCTGCCTCTGCTCCAGATGACCCATCCTTCAATGAGATGATGGTACAAATTCAAAAAGTCACGCGATTCTCCACTACTAAACATGACAGACAATGTAAGGATATGGCAGACTATCTAGAATTACCAGAGGATCCGGTCTTAGTGGTACCCACACTGATCCAAACCTACCAAAATGCTATGCTTGCAGCCTGGAACCAGCCTTCCACTGTTAAGGCTATTCCCCGCAAGGCAGATCACCTTTACCAGGCTCCTCTGGATCACCCTTTTCTATCCTCTGCGCTGGAAGCGGATTCAGTAGTGATTGCTGCCGCTCATGATCGTACTAAACAGCCAAAACACATGCGCTCCTTACCTCCTGATAAAGATTCCCATTGGATAGACTATCTGGGGGGGGGGGAAGGTATTCCAAGCAGGTACCATGAATCTCATAATCCTAAATTATATGGGACATATGGTCAGATACCAGCGTACACTCTGGTTCTCAGCCATTGAGTTAGTCAATAAACTCCCTCCTTCATAGGAAAGAGAACAATTACTGGCTACAATAGCTACTGGCAACTCCATCTTCCAACACCTACTTTATTCAGGATATGATGTGGTCGATACTTGGGCCCTCATGTCAGCAACCGGCATTACCTTGCGTCACCATGCTTAGCTTCTAGTCTCCGGTTTTACACCTGATGTACAGCATAGAGTGGTCAGTGCCCCCCTTTAATGGGTCCAAACTGTTCAGTCCAGGTACCCAAACACTGATAGATGATCTCCAGTCTTCAGGAAGAACTCTACGCATGATGTGTGGCATGTACCATACCTCCCAGCCATCATACCATCCTCAATCCTCTTTTTATTTCAAGAGGTGGAAAATACTGAGGCTCGCATAGAGGCGGATTCCGAGGTCGCTCCCAGTCTACCAGAACCAACACCTCTGCTGCCAAGGGCTCCCGCTCCCACCCTCCTGGTGGGGCTAGTCAGCCTGCCTTCCAGTGACCAACTGGGGCTCTGTCCACACTTCTATGACCAGGCCTCAGAAGCTGTGGGTGGTCATTTTGCCCTCCACTTGATGGCCTGGAAAACGATCACATCGGATGAGTAGGTACTTCAGATCATTCAGAGGGGTCACACTCTGGAGCTACTTTTCAGGTCTCCCCCTCATCCCCCCCTGCTCTGTCCATTACCCACCCAACCATATTCCTATTTTCCAGGAGGGACTGCAGGCTTTTCTAACCAAGAAGGCCATTTACCCGGTATCCCCTGCAGAACACCAAAAGGGTTTTTATTCCCACTTGTTCCTGGTACCCACACAAACTGGAGATCTCAGACCAATACTAGACCTCAGACAGATGAACCTATATGTCTAGTACAAAAGGTTCTGCATGGTCACCCTAAATTCCATCATGCCGATGTTAAAACAAGGGGACTGGCTTTGTGCCCTAGATATGAAGGATGCCTACCTACATATCTCTATCCATCCTGCCCACCACAGTTTCCTTCATTTTCACCTGTTGGGACAACACTACCAATTTCAAGCACTCCCGTTCGGCCACTCATTTGCCCCGAGAGTGTTTACCAAGTGCCTAGCAGTAGTAGTAGCAGCTCTACGATGGGAAGGGCACTTTGTCTTCCTATATCTGGACGACTGGCTCATCAAGGCAGAGTCCAAAACCTCTCTGCTTTTTTCCCTAGAAGAAAGGGTTCTGAAAGAACTCCTAAAACTGAAGGTGGACAAAGCAATGGGGCCAGATGGAATTCACCCCAGAATTCTAAAAGAATTAAGCAGAGAACTAGTGACACCACTGACTACCCTTTTTAACAAATCATGGGAGGATGGTGTGGTACCCGAGGACTGGAAGAAGGCTGATGTGATTCCCCTTCACAAAAGTGGGAGCAAGACAGAGGCAGGAAACTACAGACCTATCAGTTTGACCTCTGTGGTAGGGAAAGTGATGAAATCACTTCTGAAGGAAAGAATTGTTGAGTACCTAGAGGCCAGTGGGGCACAGGACCCAAGGCAGCATGGGTTCACAGCGGGAAGGTCATGTCAGATGAATCTAATTGATTTCTTTGACTGGGTGACCAAAGTGGTAGACCAGGGAGGTGCTGTGGACATGGCCTACCTGGACTTTAGCAAGGCATTTGTCACAGTCCCACACAAAAAATTAGTAGTCAAATTAACCAGCCTTGGAGTGGGTCCCAGCATGGTAGCCTGGGTAAAACATTGGCTGAACAACAGGACACAGAAGGTAATTGTAAATGGAGTCCACTCTGAAGACAGTGGGGTTACTAGTGGGGTACCGCAGGGTTCAGTACTGGATCCAGTCCTTTTTAATGTCTTTATAAGTGACATTGCAGAGGGACTGGAAGGAAAAGCATGCCTCTTTGCAGATGACACAAAGATCTGCAACAGGGTTGATACACAAGAGGCGTGGAAAGGATGAGAAGGGACTTGGCAAGGTTGGAGGAATGGTCAGAGTATGGCAGCTTGGATTCAATGCAAGAAGTGCAAAGTAATGTACCAGGAAACAAAAACCAGGGAAGATTACACAATTGGGGGAGTAGTAACAACAACAAAATGGAAAGGGACCTGGGGGTAATCATATCAGATGACCTTAAGGTTGGCAAGCAATGTGAGAAGGCGGTAGGGAGGCTAGGGGATACTGAGATGTATAGGGAGAGGCATCACCAGCAGAAAACAGGAAGTTATTATCCCTGTACAGACAGTTGGTGAGACCCATCTGGAGTACTGCCTCCAGTTCTGAAACCCCATCTCCACAAGGACATAGACAGGATGGAGGCAGTTCAGAGGAGGGCAACTAAAATGGTGCTGGGTCTGCAAGAGAAGCCACACGAGGAGAGGCTAAAGGAGCTTAATATGTATACCCCGAGGAGAGGAGGAGAGAGGGGACATGATAGAAACATTTAAGTACCTCAGTGGAATCAACAAAGTCCAAGAGGGTAGCATCTTTCAGAAAAGAGATGTGCAAGAACAAAGGGACACAATTTGAAGATAGAGGGGACGGCTCAGGGCAATGTAAGGAGTATTTTTTCACAGAGAGGTGGTGGGCGATGGAACAGCCTTCCTGAGGAGGTTGTGGGGTCTAAAACTGTAGGAGAATTCAAGAATGCATGGGACAGACATAAGGCAATTTTTGTGGGGGGTAGGAAGAAATAGGCTGTTGGTTAAATAGGATCTGCAGCTTATCCTCTAGGTAGGGAAATGGGCAGACTAGGTGGGTCAAGCAGTCCTTATTTGCCGTCAAAGTCTATGTTCTGTGTTTCTGTGTAGAAGCAACCCTAACTCTGTTCCAAGCTCTAGGGATTAAGGTCAATTGGCCGAAGTCCAATCCGATCCCTACACAGTCGCTCCAGTATATAGGAGTGATCCTAGACACCGTCTCCGCCAGGGCCTAACAGCCAACAGACAAGATAAGTTTGTGTCTCTGGCTTCTCGGATACAAACCCAGAAAGTAATCACAGCCAGATGCATGTTATGTCTCCTAGCACACATGGCCGCTACCATCCCTATGTTAGCTTTTGCCCATCTTCATATGAGACCAGCCCAGTGGGTTCTCCAGAACCAGTGGTCCTAAAGAACAGAAAATTTTGAAGACAAAATTATGAGTCACTCCCCACATTGTGGTCCGCCCTAGTATGGTAGACCCTCTGATCCAACCTATGTCAGGGCATGCCCTTCCAGTCCCCCCCACCCCAGCAGACGTTGACTATGGATGCATCTCTGGATGGGTGGGGTGTGCGCCTGGGTCCTTATAGGATACAAGGCAAGTGGACCAGTTCTATCCCTCATCTCCACATCAGTCTCCTGGACATGAGGGTGGTTTGCTTAGCCCTCCAGGCTTTTCAACCTCACTTCAGCAGGTCTTGCATGCCATGCGGCATACTCAGCCCTCTGATCGGGAGTGCCGAGTCACCCATCCCATTCCCCTACTTATCCCTGGAACAGTTGCTGATTCAATCAGACAACACCACAGTAGTGTTCTACCTCAACAAACGAGGTACGAAGTCCTGTTCCCTATATAAAGAGATGCTTGCAGTCTGTCAGGAGGCCATACGGCAACACCTTCTCCTGACAGCCATCCATCTACCAGGACGTCACAATCTTCTGGCCGACCTTCTCAGTCGGCAATCATCCATACACGAATGGACACTTCATCACGCAGTGCTTCAAAAGAGCTTTCATCTGTAGGGGACCCCACAACTAAATCTGTTTGCCTCCCCAGTCAACCACGTCTCCCCAGATACTAATCCATTATCCCGAACAAAAAGGGATGGTCTATAGATGCCCTGTCCCAAGCGTGGACAGGACTCTTCTTATATGCTCCCCCCCAACCCATCCCACTCCTGCAAAGGACTTTGCTGAAATTTCAGCTCGAATCTGCCACCATGATTCTCATAGCTCCTCTGTGGCTTCTGCAGGTGTGCTTCCCCCTCCTTCAACAGTTCTCAGTAGAGGAGCCCGTTCTGTTGCCAATCAGGCCAGATCTCTTGACTCAGAATCAAGGGACCTTTCTGCATCCCAACCTGAAGGGCACTACACCTTCACGCTTGGCTCCTGAGGACACTTTCATAGCACATCTACTAGTGTCCTCCCCTGTTGCTAATATTTTACTGACTTCACATAAACCAGCTACCAGGGAAACATATACATAGATACATAGACAGTGTCAGCAGATAAGGGCCTATGGCCCACCCAGTCTGCCCATTTGAGCTTGTAAGTTCAGTTTATGTTTTCCTAGAAGTCTGTTGCCCCTTACCCCTGACCTTCAGAATTCCTTTATGTCTATCCCATGCATTCTTAAATCCCGTGATTGTTTCAGCCCCACCACTTCCTCTGGCAGGGTGTTCCACTTGTCCACCACCGCTCTGTGAAGAAATTCTTTCTCATGTTTCCTCTGAATCGTCCTCCCTCCAACTTCATCCCATGCCTCTAGTCCTGGAACATCTTTTTCGCTTAAAATAGTGTTTTCCTGCACCCTGTTCCTCCCTGTAAGATACTTGTATGTCTCTACATATCCCTCTCCTCCTCTCCTCCAGGGAGTACATGTTCAGTTCCTTCAACCTGTCTTCATAGGACTTGTGTTGCAATCCATGCACCATCTTTGTTGCCCTCCTCTGAACCTTCTCACCCTGTCTATGTCCTTACGTAGGTATGGTCTCCAGAACTGTACACTGTACTCCAGGTGGGGCCTCACTAGTGTCTTGTATGCGGAATTATGACCTCCTTTTCCTGCTGATGATGCCCTGCCTATACATCCCAGCATCCTATTTGCTTTACCTGCAGCCTTGTCACACTGTTTCCCTACCTTGAGGTCATCAGAGATGATAACCCCAAGATCCCTTTCCTGCTTGGTGCATGCTATATCCTCACCCCCCAACTGATATATTGTGCCAGGGTTTTTGTGCCCCATATGCATTATCTTGCACTTCTTTGCATTGAATTTCAACTGCCAGACACCTGACCATTCTTCAAGTTTCTGCAGGTCGCTTCTCATTCTGTCTACACCCTCTGGTGTGTCTACTCTGTTACAGAGCTTTGTGTCATCAGCGAACAGTGAAATTCTGCCTTCCAGGTCCTGCGCCATGTCACTGATGAAGATGTTGAATAGGACCGGTCCCAGCACTATATATATATAATGCCAAATGGAAACACTTTTCCATCCGGGCGGCTTCCCCTGTCATTGGAACCCTATACCTGTCCACTGACAAAAGTCGTGGATTACCTGGCCTCGATTGCCGAGACAAGATTAAGCTATTCCTGTATCAAAGTCCATTTGGCCTCTGTTTCGGCATTCCATGAGCCTCTTGATGGCAGATTACTGTATCGACATCATCTAGCCAAAATGTTTCTAAGAGGAATGTTACATATTAAGCCACCTATCAGAAGACCCACTCCTCCTTAGGATCTCAATTTTCTAATAGAGAAATTAACTCTTGAGCCCTTTGAACCGGCAGCCACTTGTGACCTCCGTTTTCTTTCTTAGAAAACATGATTCTTAGTGGCTGTCACTTCGGCTTAACGTATTTCCGAGCTTCATGCCCTCATATGTAGAGAACCTTACTTCATTTTTCACAAAGACGGAGTTGCACTTTGTACCAACCCTTCCTTTCTCCCTAAGGTAGTGTCTGAACACACCTTAAATCAGTCCCTGGAGTTACCAGTATATTATCCTGAACACTCCAGTCGAGGTGAATACCTCCTACACACTCTAGATGTCCATCGTGTACTATGATACTATACTAATCTAATTAAATTGATTAGGAAGACCTCTCAACTTTTTGTTACCTTCGCCGCAAGCAGGGAAGGTCTCCCTGTCACTAAACGGACCCTCTCCAATTGGCTAGCATACTGTATAACATTTTGTTACACAAAATACAACAAACCATTACCAGGACCTGTCCAAGCCCATTCTACCAGAGCTATGGCCACCACAGCGGCCTGTTTTAAAGGGGCCTCTATCATAGATATCTGCAACACAGCTAATGTACCTAGTCCACAATTCATACTTTTCACAAAGCATTACAACTTAGACATTGCTTCATGCCGTAGGACGGCCTTTGGCCAAGCTGTCTTGCAAGGCCTCCTGTCATAATGACCACCCTTCTTGGGTTTACTGCTTGGGATTCATCCCAAGTGTATTACCTGCTGCAGGAGACCACTCCGTGGAAGATCGTAGTTATGTAAGACCTTACGGTAATAGTAGATCTTTAAGGAGTGTCTCTTACAGCAGGTATGATCCCACCCTCCGTTCTCCTCCTTCTCTAAGAGAAAAAATTCTGGTCCAATGACTTTTGGATTGGGATACCTATGGCACCTTGGCTTCCCCTTAGTCCTCTCTTATCGAGCTGAATCTGGCAGAGGAATCTGAGGATACCAGGGACCGCCCACACTTATATATAGAAAACAAGAAGGTGATGTTGTGTGTGGCCGGCCCCTGGAAAAGACTGCTAGAAGAGCTGGCATGCACCACAGTGACCTCTGGTGATGACCCAACTGTATTACCTGCTGCAAGAGACACTCCTCAAAGATCTACTGTTATGGTAAGGTCTTATGTAACTGTACTTTCTAGGAGTGGCATATGATGTTCATCCGCACAGACCCACCTGACCTCCCCTTGGTGCAAACAACTGCTTCCAGCGGGCAAGATCTGGTGTCATGGGGCAGAGCTGAGGGAATTACCACCAGGGTGGGTGGGAGGAGCCGGCTTGAATTCTTTCTGGCATCATCTTAAAGGGAAAGGACACTGCCAGTTAGTGTGGATGAACATCATATACCACTCCTAGAGCTACTATTACAGGTGAGTAGCCTGTTTTTAGCAGCTCAGTATGTCTTTCCTAGTGAAATCTTTGAAATAAATCAAATAGGTTGATATACTTCGTTCATTCCAACCTTTAATTAAAAAAAAGAAAAATATTTTATATCCCTAATGGTTTCAAATATATTCCATTTTAGAGAAATTGTATTCTGACAGGTTTATATTTGGAATCACTGAGACTAGAAACATATTTTTTAATGAAAATTTAGAGCCCAGCTGTTAACAATTTGCTCTGTAGCTAGTGTGAATATTATTTTATAAGTATGTATATTATATGAAACTGCTTTTCCAGTATATTATCGATAATCCGGGTCTCCCCGATAAAGGGACCCTTGGGGCCCAGCGGGCTTACCCAGTTATCAAGCTTGAATAAATAAATAAACAAATAAATACAAGTTTAATTGTGATGCAGCTAAAAAAATGGCAAACATACAGTATCAGTAGTATTTTTTTTGCACTGATACATAAAATTACATGATGGTGGTAAAATATAATTATAAACATTTTTTTTCCTTTTTTGGGGTGCTATTTCACATTCTTTAATTAGAAGTTATGTAGTTTACAACTTAATTTTCATTTATCTCATGCCCTTAATTTTGCTATGAACATGTCTGGAGGGGACCTTCCGGTAATTTCTATTCTTCCTTGCTTTCACAGGCTTTGCCTGTGAAACCATTGTAAGAGAATGACTTTTTATATTGCATTGAGGAATGTTAATCTTCGAAGAGTCGGTCTTCCCCATTGAGTCCCATTTAGGGGTCTGGTCCACAGGCACTAGGGCCCTGTGGGAGCAAAGCTTTTCCCAGGTGGCTGGCCATAGCTACAGGGTATGGCACATGTGCACCTCCCCACGCCAGTCAACAACTGTTGCTGGCTCCCTCACTAACATTAGCTCATTTCTTCCTGCCGTCGAGTACATACCCTGGGAGTGCAAGGCCTCAGTTTTACCTTCACATCACTTATTTTTCTACTGCATCATTGTAATTCTTTTGATGTTGCATATCTGTTGTTGTACCACAGTACTGAAGTCCAATAAAAAAGAGATTGAGTCGACAAAGGAAGCCTGACAGCCACCCTTTATGCATCATTGCCTCTGTGGAAAACCGATGGCTGTTTCTGATCGGCATCAGAAGCTGTCTTGGACCAGAGCTCAGTGTGGATGCATGCGATGTATGCTTCTCCAAGGACCGCTGTACCACTGAGAACTACACGTTGAAGTGGGGGTTGCCGGATTTCCACCTTCAAAGGCAGGTCTCACATGTGTACATTCAAGATCAGGTCTCTAGGCCATTCCCCTGGGCCTGTTCCTGGGACCTCCAGTTGTGTGGAATATGGAGTTCTCATCTACCTCATCAAGCTGAGGCATCAGAGACACCAGTGAATGGGTCTGGTGAACAGTTGACTTCTCCTGGGTGGTCAGTTTCAAGCCTGCCACAGTCTGCCTGCCCTGAGAAACGGACGTTTCCAGTGACAAGGCCACAGCACTATGCTTGACCCACACCGGTGGACACCTCAACATTGTCTTCTGGCATTGCCAATGCCTTTATCACCGTTCGCAGTGACAGCGTGGAGGGTGGCACCAAGGACTATGCTGGGGCCCCTCCTAACACTGTTTGCAGTGCCAGGAGAGGGACCGGCACAGAGCCTGTTGTCCGCACTGTTGCCAGTTTGGAAGTTGTCATCATCCATGGTGTTGCTAGCAACACCGAGAAAGGTGACAACTCCAGAAATGGCGATGAAGGTGTTACCAGTTATGTTGTCTGTCCTCCTGGTAAGGTGCTGTCAGTGATGTCGTCCTTGCCTCTGATGTATGTGGCACTGAGGGGGATGATGGCATTGGGCATGTCAGAGTTTGCACCGAACATGGTGTTGAGGGCCGTGCTGGCCATGGTGACAGGGATGACCCTGACGCTGAAGCTGTCATTGATCCTGAGCCCAGTGTCAGAAGGGGCACTGACTCTGGGTGGTATGGTGGCCCAGACATGGAGTTTTGTTTGGAACCACTGGATGTCACCACCACCACCGGTGAGGATTGGGTTTCCCTGTGGGACCTGTATGGCTCTGCGGTCCTCACCTGGGTGTTCCCAACTAGGGGCACCTATTGGGTCAGTCCTCGGATGTAGGAGGACAACCTTTGGGTGACTGTACTAGGTCCTCCCCTCAGGTGAGGCCCTCTACGCAATTCCACAGCCCAGAGACATGGGGTCTCATCCCCTTTTAGAGAAGCCTCATCAGTTCCTTAAAAGGATGCCTTCATTGATAGGCTCCAACTAACATGGGAACAACATTGGCTGTGGTTTGGTACAGGAGTCAGACAGCACCAGATCCAGGCTCGTCTTTCCACGGTACCAACCCTGCCCAGAGGCAGCACCTCATCTCCATCATCGTCTTCAGCGAGAACAGTGAATCATCTGTCCACCTCCCTTCTACTGCTGACTATGCCCTGTGAGAGCGGTTCCTGATGGAGATGAATCAGGCACTTGACCTCGAAGCCCATACAAGCCACAATCTGGTAGATCTGCCATTGGGACTTGTTGGAATTCCCAACATCAACATTACTCATTACTCCTTGTCCTAGGGATATAGAGGAGGCATCTAGGGTAGTGTGGAGGTGTCCTGTCTGCCACTCCCAGGGACATCCTCACATGGTACTATGCACTGACACTGTCCACAGATGAGGTACTGTACTTCACCCCTCCTCAGGGCTTGAAGTTTAGCAGACCTCATTGGCGCCATGGCGCCTTACACGTAATTGACCTCTAGAGGCAAATTTCACTCAGATGGATGATCTTGGGAGGAAGGCTTTTTTCTTGGCACCTGCCCTTCTGTGCATCTCTGCACATCAGGCACATATGGTGACCTATAACTGTTGCCTGTGGTTGCAGTTACACAGCCTCTTATCTATGCTGCCACCAAGTAAGACAGTCAGGCATGCAATTCACATTTTTACACGGAGTCTGGAGGTAGCATAGCACCAATTGAGGGCATTGTACAACACCAGTGAGGTGACCTCCAGATTGGTAGGAATCTCAGTGTGCATTAGGCAGTTGGCATGGCTTTGCCTCTCCTGACTGGCACCTTTGTCCTGGTACAAGGTGCTTAATGCACACTTCTGGGGGCTACTTTCTTCTCCCCAGGTTCAGGCGAGAACTGTTGGGGAACCCTCCTGTGCCACAGGAGCCCCCGCCTGGGACTGACCATTCTCCGTTCTCACCGGACCTGCAAGGAATCCCTGCCCTCAGGTGTCCTTCCTCACACAGAGGCTTGAGGGTATCTGTTACCATCAAGGTGAGTCAGCTCCTTCCACAGATAAGGGAAGTTTCGTACTCTGACCCATAAGTGGGAATCAGTGGTTAAGATTGATTCTTGGAAGCTGTGAAAGCTGCGTATCTACCATAACTGTTGATCTTCCAGAATATCTTTACCATTGATTACCAGACTTGCCCACCAACCCCCCACACCCTACTCTAGCAGGACCAGGGCCTTTGGGCATCTCACTTTGATAGTACTGGCCGGTATAGTCTAGTACAGTGTCATCTCCCCAGTTTTACTCTCTGTGGAGTAGTTGCTTTTTTCCCACAAACAAACAAACAAAAAAAGATTTGTGACCCATTGCTGGGTTCCCACTCCTTCCCACCAAAAAAAATAAAAGCCTCAAAACTGGGGTGAGGGTTCCTTTTAGGGCCCTCTTACTACCCCCAAAGTGAAAGAAGGCAGTTCCCTTTCTCCTTTTTCTTTTGTGTCCTCCTCCCCACCCAGGATATATGCCTTTCCTGTGACATATCTCTGTTAGTTGCTAAATGCATTCTGTACCTCTGGGCACCATCCAAGCTAACTCCACTTGGCAGTTGCACTGTCTGTGGAACAGTGCTGTGCACTGGATGGGATCAGGTCCACCAGCTAAGACGCAAGGTACATCCCTGTTGTTGCAGGAGAAGCAGGTCCTTTTCTGTAATTCTTTTTTTCTTCTGGCTATGCCAGACTATCCTTTAAAGCAGCAGTGCAATGAAAATAGGCTAAAATTTGACCTGACCTTTTTTTCTTCCTAATTGATGCCAGATGCCTTCCAGTTTATTTTGGTGGTAACATTTCCAGTTTTCTTTGTCATTTAAGAATTTTATGAAAGTTTTAATGTAATTATTTCTCAAGAAAAAAAGATGGCTGCCTCATTTTTGCATAGAAATAGTATCGAGGACACCCGTGACCCCACGAAGACACTTCCGGGTCATTGCAACAGTATAACTTGCCCTTGCAGCGAGCGGGCAGTGCAGAGTATATATTTTTAGTGAAAGGAGGTGTGCTAACACTTATGGGAAATTGTGGGAAGCTGAAATATACCTTAGAATTAAATTGTGCCGTGTGTTTTATTTTCGGAGCCCTGTTGCCGTAACGGGTAACAGGAAGAGAGTGGTTAACCTCACTGTGTGGGACCTGACTGCTTTGAGCACTTTTCTAGCACTTTTATTGTACTCTTTTAACTGAAACAACTGTTGAGCCTTAAAAACCATCAGTGGGCTCCAGATTATAAGATTTAATTCTTTTTTTAAAGATCTTTAACAGCGAGTGCTCCCGTGACCTCACGAAGACACTTCCGGGTCATTGCAACAATATAACTTGTCCTTGCAGCAAGCGGGCAGTGCAGAGTATATATTTTTAGTGAGAGAAGGTGTGCTGACACTTGTGGGAAATTGTGGGAACCTGAAATATACCTTAGAATTAAATTGTGCCGTGTGTTTTATTTTCGGAGCCCTGTTGCCATAACGGATAACAGGAAGAGGGTGATTAACCTCACTGTGTGGGACCTGACTGCTTCGAGCACTTTTCCAGCACTTTTATTGTACTATTTTAACTGAAACAACTGTTGAGCCTTAAAAACCATCAGTGGGACCCAGATTATAAGATTTAATTATTTTTTTAAAGATCTTTAACAGAGAGTGCTCCCGTGACCGCATGAAGACACTTCCGGGTCTTTGCAACCATATAACTTGCCCTTGCAGTGAGCGTGTGGAGGGCGCGCTTTGTCATGTGCAGAGATGCGCGCAGAGACACGCGCGTCTGCACGTGTCTGCTGTGTCCGCTGGAATGCAGGAAGTAGGAGCATAGCGATTGTCATAAGAGCACAGGTATTTGACTTGGCGACAAATTGATAAGATAAGTGAGCGCACTTTGAGAGGTCATATTGATATAATGGCACAAGGCAAGGGTAAAACAAAAAAATACAGAAACAATGTGTGCAATGCAAAATGTACACAGAGGGAGACAAAGAGCAACAATTCAAATGTAGTAACTGTTTATTAGTGAAACACTTCAAGAAGAAATAAAGACACTCTTGGCCAGATTAGAAGTTAAAAAGGAGATAGGTGAATTGGAGGAATTTATAGACTCCATGTTAGAACTACTTACAGTTCATAAGGGCATTACAAGGGCTAGTATTACAACCAGTACTCCCAGTTGCGTACTTGGGAAAAATAAACTTATATCTAGCAGAAAGGGTAAGGGCAGGCCATCTAAAGTAAACAGAAAAAGGGAAAACCAAATAAAGGAAAGAGCATATAGTAGCGAACCCTACAGCTGTCTAATAGGTATGAAACCTTAATCCAGGTACCTGTACCAGGTATAGAAGGTAGTAATGAAATAATAATAGAGGAGGAGAACAAGGAAATGTGTCAAGTTATACCAGATGCTGGATCAGAATATACTGCAGCAACAGATAGTCTGTCCCAAAAGAAAAGAAAGGAAAAGGATATACTTGTAATAGGAGATTCAACTACGAGGGGAATAGAGGAAATAGTATGCAGAAATAGGAAAATGCAGACAACTGTTAGCACGTTGCCTGGGGTGAAAATATCAGATCTGGAAAATATTGTGGATGGCCTAATGGAAAATACGTACAAACCCCTAGTCATATTGCATGTAGGGACTAATGATATAGGCAGAAACAAAATGGAATTAATACAGCAGTGTTATCTGAACATAATAGAAAGAATTCAGACTGAAGGAGCCGAGCTTATAATTTCAGGGATTTTGCCTGTTTATGGGCCAAATGCTAATAAGAATGGGGTCATTAATCAGGTGAACAAATAGTTACGTTCTCTTTGTATAAACAAAAATATTGGGTTTATGGACAATGCTAGTACATTTAAAAACCAAGTTGCTTATAAACAAGATGGACTGCACCTAAATAAAATTGGGTCAAGAATGCTGGGTGCTAAAATAAACAAAGTATTACGTTTTCATTTAAACTGGGAAGTATGGAGCATAAATTACCAGACATGAGGGCAACGAATGGTTTTAGTACATCAGGGGACGACTTGGCTCCAAGTGGGAATGAAAAAAAGGGTTGGAACATGGTACTACTAAATGCAAGGAGTCTGAGGAACAAATTTGATGAATTCCAGAATTTGTTATTAGTCAATAATATAGATCTAGCCCTGGTGACCGAAACCTGGAGGGAGGTCGCAGATACCTGGGAGAGGGAAATTATAGGGTATAAGCTTTTTTTTAGAATTAGATCTCAAAGAAAAGGTGGGGGGTTGCTTTATATATTAGAGAAACCATAAACTGTGAGCAGGAAAATATTCAAATAGACAATATAGAAATGCTCTGGGTTAAATGAATTCATAAAACTTATGCCAAAACTAGGTTAGGATTAGTATATAAACCCCCATCTATAACCAAACATGAGGATGATCTCCTCATGGATTACATCTCTAATTTAAACCCAGCAGATAATCTACTCCTGGCAGGAGACTTTAATATGCCTGGAATAGATTGGTCGAGTTACAGTGCAAATACCATTTCAGAAAAAAGATTCCTAAATCAGATTGGATTAGAACAAAAAGTTACTATTGCAACTAGAGGTCAGAATATACTGGATTTAGTCCTAACACACATGGGGGATAAAATTAATAATGTAAGGATTGATAGTCCTGTGGAGAACAGTGATCATAGTACTGTGTTTTTCAGAATGGAAGGTGAAGTAAGTGTTGAAAACAGTGAAGGTATTACTCAAAAGCTAAATTTCAAAAAAGCAAATTTTCAAGGTTTAAATGAAGCAATAGCTGACTGGGATTGGGAAGTTGCATTCACTGGCCAATCAGTTAATCAAATGTATGAAACCCTGGTTACAAAAATTAATTCTGAAGTGCTGAGTTTTATACCCATGGTAAGCAAATATGGTAAAAAGAACACTAAAAAGGGATGGTTAATTCAAACTTAAAGAAAAAAATAAGATTTTTAAAAGAGTAAGAAAAATGATTACGAGGGTTGGACCTTTTATAAGGGTAAAGCAAGACAATTAAAAAAAGAAATAAAAAAGGCAAAAGGGAATTATGAATTTAATTTAGCAACAAGAGTAAAGGACAATAAGAAAGCAATTTTTACCTACATTAACAGTAAGAAAAAGGTGGACAATGTTATAGGTCCTTGTATTAATGCATCAGGTGAGAGAGTGACTGATACTAAGGAATTAGCAGATATTCAGAATTCATATTTCTGTTCAGTATTCAATTAAAGTAATTTTTCAGATATCATGAACAAAATAAAATCAAAGGTGGGCCAGGTGCAAATTGAGCCTGATGAAGTATTTAATAGAATGCAAAACATGAATATAAATAAATCTCCGGGACCCGATGAATTACACCCTAGAGTTCTAAGGGAATTGGCAGTTAGTCTGGTTCCTCCATTGACTTATCTGTTTCAGAAATCCTTGGATAAAGGAAAGGCAGCACAGGCATGGAAGGAAGCAATAGTGGTTCCCCTATTTAAGAAAGGCCCTATATCTAGACCTGAAAACTTTAAACCAGTGAGCTTAACGTCAATAGTCGAAGAATTATTTGAAGGAATATTAAAAGCTCTAATTCTAGCTCACGTAAGTATGCATAATTTAATAGACCCAACTCAACATGGGTTTACAAAAACTAGGTCATGCCAAATAAATATGCTTACCTTCTATGAAACAACTAATAAGGCCTTCCTTGGACACAAGGAGTGCAGTGAATATTATATTTTTGGATTTTTCTAAGGCTTTTGATAAACTACCTCACAAAGAACTAAAAGTATTAGCTAGTATTAGTTTACCCACGAACATAGTTAACTGGGTGGAGACTTGGTTGCAAAATAGAAGGCAAAGGGTTTCAATTAAAGGTGTACTATCTGAATGGAAGGATGTGACTAGTGGAGTCCCACAGGAGTCAGTATTGGGCCCTTGTTTATTTAATATATATGTAACATCAATTAAGCTGAACTTCCCAAATATCTGGTTGAGTAAATTTGCGGACGATTGTAGGATTGGAGGTATTGTGAATAACCTGGAGGATCAAGTTAATGTTCAAATGGCCTTAGACACATTGTTTCATTGCACAGTCCTGCATAAGTTAGAACTTAACTTAAATAAATGCGCAGTGATGCACTTAGGCAATAATAATAGTACATTTAAGTACAAGCTGGGCAATATGTCATTACAACAAACTAAAATGGAAAGAGAACTGGGGGTACAGGTAACTAACGATTTGCAGTTTGATGCACATTGTAATACTGTTGTAAGGAAAGCAAATCAGGTTTTAAATTGCATTTTACGACATATTGGTAGTAGGGAAAGCAAAGTGCTTTTGCCCTTGTATACTGCATTGGTTTGTCCACATCTCGAATACTGTGCACAGGTTTGGTCTCCCTATAAGAAAGCAGATATCAAAAGAGTGGAGGGGGTACAACGTAGGCTAACTAAAAGTATTAATGGAATGTGTCATAAATCATATCAAAATAGGCTTCAAGATCTAGGGTTGTATACATTGCAGTATCGAAGGTTGAGGTGAGATATGTGCATGATATTCAGGGCACTAAAGGATGAGTAATTGAAAAAAGTTATAGGGCTAAGGGAAAGGAAGTATTATTTGTATGAACCCAGAGGCCATAAACTGCAATTGGAATTGGATAAATGGAATTGCTTACGGCGTAAACAGTGGTGTAGCCAGAGAGGTGTTCAGCTATGGAATTCTCTCCCAGAGGCAGTAATAATGAGTAAAACAATGGACTCATTTAAAAAAGGATTAGACAACTATTACAAAAATAAATATAAGTTGATGTAAAGTTTATTGACAAGCACTAAGGATGTAAGTCTATGCAGCTTGAAATACCTATGAAACCTATGAAGGAGGGTAAGAAGCCAGACAAAAATGCAAGTGTGCAGTACACAGTATAGGAAGCATCCAGAAAACCCAAATCAACAGTTCTGCCAATATTTTTTATAAACACAGCAGAAAATTAGCTTTTTTGAATAATGTTTTTTGTTGCATTGCTGCTTTAAGTTGGTGTGCCCTTCTTTTTTTCTTATGCCAGCTGGGCTGTTACCCCACTACCCTAAAGGGTGGCTTTGGAGATGCACACCTCGACTCCTTTGAGATGTTCGGCCTTACAGCTCCACATGCTCCTGAGATTCCTTCCTTTTTCCCCTGATAAGAAAAGGGGGACATATTTTGACTAGCTGTTCAGTCAATCCATAAGGTAGCATGCTGTTTGTTTTTTCCAGGATGGGAGTCTGTGTGAGTCATTCCTATTTTGGTACATTTTGACATCTCAGTTGCAAGGGAGTCCCCGCTCTTTTGCTTTTCTGCCATAGCCACATGCTTCAGGGCTGCTGCCTCTTAAGATCGCTAGCCATCTTCTGCCTGGCTAGTGGTATAAAGCTCTGGTTTCATACCCAGCTACCCCTTTAGGCCACTAAATATGCCCTTTTTTCCCTTTATTCAAGGGTTTATTTTGTTTCTTTTATATTTCCTGTATCCTTTCCCTATCCCTTTGGGCTAGAAAAATTCTTAGCTCTCTCATATATTTTGTCCCCACTTTGTTTCTTTCCTGGTGAACTGAACTGAGGTTAGTGAGGGAGCCGACAATGGTTATTGGCTGATGCACAGCACCATGTAGGAGGTGTGCAGGCAAAATGCCTAGTAGCTGTGGCCAGCCACCTGGCAAAAGCTTTGCTTCTCCTGGATCCTACTACCTCCATTCCAGACTCCTTAAAGGTAATCAATAATGAATATATTCTGGAAGACCAACAGTAATGACATAACTCTCATTCTTGTCCCTTGTGTATTGTACTGTTTTTTTAAATTTAGTATGCTTTATGCCTCCTGCTCACCCTACCTGGCTATCCTTCCAACCTGCCCCCGTGCCCAGCCCTGTCACCTGCCTTCTCAAGAACTTACATCCGTGCCTCTTCCCCCGGCTTACCCTGCATGGTGGTGACACTGGCAGTGGACCCTCCCCTGACAGAGTTATGACCCACTGCAGCATGACAGCAATGGTCGGTGGTGAGGGGCCTGCGGGGGGAGGGGGGCATGGACATCCTCTTGCTGTGGTGGTTTTCCTTATTGCTGCTACCATCCCCCTAGAACACCGATAGAAGGCTCCATGGACACACATGCTGATGCTTACAGCGTACGTTGGCATCCTCCCACCCTGTTCCCCAGTTACTACTTGCACCTCCACCTCTGGTCACCCAGGTGGCAGTAGTGAAGCAGAGACTTCGTATCCTTCCTTCCCAAAGTGGAGAGTGTCCTCTGAGGCACTCAGTCCTCCTCCCTTGGCTGGCCTCCAGTGACTCAGGCTTGTTCCCACACCTAGGTCGTTGGCACGGTGAGCAACAGTGCTACCAGTGTGCCAGCGGGCCAGTGTCCATTGAATGTTATTATGCTAGTCATGTTGGAAGCATGACTAAAAATGAAATGTCCCTCACTTGGGGAAACAAAATCAAATGAGAGCACAGTGCCATTCAAAGCAGCAGCAATGAAACTGGGTAAAAATGTGGCTCTATCTTTTTTTACAATAAAATATACCAGGCATCTTCCAGTTTTATTTGTTGGTGACATTTTCTAGTTCCACCAAAATATAAGTATTTTATGAATGTTTTAATTTAGTATTTTTCTCACAAGAAAGGATGGTCACCACATTTGGCTAAGAAATTGCATTGTAACCCTGGCATGGGTTAGAATTGAGAAAATACAGAAAACTCCGAGTGCACAGCATAGGAGGTACCTAGAAAAGTAGATTTGATGGGTATGCTAATATTTTTATTAATTGTAGCATTAACTAGCTGTTTGGAGAAACATTTTTTCATTGTACTGCTGCTTTAAGGATGGAAGGACAGAATACCCCTCTTTGATGTGGCCTTACATCAGTTACTTAGGTAACTGATGTTTGTTTGTTGATTCACCTTTTTTTTTTTTTTACACTATATACAATGTGGCCCAGTTAAATTAAGCAGTGTCAGTGGCTCAGTAGGTAGCACACTTGCCTCTGAGGCTGGGAGATTAGAGGTCTGTGGGTTGAGATCCCACATCTGGCACTTGGGTTAATATCCCAGTACTGACACTGTAGTGCAGCATGAGAGGGGTGCTGCACTTCTGAGGTGCCATCTTTCAGATAAGATGTTAACCCGAGGTCCCATCTGCCTGGATTGGTGGTAGTTCAGGTGGATGTTAAAGATCCCATGGCACTTATCGAAAAAGAGTAGAGGAATTTCCCTGGTGTCCTGGGCAAATTTTCCCTCATTCACTAAAAATACCACCAACAGTTTAATCTGGTTCAAGGTCAGTTGGCATTCATCTGTATCCCCCTCCCCCGGGTCGTGCCTGAAAATAGGCAGGATTTGTCTAGTGCACCTTACCTGGTCAACAAAAAAAAAAACTCAACTAAATTCATGATCTCAGTTTTAGTTGAGCCTGGCTTCTATCCAGTTTAAACAAACACAGGAAAGAAAATGTCATGGAGCTGTAGAAGGAGAGGTGCTACGGTGCCCCGTATGAGGGCAGCAAACATAGTAGCAGAACAAACGCAGCACTCTCAGGGAACTGCTTCAAGCTTTATTTAGAAAATAATAAAAGAAAGCTTTACAGACAAAAATGATCTAGTTTAACAACCTGGCGGACCAAAGTACAAGCAGAACAAAGGACTTACTCATGAACACAGAGAGCCATTGGCTAAGGGGGAATCAAACCTGTGATTTTCTGCTTCACATTTCAGTGCTTAACCTGTAAACAGTGTTGCATGCTGTAGGTCTTTTCAGCAGTTTTTTTGCACGAGTTACATGGCACACATTGTGTTCCTTTGTCTAGTCTGTCTGAAGTGTGCTAAAGTCTTCCCACACCAGTAATAACGACTTTGTTTGTCCTATATGCTTCAGGTGCAGTACAGTGCCTGTGGATTCTTGGAAAAGAACAGGGACACCATCCCAGCCAATATCCGGACCCTGTTCATTAACAGTATAACCCCACTGCTCAGTGTGCTTTTTACTGGTGAGTACCTATCCTGGGTGGGGCAGAAGGGTGTCTCCACAAAGAGTGTAATAGTACTGTTTAGCATACCTTTTGCTGATGAGTTCCTGTCCTGGGCAGGATCGAATAATTTCTCCTCAAAAGAGTAATCCTACTGTTCAGTATGCTTTTTGCTGATGAGTACCTATCCTGGACAGGGCAGAATTGTGCCTCTGTAAACCATGTAACCCCACTGCTTAGCCTGCTGCTTGCTGGGAATACATATTCTGGGTTGGACAGAATGGTGTCTATACAAACAGTGCAATGTTACTGCTGAGCATGCTTCTTGCTGGTGAGCACCTATCCTGTATGGGGCAGAAGGGTGTCCCACCGGAAGTATAACTCTACTGCTTAGCATGCCTTTTGTGGGTGAATAACTATCCTTGGTGGGGCAGGAAGGTGTCCCACAAACAGTGTAATACTACTGTTCAGGGTGCCTTTTGCAGATGAGTACATATCCTGGGTGGGATGGGCGAGTGTCACTAAAACAGCGTAATGCTTCTGCTCAGCATGCTCCTTGCTGGTGAGTACCTATCCTGGATGGGGCAGGAAGGTGTCCTACAAACAGTGTAATACTACTGTTCAGGGTGCCCTTTGCAGATGAGTACCTATCCTGGGTGGGATGGGCGAGTGTCACTAAAACAGCGTAATGCTTCTGCTCAGCATGCTCCTTGCTGGTGAGTACCTATCCTGGATGGGGCAGAAGGCTGTCCTACAAACAGTGTAATACTACTGTTCAGGGTGCCCTTTGCAGATGAGTACCTATCCTGGGTGGGATGGGCAAGTGTCACTAAAACAGCGTAATGCTTCTGCTCAGCATGCTCCTTGCTGGTGAGCACCTATCCTGGATGGGGCAGAAGGCTGTCCCACAAACAGTGTAATACTACTGTTCAGGGTGCCCTTTGCAGATGAGTACCTATCCTGGGTGGGATGGGCGAGTGTCACTAAAACAGCGTAATGCTTCTGCTCAGCATGCTCCTTGCTGGTGAGTACCTATCCTGGATGGGGCAGAAGGCTGTCCTACAAACAGTGTAATACTACTGTTTAGCATGTGTTTTGCAGATGAATACATATACTGGGTGGGGCAGAAGAGTGTCTTCACAAACAGTATAGTGCTACTGCTCAGCATAACTTTTGTAGATGATTACCTGTCCTGGCCTGGGTGGGGCGGAAAGTTATCTCCACAAACAGTGTAGCACTTCTGTCGATTAGTCAGCCTAGCTCATTGATCCTGAAGTTCTTTTGCTCATCATGTCTCTATGATGTGTAAATCTGTGTACAACCACCTCTGCAACAGTGCCCACAGTCTTCACTACCTCAGTCCTTCGTCAAGTTCAAATCCTCATACATTGAAAAGGTGAGCAAATTGTTGGCTCTCTGTCTTAGGGAGCAATGGGTTTCCCAGTTCCATTTCTTCAGGATCCCTCTTCATCCACTCTGATGACTGATCCTCGTAAAATAGCTGCTGCCTTTAGGACCTATTTTTCTTTTTTGTACGCTGCAGCCATCTTGTCCCAGGATAGTGAAATGGTCCTGAATAACTTTCTGACCAATGTCACTCTCCCACAACTTTTGGAAACCCAACAAGAACTCCTGTCAGCGCCCATTAGGGAGGTAGAAGTTAAAGCAGCTATTTCCTCCTTTGCTTTGGATAAAGCCCCTAGACCGGATGGTTTTCCATCCAATTTTTGCAAATTGTTTGTAGATGATCTTGCCCCTCTTTTACCCTGTATAATTATTTACAAGATCATGATCTTTGAGATGTTTCTTTGTTAGAAGCTAGAATTGTGTTGCTACCTAAGCCGGGAAAGGATGTTACCCACCCGGAAAACTACAGAACGATATCACTCATAAATGTGGATATGAAGATTTTGGGTAAAGTTTTGGCTGCCTGATTGGGTAATGTCTGGACTAGGTTAATTGGCCCAGAACAGATTGGCTTTATGGTGAGTAGGCTCGTTAGTGATAATTTTAGAAAGCTTTTTCACTTAATTCCTGCCTCCGGGAGACAGGTCCAGAAGTGGTCCTTGTCTCACTGGATGCAGAAAAAGCTTTTGATAAAGTTTCATGGTCATATCTCTTTTCTATTCTGCCTCTTTTCAGTATCCCTGCTCCCAATATCAGTTGGCTATGTGTTTTGTATTCCTCACCCACAGCTAATATTTTTTATAATGTGGTATTTCTGACCTTTTTCCCCACAACCAGGGCACTCGACAGGGTTGCCCCTTTTCTTCTTTTTTGTTCAATTTATATATAGAATCATTGGCTCATAAAATGATCTCTTCTATTTCTGGTATTCATTTGTGAGGTCGGGATTGGAAAATATCTATGTTCACAGATGACATTTTGCTTCATCTTTCTGACCCTTTGGTTTCTAGTCCTGCAGTGTTTAATATAATACAAACCTTTGGTATGTTCTCGGGATACAAATTAAATTTACATATAACAGGGGTTTATCCGCTCTCTCCCCATCTCTGTTAACTGGATTTCTAGGGATGTTATATATTGTGTACATATCCACATTTCTGGCAGTGCTCCTTTCCCTTTCTAACCCCAAGAAATCTTACTGTATTCTGACTAATGCAGTATGGTCTCACCATAGGACTGCCCCGGAGCCGAAATGGTTACTAGAACGTATGCAAATGATGGAATGCTAGGCTCAAACTCGGTTTTCATACCAGTGTCCCTGGTTACAACTCTTCAACCATCAGATTCTTTACTCCACTTGCCTCAGTAAAACGTCTCCGGAGAGCTCTCCTTCGTTCGCTTGAAAAGATGTATTTTTCTCAGTTTTTATAAAGTACTGTTTATTCTGGAATTTGAAGCACTGTTCTTGATTTTCAGGTAGAATTAGATTTAGTTGTTTTTGGGTAAGTAAGAAGATTGATTGATAAGCTGGGTAGGCTCAGGGTGGGTCAGAAGTTGCTCAGCTGGGTGGCAAACTGGTTGACGGGCAGAAAACAGAGAGAGGTGGTAAATTGTGTACAGTCCGAAGAGATGCAAGTCACAAGTGGGGTACCTCAGGGATCAGTTCTGGGGCCAGTCCTCTTCAATGTCTTCATCAGTGACATTGCAGATGGACTGGAAGGGTAAGGTTTGTCTGTTTGCAGATGACACCAAGATATGCAACAGAATATAAGATCCAGATGGGGTGAGCAGAATGAGAAGAGATCTGGATAAACTAGCAAAATGGTCAGAAGAGTGGCAACTGGGGTTTAATGCAAATAATTGCAAGATCATGCACATGGGGAAGAGAAACCCAGAAGCCAGCTATAGGCTGGGAGGGGAGTTGCTGGCAGTCACAAAGAAGAAAGAGACTTGGGTGTCATCATCACCGATGACCTGAAATCATCCAAGCAGATCGCTAAAGCAGTAGGTAAGGCTAGAGGGATGTTGGGGTGTATTAGCAGGGGTATCACAAGTCAGAAGAGGGAGATAATAATCCCTCTTTACAAGACACTGGTTAGGCCCATCTGGAGTACTGCGTGCAGTACTGGAGGCCACACCTTCGCAAATACATTAACCAAATTGAGGCAGTCCAGAGAAGGGCAACCAAAATGGTGCAGGGACTGCATCAGTAAACATATGAGGACAGATTAACGGAGCTCAATATGTATATCCTAGAGCAAAGGAGGGAGAGAGGTGATATGATCGAAACATTCAAACACCTTACGGGCATTAACAAGGTGAAAGAGTCTTAACATGTTTCAATATAAGAAAAATAGCAGGACAAGAGGACACAGCATGAGATTAGAGGGAGATCGATTAAGGGGTAATGTGAGGAAGTTCTTCACAGAAAGGGTGGTGGATGCATGGAATGGCCTACCTCAGGAAGTGATGGATATGAATACAGTGCAGGGCTTCAAACAGGCATGGAATAGGCATAAGGGAGCAATACAGATGAGTATGAATAGATAGGCCATTGACAGAGCAAAGGCCAATGGCACATGCATAAGGTGGAAAAATAAATGGGCAGACTAGATGGCCCTTGCGGTCCTTATCTGCCATCAACTTCTATGTTTCTATGTAAGTAGTTCAGTTCCTTTTCGGTTTCTCTAACTGGGAAGGAACCAACGTTTGTTTTACTCTCTGAAGTAAATTTCTATTTAATTTCTTTCCAACTCCGGTATAAGTTGGTGGTTCTTATTATTTTACTGGGGTAACTCCTGGTTCCTTATCTGTTGGTGTAACTGGAAAAAAAAAGAGTGACACAGGTTTTCTTTCCTGGCTGTGTCACAGAAAACCAAGAAGAGAACGGGACCTACAGGTTTCCAGCATAGCACTGAATACAGAGAACCTTTTGCTGATCCACATTTAGTCTGTGTTTTCTGTCTTGAGTTTGAACACCTTAAGACAGACTGTGAGATTTGTAAGAACTTTCCACAGTCTGTGGTTGAGAAACTGTTAAAAAGACTGCAGGAAAAAATGACTGAAAAAACTGCTGACCCGGCCGTTGATAAACTGGTTCCTCCTCAGAAATAACCGGAAGAGCTGCCCTCTGATGGGGCGATAGCTCGTCTGGTAAAAAAAAGTACTTCTAGGGACATGGATATGTTGTTCATCCACACTCATTGGCAGTATCCTTGCCGCTTTAAATCTTGCCGGAAGGTCTTCAAGCTTGCTCCTCCCACCCACCCGGGTGGTATAACTCTCGGCTCCGCCCCATGACGCCAGATCTTCCTTACCGCTTGGAAGCTCAGGTTCCCTCCTTAACGCTCTGCGTTTCTGACTGATTCCTATTTCTCCGTTTGCAGTTTAAAAATAATATTTTGCCAAAGACTTCAGTCTTGATCCCTCGCTGTTCGCGATGGACAAATCGACTCGCATTTCGGAGATGCCCATGCGGGCAGAAGATGTCTCGGACGGATCCACACCCACGTGTGTCTACTGCTTAGGCCTTTGAGCACGACCCGCAGGTTTGCGATCTGTGTTCATCTTTCTCGGCCTACGCCCTCAAGACCGTGTGCCCGATTGCAACTGGGCCGCCCCTGAAGCGCTTCTCCGGTGAAGTCCAAGGAGGCCCGTTGGCGTGCCCGCGCGGCGGGTTTCAGCGGATCAGCTCGAGCGGATGGTCGCCTCAAGAGGAGGCAGCCGGGTCAGATTTTCCTCGGCCGCGCATTTATCCCGCCTTCTGGGTTCTTCCTACAGGCTTCCTTTAAGGAGCTTTGTCTGTCCCTCTCACTAAAGGAGAAGGGCTCGTGCCTGCTGGACCTTATTCTCGGTCCAAAAAGAGGGACAAGGGTAAGTCCCTCCGTCGACGCTCTTGGGAGCGGGAAAGGTCCCTCTCCCCGGGCCGTCGACCGTCGGCTTCGGTCGACCGCTCGGCTTCGGCCACTGGCCTCACGGTGTCCCCGTCAGGTCAGTTGACCGAGACTCCCACTGATGAAGTTGAGATTTTTCTCGACCCATTGGACGGGCTGTCGCCTTTAGCAGCCGAGATTCCCCTCTCCCCGGGTCCCCCGGGAGGAGTTGAGGATCCCGTGGGCTCGCCTGTGCCTCCGGTTCCGGAGCCCTCGGATGGACCTTCCGAGCCGAAGGGAGTGCCGGTTCCGGCCGACACCTCCCGCCACCGACCCGAAATTCCGGGACTCGGTCTCGGTCTCGGACCTCTTGCGGTCCAGCGCCTCACCGTCATAGGCGGTCTCGGTCTCGGCACCATGGTAAGCGGCGTCGCCGCCGTCTCGCCCCTCCTCCTCGGATGAGGGGAGGCTTCGCGAATTACGCCGACGGACGAGGACCTTATGTTGCAACAGCTCCTCCTGGCCGGAATAAGCCGACTCCGGCGCTTCCCTGCCATTAGGCGCTGTCACCGAACGGCCGACACAACCCTCGACTTGTCCGAGGAGCCTATACCCAGGCCGGTTGTTCGGCCAAAACCAGCTGCTCCACCGATTCCGGTGGAACCTCCGCCTCCACAGCCACCAATTGGGGCTCCGACCAAGGATTCTCGGTCGGCTAAGGGTTTACCCCATCGGCTGTCAGTTACCCTCACTCCCGACCGACCTCGGCAGGTGAAGGGTGGCTCAGGCCAGAGGCAGCTCTTCGAGGACTCTTCCGAGTCCGAAGACGATTCCTCCTTCTTCTCCAAGCGACTGGACTTGGAGTCTTCAGGAGGTCAGTCAATGGACGATAGCCCGTCGTCCTTCCTAGGACTGCTTCGGCTCATCTCGGAGTCTACCGGGATGGAGCTCGAACCCGTTTCCAAACGGGCCAGGTATCCCCTCACGGAGATTCTGGACCGAGGGAATTCTCCGACGGAGGCCTTTCCGGTGGCCGAGGCCATAGTGGGTCCGGCACTGGAACTTTGGCAGCGCCCTGCTTCCTGCCCTGCGCCTTCGGCCAGGATGGCCAGGAAGTATGCGGTCCCTACCGGTTCCTTGTCCGGTTTTTCGGAACACCCCTCTGCTGAGGGGTTGGTTACCGACAGCGTTTTCCGGCGCGCCGGCAACGCCAGGGATGTGGACAAACCTCCTGACAAGGAGTCCAAGAAATTGGACTATGTCGGGCGAAAAGTCTACGCTGCGTCCTCTCTCGGCCTTCGTCAGGCCAGTTCGGCCGTCCTCATGGCACATTTTTCTCATGCCCTGTTGGGCTCCCTGGATGAGGTCATCCCTCATCTTCCCGCCGATCTGCAGACTACGGTTAAGCAGGTGCGGGACCAGGGCAGGGCAGTGGCCAAACAGCAGCTCCAGACTGCTTTGGATGTAGGGGACTCATGTGCCAGATCGGTGGCGGCCGCAGTGGCTATGCGTCGGCGGGCTTGGCTGAGGATATCCACCTTTACTTCGGATACCCAGCACAAGTTGGCGGATGTTCCCTTTTTGGGGACTGACCTCTTGCCCTGGGGTGGAAGGTCACCTGCAGAGGATCGAGAAGTCCAATGCTACCTTGGACTCGGTCTTCCGCTCAGAAGGACAAGGCGCAAACCACAGCCTAAGCCCTTTCGTCCTTCTGTGCCCCCGGCGCGCCCGGCCCAGCAACGTCAGGGCCAGCAGGCTCGGCCTTGGCATCCCAAACCCAAGCCGCCGGCTTCCTCTAACAGGAGGCAGGGAGGAAAGGGCCCAGGAGGTCCCTCGGCCGGTCCCTCCTCCAAGCCTGCCCAGTGACGGGCTGAGGGGTGTCGCCCCCATCCCCGTCACCTTACCCCTGGGTCCCCTCGTGGGGGGACGGCCCGCACTCTGCTCCGCCTGGTCCGCTGTTACCACGGACAGGTGGGTCTTGAGGTGGTGGGAAGAGCCTGCCTCTGGAATTCGAGCAGGCACCACCTTCAGAGCCGTCGCCTCGGGGCTTCGGATCCCCAGCCTCACTGGCGGCTCGTCGAGCCGACATCACTCTCCTCCTCCAGAAGGAGGTGGTAAGAGGGTGGTGACCCTCTTCAGACCCAGGGTTTGTGTCCAGGTACTTCCTGGTTCCGAACGGACGGGGCTGGCGCCCATTCTCGACTCTACACGACCTAAACAAGTTCCTAAGGTCTCGAACCTTCAGGATGGTCACTCTGGCTCAGATAATACCATCCTTGGAGCACGGCGTGTGGTTCTGCTCTCTGGACTTGCAGGACGCGTTTTCACGTCCCTATCCGTCCGTCACCAGAGATTCCTTCGCTTCGAGCAGAAGGATCTCTCTCAGTTCAAGCCATGCCCTTCGGCTTGTCTCCAGCTCCCAGGGTCTTCACCAAATGCATGGCAGTGGTGACAGCATTCCTCTCGGCGCCGAGGGTCGGTGTACCCTTACCTGGACGACTGGCTGATAGCAGCTCCTCCAGGAAGGAGGCGAGTGGTCCAGAGATCTGGCCTCCAGGTCTGCTCTCAACTGGGCCTCCTTATCCACGAGGCCAAGTCGGAACTCGAGCGAAGCAGGTGATTTTATTCATCGGGCGCAGCTCGACTCTCTTGAGCCAGAGCGGCTCCCCGCGGACAGGGCCGAGGTTCTTTCCTCCTTTGCCCGATCATTTCTGGTTGGGCACTGCGCCTGCCGGGACTTCCTGCGCCTCCTGGGTCTCATGGCGGCCTGTACCAGCGTGGTCCGTTGGGCCCGCTGGAACATGCGTCCCCTTCAGTGGGGACTGGCCAGCCAGTGGTCACAACGCTGCGATCCCTTGGACCAGCTTGTGTCGGTGACACAGGGGATGTGGAATGCTCTCCAGTGGTGGACCGTTCCAGATCATTTGCAGGAGGGCATCCCGTTCGTCCCCCAGGCAGCGGTCTCTCTGTCGACCGATGCCTCTCTGATGGGTTGGGGTGCCCATCTGGGGAACACGGGCTCATGGCCTCTGGTCCCCAGCGGAGTCGATGCCACATCAACCTGCTGGAGCTCCGAGCGGTCCGCCTAGCTCTCACCGCCTTTGCTCCGTTCCTCCGGGGTCAAGTGGTCCGAGTCCAGACGGACAATACCACGACCATGTACTATCTAAACCGCCAGGGCGGGACGCGCTCCATGCTTCTATGCAAGGAAGCTCTCCGCATTTGGTCACTCGTGCGCAGCCTGGAGGCGGATCTCCTAGCCATTCACGTGGCAGGAGCCTCCAACACCCTGGCCGATGCCCTGAGCCGGATAGGGGCTGCATCCCACGAGTGGTCTCTCCTGCCGGAGGTAGTACAGCATCTGTTCTCCCTTTGGGGCACACCTCAGGTGGACCTGTTTGCCTCCAGGGAGAACGCGAAGCTGAGTCTGTTCCATGCCCGCCCCCCTCAGCAGGGCTCGCTGCAGGGGGATGCCTTCTCGAGGCAATGGACCCCGGGCCTCTTTTACGCCTTTTCCCCATTTCCCTTGATCCACAAGGTGCTTCTCAAGGCGAGGAGGACAAAGGCGCTGGTGATTCTGATAGCCCCAGACTGCCTCGCCAGTTCTGGTACCCAGATCTCCTCAGTCTCAGCTCCAGGACTCATGCGCAGCTTCCAGCTCGCCTGGACCTGCTCTCAGTCAATCAGGGAAGGTGTTCCATCCGGACCTTCAATCCCTGCACCTGACGGCCTGGTTCCTGAGCGGCTAGAGTTCCAGGCTTTGGGTCTTTCCGACGAGGTCCTCAATGTAGTTGAGGCGTCCCCGCAAGGAGTCGACCAGAAAATGTTATGCCTTCAAATGGAAAAGGTTTTCCATTTGGTGTCAGGGCAAGGGCTTGGACCCTTCCTCCTGTTCCTTGGCAAGCATCTTGGACTATTTATGGTCCTTTCTAGTCAAGGGCTTAGGTCGGCGACCCTAAGGGTGCACCTGGCAGCCATCTCTGCTTACCGGGCGCGGGCCGGAAGCAGTCGGTGGCGAGGAGAAGGTGGTCTGGCGCTTTTCAAAGGCCTTGATCACATTTCCTCCAGTGCGGGAACCCCCACCGTGGGATCTACTGCTGGTACTGGCAAAGCTCATGGGCAAGCCATTCGAACCTATGCACAGGTGTGCTCTCTCTCACCTGTCGTGGAAGACCGCCTTCTTGGTGGCTATCACGTCAGCCAGAAGGATGGGAGAGCTCCAGGCTTTCCATCGAGTCTCCTTACCTGGTCTTCCACAGGGACAAGGTTGTCCCTGCGCCCCACCGAAATTCCTTCCGAAGGTGGTGTCGGAGTTTCACCTAACCAGGTGTTGACTCTGCCGGTGTTCTACCCCAATCACACCTGGAGGCCGAATATAGGCTCCATACTCTGATCCTAGAAGGGCGCTCGCTTATTATAAGGAGCGCACGGCTGAAATTCGGGGAGAGGTTCGCCAGCTGTTTGTCACCTACGCTGAAGCCGCATCTGGCAGACCTGCAGCCAAGCGGACGATAAGCAGGTGGGTAACCTCCTGCATAGATCTCTGCTATAAGTTAGCGGGCATGGAGCCTCCCAGAGGGATAAGAGCTCATTCTACCCGCCATACTGCTGCAACGGTGGCTGCTTCCAGGGACGTCCCTATCCAGGAAATCTGCAGGCTGCTACCTGAAGTCAGCAAACACCTTCATTACCCACTACCACATCGACCTTGAGTCACGCCCGGGATGCTGGTTTTGGGGCCTCGGTTCTCCAGTCTCTCTTTCCCAAGTAAGTATATGGGGTGTGCGTCTTGCCTCCCTCCTCCCGGAGAACTGCTAGAGTCTGCCAATGAGTGTGGATGAACAACATATCCATGTCCCTAGAAATACAGGTTACTCACCTGTAAGGGGAGTTCTAGGAATGGTATATGTTCATCCTGATACAACCTCGGCTTGACGCACAACCTGAGCTTCCAGCGGGCCAGATCTGGCGTCATGGGGCGGAGCCGAGAGTTATACCACCCGGGTGGGTGGGAGGAGCAAGCTTGAAGACCTTCCGGCAAGATTTAAAGCGGCAAGGATACTGCCAATGAGTGTGGATGAACAACATATACCATTCCTAGAACTCCTGTTACAGGTGAGTAACCTGTATTTCTGATACTGCTGCTGAACTGGCTGTTGCGGGTAAAAAGAAGAGAAAAGAGAAGGATACTGGACAGGAACTGCAACCGAAGAAGGCTGTGGCTCTGACTGCTGAGGAGTTCGCTAACACGATAAAAATTATCCCGTCTTTGCAGTCTGGAATCCCGGTTCTGGTTGAAAAACTACTGTTGCATACAATGGTTCAAATCCCTGGTTCTACTCTGCTCTCCAGTTCACTGGACTCCAGTTGTGACTGTTATGGGGAAGAAGAGGAGGAGGAAGAAGAGGGAGAGGAGGATGAGGATTATGGAGAGCCCATTGAACCAGACATCTCTCCATATCCTCACCACCCTGACTCCCCTGATAAGGGAACTGAGGATTTTACCTCTTACTGTTCTTTTATGAAGCAAGTGGCTCAGACCCTTGATCTCCCCACCCAGGAGTCAACTGAGGATGAGGAGGAAGAGAACTACAGGGAGATGATGAATGTTCCAGCATCAGAAAGATTGCTGCTTCCAATCCACAAATCCCTCAAGAAACAGACCGTAAAGATTTTGCAGACACCCACCTCAGTACCTCCTACAGACAAAAAGGTGGACAAAAAGTACTGGGTTGCCAAAGGTGGAACAGAATTCATGTTTGGGCACCCTAGCCATGAAGTGGGTAGTGCAGGCTGCAGCTTGTGACAAAGCTGGCATCCCCCTGGCCTCTTACCCTCTGGATAAAGATTCTAGGAAGGTGGATTCTGTGGCAAAGAAAGTGTACCTGGGGTCGTTCCTTTCCATTAGACATGCCTCCTACATGTCATATGTGGCTGGGTACCAGAAAGCCCTCTGGAGTACTGTCCTAGAGATTGCAAAGGCAGTCCCATCCCACGTGGCAGCTGATCTGGAAGAAGCTGCAAAAAGAGAAGTTGAAGCCGCCAAGACACAATTGAGGATGGCAGTGGATACTAATGACACTGCATCCAGACAAATGGCAGCATCCGTGTCTGGCTCTTGAGGATTTGGAGTATGCAGACCTGCATCTGTCAGAAGGAGTGATGGAGATACTTAGGGTATCTAGAAAACCATCTGCTAGGAAAACCTGTTCTTCCAAATGGAGGAGATTTTCCATTTGGTGTCAGGGAAAGAGTATAGACCATAACCAGGCCACTGGGCTTGGACTACCTAACCTAGCTCCATTCTCTGGGCTTAAGGGCCTTTCCCCATTAAGATGCACCTGGCAGCCATTTCAGCTTACCTGTCAGCTGGCAAGGGGCTGTCCTTAGCCTCCAATCCAGTGTTCAGAAAGTTTTTCAAGGGATTACTACACTTACGTCTCCCACATAGGGAGCGTACACCCATGTGGGATCTTAGTATATGTATTGCCCAGCTCATGCAGCCACCCCTTTGAGCCCATGTCTTTGGCAGACCTCCACTTCATGACTTAGAAAACAGTGTTCCTAGTGGCCACTACTTCTGCCAGGAGGATTAGCGAGCTCCTGGCCTTGTCTGTAGAGCCTGGCTACATTGCTGTGCATAAAGACAAAGTCGTGCCGAGGACTAATAGGAAATTTCTGCCCAAGGTGGTATCTGAGTTCCACCTCAACCAGTCCATTACATTTTCTGTTTTCTTTATTGACCATTCAACTTCAGGGGAAAGTAGGCTGCATAGCTTCGATGTAAAAAGGGCAATTGGCTACTACATGGATCACACAGATGGTCACAGGCAGGACCATATTCAACTCTTCCTCACCTGTGGAGAAGTGGGAGAAAGGGAAACCGGCCACTAAAAGATCTATTGCAAGATGGATTGTTGCTTACATCCAATTCTGCTACAGCAAAGTGGGCAAGCAGCCCCCGTAGGCCTTAGGGCCCATTCAAACATGGGTATAGCTGCTTCCTTAGCTGCTAGGGATAGTCCCCTGGTTGAAATCTGTAAAGCAGCTACCTGTAAAACAGTCCACACATTTACCAAGCATTATTACTTGGATGTTCAGGCCAGAGAGGATGCCAGCTTTGGCACAGCAGTCCTGCAGAGCCTGTTTCCTAAGCAGGTTCTATACCTACCTCCAAAGGTACTGCTTGGGTAGTCTGCATATCAGAATACAGTAAGATTTCCTGGAATGTGAAGAAAAAATTACTTACCATAGTAATCTTGTTTCTTCCAAGAGAATCTTACTGTATTCTGACCTCCCTCCCTACCTCTTCTGCTAAGAATCTGTGAGTCAGTGCATTCCAGCTGTACAAATAATGTTGCAAACCTGTGGGTATTGTGTTTTCTTGGGCATCTGTGACTTGAGTTTTGGAGGTACCATTCTGATCCGTTTGGGGAGCAGTAATTAAGAAAGGAGTGTGGGCTTAGTTGTTAGTAGTAGTGTTAGTATAGCTAGATAGTTCACTGTGCATGCTTCGTAAGAATCTGATGGTTGAATAGCTGTAACCAGGGACAGTGGTTTAAAAACCGAGCTCGAGCCTAGCATTCCATCATTTGCATAGGTTCTATTAACCATTTCGGCTCTGGGGCAGTCCTATGGTGAGACCATACTGCATTAGTCGGAATACAGTAAGATTCCCTTGGAAGAAACAAGATTGCCATAGTGAGTAATTTTTTCTTAAGGCATGCCGGAAAGACTTCAGGCTGGCTTCTCCCACCTACCTGCGAGTTAACTCCATCCGCATCACCCTTTAATGTCAGATCTTTCTTTCTGCTGGAAGAAGAAGGTTCCCTCCTTACCACTCTCCATGCTAAGTAGGCCCTTTGCTTTCCAACTTTAGCGATTTGTGAAATTCTTCATCTTCAGGTGATTTCTTCATCATCTCCATTATGGATGACTCGAAGTCGGCACCAGGATTCAAGTGGTGCGCATGTGGGCAGAAGATATTCTGGACGGAACAGCACACCACATGTGTTTACTGCCTAGGCCATGAACACAATCCCCAGACATGTGGCTTTTGTCACACCTTGCATCCTTCAACTGTAAATGATCAGCACGCTTGGCTTCTTCGAGGGCACCCTGATGAACGGGATCCTCCTGTTAAATCAAAAGACACTCATTGAGCAGTCTCTGTGGCAGTGGAGTGCGCTGAACAGTTTGCGGCTTTTGAAGAGGCTGCGGCATAGGCTGCAGAACATGCAGCTTCTGCCATTATGCTGCTTTCCTTAGGCGCCACCTTTTCAGGGATGTTTTGTGATTTGCGTCAGTCCCTTCCCACCTTTGGTCAGGGCCCATCTATGGGTACCACATCTAAATCTTCAAAAAAAAAAAAAGACTAAAAAGAAGTCTCACTGTTGATTGTGGGATTGCAAGTGCTCTTGGGCCTATGATTCCCATGCTTCCGTGGAGGTTTTGACAAAGATCGATCCTTCAGCCCTGGTCGCTGGCTCCATGGTCCTCCCATCGGGCCAGTGGTTTGAGGCGCCCGTCGATCAGCCGGTCAAGGTTTTTCTCGATCTGGTCAACCCACTGTCGCCAGATGAGGCTGATAACTGCCTCTCTAGGACTCTGGTCCTGCCTGTTACTTCTCAGGGTGGGTTGGACCAGCCTTCTGATCCAGGTCCTACCCCTCAGGATCCAGTGATCCCGGCAGCTCCTCGGCTTTTGCCAGCTCCCTCCAAGACTTACTGTTGGTGGCCCCAATGGTTGAGGTCATGGTCCCAATCCCGAAGCCTGAGGTCGAGCAGTCCATGCCAGCACTGGCGTTCCCTGCTCTCAGCATTCAGTGTCGCTTCTACGCCTCCTCTTCTTCCTCCTTGGATGAGGAGAGGCTCCACCAAAAAATGCCTCAGTGCTATGAGAAGCTTATGTGGCATCAGCTCACTTTCACCAGCATTAAGCAGATTCCGGCCTCCACCCCAGCTATTAAGTGGCTCCTACCACCAAGGCCTCAGCCTACCCTGGCTTGGCCGATTCTGGCCTCTCCGCCTATTCAGTTGGAGCTGCTGCCTAAACAGCTAAAGGAGTGCCACCCCCTTCCTTTTTTTTTTTTTCATAAAGATTTTTATCAGCTTTTTCTCCTCATTTTCTTCTCGTCCCCATGCCCCGAGCAAGCGGGTGCATGTGAGGGCACCCACACACCATGCCTTGGAGTGTCCTCCCACTGTGCTGCCGCCCCCTCCCACCTACACTACCCACCGGGCTTCCATTCAGAGGGAGTGGAATTACAGGAGAGCGACGACCACCCTGGGAAAGGGGAGCTGCCTTTCAGCTGTTCAATCCAGCCCTCCCTTACCCCCCTGTGGTCTCCATGACAACCCGAGGTAATTCCCAGACTCAGGTCACTGGCATGGCACAAGGTAAGGCATCCAGCGCCTCAACCCTCAGTGCCACCGGGCCGAAGGGGGCCCCTTTCTAAAGATTCCTGAACTGCTTCAAGGCTTTCTCATCAGCTGTTAGTCACTGTGACTTCCAATGGACCCCTTAGGGTCAACGGAGACTCTGGCAGTCGATTTTCATTTGACAAATCCTCAGAATCTGAGGTCTCTTCCCTACACTCACATCCATTAGATGTTGAGTGGAGAGAGGATTTGTCGTCGGAGCATGGTCCCACTTTTTTTCATGGGCTTGCTCCATTTAATTTTGGAATCTATGGGTCTTCAGATAGAGCTGGTCCAGAAATTAGCTAAATACCCCCCTGACCGAGATTCTCGACTGAGGTGACTCCCCTGGGTAACCCTCCCCAGTCACCAGGGTAATTCGTGGCCACGTTATGGGGCTTTGGCAGCACCCTGCCTCTTGCCCTGCACAGTTAGAATTGTTGGCCTTCAAGTATGTGGTCTGTACCAATTCCTTGTTATGTTTCACCAAACATCCCTCAGCCGAGGGTCTGGTAGCTGACTCTGTGTTTCGGCGTACAGGCAATGTCAGGGATGTGGATAAATCTTCCCAAAAGGAATCCAAGAAATTGGATCATATGTCCAAGAATGTCTACGCAGCCTCTTTCCTTGGCCTTCGGGCAAGTGAGTTCTGCCCTTTTAATGGCCCATTTTGCTCGTGCCCTCTAGGGCACCCTTGATGATGTGCTTCCCAAACTCCCAGCTGACTTGCAGAACACAGTCAGGTACATCTGGGATCACGGCCAAGCGGTGGCTAAGCAGCAGCTCCAGATGGCCATGGATATCATTAGGTCCCGTGCCCAGTCTGTGGCTGCAGCAGTGGCCATGGGGCAGAGGGCTTGACAGAGTATCTTGACCTTCATAGCAGATACCCAGCACAAGCTGATGGTTGTCCTCCTCCTGGGCATTGACTTGTTTAGGCCGGGGGTGGAAGGACATCTCGCTCGCATTGCGACATCAGTGCCACCTGGACTCTGTTACCTCCACCCAGTGGGATACCAAGGGGTCTGAGGCTCAAAAGAAAAGCCCTTTCGGCCCCTCTCTGATCCTGCGGCCAAGCTGTCCCATCCCCCAGTTGGGCAGCAGGCCCAGGCTTAGCGTCCCCGGCCAAAGTCGGTTGCTTCGGTCGTCCGGAAACCATGAGGTCGAAGTCCCATGGGTTCCTCAGCTGGTCCCTACTCAGCCTCCAAGCCTGCCCAGTGACGGGATGGGGGTGCCTCCCCATGCCTGTCCTGACTCCCCTGAGTCCTCCGGGGGGGGCAGCTCTGCCACTTCCTTTCCACCTGGTCCACTATTACTATGGACAGGTGGGTCCTTGAAGTCCTCGTCAGGGTCTGCCTCTAGAATTCAAGGATTACCTGCCTTGCCGAGCTTGTGCCCCACAGGAGAGCACAGCAGTAGGCTGCTGTTGCATCTTCCTCTCTGCCATGGATCTGCTCTCTTGAAGTCAGGGGAAGGTACTCCATCTGGCCCTTCAATCCTTGCACCTGACAGCCTGGTTCTTGAGTGGCTAGAGTTCCAGGCTTTGGGTCTCTCCAAAGATGGTCCTTGCTGTGATTGAGGCTTCTCCGAAGGAGTTGACTTGAAAAAGGTAATGTCTTCAAATGGAAGAGGTTCTCCATTTGGTGCCAGGGCAAGGGACTTGACCCTTTATTTTATCCAGTGGCTAGCATTCTCGACTATCGTTTGGTCCCTCTCTCAGTTGGGCCTTCGATTGACGACCCTTAAGGCGCACCTGGCAGCCATCTCTGCATACTGGGTGCTGGCTGGTATGCTGTTGGTGGTGCAGGAGAAGGTGGTCTGTTTTTTTTTTTTTTTTAAAGGCCTTTACCACATTTCCCCTCTAGTGCGTGAACCACCACCACCTTGGGACTTGTTGCTTGTGTTGACAAAGCTCATGGGCAAGCCATTCGAACCAGTGCATAGGTGTGAAATGTCTCAACTGTTGTGGAAGACTGCCTTCCTGGTGGCTGTCACATCAGCAAGAAAGCAAGAAGGATCAGTGAGCTCCAGGCACTCTTGGTGGAGTCTCCTTACCTTGTCTTCCACAGGGACAAGGTTGTCCTTTGCCCCAACCTGAAGTTCCTCCCGAAGGTTGTGTCTGAGTTTCACCTTAACTAGGTGATCAATCTCCTAGTCTGTTTCACCAACTACACCTCAGAGGCCAAGTACAGGCTCCATGCTTTGTACCTGAGGTGAGCACTTGCCTACTATAAGGAGCACGTGGTGCGGGGAGAGGTTCTCCAGCTATTTGTCACCTATGCTGAAGCCACACCTGGCAGATGGGCTGCTTCACTCTCGTGGTTTATGTAGCATCCAACACCTCAGGGTGTGTGTAAAATCTTGTTAAACACACCACACCATGCATTATTGTATATCAAGGTTCACAGTATTCATATCAAAGATCTGCCTCAGGAATTGGCAGCAATGAAATTAGGTGGTTCAATGTAAAAAAAAAAAAAAAAACACACATAAATACTGTCATATGTAAATTAACCTAAAAGGGGGAAGATAACAAAAATATCCATGCATTAAAGTTGTATATACATTTACTTGTAGATCTAGATGGTGAGTGGAGCCTGAGACCAAATGTCTAATAGCTCGAGAATGGTAGCTGCCATGTTGGCCATACAGTGGGGCCAATAATACTCTGACCACTTTAAAATGTACATACATACTGCTGGCCTGGTGGTGCAGAGGGCTGAGGTGCTGGACACCTTACTTCACGTCACACCGTCCATCGGGGTTCAGAAATGACCTTAGGTTGCCGGGGAGCCGGCATGGAGGGGTGGGGAGGGAGCAAGATTGAGCAGCCGAAAGGCAGCTCTCCTCTCCTGGGGAGGTTGCTCACCCCCCCCCCCAATAGTTCCGCTCCCATCAGGTGGAGGTCCGATGGGTAGCATAGGCCGGAGGTGGTGGCAGGTAATTGCCAGGGGTGGGGTGGAAGGGGCTGAGCCAGCACTCGGAGTACATGTGCGCCTCCATGCACACACACAGCCATGATTGCCAGGGTCCCAGGGTGGGGAGTAAATGGGGAAAAAATACAAAAAAAAAAAATTACATGTAAAATGTACATATTCATGATAAGGTCCACACAACTGTGAAGGGCTTGTGTAGAAAATTTAGTTACAATGTAACTATCTCTTTCAAAATCATAATTATTGAGGACAACTACCTAAATTCAAGGTGGACAAACAAATATCATATATACAAAAAGTGAAGAAAAGGGGAGGAGGGGTAGGAAATACTAAAAAGTAGTGTAGCTGGGGAAGTGGGACGTGGAGAATATGAGATTCATTTGTGGACATTCCTAAATAGCAGGGTTTTTAATGAGCATTTTCAATTGATTAGCACTTTCACACAGAAAAGTGCTACTCAATGTAGCTAATGCCTCAGAGGCCACTGCCTCAGAGGTTGCCAAGTATGAAGAGCAGTTGGACTACAGTGGGTTCTGGGAGGGTGCGGGTGGTGGACCAGAGTAGAAGCCCCCTAGTTGTACCTCTACACAAATCATATGCCATTCTGGCAGAGCAAGGTTCCTCCATGATGGCACCCTCAGTGGAGACCCAGAAGAATGCTGAGGACATCCACAAGGGAGACCCACAAAAGGGTGGCAAGGGACACCACAGGGGAAGGAAACAGCTTCTGATAGGGGACTCAGTTGTTGGGGTGGGTAAAACTGGGAAAGGGAGAGGAGAAGGAAGTAAGGTGCCTGCCTGGTGCCGTGGCTTGGAGGGACAGGAAGCGAATCCTCAGGATTGCAGAAGCAGCATCACAGGAGAGGGAACTAGATATCATAGTCCACCTTGGGACAAATGACCTAGCTAGGCATGAGATCAGTGCAGTGCAGAATGAATTTGTGATGTTGGGGAGGGGCCTCAGACAGGTAGCAAGCATGGTAACCTTCTCAGAGGTGCTACCAGTCCATGGTAGGAGTGAGGCTAGGATACTGCACACCATGCAGTTTAATGAATGGTTGCAAAACTGGTGCAGAGCACAGGGCTTTGGCTTCATTGGGGACTGGGGCACCTGGAGAGATAAAGGTCTATACTGGCATGATGGTCTGCATCTGTCCACGAAGGGAACCAAGCTCCTAGGTGATAGGTTTAAATGCTTCCTTGGCAAGCTTTTAAACTAGCCAAGGGGGGAGGCGCTGATAAAAGGCAGGAAATTTCAAGCCTCCCCCCACAAAACATGGCAGGTAGTAAGGTAAACACTGAGGTACAGAGATCAACACAGGGCAGGACGGGGTAAATGGAAAAATAGACAAGGACAATAAGAGCAGGGATGGGGGAGGGGAAAGGATAAAGCCAACATTAAATGGAGGGCAATGAGTACCAATGCCCGTAGTCTGGGAAACATGTTTCCTGAGCTAGTAGCCCTGATGGAAGATGAACAATTGGATATTGTGGCAGTCATGAAAACATGGTACACCGAGAACCATGACTGGGATGTCAACCTACCAGGGTACACACTCTACAGAAGGGACAGGGAAGGTAAAAGAGGAGGTGGAGTAGCTCTACTTAAGGGAAGGGATCAAAGCTACAGAACTAAAAAGTAAAGGGGGAGGACAAAAGGCACTCTGGGTCACCTTGGAGACAGGGAATGGCATCACAATCCGCACAAGGGTTGTATACAGACCCCCGTCTCAAGGGGAGGAAATGGACAACAAAATGATAGAGGACATTCTCAAAATGGTGGAAAAAGGGGAGATACTGTTGATGGGGGACCTGAATATGCCAGATGTTAACTGAATAACATGTACTGCAGCCACATCCAAGAGCAGGGTCATTCTCGATGCCCTGCAGGGGGCAGGCCTTAGACAGCTAGTGTTGGAACCCACTCAGGAGGGAGCAATACTAGACCTGGTATTCTCAAATGGAGGGAGGATCACAAATTTAGAAGTCAGTAGACATCTGGGAACAAGCGACCAAAGCACAGTGTGCTTCACAATGAGCACAACCATGGAGATAAGCCATACAAAACAAGGATACTGGACTTTAGAAGGGCTGACTTTGGCAAAATGGGTGAATACCTGAAAATGCACTGGCAAATGACCAAAAGGAGGGGTGGAAGAACAATGGAGAAAAATCAAAACTGCCATCATAGAGGCAACAAGCCTTTGTGTGAAACAAATAAAGAAAACAAAGCGGAGTAAAAAACCACTATGGTTCTCAAAAGAGGTGTCAGGGAAGGTTAAGGAGAAAAAGGCTGAATTCAGAAAGTATAAGGAATCACAGAAGGAGCACGACAGGGAACTGTATCAATTAAAGCAGAAAGAAGTGGGGAAGGCAGTCAGACTAGCAAAGGCCCAAACCGAGGAAAAAAATAGCCAACTCAGTTAAGAAGGGGGATAAAACCTTTATAGGTACATTAGGGAGCATGGAAAGGAAGGGAGGACAGTGAAGATTAATAAAGGAGACGGGAGGTGACAGAGGGAGACAGTGAAAAGGCAGAGATATTGAATGAATACTTTTGCTCAGTATTCACAAAAGAAGATGAGGAGGAGTTACCTAAACCAGACAATAGAAGCACTCTGGATAGGGGGGGTTGACACCAGTCCATTCACAGAAGAAAGAGTACTGAAAGAACTCCTAAAACTCAAGGTGGACAAAGCAATGGGGCCTAACGGGATTCACCTCAGAATCCTAAAAGAACTAAGGGAGGACCTAGTGACACCACTGACCATGCTTTTAACAAATCATGGCAGGATGGGGCGGTACCTGAGGACTGGAGGAGGGTGATGTGATTCCCTTCACAAATGTGGGAGCAAGGCAGAAGCAGGAAACTACAGACCTGTAAGTTTGACCTCAGTGGTAGGGAAAATGATGGAATCACTTCTGAAAGAAAGAATTGTTGAGTACCTAGAGGCCAGCGGGGAACAGGACCCAAAGCAGCATGGATTTACAGCAGGAAGGTCATGTCAGACGAATCTAATTAATTTCTTTGACTGGGTGACCAAAGTAATAGACCAGGGAGGGGCTGTGGATATGGCCTACCTAGACTTTAGCAAGGCATTTGATACAGTCCCGCACAAAAGATTAATAATCAAGTTAGCCAGCCTGGGAGTGGGTCCCAGGGTGGTAGCCTGGGTAGCAAACTGGCTGCACAACACGACACAGAAGATAACAGTGAATGGAACACATTCCGAAGAAAGGGGGTTACTAGTGGAGTACCTCAGGGCTCAGTACTGGGTCCAGTCCTCTTTAACATCTTTATAGGTGACATTGCAGAGGGTCTGAAGGGAAAGGTATGCTTCTTTGCAGATGACACAAAGATCTGTAACAGAGTTGATACACAAGAGGGGGTAGAAAAGATGATAAGGGACTTGGCAAGGTTGGAGGAATGGTCAGACATATGGCAACTTAGATTCAATGCAAAGAAGTGCAAAGTAATGCACCTGGGAAACAAAAACCCAGGAGAAGAGTACACAATAGCAGGAGAGGTACTAACAACAATAAAAATGGAAAGGGACCTGGGGGTAGTCATATCAGATGACCTAAAGGTGGGTAAGCAATGTGAAAAGTCGGTAAGGAGAGCCAGGGGGATACTGGGATGCATAGGAAGGGGCATCACAAGTAGAAAAAGGGAAGTGGTTGTCCCTCTATACAGACAATTGGTGAGACCCCATCTGGAGTAGTGTGTGCAGTTTTGGAGACCTCATCTACGCAAGGACATAGACAGGATGGAAGCAGTCCAGAGGAGGGCAACTAAAATGGTGCAGGGTATGCAGCAGAAACCATATGAAGAGAGACTGAGAGAGCTTAATATGTATACTCTTGATGAAAGGAGGGGGGGGGGACATGATAGAAATGTTCAAGTACCTCAAGGGAATCAACAAAGTCCAGGAGGGTATCATCTTTCAGAAAAAGAGATGTGTAAGAACAAGGGCGCACAATTTAAAGATAGAGGGGGGACGGCTCAGGGGTAATGTGAGGAGATTTTTTTTCACGGAGAGAGTGATGGATACATGGAACAGCCTTCCTGAGGAGGTCGTTGGGTCTAAAACAGTGGGGGAATTCAAACATGCATGGGACAGACACAAGGCAATTATAGTGGGGGGTTGCAGGAAGTAGGCTGTTGGTTAACTAGAATCTGCAGCTTATCTAGTAGGTAGGGAAATGGGCAGGCTCGGTGGGCCAAGTGGTCCTTATCTGCCATCAAAGTCTATGTTTCTATGTGTAGCAAGAGGATCAAATTGATTAGCAAAATGTAAAAGTCATATTTAAATGAAACAGTATGCATTGTGTTTTTTCTCACCTGATAAACACATTTATGACATCCTTTCACAGTCAGGACATGCAGTATTTTTCACGTCTTTCTGCTGGACACAGCTGCCCAAATCAGGACTGTCCTACGAGAATCATGACAGATGGTAACTGCAACTTAGCTGCCTCAATGCTCTATAGAAGAGAGACACCCTCCAAAAATAAGCCACAAGTAATAACAAGCCTTTCTGTAGCAGACATAGAAACATAGATTTTGACGGCAGATAAGGACCGCATGGCCCACCCAGTCTGCCCATTTCCCTACCTAATGGATAAGCTGCAGATCCTAGTTAACCAGCAGCCTACTTCTTCCTACCCCCACCCCCTAGAATTGCCTCATGACTGTCCCATGCATGCTTGAATTCCACCACTGTTTTTGACTCCACAACCTCCTCCGAAGGCCGCTCCATGCATCCACAACCTCTCTGTGAAAAATACTTCCTTAAGTTATCTCTGAACCGCTTCTTCTATCTTTTAAATTGTGCCCTTGTTCTTGCACACCTCTTTTGAAAGATGCTACCCTCTTGGACTTTGTTGATTCCCTTGAGGTACTTGAAAGTTTCTATCATGTCCCCCCTCTCCCTCATTTCCTCGAGGCTATACATATTTAGCTCCTTAAGTCTCTCTTCATATGTCTTCTGGTGCAGACCCTGCACCACTTTAGTTGCCCTCCTCTAGACAGCTTCCATCCTGTCTTTGTTCTTGTTACATCTATGTTGGTCAATTAAAAGGTATCAAATCATTTGCTTCTGGATCTATTCTTGCAAGGACCAATACGGCAACTACTAAATCTAGAGTTCATAATGAGTTATAGAGATTAGTATGTGCAATTATACATTCTGAGGCAGTGTTGTTATATAGAGCAAAGGACATAAAATATTCTTTGCCTAATCATCAACAATGTGAGGTTTAAGTTGTTGTTTAAAGATGGGCATATTAATGTAAATTGAATTAATTGAATTTGAATACCCTGATCATCAAATGGTACTGAAACTACTGGCCCGCTGGCACTGAGGGTTGAGGCACTGGATGACACACCTCACGCTACCCCGGTGACCCAGGTTTGGTTACAAGGGCAGCAATGCCCCATGTGTTGCTGCTGGTGGAAGCACGGGTGGTTAGGCATAACGGCTCTCTACAGGGGAGCCAGGGTGCTGCGGATGCTTGACAGCAACGTACGCAAGCACGCTGCCTGTCTGGACTCAAGTCCTCTGCATTGGCGCCCTCAGGGGGTGGGACTGGGAGAAAAACAAAGGCAAAAAATCTCCCGGTCTCGCACAGAATGACGCTGTGTCCACGCTACATTGGGGCCCAGATGAAAAGACCCAAGGAAAGGATTCCTCAGGGCAGGGACCTGGATGAAGTAATACAAATTAAAAAAATGGTACTGAAACTAATACTGATGATTTTTGGTAGGCATTTTCACATTTTGTATAATTAAAGAATGAGTGTGATATAAAATTAAAACACTGTGGTGCACTACACATTGGCAAAGCATCTGTAACAGATGTGAAACAGTGGTTCAGTGGTGGCCTCCCTGGGCTACACCGCTCACTTTGTGTGTTTTGAGCACAGTAAAGGAATGAAATCTTGCTAAATGGACTGGTGAGTCTATAGCTTTTTTGGCACCAAGTGCTGAGTCCTGCTTGTTCTTGCTATGGAAAGGCTTGGTCCCTCTTATCAGAAACCCTGCTTATACAGTGAGTACATATGTTTTACTTCACCTCATGGACGCAAAAAAACAAGGGCTGTCCCTCCAAGACAGCGCTGCTAATTGATACCATCTGATGCAGCAACTACATGAGTTTCTCCGGATGGATTATAACAGCACAGGAGGTCCTCAGTAAAAGCAGTTAGCAGCATTACCACAGAGGAATGTTTCTTGTTTTTATGTTGGCTCGAACTTGTGTGACCAACATATTGCACTAGTAACAGATTTGGAGGCGCGGTCACTGTGGGAGAATGCAGGGCACGCATCAGTAGGTTCCTCCCTCATTAACCAGTGAGGCAGCATGCAGGTGCCACACCAGGAATACATAATGTGGTGAGCACATCTAAGGAAAGATCCACTGCAATGAGAGCCAAGCTTGTCATGCAGCGGCACCTCCCGATGTGCCTTTCCTGGTGAAGCATGCTAGTAAACATGGTGGCAGTCACTGCCTGCCACAGTGCCAACTTCAGGGGTGCCCAGTCCCCCTGTCAGCATGCCCTGAATTAGTTCATGTGCCGGACGGGTGCCCACTCCCATTAACATAATGCCCCCATTTGTTGTGTGCAGAAGGAGTGCCCAGTCCCCTTCGCTCTAGCCCTCCCTTCGGTATAGCCAAGGGGTACCCAATCCCCCATCGGCCAGCCCCCAAATAGCCAGGTGGCACGCTGGGAGCCCACCCCAGCATGCCAAATGCCCCCTGTAAAAAACAAAAACAAAAAACTGCCCCACGATGTTTTTATATTTTACCTTGTAATAAAAGGGAACGGTCCCTTGCGGTCTGTCCTGCTCCCTTCCCCAACCCGCACCCACCCTCTATGCACCAAGCCTCTCCACACCCTCCCCCTCAACCCATACTTACCTCCGGAGTCTGGTGCAACGATCTTCGGTGGACTGAGAACACATCTGCACCAATGTTCCCTCTAATTTTTAGTCTCTGTGGTTGGGCGACTGATATGTGTGTGTGGCACTTTGTGCAAAAAAAATGATTCATGTGTGCAAATTGGGTGGCCCAAACAAGTGATATATTTTATTGTCAGCAAACAGTAGAAAACCTAACCAAACACTCAAATACTCAATGCAAAGTATAAATATACATTCTGACACAGTCCGAAGATTGGATGTGTATTGTGTGCCATAAGGGTATGAACTGAAACGTAAATTATTTACATTTTAAAGAGTCTTGCATGCATCTAAAAGGGTGCTGCTGATGATGCATTGCTAAGAAATCAACATTTACTGTTTTCTCTCCTGTCTTTCCCATTCATCCAGTGGACTTATATTTTATTAAGAGCCATTTTTCCACCAAATGTTAAAAACAATTTTGTTTGCATCAGCATATCTAAATGGCTTTCTTCCAAGCAGTTTCTTTGTTTGCTCTTAATGCAGTTCATGAGGTTGAAGCCTCTTTTACAGTCAACACTAGAAGCTTGGAATGTAGTAGTAGTAGTAGTACAATTTATTGTTCAGCATAAAGCAGTTACAATATACTAAAATCAGGACAAAATACATAGTAAATATAAATAGACAAATAAATCAACAAGGAACTTAAATATATTTACAGTGCAGTTCAATTTAACAGAGTACCTTTTCACATAAAACACCTCCACAGGACTTCAAGTGCCCCTAATAAACTTTACAGATGAGTTGAGATTAAAAATCTTGCAAAGATCTCTTCTCTACCATGTTCTTCACTTTCATAGTAAACAATTATTCCAAATGATCCTCCAGGGGGAGGCTGAGATCCCCCTAACAATCCACCCATCAGTTTTTTTCCTAGTTGCTTCATACCTAGGACACAAGATTACCACATGTTTGAGATCATCTATAGTCCCCACTCCACATTTACAATATGGTGGAAGTAACCCCTCTCTTTTGTCTGAAATGAATGCATTGAGCATTATAGTTTTCAGTTCTAAATCTTGTATAGATTCTTCTTTGTCTAGGCAGGTTAAAAAAAGAGATATGGCTCATATGCCCTTGAAATCTTTACTTTTTTATCAAATCCATATAGCTTAAGCTTGGAGAGTTGAACATAGAAAGAATTGATGTCTTAAATCAGTAATCCTCAATTTGACATCCTGCCTAATCTCCTCAAATAGTCTTGTGTAAATGTTATATAAGAGCTGGCCCAATCTGGCCAGCATTATTGTTTCCTTAATAAGTTGAATAAAGAGATGTACATATCCCATGTTGGCCAATTTGATGGCTTCCACTACACACATTCTGGGATATCTTTTTTGGGGCAAAAGAAGAAGTTTCAACAGAAAGAGAATCTGTCGTCTACAGATGAGAGAAGTCAAGGAATGTTGTCCTACCTCCAAGGCAAGAATACAACTTGGAGTTCCATTTAAAAATATTAAGATGTCTCTATAGAGTTTATTCAGAATTATTTCTAATTCTCTAACCTTGGTATAATCCCAGATTTCAGAGGCATATAACATGCTCATTCTAATTTTGGCATTAACAACTCTTAATACCCCACTCACCGATGACTTCCCCATCTTGCCGTTAAATATTTTTAGGGCATTTACAGAAGATCCCATTTTAAATTGAATAACCTCCAAATGTTTGGTCCAGGATAGGCTATAGGCAAAATGGGCACCTAAATAGTTGTAACACTTAACAGTGTCTATATGGTTACCATTTAGCCTAAAGCCTACCGTATTCATTGTCTGAGAGCCACAAACTACAATGTTGGTCTTGCCGAGATTAACTTTTAGTTTCCTTTGAGAACAGAGAGATTCAAAGTGAGCCAATTTTCTTTTAAAGACCTAGGACTGAAGTAGAGAGCAAGACTAAATTGTTTGCATATGCTAACATTCAATCCTTTGATCATTAATTTTGGAGTATGAAAATCTGGATTACCTAGCTGATCCAAGACTGTATTAATGTAGATGTTAAATGGAGTGGGGCCAAAATACAGTACACCTGTCTGCCCCAACATTTGTCTCAAATCTATCAGTTAGATGACCATATGGATTATACTGGACTCTTGCCCACATATTTTCATAGAGTCTATTAATAACATCAAGAAGTGAGGCCTCAACTCAGATCCCTTTAATGTAGCCCAAAGGATTTTCTACTAGTCCTGTCGAAAGCCAAGGAGAAGTCCACAAAACAGCAATATAATCTGTTTTTTCTCACTTTAGTATACTTCCAGATCAGATGCTGAAGCACATAATAATGTTGTACTGTAAAACAGTCCTTCCAGAAACTGTTCTGCGCCTCACACAATACCGAGTTGTCCTTGACCCACGACAGCAATCTGCCCAAATTTATCCTAGAGAAAATCTTCTGTGAAACATCTATCGAACTAATAGGCCTGTACATCCTTGGGTCATTCGGATCCTCTTTTTTAAAAATTGGAAAGATAACACTACCTGCCCAACTGGCAGGGTAAGAGTACCCCGAACCAGGCCATTAAACAGCAAAATAAAAAAAGGAATCCATCAGTTGGTAAAACTTATAGAGATCACCTAGGAGACCTGGTGCTTTATTTGCCTTAAGGCCAATCAGTGCCATCTGATTTCATCCTCTGTGATCAAGATAGGTCTTGGAAAAATTTCATCCTCCTGTATTTTGAAAGCATCAGGTGTCTCCTGCTCTTCATGAGAATAATAGAGCTTGGAGAAATGAGATGCCCAAACTTCAGGTGTAATATAGGTTTCAATCCTATTGGCATATCTATTATATCCCTGGACAACAATATTCCAAAATCACCTTCCACCCCTATCCAAAACAGCTTGCCTCAGTTTTTCCCAAAGTCCCAGAGTATGTTTATGTCTCTCCTGTTCGAGAATTTTCCTATATTTTTCTCTTTCACTCTTTAGCAATTTAAAATCTGCTGCAGACTTATTTCTTTTCTTCTTATGCTGTCTTAGTTTTCCTCCAACTCTTTCTTTGCCTGTAGGCATACTGAATTAAACTAAGACTTTTTATAAAGAGTCCTAGTATGATACGTTGTTTTACATCTAGGTCCAAGTAAAGAATGAATAGTGTCCCAATTCTCCAAAATATTAAAGGCCTTACTTTTGTCCAGAACCAACTCGTGAATATCACCTAAGACTCCTGTACTAAGAATTTCTTTGAAACTAGCTTGATGAATCTGTTCCCATCCAATCATTCTCTTGTTTATGACTTCCAGACTATCTTCCTGTTGTGCCTCACTCCTTAAAGTTCCAAAAGGACATTTGATGTTAATTACAATAGCACAGTGTGCTGATTCCAATCTATTCATGACCTCTAACTTTTGGATCAGCTTTACTGCTTCCAAATTGGTCCAAACCTGATCAGGGGTTGAAGAGCCAGTAGGTCCTCTATATGTAAGGATCCAACTAGATCTTCCTGAGTTCTCCCATTTAAAATACAAAATTTCTACTGGTCAAGCCGTTGCAATTCCTACCTCTGTGGTTAGATTTCAGATCGTGAGCAGTCCTAGTATATGAGATATTTGGATTAATTATAGATATTATATGGATCATATCTCAGTATACATCCTCCAAAAAATGAGAAGGAATTCTGGCATTAAAGTCTCCCAAAATAATTATAAGACAAGGTATACTCTTTTCTGACAATTCGTCAAGTGCCATTTTCAGATCCTGTATGAAAAGGTCAGTGGGATCAGTAGCTTTATTGTGAGGGGGAAAGTATATATTGCAGAGAATTATCTTCTCTTGTCCCTTGCTAATCATTAGAGCCTGAAAATTTAGCAAAGTTTTGATAAAAAAGGAAATACCCCCTTTAAACCTTCCAAACTTTTTATCTTTAGTTGCTGTCAGAGTAAAGACAGAATATCCAGCCAATTTGGGAGTTACATTTTCTGTACACCATGTTTCTTGCAGTCCAATAATGTCAAAATTATCCAGAAATCTCACTACTTCATGGTCAATTATTTTAAGATTGATGCCTTCAGTATTCCATGAAAGTATAGAAAGGGCATCCACATTTCGATTCCCAGCTCCCTTATCCAAATCCAGCAGGCATTCAGAGTTCATTTGATTGATATTATCTGCAGGCTGCATTTGTCAGGCTTAATCAATAACTGTCACCGGCGAGTAGGTATCAGGGTCAGTTAGGTTTCCAAAATCAGTCAGGGGGTTATCTGCCTCTAAGATTGATTTTGGACTATCCTTAGTCTGTTTAAACCATGAAAAGACTTCACCCAAGTCTAACGTGTTAACTAAATGTATTCCCAAACAATCAAGCTTGCTGTCCGGAGACAGCAAGCTGCTAGCTTTATGAGGATTTTTAAATATAATATCAATTTGTGTTGTGGACTCAGGATCTCCACATAACTTTTAGGACTCCACCATGTTTCTGGAGGTATAAAATCCTAATGCTCTTTCCAAGAGCAGCAACAAATCTTCCCTAACTTTCCTATGAGAATCCTTGAGCGAAACCTTCTACCCAAAGATAGTTCTGGTCCTACTTAGCCATACTTCTCTCTGCTTCAGTACATGATCCTCTATCACGCTCAAGATTTTTCTCTGTGCTATCGTATCCTTCTCACTCTGCACCTCCCTATGGAGAATATCTTCTGGGTAAGGATAAGACTGTGTAGGAACCTCTATGCATGATAGCTTCATGTTTAGCTTGGAATGTAGCACGTACATCAATAAGTTTAGCCACCATGCTGTACTGCACATTAGTCAAAGCAAAGTGGATCATGTCAGTAAAGGATTTAATGATCCTCCCTTTAGTTTTACACCAACTATAAATCTGAAGTCATTGTACTGGCTAACAATTTCTGCCTGGTCCACTGATGAAAATAAATAGTCCTGATATTTGCTATACAGTCTCTCAATATTTGATAAGCCAAACTCAAAGCTACAATGTGGCATTGCTGCAAAATCAAAGGCTGATCAGTCAGAAAGTTCACCTGCAGGAAATCAGCTGTTCAGATGGTCACGTAACAAACCAATGAATTGCAAAATTGCTGCTGTGCTTACTCCAGCTGTGCAATTAGCCAAAAGCAGTTTTACTGGTTGGCTCCAGTAGACAGTTTCACCCAGGTAATGGCTTCTGATCTTTTTTTATTTTTGCCCTAGCAATCTGTACAGCTTCAACTGTTGTTAGACCACTTTCTGAAACATCTTAGACAACTCTGCCAACTCCAAAAGTACATCATTTAATACTGTTATGGCAATGTGGTATTCAGGGTTGGACAGCTTCTTAAAGCAGTACTTAGCAATGGGATCTTTGATGGATGCATGCATAGTTGTATGTGGTGTCATTTACCCTAGGTATGGTTTACAATGACTATGCTGGGTATTGTCAAGCTCAGTGGGGGTTTAAAATGTATTTTGCAATGTAGTGAGTGAGTTAGTGTGATATGAGAAAGGAGATGCATTTAGGAGACTGTATTTCTCTTCCATTCCTGATCCATACTAAGCACAGTCTGAATTTATGAAATTAAATGAAAAGGAAATTTTTTGCACTGCTATTTCTTGTTGTCCATTTTAGAATTACTATCCCGATCTAGCCAATATGGGCAACCTTTTACAAGCACTAATTCATTGACTCTCAAATGTGTGTATAATGTGAGACCCTGTTTTAAAGAGAAGCGCAATCTCATCTCTCTAGACATATGTACAGTCAGTGTCTCAGCCTGCTAATTGAGAAGATTATGCCCATCCCGGCCCCCAACAAATACATAAAAAAATGACACAAACAGACAGTAGGTTGCTTTGATGTTTTTATTGTAAACAAAAACTATAGTTTTCCCATTTTCTTCTACTAAAAAAAATGAACACGCTTTCAATGGTGAGGCTTTAAATCCATTATAAACACATTTTGTATGTGAGACGCTGCTTGAGGAGGAGGCAGATTACATTGAAGTTGTGCAACTTTAAAACTGAAATAATATAATATATACCCTATGTCAGAGAATCTCTCGCATTGCTTTGTTTGGGGGAATCTACCAAACAAATAAAACATGGCATTATCTGTGACCAGCAGGGGAATACTGTTCCTTATCAAGTACTGTCTTACTGAAAAGAGGTGTCAAGCCGAAAACATTGTTGTAACTGCAAAGCCGATTGGTTGGAATTTTGCCAGTCGGTTCCATTGTTCAATAAGTGGAGCAAGAGCGAGACTGCTGGCTTGTTAAAGTTAATGGGTTGCGGCCTCAGGGGTGGGCATACAATGTTTCTCTCCCATTCACTTTCATGTCCTGCTGTCTGAGTCTTAAATCTGAGTGATGAGTGTAGTCACTACTTCATGAACGTGAGGATCCCTGTCAGCTGCTTTGTGCGCTACTACTGAAGCCGTAATGGGTTATTTCCTGACTGCTGTCTTGCGATACGTGCGCCGCATATAGGAACATAGGTCTGTACTCTTCAAAGCCGACCGTGAGCTGAAGAAATGCCGGTAATCTGTATAATGGCATAAATATGTTTTTTCAACTTTGGTGCATATCTCAGGCATTTTTGGAATGTTTGCACCAAATTTTTCAACATGGGGTTATTGGGCCCCTCCTCAGCAGATTCATTCACTGTCATTGGCATTATTGGTCCCAAAAAGGTCACTCTGGCGGAATCACCTTTGGGGCCAATTAACAAAATGACAGTGCCACTGTTCATGAGGTGGGCTCTCAAAAGCCCTATGTTGCAATTTTGAAAAAATCCAAAAAATGACTGTTTTACAAGCGTACGTTGCACAGTTTCCACGCACGCTCGTAACCTCGTGAATTTGTAATATTTTCATTCCAGATTTTCAACATTGGCATTTTTCCACACCTCCTTATGAACAGTAAAGCTGTCATTTTACATATCCTGGCCGAAATGTGTTTTCGCACTTCCGGCACAGAATAGTGCAGATGCTGTGCGAAATCAGTTTTTGGGACAGTTTGAGAAAATGACAGTGACACTGTCCGTGAGCAGAGGTCCTACAATGTGTATGTTGAAAATTTGGTGATGAAAGTCCATAAAATGACTGTGTTACAAGCATGTGTTGCGCAGTTTCCATGCACCCTTGTAACTTCGCAAAGCTGCAATATTTTCATGCCAAATTTTCAACACTGACATTTTTTCACACCTCCTTATGAACATTACAACTGTCATTCTTCACATCCTGCCCAAAATGTGTTTTCGCACCTGTGTTACACAATGGCGTGGTCGCTGTGGGAAATCAGCTTTTGGAACAGATTAACAAAATCACAGTGCCACTGTTCATGATGGGAGGTCTCAAAATGCCTGTGTTGAAAATGTGTCTCTTCAGGTGGGGGTGAGGTTGGCGTCAGTTCAGTACTTCACTGCCATTCTTATTATGCATCTCTAACTCCAGCACTACCAATGTCAGTGCCAGCGAGACAACATTTGGTATTGACAAATGCTTGTTTTTTGTTGTTGTTTTTTTTTCCCTTTTCTTTTGTATCCATGACATGAGCTCCCTGTATAAATCTTCTCAACCAGCCTCGACCACAGTATAACTTTCTCCTCCACAGATCAAAAGTCAGTCATTTTCCTCATTTAGAAACAAATGCACCCAAACTGCCTAGCAAGAACCACTTTACAGTCTTCTTCCAGCATTCCATTACTAGCAGTTTCTGGATGTTTTTGCAATAAAAAAGTAAATGTTGAATTAAATCTCACTTTGTGCGTACTGCAGTTGCTGTTCTGTTTGCGATCGATGCCGCTATATTGCAGTCAGGAGGATGCTATGATGTCTGTCTCCTGCCAGTTGGCTGTAAACTCTGTGTCTCTGTCTGTCTGTTTCTCTCTCTCTCCCCCCCCTCCCCCCGTCCCTGTCCCTCCCTCTCTGGAACTCAGTGTGCAAAATGACCAGTGCTCTGGAAGTGTCATTGGGCTGTTGGGAGAGATGGCCCAAGGGGGGCAGGATATTATTTTGTTTTGTGAGACTGATCTGCGTGTGGCAGCAGGAAACCAACTGAGTTTTTTTGTGTTAGGTTAAACTTTGCACGTCAGCGCTATTGGTGGGCGAGCACACCCGATTGGCTGTTGGTATTCTCACATCATGTGAGACATCTGAAACTAAGAAGCATGTGCCCTCAGCAACCGGAGAGAATATCAGCATTCTCAAAATTCGGCAGACAGAGAGCAGAAAGATGCAGTGCAATCATGCTATGATTGCGGGTGAAATGGATCACACTTTTTTGTGATCCATTCCTCAGTCTGACTTGTGCGACCAGACGGTTTGCATCGCAAACTGCGATAGGATACTGTCTGTTTAACCCTGAATAGGAACATTCAGCACATCAAACGTCATATGTAGTCTGTTAAAATTGTCAAATACTAACATAGGCATGTGCAATATGATGTTTAGTAAAAAATGTTTTGTTCATCGAGACCAAAAGATAACCATTGATTTCAGTCATGTTCAAATGTAATAATTCATAACCATCGTTCGTCTAAAATGTACAATGTCTTTGTTTCTGGTGGTTTTCATGCCTAAAAGGAAACAAAGATATTATACATTTTAGGTGGTTAAGATAAATAGTATGCAATCTAATTTCCCCAAAAAGGTAAGATATCTAGATTTTCATTCAGTCTGATTGGAGGAAGGGAGTTCAGTAAATAAATTCAATTGGATTCTTTTTGTAGTAAGCCACTTACTGGCCCTCCACCCCTTGGATGGACATATTGCTTTTCTATGCTCATAAAGCTAAAATCCCTCAAACTTTAATTGTGCACTGTAAAAAAAATGCATGTCAGCTGGAGTATTTGACTACTACATGCTTACTGAATGCATGTGCTCTTGTATACTTTTTTGGGGGGGGTGGGCAAAGAGTGTACCTCTTGTAGATTTTTGGACATGTACATCTGATGATGCATACAATGAAATCTGAGTTACAGTTAATAAATTGACGAATCTCTACATTCTGAGTGCCTAGAAGGTGCTCAAAGGTCTGTCCTGAAATACAATATTTACATGTAATGAATGGGAGAGGGCTATTATGTATGGAATGTGATGAATTCCTAACCTTGTTGTACCATCGATGTGATGTCAGAGTGTCATTGTACCATCTTAGGAAGGTCTTATTGATAGTACAACAAGTTAGAATGCCCTCACGGTCCCGCTACCCTAGCAGCATAGCCAATCGCCCATTTTTTTTTTTTTTTAGTTCAGTTTGTTTCTTGTGATAGTTAAAAGTATATAAAAAAAGCAATTGCGATGTTGTCAGCTGTATCCTCTAACCCTGCAAGCATTTTCTCTCACCTTCCCTATTCCCCCTCCGCCCTGATCACTCACGAACAAATGACGAGTAATTTGGCTGTTATGTTTTTTTTCCCTGCTGGTACCTTTCCAAAAGATCTGTCCACAGTGAAGTCTGCATTTTGGAGTCCTGAACTTACCATGTACTGCTGTTGACAGTTTTGCGACATTTCCGGCAGCCATTTCAAACTGCCTTTTACTCATAATGACGTGTTACTGCCACTATAACATTTGAAATGGACCCTTTTTTTTGTTTGTTGCTAATAGCTATTATAATGTTATATGTTAAAGTTGATGTTTGTTTTTTAGTATTAATAAAATTCCTTGCTTTTGGATCATGAATTGTCTGAGTGGCTCATATAACGGTAAGTCTGTGCCACTCTGAGGAGCCTTCTGCTATGGTCAGAAAGCCAGGTGTTTCTGTGAAACTGTGAACATTTGAGTAGAAACAGTAATGTGTGATGTGTCATGCTCCAGAAGTGCTCAATTGGTGAACACTGTTGTTCATACATTATATAAGTCAATGGATGGGCATCAATGAACAACAACGCTGAGTTCACTTATCGAAGTGGTCATGACAAGGTAAACCTCTTGAGGTTCTGTCTTGAACTTTGCTTGGTTGGCATGACAACCTCTCAAAGTAAACTCAACGTTCTTGTTCACTGATGCCCATCCATTATCCTCTATATGCCTTATCTCCCACATTGATGGCTACCCAGGGGGAGAGGAGGCAACAGTGTAGTCTGTATAGTTGTATTTCTGTAAAGGGAATGGGTAACTCTGCCCCCAATAATGCAACCTCTGCAATAGATGATCCATGGTCTATTGCTTATGGCTTCAAACAGTCTGGCATCTCTGCGAAGCACATTCCAATGTTAAATAACAATCTGAGGCTGGCCCGGTGGTGCTGAGGGTTGAGGCGCTGGATGCCACACCTTGCGCCACGCCGACGACCCGGGTTCGGGAACGGACTCGGGTCGTCGGGGGTTGGCAGGGGCAGGATTGAGCATCTGCAGACTCCTCTCCTCTCTTGGAAGGGTGAGGTAATGTCGGCTACTGTAGGAGTGATCCCTAATGGTGGCTGGAGGTCCAAGGCAGTGGAGACAGCATAAGGGGTATGGGAGATGCGGCAGACATCCTATGGGTGGATGCGGGAGTGCGCATGCTTCGCGCTGGATGTCATTGCACGTCCTATCTCCCGGGACAACAAGAAAAGGGAAAATAGCTGGCACCCGGGAAGGCGGAGTTCTGCTCTGTGCTCTCAGCCACGTTCAATGCTGGACTCGCCTGGGCGTATCTCATACCTTCCAACCTCCTGACTGCAGCTTGGACCCCATAGATAGAGAGCCAGTGGAGTTGGTGGCCCCTACCCAGGGGGGCTCAGATCTGGGGAGGCTTGCAGCCTGGAGGAGATGGATTTGGAGATAGTGCACTGAAGGGCCTCAGGCAGAGTGGGATACTGGGGTGAGTGAGCAGAGCTGGAGAGAAGACCTAAGGGACCAGTGTGGAAGATAAAGAAATAATACGAAAAAAAAAAGTAACAATTTGAGATATCTGAGATGATAACCTGCTGTATTCAGTAACCCAGGGTGATTTTTGTGGTATCATATGACTGTTTTTTGTTTTTTTTTAATTATCAAGCAGTTTTTGTTCAGATCACGTTTTGCTTTGGCTGTGTCTAGTATGTCTGTTGTGTATCCACATTCTAAGAGCTTATCATATAGCTTTACAGTTTGTTCAAGTTGCCACATCTGAACAGTTTTGTCTTATGCTCACAAACTGTCTCAGGCTGCATAGTACAGTATGTTTAGGGGTGTTCACATTAGGCAAGAAGCAGTGTGTTTCCACTGGTGGGTTTTTGGTACTTGCAAGTGTGAATTTTGCCTGTAAGATCAGAACTTCTCTCTAGATCCAACAGTACAGTTAGTGTCTTAGAAATATTTGCTGTGGAATGTAAGCTTACCTCATTTTAATTTAAAAAGGCTACAAACTCACTTGTTGATTCTGGAGTGCCCTGCCAAATCATGATAATATCCTCGACATACCTGCCCTGAAATTTAATCGGGGGCAGGTATGGGGTACCCACCATGGACAAACACAATGGCTTTCTCCTACAAACCCCAAAACAGGTTGGCATAGGAGAGGACCCTGGTGGTGCCCATTGCAGTGCCATTCAAGACTTTCAAAGCCTGATGTGGTGAAGCACCAGGGCTGTTGGTGACATGGATATTTGCTCCATTTGTATTTTGTGCTCTGTGTAAGAAATGGGGGAAGTTTTCCCGATAAACTTTTGATTTTTGAAAGAAATCGGTGTGCGGAGCCCTTCATTGGAGTTCCTATTTGAACTCCTTGCTCTGGTGTGCTAATACCCTTTGGTCATTTGGAGTAAGGTGGAAGCCAAGCACCACCCTGCCCAGATCTGTGGCGCACAGCATTTGTAGTGCCGGGTGTCTGCTCAGGATGACTGGTGAGATGGAGCATGTTAACAGGAACATGGGGAAGTGAAGCAAGACAGCAGCACTGCCCCTTCAGATGTGGCTTGCCCACACACAACACACCCGCTACATGGTAATTTCCTGGTTGCTGACTTCCTAGTTTCTTCCTGAAATGCAGGACGCTCTCAGGTATACTGGGACTGGATCAGCTGCAGCATTGCAAGCGATGCAGCTATTCAGACACAGGGCTAGAACATCTGCAGTGGAATCTCTTCACACCCCAATAGCCTTTCATCAGTGCTGCAGTGGAGCACCACCACAACGCTACTGATGCGATCCACACACACATGTTGTTACTGGTGTAAGAGATTTGCACTACTCACAACTGTGTGGATGAGGTAGTATAAACACACCTTTTGTTTCCCAAGTGCTAACCCTTTGGATCCAACATATGCCACAGCCATGTTTACACAGCCGCACTGCTCTTACCAGTGGTCCGCTCCAGTCCTATATCCACCACCTGTGCTGCATCTGAGTCGTGGCAACATGGCCCACCTCAGCACCAGTGCAAGCCATGCTGAGAGGGTCCATGAGTCCAGGTGGGTCGGGGGGTTTCATGACATTGGTCCTGACTCGCTGGGTGATGTGTGGATAACCCACATGACTGCAGGTCCCTGAGAGGAAAAATCACCACACTGTCCTTGACCAAATGGGGCAGAACATGTTCCTCAATACAAGCCCCACGGTTTGGGTTAGTGAGTAGTTTATGCATTGTGTGAGCTGACTACCGGTCCTCAGTGCCACTTGTTTACAGAGGCATCATGGGAGCATGTGCAGTGGAGGGTCATGGTGGTGTGCCTGTTGTATTAATGGGAGTGGCGCTGCCAGTCCACAAGGTAGCTTATGCCACTCATAATGCATTGTGTTCCCAACTTTACTGCAGTTCTTGGAGGGGGACAGGGATCATCTTACCACAATCTGGTAAGTGCCCGCGCTGCCTCTTTTTGCAGTGCAGCTACCCAAGTGCTTTCTTTCAGAAAGAACACTGGACTGCAGTTACTGGGGTAAAAGTTTGTGTGTGCAGTCCCCAGGCAAATCCAAGGCACTGATTCTTTATAAACTCTGTTGGCTAGGGGTGAACAATTACGTATTCTGCTCCAAACATACTGTAACAGTCTTATAGCTGTAGCTATCCCAACTATCCCAAACTTCCCTTTACCTTAGTACTTGTGGTACCACATTAATGTACTGCAAAACAGTATTCACACCTCATTACTACTCCTGACACAGACAATTAGAAAACCTGCAGCCGCTTCCTCAAACAAAATAAGGTAATGCTTAAGCCATTGAGGTATACCATCTCCTTCCTCAACTTTGCCTGGCCTTGTACTGCATATTATAATTGCCTCATATTCATTTGTAACAGCTCATGAAGCTTGTAAATTCCTATCTTCATTGAGGACATGTCCTCCATTAGGCCATAAGTTTGGAACCATAAGCCATCAGCGTCAGGACCACTCGGAAACTTTTTGCTAGTCTGGGGTCACCCACAGTGACATGCATCATCGACGTGTATATAATGTGGGCAGCCCTATTACTCGTCTTGTCTTTCTCCTGCTGTTGATCATGCTCGTTGAAGGAAGCCTTGCTGCTGCTGAAGGAAGCCTTGTACCAGACATATTTATTCCCTGAAATGTAAGCGCTTCACTTTGTGATCTGCTTTCTGGAATGTGGACCCTTTTTCGTGTCCCGTGAATTCTGTGTTGGAATACATGCTCTCCCTGTCTGACTTTGGCTTGCAGTATTCTTCTCTTGAGGTGCATTTGGCTACTATATCAGCTTTCCATGCCTCTGTTAATGGTCATACAGTTGCAAAATTAGATGTCTTCTGTACATTTCTAAGAGGTATTCTTCATATAAAACCTCGTATCCATAATCCAGTCCCACTTTAGGACTTGGAATTTTATTCTTGAGAAACTGACGTTGGTTCCTTTTGACCTTGTTATGACTTGCAGCTTATGTTTCCTGTCATGGAAAAACATTATTTTCAGTTGCTATGACCTCTGCTCTGAGGATTTTTGAGCTTAAGGCTGTAATGTGTGAGCCTCCTTGTTTGATTTTTCACAAAAACAAGAGTCTTTTTGCATATGAATTCTAAGTTTCTACAGAAGGTAGTTTCAGAATTTATACTGAATCAAACATTACACCTTTCTGTGTATTTTCCCCCAAGCATGCCAACCAGGGTAAGTAAGTAAGTAAAATTTATTTTTAAGCGCTTTTCAAAACCAAAGCGCTGTACAGATAAAACAATTAAAATACATACATATAACATAAAAACAACAGTAGCAATATAATCACAATAGAATCACTCTCCATATGCCTGTTTAAATAAATAAGTCTTTAGCTCTAACTTAAAACTTTCAACGGTCAGGCAGCTTCATATCCGACAAGGTAGAGAATTCCACAGGGTAGGGGCAGCATAAGAAAATGCCCGAGCTCCAGAAGTTTTTAAACGAACCCTGGGAACCTCTAGCAATCCCTCGTCGGCGGAGCGGAGCGAGCGAGAGGGATAGTAGGGAACAAGGAGATCTTGAAGATACTGCGGTCCCTGTTCGTGTAGGGCTTTATAGGTCAGTAACCCGACCTTAAAGGTGATCTGCCACTGAACCGGCAGCCAGTGCAGTTCGCGCAGCACAGGCGTAAATATGACTTCTCATAGATGTCCCAGCTAAAAGCCTGGCTGCAGCGTTCTGCACCAGCTGCAAGCGGTGGATATCAACCCCTGGTAGCCCTAGGTACAGGGCATTGCAGTAATCAAGGCGAGAAGTAACAAAGGCATGGACCAATACCATAAGGTCTGCCGGAGGAACTAGGTGTTTCACCCGAGCGATATTCCTAAGATGATAAAAGGAAGATTTGACAATGGATGACACCTGAAATTTCAGGGTCAGACCATCGTCAATAATAACGCCCAGGTTACGCACCCGGTCTGAGGTTGAGAGCTGGGCACCATCGATCCATATGCCCGAAGGAAGCCCAGCCCTACAACCCACCTCAAGGCGACCTGGGTCCACCACCAACACCTCAGTCTTATCCGGGTTTAACCTTAGCCAGCTGGCACTCATCCAATCCTTGATCTCGGATAGACAGCTGTTAAGTACAGAGACTGCATCTTCCTGTCCGGGACTAAAAGACAAATACAGCTGGGTATCATCTGCATAGCAGTGAAAACCCAAGCCGTATTGCCTAATAATGTCTCCCAATGGCAGCATATAAACAGCGAACAACATGGGTGCTAAAATGGAGCCCTGCGGAACCCCACAGGGCAGGAGGAAGGTATCAGAGGAATAAATTCCGGTGACAACCTTCTGTCTCCGCCCCGTGAGAAAAGATTGAAACCACTGCAGAACTGTACCAGACAGTCCGCAGTAGAACCGCAGTCGTTCCAAAAGCACACCATGGTCCACAGTATCGAATGCTGCAGAGAGGTCAAGAAGGACTAGAATAGTACAAGCCTTTCGATCTCTCGCTATCAGATCATTTAGAACCCGGACAAGGGCAGTCTCAGTACTATGTCTTTTCCTAAATCCCGATTGGAGGGTATCATAGACATTGTGATTTGTAATATGGTCGTCCAGTTGCAGTGCAACCACCTTTTCAATAACTTTACCCAAGAAGGGCAGGTTAGAGACAGGTCTGTAGTTAGCTGGACAGTTCGAGTTCAATGAAGGTTTTTTTAGGAGTGGTCGAACGACCGCCTCCTTTAGGGGATCAGGAAAGATCCCTTGCTCCAGAGATTTCCAAACAATTTCAGCAATGGTCGGACAGATAGTATCTACGCAACTTAATAATAGAGGCGTAGGGCCCGGATCCAAACTACAACTGGTTGGACGTACAGTCTGGACAATCCTCACAATGTCCATGAATTCCAACCTATCAAAGTCAAACCAGGCAACACAGGTGTTTGTTTCCCCCTGCTGATCACTGCAAACCCTTAAAGAGTGAGCCTGGCTGATATCCGACCTAATGCTGGCAATCTTATCAGCGAAAAACCGAGCAAGCTCATCACACTTTACTTGTGAAAAATCTCTTCCAGACTGTAGACAGAGTGGATTGCACAGTCTGTCAACAGCCTGAAAGAGTTGAGCTGGTCGGTTCCGCGCAGCAGCAAACTCCCTGGACAGGAATTCTGCCTTCTTACGGGTTATTGCCGATTGATAGATAACGTAATGATCCATCAATCTAAGTTTGTCAGCCTCCAAGCAAGATTTCCGCCAGACCCTCTCTAGCCTTCACCCTACTCTCCTCAGTTCCTTCAAAGACTCATCAAACCATAGAGTCTTTGGTAGCTCAAGTAGTGAAACAACAGACAGAGCAATTTGGTCCAAGCCCTGCTCACTGCCTTATTATAGGCAAGAACAAGGTCTCCTGGACTCATGCTCTCACCCAAAACACCCGATAGGTCCAGTACCGCTAATAGACCCTCTGGGTTTACTCCCCTTAAAGGGCGATACTGGACCATCTCCGTAGAGGCAGGCCTATTAGGGGGTGCCCCAAAACTGAATCTTATGGTGTGATGGTCTGTCCACACATTTGGTTCCACCCCCAGATGCGTAACATCCAAATCCTGTAGGAACACCAGGTCTAAAGAGTGTCCCCCTATATGGGTAGCAGAGGTAACTACCTGTGACAGGCCCAACATAGACATGAGTTGGAGGAAATTCTTTCCAAAGTGCGAGAGCTCATCGTCGACCCAGGCATTGAAGTCACTCAGTATTAACCATCTGGGCTCCAATGACATGTCCACGATGAAGTCCAGGACCTTCAGGAATTCTCCACCATCGCCTGGTGGACGGTAGATGAGGAGAATCCTAAACTCTGCACCTGCTGCCAGATACACTCAAAGACCTGGTGTTACCCACTGGCACCTCCACAAGACTCAGATCTGATCTAAAAAAGATGGCCACTCCCCCGCCCCTACGATCCAGTCTCGGACGGTGCATCACCGAGTACCCAGCCGGAGCAGCAGAGTCTAAAATAGGACCTGCATTTTCATCCAGCCAGGTCTCGGTGATACATGCCAGGTCAGATGTTGCAACAAGATCTGCAGTAATAGCAGTCTTGTTCCTAATAGACCTGGCATTACATAGCACCGCCCGAGTTGGATGGGTTTTTGGAGAGGAACGCCGTACCTGCCCACAATCTGTGGAGCCCTTGGGTATGGGAATCAGGCAAGGAGGACCCCTCTTCTGATTCCATTTCGCCCCAGGGCGTCTCCTCGACCCAACTACCCCTCTCCAATCTCCCATTCTGTCTGGCCCACCCATCCCTTAAGTGCCTTCTCACTATACCCACCATACGGCAGTTATTCAGGACGTCATTAGACAACCGGGAACAATGAAAGGGACGGAGGTCCCGGAGCAGAGTGGGAGAATAGCGCCTGACCGTTGTAAACCCCATTAAACACATCTTTAATAACAATTATCTAATAAACAAACTCAATTAAATACACCTATCAAATAAGCTTCCTTTTCTCTCACAAAAAGGAAGTAAATATACATAAAACTAAAATAAATCCCAACTCAAAACTAACGCTAAACAATAAAATAACATTAAATATTAAACCTAAAACAATTTGTATTTTTAAACATTGAAGCACCTCTCACGTGCAATAGTGCAAAAGATGTTATAAAATCTCCCAAACTACCTCTCACATAGCAGGGGACCAAATTTCTAAATCAAATTAACAATTATACACACTAAAATTAAGATATTATAAAATATATATCCCTCTCACCACCCTCAAAATGCATAAAAAGCAAAAGAAAGAACAATTTCCAGAGTGTCCAAAGCAAAATAAAAATCAAATAAGTCCAAATAAATAATATTACACACAAATGTCCAGTGGTAGGGATCCAAATCCAAACCCAGCAAAGGAACCTGAAGGAGTCCACAAATCCAGTAGCGACTGTACTTCAAGGACCAAACTCCATACAGTCAGTTTTCCAGGAAACAGGTAGATCAGGGCAAAATATGTTACCTGAGACAGCAGTAACAGCAGCCTTACCTGGTCAATGACCCACGGCTATAACCATCCCATGAGTCAACCCAAACAGTCGAATCCTGGGAAGGTCTAGAAGAGCCCTAGTCCCCAGCTCAGTAGGGGTAAGAGGGCAACTCCTGCCAGTCGGAAACTGAAGCAGCCGCTGCCTCCCAAACAACAAAAATAATACCAAAACAGTGACTATAGCAACCTTACCCGGCCAACGACCCGCAGCTACAAACGTCCCACGAGTCAGCCCAAACAGCCGAATCCCGGGGCGGTCTAGGAGAGGCCCTGGGTCCCCCCAGCTTCCCAGGGAGCAAGCTGGGCAACTCCTGCCCGGTCGGAAACCGAGAGGCAGCTAACTCTTCTCAAACAGAAAAAATTTGCCCACTTCACACATGGATCCACCAGAGTCCCTGAAATCACTAATAGAGCATCAAAATCCTTGTATACTAGATGGAATAAACAGTACACTGTTGGAGAACCTCCTTACGAATCCTCCACCTTACAAATCCCTTTGGAGCAAAGCAGGCAAAGCAGAGCAGGCAAATGTCTCAGCAACAAGCCGTATGCAGTTGGATAATGCCTCCTTACAAGTCCTTCTTACAGATCCTCTTACAGCAGACAAATACTTCGATGGTTTTAATCCAGTGACTCCACGGCTCCACAAATTTGCTGAATCCACAAGCCAGTCTGTATTCGACAACGTGGGTTTGAACCCCTACCATATGGCCATGAAGCTGCCAAAATTAACTCCAAGCAAACACAATGACTTTGGATGAGTTCAAATAAAGCAGGCAGAGCTAAAAACGAATCCGGAGAGTGAAAGAACTTCCACGCAAAACGTTACTCGTACACTCGAAAATCATAAAATTCTAACTTCCTCACTTCTTCAGCCCTATCTAACTAAAACTACTTTCAGGAGAAGTAAGTTTAAACGGATCATAAAGCGACGAACAACGTTAAACGTTTGAACACTAAAACACTAAACACTAGAAACACAGCGGCAGCGGCAAGCTCAACACAGCCGCTAATGAGGGTGAGGCGCTGCACCATACTTTAGATATACATAGAATACTGAACTACTGTATCAGTCTTACCAAGGACTACAGAAAGTCCTTTCAGCTTTTTGTTTCATTTGTCCCCGGGAAAGAGGGCACTCTTGTGTCTAAACGATGCCTGTCCAAATGACTGGCACGTTGTTTTACGTTCTGTTATAGGAAGTATGGTAAGGAACTTCTTGGTATTATTTGTGATCACTTCAAAAGGATTATGGCCACTTCTGTTGTTTATTTCTAAAAGCTCCCTGCCACTGATATATGTGCTGTAGCTACATGGAGCACTGTTTACACTTTCATTAAATATTAAAGTCTGGACATTGTCCATCTCAGACGTGCTGGTTTTGGTCTTGCTGTACTGCAAGGCCTCCTGTCCTGAGACTGTGCCATCTTCTTTGCTGCTTTGTGCTACTTGCTTGGGAGTCATTCCAAAGATGTGGACTAATGGAGGAGATATCCTCGATGAAGACAGAAGGTTATGTAAGAACTTACCGTGACAGTAGATCTTCGAGAGAATTTCCTCCATTAGGCCATGCCATATCCTCCCTCCTTCCCCATTTCGATTTCAGTGAGTTATATCAGATGCTGTACCTAAAATCTTACTCTGTGCATCCTATCTCCAGCCTTGTGCCTCTACTTTTATGCCTGGTACTGGTCTAATCTCTTGGTTCCTCATGGTTGGAGTCCTTCCAAGGCTAATCTTCGGTGAGGAACTGAGGAGTGATGGTTTCACCCACGTTATATACACATCAATACTGCACGTCATTGTGAGCGGCCCCCTGGCTAGGAAGAATTTCAAGTGGTCCTGATGCTGAGGCTTGTAGTTCCAAACATGTGGCCTAATGGAGGAGATGCTCTTATCTACTGTTATGGTCAATTCTTGTGTAACTGTTCTTTACATTGGTTCCTCTACTGTATGAACTTGAAATTGTGTAATCCTGCTACTTGTTGCATGCATGCCTGTAAACTTCTCTGGTCACTCCCCATCCAGCACTGGAAACAATGTTTTTAGGGCTGTGCTTGCTTACCTGGTAAAATACGTTGAAATAAATATGTAGTAGATACACTATCTCCTTACATAGTGCTGTGCTCTAGGGTACAACACCCTCTTGCCATTTTGTTCTGCGGGTCTCCTTCATGGATCTTACAGCCACTGTCTTGACCACTTGTGCCTGATGTCCACTGTTTTTCTCTGTTGTCATTTCTAGACTTGTTGCCATACTTTCTACACACCTTGCTGGATTTCTTCTTTCCCTTTATTGCTGAAGATTATTATGGGACTTGTTGCAACATTCTTCTGGTCCTGTGTCTTTGCATCTCATTCTGTAGCTGAAAGTTAATCTTGCAACAGGAATTGCTGCTGCACCAAAAAAAAGGCTTCTGCCAGTGCTGCTGCTTATATTGTAGCCTGACTCCTCCCCAGTTACTAGGCCATACCAGACATTACCTGTTGGCTTTTACTGTAGTAAGGCCAAGCTCCAGTCCCCAACTCTCTACCAGTGGGCCATCCTGTGATGTCTGTGACAGCACATGCCGAAATCCATTCCCCCATACACACTGCTAAGGCAATATTAGCATTCCTCTAGGACAGAGGAGGGGTAGAACCATTTCTAGGTTCTTCTAGCCGTCCTACCCCTCCCCAGTCCTGGAACAGCCACTGGGTAACCAGCCTGAAGCCTGCCCCTCCTCTGTCTATCAGGCCCCAGCAACCCCCCACCTCTAAGTTTGACTTCATGCCACGGTTCCAAGGGGGGACACCAACAATGCAGTGCTTATGCTGCTAAGGGCAGTAATGCCAGTGCTCAGTGTGCTTTCTGCTGGTAAACAGTTAGCAGTGGGAGGGATGTTACTTCATTAACAGAGTACCTTCATTGCCCAGCATGATTATGATAGATGAGTACGTATCATAGGAGGGCTATCACTCCATGGGACAGTCATATCTATGTGATTTGTCAGTTTCCTCACCAAGCTGTAGTCTGCTCTGCTACTACCAATTTCAAAGCACATGTTTACTTCTAATAAACAGACAACTATTTTATTTATTGTACTTTGATGTGTTAGTAATTACTTTCTGCTTTTATAGTAAAATATTTGTTAGTGCAGTGAAGCAAGTGAGTTTTCACCTTTGCTTTTCACACTACTACTAATAAAGAATTCAATAGAATTCTGATATTGTGATGTCAGAAACTGCCAGCTACTTAGCAGCCCAATGTATTTCAATGAGAAACCAAATATATCTTACTATAATGTATGGTGAGCCCTTATTACCACTAAAAAGCAGTAAGAGTATTTCTTTATAATCCCATCACTATGACATCAGGGGTTGTTAACCCCTCTTGAGTATGTCATAGCAATGGGATTACAAACTAGGCCAATCTGCTCATGCATGCACCTTTTTTCTCATGCATCGATGACCTTCCCGAAACTGGCACAGCAGTGAGAGAATGACCTAGAATGGATTCGGCGGTGACTAAAAGCTCAAGAGTAAGGAGGAGTCTTCATTTTTTTTGCCAATTTATGGGGACCATACACTATGAAATATAATGTATGGTCCCTCTATTAGTAACTGGTTTGTGTAATGTCTCAGGGTTGCCATGGTGACGTAAACCTCTTGTGCTTTGCTCTCGAAGTTTACATGGTCACCATAGCAACCTCTCGACGGTTAACAAACCGGTTACTGATAGAGGACCATACAGTATCCTCTATATCCTTTTCAAAAGAAACAGACATTTCTTTCAGCTAAAAAATTTGCCTGTTATATATTTGTACTATTGTGGTCCATCTGTATGGTTTTAACATTTGTAAATCTGGTCATGAAGAAAATGTCAAAAGATCTTTGGTTATCCAAAATCACGTGTCTCTGTTAAATATATAATATTTTGGTGGTGGAAAGTATTATTTCCCCATAAAACTCTGAAAACAGATTTGCAGTTTCCCATTATAAAATAGCAAGAAAAAAATCTAATAACTTCATTGGTAGAGGGACGTCAGGTAACCGTACATTAAATCGCTTGAAATGCATGGTCAGCTGCTGAGTCTCATTTTCTTCCCCCCCAAAAAAACCTACTTACTCAACAATATCAATAAGCCTCCAAACAAATAGAAAGTAAAAAAAAAGTCAGTAGCCACCATATTGAAAATCCTAGCCTTTACTATTGACTTTTTTAAAACTAAATTATTTTAAAGTAAACACAAACGTTTCACAAACTACACTATCAGCATCTTAACACCTTAAGAAACATTTCCCTACTATTTAAAAAAAGATTGCACTCACTAGATTTAAATCAGTGATCCTCAGACCGTGGCTCTAGAGCCTCATGTGGCTCTTCAGCTTATCACCTTCGGCTCTTCCCAGTAAGCAATGCAAATAATCCCCGCATTGTACAGTATTAACCAACCAGGATGCACTATAATACCACTGCATTGTACACCAGCAAGCATTATTTTCAAAGTTTATTGCAAATTGTTTTGCAAGCTGCACCCTGTCAGATTGTGCAAATGTGAACTAATGTTCAGTAAATGAAATAAAAGAAATGTTCAGTAATTGAAATATGTTCTTTTATACTGGAGTGTGTTTGCCAGAATTTACTAGGACGTGTACGTTGTGGCTCCTTGGCTAACGTGACTGCTCATGTGGCTCCTGGGCCAGTCAGGACTGAGTAGCACTGATTTAAAGGGCCCTCAGTGGTCTATGCCAAAAAAACAACAGTTCTTAGTAAATCACCCGCTAAGCACAGCACCACCACGTATGGTTTCAGGGAATCCATTCAACACACTTTAATTTCCCCATGGGGGGGGGGTAGACCATATGAAGCACGACTTGAGGACTCTGGAGGAGCGGTCGGAAACTTGGCAACTGAAATTCAGTGCCAAAAAGTGTGCTGTGATGCATCTGGGGCGCAAAAACCCACAAACAGCTTACACTGTAGGAGGGGAGGAAATCCAAAAAACAAAGCAAGAAAGGGACCTGGGGATTATAGTATCGAGCGACCTTAAGGTGGGTAGCCAGTGCAGCGAGGCGGTGGGGAAGGCAAATGGAATGTTGGCAAGCATTGGGAGGGGCATAATAACTAACAGGAGGGAGGTGCTGCTGCCTCTTTACAAGGCCTTGGTGAGACTGCACCTGGAGTACGGGGTCCAGTTCTGGAGACCGCACCTATGCAAGGACATTGCTGGGATGGAAAGGGTTCAGAGAAGAGCAACCAAGATGGTGCATGGTATGCAGGGGAAACCATACAAACAGAAGTGTAGGGGAATTGGATCTGTACCCATTGGAGACTAGAAGGGAAGAGGGGGACAAGACTGAAACTTGTAAATATGTGAAGGCGATCAATAAGGTGAAGGAGGGGAGCGTGTTCAGAAGTAAGGAGGGGGCTAAAATTCAAAAGCATAGCCTAAGATTGGAAGGTGGAAGATATAGAGGCAGTGTAAGGGGGTGCTTCTTCATGGAGAGAGTGGTGGAGACCTGAAAAAAAACTACCAGAAGAGATGGTGGAGGCCGAAATGGTGGAGATATTCAAGAGGGCGTGGGACAGGCATATGGGATTGGGAAGTGAGGGGAAGAGGAGGGACTGTAAGAGTGGAGATGAGTAGAGAAAGGGGGAAAATGGCAGACTCAATGGGCCGTTGGGGTCCTTTTCTGCCATCATATTTCTGTGATTCTGTGAATTCTTTTTCACACTACTAACTGCATCTCCAATCAAGGAGGTGTCCTCAGTAATTAAAATGGGCCAGCACTTACATATTTATCAACCAGTTGTCAATTCTGAGCTATGGATCAGTGAGTCAGTATACCCAGAAGGCAAAAGATATCCAATAACATAAATCAAACAGTTTACCTCCCATTTGGTAAACATTAAGTGTTCCACCTGATCAAAAAACAGCCATTCCACTGCTAACCAGTCACTTTCACCAGCTTCAAAACACACACCTCCATTTTTCTTAGTTTTGGGCACTGTTCTCACCTCTTCTTTTCTGCTGCTTACATTAGGTGAAAGATGAGGTACAGTATGTCAGAGAGCAGCTGAACTGCTAGACTGAGGTCTACGGGTCACCAGGCCGCCGCAGTCCCACTATGGATGCAGCTTCAGCCAGAAGTGAAACCGTGGAACTGGTTCACCCCGTCAACCTATCAGCTTTCAGATCACATTGTGATCATTCCTTTAAGGATCCCTGTAACTGTTTCCCATGAATTTTACCTTAACTTAAACTTTAGAGTCCATTCCCCCTGAATTTCGCCATATCTACGGCATTGGCCTTCTCTTAGGTACTCCTGCCCTGATATGCTCCCACTCTGCTAACTCCCTCCCACTACTGAAATCTTCCCTCTATTTGCCCACCTTATCTAACACTTATGGATCTTGACAGGTTCTTGTATACTTTGTATACTTTGTATAATTTAAATAGGTCCTGATATCTTGACATTTTACAGTCTTAGATGTTCCTTATACTGCACATTGCCATGTACTCCTTGTAACCCTGTGTCATGGTAATGCCGTAATATTCGTATATGTAACCCATTTGTATGCTCTGGTTATGTACGTAAACCTTTCTGTGTTGATAAGTAAGCCCAGGTCCATCTTGAAAATGAGCTTTGCTCAATGGTGTTCGCCTGGTTAAATAAAGATGTTGATTGATTGACACTCCCAGGCCTCATTTTTACAGTAGGTAGGGCTGGGAAAACATCTCACAAGACTCTGGCAGGCTAATAAGAGTCAAAGAAATGCAAGTTAAAATGCGGTTGCTGCCGCAAATGAAAACAACTACTCCGGTCTTTCCCGGACCCATTTCTACAGTTGTGGGGCTGGGATACCAAATTGAATTGCTGCAACTGAAAATGGCACCTAAACACGCTGCTAGCAGTTAGGCAGTGCCAAGCAGAATGGGCATCAAATCAAATCAATTTTATTTATAAAAGGCGCCTTTCTAGAACCAAGGCGCCTGTACAATAAAATACATAAAATAAAATAAATTATTATAAACAGACATATAAATTTCAGCAGAAAACAATCTAATAGCTGCATAACAAACTAAAATAACCACATCAATCAACAAATGGCAGGCTAAAAAGATAAGTTTTTAAAGCAGTTTTAAAACTCTGGATGGTTAGGCAATCTCGTACCTGATGAGGTAGAGAGTTCCACAGGGACAGAGCAACAAAGCTAAATGCCCTTGCTCCCAATGTCTGCAAATGTACCCTGGGAACGTCTAGCAATCCCTCATCAGTGTATCGGAGAGGATGGGAGGGACAGTACAGACAAAGGAGATCTTTCAGGTAACTCGGTCCCTGGTCATGCAAGGCCTTATAGGTTAGCAAAGCAACCTTAAAGGTGATCCGCCACTTAATCGGGAGCCAGTACATACCGCGGAGCACAGGTGTCATATGACTGGCTCTTGAAGCACCAGTCAGAAGCCTGGCTGCCGCGTTCTGCACCAGCTGCAAGCGGTGGATATCAACCCCCGGCAGCCCTAAGTAAAGGGCATTGCAGTAGTCAAAGTGGGAGGTAACGAAGGCGTGAACCAACGTTGGAAGATCATTGGGAGGAACCAGATGTTTCACTTGGGCGATATTTCTCAGATGGTAAAAAGAAGTTTTAACAACTGCTGACACCTGTAATTTTAGGGTCAGACAGTCATCAAACATAACACCCAGGTTCCGCACCCGGTCTGAGGTAGCTAGCTGGACACCTCCAAGCCACAAACCCGAAGGTGAACCTGCCAACACACCCACCTCATGACAACCCAGGTTCACAACCAACACCTCAGTTTCTTCAGGGTTCAACCTTAGCCAGCTCACATTCATCCAGGCTTGAATTTCAGTCAGACAGCTGTTGAGCACTGAGACAGCATCATCTTGTTCGGGAACAAAAGACATGTATAGCTAAGTATGATCTGCATAGCAGTGAAAACTCAAGCCATACCATCTAATAATCGCTCCCAACGGCAGCATATACACTGCAAACAACATGGGCGCTAGAATGGATCCCTGCGGAACCCCACAGGGTAGGGAGAATGGAGCCGAGGTAAAAACCCCAGACACCACTCTCTGAGTCCTATCCGTGATGTAAGATCGAAACCAGACTGGAGAAAATCATAGATATTGTGGCTGGTCAAATGGTCCTTGTGAGGGATTTTATTTTTAAAAGAATATGAAATAATGCTTAGTCTCACATGATTTAACTAAGTAGCTAAAATAAATGCGCATGTCCAGGCTTGCTGAAGCAGGGTTACTTTAGGTAAAAAATATAGCTGTGTAGCTAAATAAAACTAGTTAAAACTGACAGTTGCTGTCTGATAAGAAAGAACTAAATAAGGTAAAAAAAACAACTCCATATAAGGAAAAATGCTGATAATAGAGTTCTGTGCATCTGTTGTAAGCAGAAAAATCAAGTGAAGCCACGCCAATAATGTATAAAAACTGCTGTAAATTGTAATCGGGGAGCTTTCTCCTTTGCAGAACTCCCGCATGCATGTGAAAGATTTGATCAAATAAAGCGACGTTAAGACAAAACCCAGTGGTGTGGTTTTTGCCCCGTGATGACGGGAGCGGTTGCTCAGGTAATACTTACAGTGAGAGAATTTGCGATCACAGTTTTGGCGTAGTCGGCAGGATGAGTTCTTCAGTCCGTGTCACCTCGTGATCGGGTTGCTTCCCTTGGACAAAAAGAATATTTTTGTGGAACCCCATCAGGACGTGACGCCTAGGGGCCGGCGACACTCATCATCACTGTAAGTACAAGAATACTTTGGAGCGAGTGTACACTATAAAGAACAGGCCTAGATAGAATGGGAAACAAGGAAAAAAAAAAATAAGCTGGGTCCAAAGTTAGTATTGTCCGGACTGGCAAAATGTATGTTTGACAAGTTTGGTCAAACAAATTACAAGGGCAACTGCACTGCCCTTTGCCCTTGTAATTTGTGCTTGCTGCAAGTATATACTGTTAGAGCCAGTGATGGCTTTCACAGTTCAGGCTGCTTTTAAGGAGAAAAGCAGTGGCTGATTAAGTAACGTTAGATAAGCAACATTTAGAGAAAAAAAAATAAACTACTGTGGATGTACGCACAGTAGGTGACTACAGACGGAATGATTTGAAAATCCCCCCCCCCATGTTGCCTATCTGTGTAGTTTCAAGTTTTTTCTGTATCAATTTCAAGTCCCCTTGCCTCCTACAGAGGCTAAAACATTTGGTCCCAAACCCAGGTACTGGGGACCTCCACCAGATAGATCTCAACCTAGTACCTAGTACTGTTACAGATTTTTTTTTTTGTTGTTTTTAAACTGCAAACCAGAGCTCTGGGAAAAGACTTGATTTGGCAGTTTTCTAATAATGGCCAAAAGAAAACCTTTAAAAGGGTTAATAGCTGCAGTATTTGGTAATAATCATAAAGGTCCCGCAGTCAGTTTTCTCACTCAAACCAGTGTATCAAAAAAAAAAAAGGAAAATACCTTGGCACCGGGTAAGTCTAAATTTTTTTTATTTAAAGTTGTTTTATGTCTGTCTGTTTTATTTCTGTGATACATATACTAAACAAGGTAATGCTCCGTCTCTCTCGTATATATTTTCTAGCGTATATCTGTGTTCTGTAATTATGTTCTGTTGTCCAAATTGCAAAATAGCATTGACTGCCTTTGGTGCACGACATGTTACGGTAAAAAAAAAAAAGGAGAAGAAGCTTCTTTGCCTCATAGCTGACTGTTTTAATTGGTTTTATTTTTAATGAAACATTTGTGCTGCCTAGATAGGGTCAGTAAAGAACTTTTGTATGTAGTTGTTGGTTGGAGCAGGTAGTGTTGATGGTAAAGAGTTATGACGTCATATATTGCAATGTGCAAAAAGATTTGTAGTTTGCAAGCAACGTGCCAAGCCACTGCTAGGTAAAAATGTAATGTGTTAACAGCTATAAATGGCTTTATCATACTTCTAGTTATAACCAAAACTTTTTGCAAAATGGCAGAGTGCCATATTTTGGCTATGCGCCAGAAGGTGTAACCATGTTATACTAGATGTGTTCACTTACAAATGGTATGTTGTGCTGTATTTTAAAGGTGTTTTAAAAAAAGTTTTGTTCTAAAAAGATTTGGCATGAAGATATGTATAAATTTGTTGGTTTAAAAGAGAAAAAAAAAATTGTCAGTGTTACAAGACGGGGAGGCAGCACATATATCTAAAACACGTACAGTTTTCTAATGAAACTATGGGCATTACCTCAGCAAATTGGTGTCAAATAATGTCAGTCTTATTTTCTGTCAAGTATTTCTTTTTGTGCATGTTTACTGTCTTGGCCAGCAGTTTTATTGTGTGCTCTATTATTATTTAAAGATATTTAATATCAGTAGTGTTCAAGGACACTACACAAATAACTGGGTTTGAACGACCCTTGCATGCACACTGTGACCTTTTGCTTGTTATTTGACCTTCTTGTGTTTCAGCATTTTATGTTACTACCAGTTCAAACTTGATGTGTATTCCATACCTAAAGCACAACTTTTCACACAAAATGTATGTTTTCATGAAAGCACACCAAGAGTGAACCATGTAATTTGATTTTTTATTGCAAAACTAGTATTCTAAGTAAAAAGAAACAAACTTTTTTTCTCTTCTCATTTCTTCTGACTTGCAGCCAACACAGGCAGTACTCCAGCTGAAAGGGGAGAATTATTCATCATTTCCCCATATTTTTTTATTATATTACTTTTATATATTTATGCAGTACACTTTTGAAAAAGGACTATTACAGCTGTTTTTGAGAGTTTACCATCTACAGTTAAAAACAATGGTTTTTGTTTTTATGTGTGACCATGGTGTAATAATTTTTTTCTTTTTAAAGTGCAGGTTGCTATTCACTACCCAAAAAGTGCTCAAAGATTACCATTTCTGTTACAGAGCTGCCATCACTCCATGGATTAGGGAACAGAGAAGCAGTAGACTAACTTTTTTTTTAAACTGTTAGTTCTCAAGCACAGGGAGCGAGTCACCGCTAACCACAGTGGAGAATGGGGGATCAGGGCAGAACTCATGAGTATGTTGGATAGTGACAGTGACTACATTTCTTAAACTGTAAATTGTTTAAAAAAAAAAAAATTGCTTCTTTACTCTGAAGTGCACGAACCACACTAAACAGCACAACAGCACCTGCTGGCCAGTTACTGCAGAGTACAATTTTATCAGCTTTTCTTATTTTCAAATCCTTTTTTACTACTTATTTTAACACAACACACACACACACACACAGTTTTTTGACTTAAATAATGTTATTATAGCATTACCATAGAGCCATTTTATAATTGTAATAAGCCACTTCAGGGAGTTCATTAAGTTAGCATTAACCCGCAACAGAGTATGGGGTTATAGGCATTTAATCCACACCTCAGGTGCATTATGAGGCATGAGGCTGCAGGCCGAGTGTCTTCACAGCACCTGAGGTGTTGATTAAATGCCTATAACCCTACACGCTAGAGTGGGTTATTGTGCTTACAACATGGGTTCATTGTAAAACAGAAATACATTAAGAGAAAGCATTTTATTTCTCTTAAAAGAGGAAAATCTGACTGCATCTTGCCAAGTAGAAAAGTAGTCCCCCAAGAACTACTGCATATTTCAGTTTTGTTATGAACACACATATGCTAGAAATATACCATTAGTATGATTTCTCACATTTGTTGTGCATGACATACATGAATGGCTATTGGGAGGGCGCAGCGAACTTGAGCTGGCGCTGTCTGTCTTTCCTAATGGAATTCTCTGTACAGACAATGAGATGGAGCAGCTGACCATGATGCTGCACAACTTCTTGGGAGGCGGGCACAGGGCAGTAGCAAAACAACAAGATGTGACTGTAACTTACTGGTCCCACTCTGTCTCTCTGCCCTGCAGGTCCTGTGCTCTCTCTTTCTCTGTCTGCTCCCTGTGTAGTACAGTTACTGCGGGTCGCAGCTCTCTCCCACATTTCATATGACAAACTATCATCTATTTCGTCCGGGCATCTCCTTCTCTGAGATCCTGCCAGTCTGGGAGAAGGGAGAAGATGGACGGAAGGTCAGAGAAGGGGAGATAGGGGAGCTAAACACGTGGCTCAAGGACTGGTGCCAGGAAAAAGGACACAGATTTGTAGGGAACTGGCAACAGTTCTGGGAGCGAAAGTTCTTTAAATTTGATGGACTGCATCTGACTAAAGAGAGTCAGTGCATTGGGGCAGAAGTTTGAGCGTCTTTGCAGAATATTTAAACTAGCAAATGGGAGAGGTGCAGCACCCCATCGTTGAATGGGAAGAACACCCCTCCTCCTCAACAGTCAAACAGGAATTCAGCGTGTTTGCCGTTCATTTGCATCACCAGGTAAGAAAAAAGGTTTGTCTCCCCATACGATGCACAGGGTAATGCCAAACTTCACCCAACAACTAACACACCAAAATCTGGCCAATGGAAAATCATGTACACAAATGCTCACAGCCTGGGAAATAAGATCCCAGACCTGCAGGCAATAATGTCAGAGGCTAAACTGGACATAGTAGCAATTAGTGAGACGTGGTTTACCAGTAACCACACTTGGGAGACTTCAGTACCTGGCTATGTATTGTTCAGAAGAGACCGAGGTGCAAAAAGGGGGGGAGGAGTGGCCCTGTATGTTAATGAAAATATCAAAGCTACAGAAATTCAGAATACACATAAGGAGCCAGAAGAACTGTGGGTCACCCTGAAACAGGAAATGGGACAGCCATAAGAACTGGGTTGTCTACAGGCCTCCAGACCAGAGGGAGGACATAGACACATTACTGTTAGAAGATATACAAAACATGACAGCTAAAGGGAGGTTCTGATAATGGGAGACTTCAACATGCCAGATACAGATTGGTCAATACCAGCAGGAACATCTGCCAGAACTAGACTCATAGTGGATTCCCTGCAGGGGGAGGGCCTCAAACAACTGGTACAGCAACCCACAAGAGACAGGGCTATCCTAGATCTAGTACTGACTAACAAAGAAGGGATCACAGATCTCCAGGTAGAAGGTCACCTGGGGGCCAGTGACCATCACATGGTATGGTTCAATTTGGCTACTACATCTGAATCATCCCATTCCAAGGCAAAAATATGGGACTTTAGAGGGGCTGACTTTGATAAGATGGCCAACAGAGTTAAGCTAGCCCTGGCAAAAAGAAACACAGGTGAGGAGGTACAGGCAAAGTGGGCAAGCATTAAGGATGCAATACTTGAAGCAACATCCCATTGTGTTAGACAGAAAAGGAAGTGCAAAAGAAGAAGGAAACCACTTTGGTTCTCAAATACAGTAGCAGAAAAGGTCAGAGCCAAAAGGCTGGCCTTCAGGAAATATAAGGGAACACAGCGGGATGAAGATAGGGAGGCATACCAAACTGCCCTAAGGGAAACAGGTAAGACAGTAAGGCAGGCAAAGTCCCAAACTGAGGAAACACTAGCACGAACAGTAAAAGAAGGTGACAAGACTTTCTATAGATACATTAGTGAAAGGAGAAAGTCCAGAGGGGGGTATTGCTAAGCAAAGGAGAAAAGGGGGCATGTGAGGAGGAGGACCTGTAAAAGCATCTATCCTAAATAGATACTTTTGCTCAGTATTTACTGAAGAGAAGGTAGGGCAGGGCCCACAGCTCAGCATCATGGACACAGGGGGGAGGGAGGTGAGCACTACTCCCTTCACAAAAGAAAGGGTCCTACAAGAGCTTGCTAAGCTCAGGGTGGATAAGGCAATGGGACCTGATGGCATACATCCCAGGGTACTTAAGGAGCTAAAGGAGGAACTAGCAGAGCCATTAGCAGAATTGTTTAGTGAGTCTCTGAGCACAGGAGAGGTCCCAGAAGACTGGAGAAGGGCTCATGTGATCACGCTCCACAAGAGTGGTAGCAGGAAGGAGGCGGGAACTACAGACCAGTCAGTCTTACCTCAGTAGTGGGCAAGATTATGGAGGCACTCCTTAAGGAAAGGATAGTGCAACACCTGGAATCCATAGGGGCACAGGATCCAAGACAGCATGGGTTTACAAAAGGAAGGTCCTGTCAAACTAATCTCATAGATTTCTTTGACTGGGTAACCAGAGTGGTGGACCAAGGGGAGCAGTTGATGTCGCCACCTTGACTTCAGCAAAGCTTTTGACACTGTACCACATAGAAGATTGATACATAAGCTAGGTAGGCTCGGGTGGGCTGTAGTTGGTCAACTGGGTGGCAAACTGGTTGACTGGCAGAAAACAGAGAGTGGTGGTAAATGGTATACAGTCAGAAGAGATGCAAGTCACAAGTGGGGTACTCAGGATCAGTCCTGGGGCTGTCCTATTCAACATCTTCATTAGTGACCTCGCAGATGGACTAGAGGGTAAGGCTTGTCTGTTTGCAGATGACACCAAGATCTGCAACAGAGTAGATGATCCAGATGGGGTGGGCAGAATGAGAAGAGATCTGGATAAACTAGCAAAATGGTCAGAAGAGTGGCAACTGGGATTTAATGCAAAGAAGTGCAAAATCATGCACATAGGGAAGAGAAACCCTGAAGCCACTTATAGGCTGGGAGGGGAGTTGCTAGCAGTCACAAAGGAAGAAAGAGACTTGGGCATCATCATCACTGATGACCTAAAATCATCCAAGCAGACCTCTAAAGCAGTAGGTAAGGCTGGGGGTGTTAGGAGTATATTAGTAAGTGTATCACAAGTCGTAGAGGAGGTAATAAATCCCTCTGTACAAGACATTGGTTGAGCCCCATCTGGAGTACTGTGTGCAGTATTGGAGGCCACACCTTCACAAGGACATTAACCAAATTGAGGCAGTCCAGAGAAGGGCAACCAAAATGGTGCAGGGACTGCATCAGAAGACATATGAGGACAGATTAACGGAGCTCAATATGTATACCCTTGAGCAAAGGAGGAAGAGAGGTGATATGATCGAGACATTTAAACACCTTAAGGGCATAAACAAGGTGAAAGAGTCTAACATGTTTAAATATAAGAAAATAGCAGGACAAGAGGACACAGCATGAGATTAGAGGGAGGCCGATTAAGGGGAATGTGAGGAAATTCTTTTTCACAGAAAGGGTGGTAGATGCATGGAATAGCTTACCACAAGAAGTGGTGGCTATGAATACAGTGCAGGGCTTCAAACAGGCATGGGATAGGCACAAGGGAGCAATACAAATGACTATGAATAGATAGGTCACTGACAGAGCAAAGGCCGATGGCACATTTATAAGGTAGAAAAAGAAATGGGCAGACTGGATGGGCCTTGCGGTCCTTATCTGCCGTCAACTTCTATGTTTCTATATAGTTGGCTGCATAGCTATGACCTGCTGTCACTACCTTCTCCATGCTAATGCCACTTGGTGACGCTGTCTGCTCAGTGATTCTGTAAAGGTCTGACACACAGTAAGGACACTGACCTGCAGCATGGTTGCACTTCCTGAATCTTGCTCTCTGTCTTCCATGCTGGGGACCGGAGTGGGAATGGGGAATCTGGCTGCTAGACACCGACCTACACTCCCAGTCGGTGTCAAGTACTGCACTTGTTAATCTCGCACTCTCTCTCTCTCTCTCTCTGTACATGGGGGACTGTGAGTGGATGGGCAGGACATTGCACGGCCACCCATTTGGCATTGCAAAGGTTAGTGTCGTGTGTGGGGTATAATGTACAGTGACCCACTGTCAATACTGCATGGCTCGACGGGTTGGGGGGGCAACTCACTCTCTGTCTCTCTGTGTGCCGTGTTTCTCTCTGTCTGTCTTTGACAACCTATTCTACTGCATGGCAGGCACTTTGACTCTGAGGAACGGAAACAGAGAGCAACAGCAAACGACACTGCATTTTCCCTACTGTGTTTAAGCTGGTGAGACAGAGATTGTGGTCAGTACAGTTACCTCGGCCCACTGTTTCTCCTGGACCACCGGTTACAAACTGGGGACTCTATTGTACTCTTATAACATGGGTTACTAAACAAATCCACCAGGTGACCGTGGATTAAATGCCTGTAAGCAGCACATTGCTCTTGCCTAACTTTTAATGGCTGCCTGTGGGGTGTCTCTTCCTCAGCATCTAATGAGTCCCGACTGTGCACAGCGATCTTGGTGTGGGAAGCTTCAGACCAACCGTGCATTTGCAGGCATTTAATCCACAGTCACCTGATGGTGTTTCACCAATTGGATTTCTTTTTTTTTTTTTTACTAACCCATGTTATAAAGGATTTTAATGCACTTCCGAGGGGCATGAGGACTCTCCTTAAGCGTGCATTAAAATCCTTTAATGCACACCCTGTTGTGGCTTATTACTTAATTGAAATACACTGCCAGTATTGCCAGTAAAGTTTCTGACTTCATAATACACGGATTCCATTGGATTCTTTTTTTTTACTAGCAGTTGGCAAAATACGAATAAAGTGATAAAAAGGTTAGTAAAGAAACAAATAAATGCAAACTGAATGATTGCAGAGAAATCTAAAGGCTCCAGACCTTCATTCTTAAAGATATACATCCTTACTAAGCACTTGCTCTTTAAATTGCAGCTACTATATCCCGAACAGGAACACTGATGCCTCATCGGAAAAGCAAAGTAAGTGGAATTACTTATGTCTTGACTTATTTATCTGCCTGCATGTCAGTTTGTCAGCTTACTTGTACGTTCACTAGTGATAACCTTTCAACAATGTTTTAGCAATAAGCTCATTTATGAACATTAGATAAGATAAAAGACTATTAATGTATCAAGTTCTGTCCTCCCTAGTGCAGTCACCCTTTTTCTTCCAAATAACATATTGATGATCCCTCTATTGGGAGCAAGTTTGAGGGGTAGGGGGCTTCCAGGCAGGCTTGGGGGAAAATTAGGAGTCAGGTTGGTCCTGTAGCCATCATGGGAGAGGAAGGTTCCACCACAAGGATCTTGAAAAGGTGTCACCGGCCTGGTGGTGCAGAGGGTTGAGGTGCTATGCTGGCGATCCGGGTTTGGGAACGACCTTGGGTCATTGTGCCAGCGTGGGGGGGCACAGCAGGATTGTGCATGCTGGCGGGCAGCTCTCCTCTCTTGAGGGTGGTGAGGGTGGGTTGGCACCCCCCCCCGTAGTTCCGCTCCCACTGGATGGAGGTCCAGTGGGTGGCATAGGTGGAGAGGAGGTGGCAAAGTATCGGGAGGTGGAAGAGGCTGAGCTGGCACCACGGGATGCAAAGCATGCCTCCACACGGTCGCACAGCTGTGTGCCAGGGCCTCAGAGGGGTCAGGGGAGAAAATCTGTAAAAAATGCGTGTGTGTCCCCATCGCCAGTTGGTGGGAGGAGGCGACAGGGACCAAAAAGCTATCTTAAAAAAAAACAAAAAAACGGTGTCATCATGAGGTGTATCTTGAAAAAGAGCATGAAATGCATTGGGTGATTTTCTGATTGGCTATGGGGCTTCTCTCTCATAGCTATGTGCTTGCACTTCTCACCCAGATACGAGTAAATTAAACAGTTTTTTTGCATCTACATTTTTCTAAGCTTGTTTGTAGGGCTGGGTGTGTGTGAGTGCGAGGCCTGTTTGTTTCACAAAATTGTATCATTCTGTTAAAAAACCTTGGATTATTTTTTCTGGGTCATGTACTGTGATGTGTCTAATGTGCAGACTGAAATTCACAGTTTACTGTACAAACAAGCACTCATATTCAACAATGTTCCAGTGATGCATGTAGTTAACTATTTTTTTCTTTTTTATATGGTACTACATGGTAACAGTTGTCTGCTTATAACTCTGCTCCAAGGGGAGGTCATTTGCTTTCTCTTTCCGAGATGATTATGTCTTAATAATGAGGCCATTGGAATATTAAGTTTCACTCAGTTTTTAAATCTCTGCTTAGAAAATGTGTTTTCTGAAAAACAACTTGTAACTGTGATCAATTGTCTGTTGATTATTCTTGTATTTTTTATGTATTTTGTAATTGTGCCTCTGTCCTGGGTCGAGACTCAAAAAGGAAAGGAACTTTGGTCAAGTGTTCTAACCCAGTAAACAAATTTAAAATAAATATAATAAATTATTATCATGCCTTTGATCTCATTATGATGATGTAATTAAAGGGAAACCAGCCTTTCGTAGTAGTCTAAGTAGACCACCCCCACCAGCTGAACAGCATTTCATTACAAACAACTGGTAATATGTCTTTGGTAAGCCTTTGAAAATGTTTTTTTTTTTTTGTGCAGAATACCCATTCTCTTTCAGGTCATGCCTTCACTATACAGCATGGTTAGGCCTACATTTTAAACTTTAATGTTTCAATTGTTCCAATTTTTATTCAGAAATATAAACATGAATTGCAAGGCATAAAATAAGCAGGTTTGCATCGCAATTTGCGAATCAAAAACTGGCAATTGCGAATCAGTTTTGGTTTTGATTCGTGGTAAATGCTAATCGAATTTTTCCAGGACCACAGGGCTTGGAATGTGCAAATGGCACAATTTTTCATTATTTTTAGTCGTCATCTCCACATTGTGGACCCCCCACTGCTAATCAACTTCGACCAGTGGCTAATCGTTTTTCATTCTGATTAACAAAGGCCACTAATCAAGTCTCTAATTTATGCCTTGGAATTGAATGCTTGATGATTAATTCTATGCCAAATCTGAAAACTGACCACTTAAAAAGCAAAAAAACATGATCACAAAGCCCCTGAAGGACGTTTTTAATCACAATACCTGAGATTAAAATTACTGAATGTGAAATAGTATTGTTTCTAGAAGCTTTATACTGTCTTTGGCCAATTACTTGTTTGTCAAATTTCTGACTAGCACCTACTGTATAAGACTGGACAGTTACATCAGTGTTTTAGAAGAAAAAGTTACTCACCTTAGTAATTGTGTTTCTTCTAATGGAGTCTTGCTGTATTCTGACTATATGCAGTTAGCCCCAGCACTTGAACTGCTCCGGGAGAGGAAAGAGTTAACTCTATGCCAAGGCATAGAACGATGAACTGGAGCTCGGTTTTCAAACCTCTGTCCCAGGTACTCTTCAGTGTAACCGTCAGATTCTTACTAGCCCTATACTAAGCAACTAACAACCCAGAAATTGTTTTCTCTAAAACCAAAGGGCAAAATACATCAATTTTAAGGTCCAAAGACTCAAGTTGAGACCCCCAAAAAGAATCCAAGTAAGTAATAAAACTTAAGGAACAAGAAACAGTCTTCAATTAAGAAGAGCCATCCAGATATACCCCTGGAGTGCAACACTGCACCTACCCATCCACATCCCAAAACAACTAGGTTCCAGGAGGGGAAGCAGGGAGGGAGGTCAGAATACAGCAAGACTCCATTAGAAGAAACACAGTTACTAAGGTGAGTAATTTCTTCTTCAAACAACATGAAGTCTTGCTGTATTCTGACTATATGCAGACTACCAAGCAGTACCCCCAAGGAGGAGGGAACTACAGAACCTATTTTGGGAACAGGATCTGCAGTACTGCAGTACCAAACCTAGCATCACTTCTAGCCTGAATGTCTAGGGAGTAATACTTGGTGAATGTGTGAACGGTGTTCCAGGTGGCGCTTTACAGATTTCCACTAAGGGTATGTCCCTAGCTGCTGCGACCGAAGCAGCTGTACCTCTGGTGGAGTGAGCCCTGCCCCTCAGGCCTGAGGGAGGCTCTTTTCCCCAATTTTGAGTAGCAGAACTGTATGCAAGAGACAGTCCACCTAGCAATAGTTCTCTTGGTGGCAGGCTTGCCTTTACCCACCTCCCCATAAGTGAGAAACAGCTGGGAGTAGTCGTTTCTATGGGGTTTAGTGGATTCTAAGTAGTAACTCAGAACCCTCTTTACATCAAGACTGTGTAATCTCCTCTCTCCAGAGGAGGAATGATCAGTGAAAAATACAGGCAATGTCATAGATTGGTTCAGATGGAAGTCTTGATACCTCTTTAGGGAGGAATTTCCTATTTGTACGACAGACCACCTTATTCCTATGGAATGAGATGAAATCAGGTTCCACTGATAGAGTTTGTAACTCACTGATTCTCCTGGCAGAGGTAATAGCAACCAGGAATACAGTTTTCCAAGTCAGAGACTTGAGCTCAGCTGAGCAAAGGGGTTCAAAAGGAGGCTGAATCAGCTGTGCAATACAGATATTCAGGTCCCACAAGGGAGTCGGATCCCTGAAGGGAGGGCTGATGTGAACCAAACCTTTAAAGAATTTCTTGAAAACTGGGTGGGAAACTAGAGAAGAGCCCTTCCCAGCCGAAAGAAAAGCAGAAATAGCTGCCAAATGCACCTTGAGAGTGGTAGGCCGAAGACCTAAACTGTTAAGATATACCAAATAATCTAGGGCAGTGGCAGTATCAGCTGAATGTGGCTGGATATGCCTCTGGGAACACCAGAACCCAAACCTCTTCCATTTAGAATCATAAGTTTTCCTAGTAGAAGGTTTCCTACTGGCCTTAAGGATATCCAGAGCTGGTTGAGAGAGACGCAGGTCTGCATATTCTAGCTCCTCAAGAACCAAGCCTTGAGCCTGAGTGTGTGAAGGTTTTTTTTTTTTTTTTTTTTTTTTATTATTATTTAGTTGTTTAACCAGGAGTAGCACACTAAGCTGAAAGCTTTTTTACAGGAGTGACCTGGGAGCACAGGGAAGTTAAGTGACTTGCTCAGGGAGACACAGTATGCAGGTGGAAGCTGTGGGATTCAAACCCAGGTCTAGTCTGCTGGATGTCACCAGATTTGCAGCTCAGAGCCTTAAACAACTGCGCTATACTGCCTCCCCTTTGGTTGGGGTACAGTATCCTCCCCTGAGCTAAGGTGAGGAGGTTGAACTGTCTGGGAAGGCACAGGGGAATTGTCACTGATAGTGACAATAGTAGAGGATACCAAGGCTGTCTGGCCCAATCCGGGGCTATCAGAATCACAGTGCAGGGTTGGGACCTGATCTTGACCAGAACCCTGAATATCAGAGGAAAAGGAGGAAAAGCATAGAGAAACCTATTGGTCCAATCCAACAGGAGAGCATCTAGAGGAAGAGACCCCCGCAGAGGGGGCCTACAGCAGAATAGAGGGAGCCGATGGTTGTCCGGTGCTGCAAAGAGATCTATCTCTGGAGTGCCCCATCTCTTGAAAATGGTCTGAAGGATGAGAGGATTCAGGGACCATTTGTGGTGACCTTGAGAAATCCTGCTGAGAGCATCTGCAAGCAGGGCCGCAGTAATGGGAGGTGAAGTGGAGAAGTTGTCCGGGGCCCTGAGCTCAGGAGGGGCCCACCTGAGGAGCTGGCATTACCCTTGGCATTAGCTGGTTTGGGAAACAGGGGCCCATTCCAAGTGACTTGTCCTGGGCCCCAAAATTCATAGCTGCAGCCCTGTTTGCAAGTACATTCTCCTTCCCTGGAAGATGCACAGCAACCAGGAAAGCCTGCAGGGAATAAGCTACTGACAATATTTTCATGGCTTCGGTACACAAGGCCAAGGACTGAGTGCCCCCCTGCTTGTTGATGTACCACATGGTTGTGGTGTTGTCTGTCCTGATCTGCACCACTTTCCCCTGAATTAAAGTTGAAAATGTCTGAAGAGCCAGGAAGACAGCCCTGAGTTCGAGAACATTTTTGTGAAGGAGTGACTCCTGATGGGACCAAGTCCCCTGAGCAGTATGCTGATCCATGTCGACTCCCCAACCCAGCAGAGTAGCATCTGTGGTGAGAGTCACTGTGGTGGCCTGACTGAGGAAAGGAACCCATTGCCTCAAGTTGTCCTCTTCCAGCCACCACTGTAGGGCCTGAACCAAAGTTAGAGACACTGGAACCAACTTGGAGAGGGGATCTTTCTTCTGAGACCAAAAAGCCCTTAGGTGAAATTGGATGTCCCTCATCTGAAACCTTGCCTCTTGCACTACTGCAGTGCAGGCTGTCATGTGGCCTAGCAACTGCAAGAAATGTCTGGCTAGCCGAGACACCAGTGGACGAAAAGAGGAAGTGAGGGATTGGACCCTTGATAGAGGAAGGAAGGCCCTGGCCTGAACAGTGTCCAGCTCCACTCCTATAAATGTGAGAAGCTGAACTGGCTCCAGAACAGACTTTTCCAGATTTAGGATGAATCCTAGGGAGTGAAGAAGACATTGAGTGACTCCTAGAGCTGATCTGACTTGGTCTGGGGACTGACCTACTAAGTGCCAGTCGTTCAGGTAAGGGAACAGTAGGATGCCTTGTCTTCTGAGGAAGGCTACCACTACTGCAAGGCATTTGGTGAATACTCTTGGGGCAGATGTGAGGCCGAAAGGCATTGCTCTCAACTGGTAGTGGCCTGAGGGCAGTTCGAACCGGAGGTACTTTCTGTGGGACTGCCTGATAGGTATGTGGAAATAGGCATCCTTGAGATCCAGAGAGGCTAGCCAGTCTCCTGGTCTCAGAGAGGGAAGAATAATTCCCAGAGTCACCATCTTGAATTTTGGCTTTAGTATGTGTTTGTTTAGCTACCGTAGATCCAGGATGGGTTGCCACTCCCCTTTCTTTTTTAGGGTAAGGAAGTACCTGAAGTACAACCATTTTCCCCTGTGAATGAGATACACTCTCCACTGCCTGCAGAAGCAGTAGAGAAGAAACCTCAGTTTCTAAAGCCTGTGTTTCCTCTTCCGAGGCAGGACAGAAAGCCTTTGCTCTCATCTTTGGGAACCTGCTGAAGCTGAGAGTAAGACCCTGGCTCACTACTTCTAGGACCCACTTGTCTGAAGTGACAGACTTCCAGGCCTGGAAAAAGTGAGCCAGTCTGTCCCCTACAGGAATTGGGGAGGCGACCCTGGCTGACGCATCAGGGTGTCTGTTTGGCAGGGGGCTTAGAGTGAGAGGAGGATGCAGCCCTTGTCATCCCCCTTCTGCCTCTTCCCCTAAAGAACCCCCTCTGCTGAAAAGAAGAGGAGGCCTGGGCCTGGTAGAAAGGCCTGTGAAAAGGCCTGCCCCTGCCAGCCCTGCATTGCTGTCTTTGAGGAGTGGTCTGCTTTTCTTTGGCTGCAGCACTCCTGTATGTGGTCCTGTATTCGTCCATCGTTTTCATGTACATCTCTGTTTGTTCCCCAGAGAGTTACCAGTGACAGGAAAATCCATGGCCTTGGTCTGGGTATCCTGAGATAAATTGGTACACCTGAGCCAGGCAAATCTCCTCATGGAAACAGATGTAGCCATGACCCTAGAATGAACATCATTCTGGTCCACAGCAGCATGAAATTGGACCTTAGAAGCTTCGATGCCATCCACAGCCACCTGCTCCAGCTCCTTGGCCAGCTGGGAAGGGGCATTCTTAGCCAGCTCCAGAACCGTATCCCACCTGGACATCTGGTATCTGGCAGTATATGCCATATAATTGGATTGCCTGAGTCCCAAAGAGGATGCCAAGTACTGCTTCTTTGCCATGGCATCCACTTTCATGGAATCCTTATCTAGGGGGGCGAGGTGCCGGGGGAATATTAGCCTTGTCACAGGCTGAAACTTGCACTACCCCAACAAGGCTGCAATGGTTAATAAGGAAATCTGTACCTGGGCCTGACAGAGCATACCTTCTGTCTTTTTTCTTATCCACAGGAGGTATGGATGTTGGAAACTGTAATATTTTTGGGGTCTGTTTCCCCAGGGACTTGTGTAGAGGGACAGACACCCTTTTTGACTCCGAGACATCCATCATCTCAACATAGTCAGGCTGCTCCTGATCCTGTTCAGCTTCTTCCACTGGAAGCTGAAGAGTCTCAGTCACCTTCTTGTAAAACAAGAAGTGGGAGGGGGACTCAGAAAGCCTGGGAGGAGACACATTAGAAGGCCTGTCTGGGGAGATGTCAGGCTCAATAGGCTCATCTAGGTCTTCATAATCCTCATCTTCATCATCTTCGTCTCCTTCCCACTCGCCCTCATAAAATGCTTCAGGGTCATACTCAGAAGCAGACAGTCCGACAACCAGCCGTCTCTCTGTGCGGGTTCGGTTGAAACGGGTAAGCAACTGCACAATAGCAATCACTTTGGTTGTCTCACAGCGTTGGACCATGGGAACCAGGATCCAAACCGGCTGACTTGCGCTTTCTTTTTGCAGGGACCGATTCTGTCGAATCAGCTCTCCTTTTGCCCAAGAAGGTATCACCCAGGTCAGTGGGCACCCCCTCAGGTTCTGTCGGAACCGAACCGGGCTGGCCATCCGGGTCAGTGGATTTTTCAGCCTCCCTTTCCTTCAACCTACTTAAACGTTTTTCAACAGTGGCCTTAGGAAAGTTCCTGCAGATTTGGCAGTCTTCTTTGAGGTGGTCAAACCCCAGACAGTACACACAGATGAGGTGGGGATCAGCCTTGGCAAAAGCCTCCCCACACTCAGTGCAGAGTTGAAACCCAGTGGGCCCGGTTTTCTTTTGGGGTTTCTTAGACATGCCTTTAAACACGAAGTCACCCTTACCAGCGTTCAAGCCAGGTGACAACCAAATCTATCGGTTTCAACCATGTCATGGGTTGGATGAAAGAACTGGAGAAATCAACGTTTTTTTCAGGAACTGATAGGTACCGGAAAACCACACTAAACACCTGTAAAAAAACAGAACAACAAATCGCTTCGGTTCCCAACCAGACCGACCGGGAAGAAACCGAAACCAAAAAAACTATTTCTTCACAAACCACACCACTACTTACTAATACATTTAATGTACCTGAACAGAGATGTGAAGACCGAAAAAATAAAGAAACGGTTTATTAAACCGAACGATTTTACCACAACCGAACCAAAGTGAAGGAGAGAATCCCCAGAGCGACTTCACAGTAAGGCGGAGTAAAGAATCTGATGGTTACATTGAAGAGTACATGGGACAGAGGTTTGAAAACCGAGCTCAAGCTCAACGTTCTATGCCTTGGCATAGAGTTAACTCTTTCCTCTCCAGAGCAGTTCAAGTGCTGGGACTAACTGCATATAGTCAGAATACAGCAAGACTTCATGTTGTTTGAATTTAGAGTTTTATATAGTGTTAACCAGTAAATCCTAAGGAGGTCAGTACTGCTGTACCACAATAAAAAGGTTTTGCAACTTTGTTCTTATTTCTGTGGTATGTTTAAAATATTTTACAATTTGTAGTCCAGCTGAGGTGCAACATCTCTTTTTCAGTGGAGTCCTGACATAACAGAAAGGCACATGGCAGAAATATGTTCAGATAGTCACAATTGCAAGGCAAGCCCAATGGTAGCATTACCGCTCGTGATGCTGATAGCTCAGGTTCGGCAAAGAGCCTGAGTCATCAGAGGGTTGGCCAGGGGAGGAGAATCCTCAGGAAGGGTGGGCTAACAAACTCCACTATACTGCTCCCACGTGGGTGACCACAGGTAGCAGTGCAAGCTGGATTTGTGGAACACTGGGAGGGAGGAGGTAGACCACCGTGGACATTGACACTGTCACATGCATGCATCTATCCAAAGAGCCCAGGTCTTGTCATAGAGGGACAGGGAAAGAAAAAAGAAAATGCTCTAGATGCAGGAGTAAGACACCACCCTTCACCGCAGGACCCACCCTACCGATCACAGCACCAAGAGCCAGTTGTGCTAAATTCCATCAGGGGAACCAGTGCTTCTGACAGCCCACCTCGAGGGGGGCAAGCCAGGGAGGACCAGACCGTGGAGGTAAGTCCCGCAGAAGGCGAGTGATGGTGCTGGTTGTGGGGGTCCAGAATATGTGGGCCTTCTGGGTAAACCTGGCAAAAAAGTGCATTAAAAAGAAGTGCTGTAGTCACAGTTCTGACACTCGAAACCTAGCAACCCCCATATTGATTCCACAGTCCTGGCAGGTCTCTACGCAGGCACCATATTCCAGTTGGCCTGTGTTAAAATGCAGTTTAACTCATACTTTTGTATTTCTGTTTTCAGCAATCCCAGGCCTTGGAGGACAATTTCAACACAACCAGGAAGCAGTCCGTGGGAGCTCAATTCAGGGTATGGATTACTGTTCCTTTTTTAGGGCTGTGGGCAGAACCTACAGCACTATTGGGATTGTAGCTCTAAAACGGCTGATCTTGGAACTCCATTTGGACATTCAGATGTATTCCTCCACAGCTGCAAAATAGTGCACTCCCCCTCTGATTTTTGCTATTTGCTGCTCTATGTTAAAGGCATCTGAAAGGAGGGGGATGCTTACTGTATTGTACCTCAGAACTTCTCAGGATATTAAGAAAAAAAAAGCTTTTTAAACTGCTGTTTCTATCATCCAGCTCAGTCTAACAGATTTATTCTGTTTCTTTCAACATCCTAGGGGTTAACTCATTATAAGTTGTCTGGAGTTTACTAAACTTCTGAACCTCAGACCGCAGTGTCAGATTACAGAGAGTGCAGTTTGCAGCCTGTGTTGGCTGTCTGATTCCTATGGGCACACACACACACACACACACACACACACACACACACACAGCATGATGATCATGACTAAACAGCACTATATGGCACCAACAAGAAAATAACTTTGGACATTTGATAGCTTTTCACAGCCCTATTGGCTCTATCTAGAACTTGTTAATACTGCTATACTTCAGTGATGGTAAGTACTAGTTTTGGATAAATGTAGCATTCACTTGCCCTCAGTTTCCTAAGAGTAGGAAGAATCAAGTGGACTTAATCCATGGCATCTTTACTGTGTCATGTGCAGGCCTGGCTCTCTTTTTGAGTACTGTTGCCACTTCTCCAAGAGAATTATTGGCGAATATGCTGTCTCTCTAGGTCAGTCTTAATGGGCAAGAAGAATGAATCCCCCTTTCAACTCCAGTCAGGATAACCCTTACAGCTCAATACTTATGTGAACTGAATGGGAGGAGGACGCCTGTGGTATGAGTGATGTAAGGCACCCACAAAGTTGGGAAATCACTGTAGCAAAGTCACACAGGGAGACTGTACTGCACCTGCTAGTACTTCATCTCCAGAAAGAAATGGGCTTGCCTTTGTGTTTGATGGTACACCAAGATCCCTACTACTGATTTTAAAGAGCACAAAATTACATGTGTAACCCCCCTGCAAATGGGGGTTCCCAAAAGACTTCCAGGAGCTTGCTTGAATGCTCCAAGCCTGAATGGTGTTTGGCATTTAAGCCATTTATCAGTGAGTGTTTTTAGAGCCTCTGGTACTGTCTCTTTAAGAGCTGTCTGCTTGCAGACATAATTAGTTTATATGGGGGGACTGTGTGTTTCTCTGTTTGAGTACCACTCGAACTGCTGCCAATTCACTCCATTTTGCAGTCACTAGGAGTGCAAAGGAACCTATCTGAAAGATGTAACTGTTTGCCAGAAATTATTTAGAGTGATAATGAAATTACAGTTTGTCTAACCTGCTTTCTTTTGCAGTCAGAACAGTGTCTGTCTAGTTCCCCATTCTGGTTTTGAACTGCTGAACTGGACCAATCAGTGTGGGTAAGCTAGCTCTAAAATGGTGCCTTGACTGAATCAGAACTTGGACTCATAATCTGAGCCAGCCACAAGAGGATTGTATGGGCAGTGACTCTGGGAGATGTAGTTTAGACTTCAGTGCCTTTTGGACAACAGCAGCAGTCTATTGTGAGTGACAGCCAATCCAGTCAAGAACTGGGAGGAACTCAAAGGAAGTGCCGGTTTTGTCGGTTGGAGTTTCAGTTGAGCTTTGGCAGTGAAGAAGGAAGGAGCCCTGTGCTTTTTCAGTGTGCAGTTTTAGTCAAAAACGGTGTAAGGCCCGGAGTTCCGGTCTGCAGCTTGTGTAACAGCTTGTTAGGACTGAACTGGCCCTGTGAAAAGAATCAAAGGATCTCTGAAGAGTAGAAACCAGGCTCACCCTGTAGAAGACTGGAGAAATTGTTGAATTGACTCTGTCTGTCAGGAACTGAATCTGCTGTGTGTTCTCCCGTTATTGTGCAGTAATTGCATCGGGATACAGATGCAGCCTGCCTGGTATAGTGCTTTCTTTTATATGGATGTGTGAAGGTTGTGTACCTCAAGTGAGCCCTGCACGACATTGAAGGACCCTATCTTATTTGGAGGTCGTGAGTACTAATTCAGGGTCACTCCCTGTTGAATTGCCACATTAAATCCAAATGGAATTACTGTACTGCTGACTGTTTAATTTTCCTTTCTCTGTGAAAGGGCCCCTACCAGCTGCCACGGTTTGGACTAGCCACTAGGGCTTGGGTACCCAGGGACAGTAACTGATAGGGATAGCCTGTGCACAGAGCCATAGGTAGATGATTAGAGTGATAAGCTAATTAACCTGATTTCCCGTCCTTGTTATATCCCCTAAATAAATCAGAGCTGCTTGTTTCAGCAAAGTTATACTGCCTGAGGTATTTGTCTATGTTAAAGTACTGTACTGTGATTGTTGCACTGTATCTCATTTCACAGGAGGTCCCAGTGCCGGAACCAGTCCTGGGGGTAAGTGTATACTGTGAAGGTAATTTGATATATTGTGTGGCCACTATGGGAAGAAAGGGGTTGCAGTGTCCCAGAGGGCTGTGACCAAGTTAGTTTAACTATTGCAAACCCCTGACCCTGGGTGAGGCACCCGCTATTGGATCCAGGCCCTCAACCTGTTAGTGGCAAATCAGGCAGGGGTAGTAGCCCCTGGGATAGCGCCATTTAGGGTTTACATCTTGGAGGCTCACCGCTGGGATTGTGTGTCCTCTAGTGGCCATATTCGAACCACTGTTAAGAAAAAAATGGGGTGCCCGACAGAAGTGGCTGTGCAGCTGGTGGAGTGGTGTACTGGGGAGGAGATCGACCCCAAAATGCTATGCTTATCCTGGACATCCCCTGGGTATCAACAGGACACTGTGCAGGGAGTACTTTCCAAGGTGGAAGGTTTACAAAACCCTGTGGTGGTGGGTCGGCATGCTAATCTGCTCACCCACACTTTCCTGGCCCTAGTAGAGTTTAAGGATCCCATAGATAGCTCCAAAGTGCCACAGACCATTACCCCAGAGGAGCCTCACTGGAGAGTGATAACTAAGGACAGTAAAGACCGGGGAATCAGCCCCCACCACTATCTGAAACTTTTGAGGAGAAATTTGCTGAATGGTTGCTGGGAGAGGGGAAACTGGAGGACTTGAAGAAACTATTCTTGCCACCTGGGGTGTTCCTCCCAACACCTCTCCTGCTCCAGTGCCCGTAATGGTGGCTGAACCAATGCAGACTCCTTATTTCTGCACCTGCCATTAGTCACGACTCTACCGGTTGAGGATCTTCTCTGCACCCCTCCCCACCCCCAAGGGGAGGATGACTGGGAGACCTGGATAGACTCATGTTGCCCCCCAAGTGCTAGAATGGCAATGCTCGGAAGGCTTAAAAGCTAAAGAGGGTTAGTGAGAGCCCGAGGTCCTGCCCTGCTACCATCCGTGCTAAACGGGCCAGTAACCCTGAAGCACTGCACAGGCCTATCTTGAGGCCTTGGAGAATGTGTATGGAGTCCAGATTCTGATGAGGACCTATGGTGGAGAGTAAGAAATGCACAACAGTACCAAGGGAGTTGTTGTCTGTATGTCTTGGCTGGAAAATTGTTGCAAGAATGCCTCAGAAAGGGTAGTTTGGCTAGCGATTGAACTGGACCGAACCAGACTGGACAGAATCCTTAAGTCTGCCCCTTCTCAGAACTGCTGTTGCTTCCAGTTACGCCTGGCAAACCGACTGGAATCCCCACCCTCCTATGATGAGTTAATGAGAGAAATTGAGGAGTTGAGAAAAGGCGACCCTGGGAGGTACCTGCACCAACAGCTGTGGCTACCGACCCGAGTGACTGAGGGTGACCCATCAAGTGAAGTTCAGGGCAGAGGTTGACAGTCAATGAGTGCTCTGACAAGGAAAAGATATGCCACAATGGGCGTAACTGTTGAGAGAGATCCGGAATTCAAAAACAGTCCTTTATGAAGGCCACTTGCAAGTACGGGCCCTGACCTATATCCCGACTGGTATCTGTTATGGGGTGGGGGTACCCCACCCATGTATCTCCTGTTGATAACAGCTCCAAACTCACCTTGACCATGGAAGTGGAGAAACTGACGAGATGTCTCCAAATGCTTATCACGCCACAGACAGAGATGGCACCCAGGTTTCCAGTTAGTAATACCCCGCCCTGGCTCCCAGTGTGGCGCCGGCCAGCTCAAACTCCAGAAAGTATGTTTTGCTATAATTGTGGGAAAGATGGGCACATGAAAGGGAATGCCAGTCCCTCAAAAGACACTGACAAAGTTGCATATAGGCTACAAGGAGAGCTTGGAGAAGAAATCAGTGGTTAAGAGGTGCACTATGATCCCAGTGAGGGCACCAAAATGCTAATTCACGCCCTTTGTGGCAAGGTCAGTTGCCCAGGCCCCTACTACCGCCTCTCAGACTGGTCCAAATAGTGGGTCCTCCATGGAGACCACTGTAAAGGTGAATGGAGTGTCTACAAGAGCTGTATTAGACAGTGGCTCCCAAGTGACAATTATGTTCCAGGATTGGTATCAGAAGCATTTGTCAGACGTACTTACAACCATTAGAAGGACTGCATGTATGGGGGTTAAGGAAGGCCTACCCTATTCCGGTATATCCGAACTTGGCTGTCTTTCCCCACCTCCGTGGCTGGAGTGGCCGAACAAGTAGAGACCCTAGCCTTAGTGTGTCCCCACTGGACTGTATGATGGTGTCCCTTTGTTGATTGGAACAAATGCTCATATGTTCGGAAGGCTGGCACAGTTGTGTTATGAAACACAGGGTCAAAGACTAGTAGAGCTTTTAAGAGTTCCGGCTTTAATTAAGAAGGCCTATGAGGCCAGAGAGATGCTGAAAAACAGAACCAGAGGAACCGGTCGGAATTGTATGGAAGAAGGATCCTGAGTCTCTGATCCTGGCGCCAAATGCCCAGTGTACCTTACAGGGAGAGGTCCAGATTGGGAAAGGATTTAAGAATAAATATTAATGTTGGATGCAATAGCGATGGAAATTGCCAGAGGGACTGCTGGTCAAGCCTAGTATTTTGCCCGCTAGAGCCCATGCTTATGCTGAAGGGTAATGGTCCAAGTTCAACCTGAAAGAGACATTATTAAACAGAGGTTGCATCCTGGCTAATGTGCATTGTGCAGACACTGCAGTGCTACCCAGCAGCAAGAGTTCAAGGAAGAATGACAGAGTAACGCCTGACTTGTTTGATTTCGTCATTCCCTGCCAGCTGAATGGAAAGTGAGGATCAGTGAGAAGCTTGCCCAGAGAGCCAGGTGTTTTCTTTAAAGGAATGGGATGTAGGATCGTGCAAGGAGCTGAGCACAATATCCGGCTGCAGAGCGAAAGACCATTTCGTGAGAGGTCTCGACGCCTGGCACCTGCTGACATAGATGATGTGAGACTGCATCTGCAAGAGATGTTAGCTGCTGGTGTAATACAAGAATCCAGAAGCCCTTATGCTTCCCCATTGTGGTAGTGAGGAAAAGAATGGAACAGTGGATGTGTGTGGATTATCGCACCTTAAACCCGCTGGACTATCCTGATCAGTACACAATGCCCGCATTCAGGATGCTTTGGACTGCCTAAACGGGAGCAAGTGGTTCTCTGTCTGGATCTCCGCAGTGGGTACTACCAGATCCGAAGGCCCCAGAGACCGTGGAGAAGACTGCCTTTATCTGTCCGCTTGGCTTCTATGAATTCATGAGGATGCCTCAAGGATTTCAGGTGCCCCAGCCACTTTTCAACGATTGATGGAGCGTGCAGTGGGGACATGAACTTACTAGAGTGCCTGGTATACCTAGATGATGTTATTGTGTTTGGCAGCTCACTGGAGGAACATGAAAGCAGATTATTTAAGGTATTGGACCGACTGGAGGACTTTAGTCTTAAACTGTCCATTGATAAGTGTCAATTTTCAAACATCAGTAAAGTATGTGGGACACATAGTATCCAACGAGGAATAGAGACCGACCCAAGTAAAGTTGAGGCCTTGACCACCTGGCCACAGCCCAAAATCTAAAGAACTGCAAAGATTCCTGGGATTCTGTGGTTGTTATAGCAGCTTCATCAAGGACTATTCAGAGTGATCCGCCCTTTACTTAACCTTACTCAAAGGTGTCCCCAACCCACAAAAAAATACCAAAAGTCAGCGTCCTCAAGACTGGAAAGAGTGTATTTTCATCCAGTATAGTATTTGGGGTCTGCTTGGACTCTGATTGTGAGACTGCTTTTCATGAGATCATATATCAACTTACCCATGCTCCAGTGCTGGCCTATGCCGATCCGAAACCTTACGTCTGCACTGATGCTAGCTTGCAAGGGTTGGGGGCTGTGTTGGCACAAGAGCAAGAATGGCCTGAGACCAGTGGCCCTTGCCAGAAGCCTGACCCCATCAAGAAAGAACTATCCTGTACATAAGTTAGAGTTCCTAGCTTTGAAGTGGGCTATTGTTGACCAATTCCATGAGTACTTGTATGGGGCTAAAATACTAGTAAAGCGCCAATCAATCCTTTGACCTATGTACAGACCTCAGCTAAGTTGGATGCCATGACCATAGGTGGCTTTCTGCATTATCTACATATGACTATGCTCTCGAATACCGAGCAGGTCTGAACCACATAGATGCTGATGCCTCTCCAGGAGGCCTTTTCCCCAGAATGATTGGGTCCGATTGGCAGAACCTGACATTCGGGCACTCTGCTGGAAGTTTGACAGGAGGAACAAATGTCCAGACGCAGTGGACTGCATGGTGGATTGCTTGGGAGCCTCTGTGGAATTGCATACCTGCTGCTATTGCCACTTTTCTGCAATAGACATTGGTGCACTGCCTCAGCTGGACAATGACAGTATTCGTGGGCTCAATCCGCGATCCCATGATCAAAGCAGCTTGAAGCCTCTATGCAGGAAAAGATGTGTCCAAATTACGCCCACTGATTTGAGAACTGCACTGTTATACAAAGAAGGTCCTAAGTTGAAACTGATCAATAAACGTTATACAGAGAAACAGTAGACAGAGGGGACAAGTAGACAAACAACAACTAGTGCTGCCCACTGCCTTCGAGACTCAGTACTGAGGTCCTTGCACAACCACTGGGGCACCTTGGTATAGACAGAACACTTGACTTGGTGAGGATCAGATTCTATTGGCCTAAGATGGGGCTGATGTGAGCAACACGTTCGAACTTGAGTCGCTGCTTAGAGGAAAGCTTTGCCCCAGAGGGCTGCCCCCTTGTTAACATCACCACCAGTGCACCCATGGAGCTGGTCTGTATTGATTTCTGAGTTTGGAGTCAGATCAAAGGAAATATGCAATGTGCTGGTGGTCACTGACCATTTCATCGAGATATGCCCAAGCTTTCCCACCAAAGACCAGAAAGCATCCACTGTGGCCAAAGTACTTGTAGAAAACTTTTTTGTTCACTATGGGGCTCCACAAAGAATCCATTCTTGGATCAAGGGAGAGACTTTGAGAGTCGCCTGATCAAAGAGATGCTTTCTCTGTGGGAGTCGAAGAGTCCAGAACCACTCTTACCAGCCTCAGGGGACCACAGCCTGAGACGCTTCAACCGCACTTTGCTCATAGATATGCTAGGCACTCTGCACCCAAAGGATGCTTCAGATGGAGCTAACAAATTAGCACCCTGGTACATGCTATAACTGCACTAAAAGTGATGCCACTGGATTCTCCCTCCACCGCCTTGATGTTTGGAAGAAGATGCGACTACCAGTAGATGTGTGTTTGGGTCTCTCCTGATAGAGGTTCAAGCTGACAACTATTTACAGTATGTACAAAAGTTAAAGGCCCAGCTAACATGCATTGCACAACTGGCTCAAACCATGGCTGCCAAAAGAAATCTGGCCAACAAAGAAAGGTATGATAAAAGGTGAAAGCACAGGAACTCAGGAGGTGAGATCTGCTAAAATCTGGATACACTTAGCCAGCACAAGATTGCTGACAGATGGCACCATCTCCCTCACATTGTGGTGGGCAAACTAGATGATCTTGCCAGTGTGCAAAGTAAGGCCTGAGAATAATTCAAAGATGTAAAAACAATGCATAGAAATCTATTACTGCCCATTGGACCATCCTGATTGAGTCTGAGCCCCCAGAAGATGCCCCTCTGGACCAGTGACTAGAGCTGCTGCTAAGAAAAGATCAAGAAAGTCTTCACCACAGAAGCAAAGTTAAGTGTTCCCTCCACAAGTCCCAGTTGAGCATGACTGTCAGTCCATATCAGAAGAAAGTGAGAGTGACTTTGAATACTATCCTTCTTACTTAACTGAGTCAATTGTTTCGGGCAATCCTAGTCAATACTGGAGACAAAGCTGGGCCTTCTGGACTGTCTAAGCCCCCAGTTTCATCCCTGAGCCAATGCTCCTAGGAAGTGAAGTGCAAGCATCAGATCAGATGAAATGGAATCATTGTGCATGGTTGAACTGTTTGAGCTTTCAGGGAGGAAAATGATAGATTGGGCAGACTGGTGATACACCGAACAAGAAGAGTATTTTGAGTGCCCTGACAGTCCCACTGCCAGTGTCCAAAGCTTCCATGTGAGCCAAATGTTGTGGACTCAGAAACTGTAACTCCTGGAGCTGAAAGTGCCCCAAGTTCTAGCCTCTCACCCCCACAGAGACTCCCCTGACAAGTGAGGACAATGCTGAAAATGAGGCTCAGAGTGCAGAACTATAACAGTTCCCCCTAGAAAGACTGGTCGTGGCTGAGCTGCCTGTGGTGCACCTCAGTTATGATTCACTTGGGAGGCCTGTGAGACTGGCTCTCAATGTTGTCCATAAAGGAGTGTATGTGTCCCGAGCTCATTGCCCAAACTGAGCATCAGTGTAACTCCAGGTTACTTGTGTTGCTCTCTGAGTATGGGTGCCCTTGCCCCATCCAGCCCCAAGGTAACTGATAGGAAGGGCCCCTCTTTCAGGTTTCATGTACAAGAGGTAATACAGTTGTAGTTTACAATGTGTATGTAATACTGTGTGTAAAGTGTAATGCTGCAATGTTTCAGAAATGTGTTCTTGGTAAAATGATATATTGACTGATGATTACATATGCGGCCTAATGCAAATGTGTATGGTTGCAGTTGAAACTTATGGGGTACTTGCTTGACGCGGACGCCAAGCTTTCCCCAGGCCAGGAAGGTGTAACCTCGCAAAATGGGGGGTTCCTAAAGACTTCTGTGAGCTTGCTTCAATGCTCCAAGCCTGAATGGTGTTATGGCATTTAAGCCATTTATCAGTGAGTGTTTTTGAGCCTCTGGTACTGTCTTTAAGAGCTGTCTGCTTGCAGACATAATTAGTTTATATATGGGGGACTGTGTGTTTCTCTGTTTGAGTACCACTCGAACTGCCGCCTCCTCCATTTTTGCAGTCACTAGAGTGCAAAGGAACCTATCTGAAAGATGTAACTGTTTGCCAGAAATTATTTAGAGTGATAATGAGATTACAGTTTGTCTAACCTGCTTTCTTTGCAGTCAGAACAGTGTCTGTCTAGTTCCCCATTCTAGTTTTGAACTGCTGAACTGGACCAATCAGTGGGGTGAGCTAGCTCTAAATGGTTGCCTTGGACGAATCAGAACTTGGACTCATAATCTGGGCCAGCCACAAGAGGATTGTATGGGCAGTGACTCTGGGAGATGTAGTTTAGACTTGATTGCCTTTTGGACCAACAGCAGCAGTCTGATTGTGGTGACAGCCAATCCAGTCAAGAACTGGAGGAACTCAAGGAAGTGCCCGTTTTTTTGTCGGTTGGGTTTCAGTTGAGCTTTGGCGTGAAGAAGGAAGGAGCCCTGTGCTTTTTCGGTGTGCAGTTTTAGTCAAAAAAGCGTGTGTAAGGCCCAGAGTTCCGGTCTAGCAGCTTGTTAACAGCTAGACTGAATCCGTCTGTGAAAGAATCAAAGGATCTCTGAAGTAGAAACCAGGCTCACCCTGTAGAAGACTGGAGAATTGTTGAATTGCATTTGTCTGTCAGGAACTGAATCTGTGTGTGTTCTCCCGGGTATTGATGCAGTAATTACGATCGGATACAGATGCAGCCTGCCTGGTATAGTGCTCTTTTATATGGATGTGTGAAGAGGTTTGTGTACCTCAAGTGAGCCCTGCTGACATTGAAGGACCCTATCTTATTTGGAGGTCGTGAATTACTAATTCAGGGTCACTCCTGTTGAATTGCCACATTAAAATCCAAATGGAATTACTGTACTGCTGACTGTTTAATTTCCTTTTCTCTGTGTGAAGGGCCCCTACCAGCTACCACGGTTTGGACTAGCCACTAGGGCTTGGTGCAGGGACAGTAACTGATAGGATAGGCCTGTGCTGGAGAGCCATGAGTAGATGATTAGGTATTAAGCTAATTAACCTGATTTCCCCTGTCCTTGTTATATCCCCTAAATAAATCAGAGCTGCTTGTTTCAGCAAGTTATACTGCCTGAGGTATTTGTCTATGTTAAAGTACTGTACTGTGATTGTTGCACTGTATCTCATTTCACAGGAGGTCCCAGTGCCGGAACCAGTCCTGGGGTAAGTGTATACTGTGAAGGTAATTCTGATATATTGTGTGGGCCCTCAGTGGAAGAAAGGGGTTGCAGTGTCCCAGAGGGCTGTGACCAAGTTAGTTTAACTATTGCAAACCCTGACCTCTGGGTGGAGGCACCCGCCATTGGATCCAGGCCCCTCAACCTGTTAGTGGCAAATCAGGCAGGGGTAGTAGCCCCTGGGATAGCGCCATTTAGGGGTTACACATGCATTTCCTTAACGCAGTGTATCTTGGGTAATATGTAACTCCCTTCAAAGAATTATGTCTGGCTTGGCACTGAGCAGGGCTTTTGTGCACACTAGGCCTCAAACAGTCCACAAATGCTTAAAGTTATGTAACCCCTAGATGGCGCTATCCCAGGAGCTACTACCCCTGCCTGATTTGCCACTAACAGGTTGAGGGACCTGGATCCGATGGCGGGTGCCTGCACCCAGAGGTCAGGGTTTGCAATAGTTAAACTAACTTGGTCACAGCCCTCTGGGACATTGCAACCCACCTTTCTTCCCACTAGTGGCCCACACAGTATATCAGAATTACCTTCACAGTATACACTTACCCCCAGGACTGGTTCAGGCACTGGGACCCCCTGTAAAATAAGAAGATACAGTGCAACAATCACAGTACAATACTTTAACATAGACAAATACCTCAGGCAGTATAACTTTCCTGAAACAAGCAGCTCTGATTTATTTAGGACATAACAAGGACAGGGGAAATCAGATTAATTAGCTTATCACTTACTCATCTATTTATGGCTCTGTGCACAGGCTATCCCTACCAGTTACTGTCCCTGGGTACCCAGGCCCCAGTGGCTGGTCCAAACTGTGGCAGCTGGTAGGGGCCCTTTCACACAGAGAAAAAGAAAATTAGTTAAACAGTCAGCAGTACAGTAATTCCATTTGGATTCAGTGTGGCAATTCAACAGGAGGACCCGAATTAGTACTCATGACCTCCAAACAAGATAGAGTCCTTCAACATCAGTAGGCTACTCTTGAGCTCCACGAGCCTCCCTCAACACATTTATATGGTAACAGTAACAGGCAAAAGTCCTTTAATGGCAGCAGGATTCACTTGAGCTACACAAGCCTCCTCACACATTTATATGGTAAAAGAAAGTACTATACCAGGCAGGCTGCTTCTCTATCCCGATCGCATTACTGCACAATACCGGGAGAACACACAGCAGATTCAGTTCCTGACAGACCGAGCGCATTCAGCAATTTCTCCAGTCTTCTACAGGGTGAGCCTGTTTCTACTCTTCAGATATCCTTTGATTCTCTTCACAGGACGGATTCAGTCCTAACAAGCAGTTACATTGCTGCAGGACTGGAACTCGGCCTCATAGCTGCTTCACTAAAACTGCACAATCGGGTAAGCACAGGCCCTTCCCTCTTCACTGCCAGAGCTCAACTGAAACTCCAGCAGACAAAACCGGCACTTCCTTTGAGTTCCTCCCAGTTCTTGGCTGGATTGGCTGTCACCAATAGACTGCCCCTGTTGGTTCCAAAAAGGCGCCAAAGTCCAAAACTACATCTCCCAGAGTCACTGCTCATACAATCCTCTTGTGGCTGGCTCAGATTACTAGTCCAAGTTCTGATTTGTCCAAGGCACCATTTTAGAGCTACCTTAACCCACACTGATTGGTCCAGTTCAGCAGTTCAAAACTAGACCCGATGCCACATCAACCTGTTGGAGCTCCGGAGGGTCCGCCCAGTTTTCACCGCTTTGCTCCGCTCCTCCGGGTCAAGTGGTCCAGTCCAGACGGACACATACCTACTATGTATCATCTAAACCGCCAGGCGGGACGCGCCCATGCTTCTATGCAAGGAAGCCTCCGATTTGGTCACTGTGCAGCCTGGAGGCGGATCTCAGCTATTCACGTGAGCAGGAGCCTCCAACACCCTGGCCGATGCCCTGAGCCGGATAGGCTGTATCCCACAGTGGTCTCTCCTGCCGGGGACAGCATTGTTCTCTCTGGGCACACCAGGTGGACCTGTTTGCCTGTGGAGAACGCCAAGCTGACTGTTCCATGCCCGCCTCAGCAGGCTCTCAGGATGCCTCGAGGCAATGGACCCCGGCCCTTTTACGCTTTTCCATCCTTGATCCACAAGGTGCTTCCTCAAGGCGAGGAGGGGACAGCGAGGTGACCCTGATAGGGCCCCAGACTGGTTCTCGCCAGTTCTGGTACCCAGATCTCCTCAGTCTCAGCCCAGGACTCGCTGCAGCCCAGCCGCCCGGACCTGCCTCAGTCAATCAGGGAAGGTGTTCCATCCGACCTCAATCTCGCACCTGACGGCCTGGTTCCTGAGCTAGAGTTCCAGGCTTTGGGTCTTCCGACAGGTCCTCACTGCAGTTGAGGCGTTCCATAGTCGCACCAGAATGTTATGCTCAAATGGAAAGGTTTTCCATTTGGTGTCAGGGCAAGGTTTGGACCCTTCCTGTCTCAAGCATCTTGACTATTTTATGGTCCCTTTCTAGTCAAGGGCTTAGGTCGACGATCTAGGGTGCCATGGTCATTCTGCTATCGGGGGCCGAAGCAGTCAGTATGAGGAGAGTGGTCTACGTGCTTCAAAGGCCTTGATCACATTTCCCTCCAGTGCGGGAACCCCACCTCCGTGGGATCTACTGCTGGTGGCTGGTAAAGTCTTCGGCTTATTCAGCCCATGCACAGGTGTGTTTTCTCTCACCTGTCTGGAAGACCTCTGTGGCTATCACGCCGCCGAAGGATGGGAGAGCCCAGGCGCCCATCGAGTCTCCTTAGCCTGGTCTTCCAGGACCAGGGTTGTCCTGGCGCCTCACCCTAAATTCTTCCGAAGGTGGTGTCGGAGTTTCACCTAACTAGGTGTTGACTCGCCGGTGTTCTACCCCAATCACACCTCGAGGCCGAATATAGGCTCCATACTGTGATCTGCAGGTATGGCTTATTACAAGGAGCGCACGTTGAACGGGAGAGGTCGCCAGCTGTTTGTCACCCACGCTGAAGCCGATCTGGCAGACCTAGCCAAGCGGACGATAAGCAGGTGGGTAACCTCTGCATAGATCTCGTTATAAGTTAAGCCGGGCATGGAGCTTCCCAGAGGGATAAGAGCTCATTCTACCCGGCCATACTGCTGCAACGGTGGTTGCTTCCAGGGACGCTCCTTATTCAGGAAATTCGCAGGCTGCTACCTGAAGTCAGCAAACACCTTCATTACCCACTACCACATCGACCTTGAGTCACGCCGATGTTGGTTTTAAATTTCGTCTCCAGCCTCTTCCCAAGCAAGTATATGGGGGTGTGCGCCTTGCCTCCTCCCGGAGAACTGTTAGAGCGTTCACGTGAGTGATGAATATATCCACAACCCTAGAACACAGGTTCTAGGGACATGGATATGTTGTTCATCCACACTCATTGCGGGTATCCTGTCGCTTAAATCTTGGCCGGAAGGTCTTCGCTTGCTCCTCCCACCCACCGGTGGTATAACTCTCGGCCCGCCCCATGACGCCAGATCTTCTCATCGCTTGGAAGCTCAGCCTCCTTAACGCCTGGCGCTTAAGTACTGGTTCCTTTTTCTCCGCTATGGATTTAAATAAAAATTTGCAAAGTCTTCTATCCCCCGCGGCCGCGGCGGGACAACGATTCTGATCTCATTGAGATGCCCATGTGGCAGAAGATGTCTCGGATGGATCCACACCACGCATGTTCACTGCTTTCAGGCCTTGAGCACTGACTCGCAGGCTTGCGACCTGTGCTCATCTTTCTCGGCTCATCGCCCCTCGAAGACATCAAGCGTCTGGATTGCAACCTGGCCGTCCCGAGTTGCTTCTCCGTGAAGTCCAGAGGCCCGGGTTGGCGGTGTCTCCAGGCGGCGGTTGGGCGTGGATCAGCTTCGGAGCGGATGGTCGCCTTGAAGAGGAGGCGGCGCGAGGTCAGACTCTTCCTCGGCCGCGCATTTATCCCGCCTTCTGCTCCTCCTACTGCTTTTAATGAGCTTTGTCTGTCCCTCCACTAAAGGAGAAGGGCCTGCGCCTGCTGGACCTTATTCTCGGTCCAAAAGAGGGACAAGGGTAAGTCCTTCCGTCGACGCTCTTGGGAGCGTGGAAAGGTCCTCTCCCGGGCCGCCGTCTGCCGCTTCGGGTCGATCAGCTCGGCTTCGCCACTGGCTCACGGTGTCCCCGCCAGGTCAGTTGACCGAGACCACTGATGAAGCTCTAGATTTTTCACCCATTGGACGGCTGTCGCCTTTAGCAGCCGAGATTCCTCTCCCGGTTCCCCCGGGAGGAGTCTGGGATCCTGGGTGGCTCGCCTGTGCCTCCGGTCCGGAGCCTCGGATGGACCTTCCGAGCCTAAGGAGGCCGGTTCGGCCGACACTCTCCCGCACCGACTTCGGAATTCCGGGACCCCTCGGTCTCGGGTTCGACCTTTCAAGGTCCAGCTGCTCCCACCGTCATAGGCGGTCTCGCCCCTGCTGGTAAGCGGCAAGCCGCGGCTGTCTGCCCTCCTCCGGATGAGGGGAGGCTCGCGCAATTACGCCGACGGTAAGAGGGACCTATGTTGCAACAGCCTCCCGGCTGGAATAAGCCGACCGCGCCTCCTGCCATTAAGTGGCTGTCACCGGAACGGCCGACACAACCCCTCGACTTGTCCGAGGAGCCTATACCCAGGCCGGTTGTTCGCCAAACCAGCTGCTCCACCGATTCGGTGGAACCTCCGCCTCCACAGCCACCAATTGGGGCTCCGACCAAGGATTCTCGGTCGGCTAAGGGTTTACCCCATTGTGTCAGTTACCCTCACTCCCGACCCACCCGGCAGGTGAAGGGTGGCTCAGGCCAGAGGCAGTCTTCGAGGACTCTTCCGAGTCCGAAGATGATTCCTCCTTCTTCTCCAAGCGACTGGACTTGAGTCTCAGGAGGTCAGTCAATGGACGATAGCCCGTCGTCCTTCCTGGACTGCTTCCGCTCATCTCGAGTCTACCGATGGAGTCGAACCGCTTCCAACGGGCTGTGTCCCCTCACGGAGATTCTGGACCGAGGGTATCCCGACGGAGGCCTTTCCGTGGCCGAGGCCATAGTGGGTCCGCACTGAACTTTGGTGCGCCTCTGCTTCCTGCCCCGCGCCCGGCCAGCATGGCTGGTTGTATAGCGTCCTACCGGTTCCTTGTCCGGTTTTGAACACCTCTGCTGAGGGTTGATGTTATCGACAGCGTCGCGGCCGGCAACGCTTGAGGATGGGACAAACCTCCTGACAAGGAGTCCAAGAAATTGGACTACGCCGGGCGAAAAGTTCACGCTATGCCTCTCGGGCTTCGCCTAGCCAGTTCGGCCGTCTCATGGCATATTTTTCTCATGCCCTGTTGGGCTCCCTAGATGAGGTCATCCCTCATCTTCCCGCCGATCTGCAGACTACGGTTAAGCAGGTGCGGGACCAGGGCAGGTAGTGGCCAAACAGCAGCTCCAGACTGCTTTGGATATAGGGACTCATGTGCCAGATCGGTGGCGGCCGAGTGGCTATGCGTCGGCGGGCTTGGCTGAGGATATCCACCTTACTCGATACCCAGCACAGGTTAGCGGATGTTCCCTTTTGGGACTGACCTCGGCCCTGGGTGGAAGGTCACCCAGAGGATCGAGAAGTCCAATGCCACCTGGACTGGTCTCTTCCTCAGAAGGACAAAGGCCGCAAACCACAGCCTAAGCCTTTCGTCCTTCTGTGCCCCGGGCGCCTGCCCAGTTAACGCCAGGGCCAGCAGGCTCGGCCTGCTTGCATCCCAAACCCAACGCTCGCCTCTAACAGGAGGCAGGAGGAAGGGCCCAGGAGGTCCCTCGGCGGTCCCTCCTCCTCAAGCCTGCCCAGTGACGGGCTGAGGGTCGCCCCCATCCCCGTCACCTTCCCTGGAGTCCCCTGGGGACGGCTCCCGCATCCTTCTCCACCTGGTCCGCTGTTACCACTGGACAGGTGGGTCTTGAGGTTGGGAAGAGGCCTGCCTCTGAATTCGAAGCAGGCACCACCCTTCAGAGCCGCCGCCTCGGGGCTTCGGATCCCAGCTCACTGGCGGCTCGCCGAGCCGCACATCGCCGCCTCCTCCAGAAAGGTGGTAAGAGAGGTGGTGGACCCTCCTTCAGACCCAGGGTTTGTGTCCAGGTACTCCTGGTTCGAACGACGGGGCTGGCGCCATTCCCTCTCCCACACGGCTCAAACAAGTTCCTAAGGTCTCGAACCTTCAGGATGGTCACCTGGCTCCAGATAATACCATCCTTGAACGCGGCGGTGGTTCTGCTCTCTGGACTTGCAGGACGCTTTTCCGTCCCTATCCGTCTGTCTCACCAGAGATTCCTTCGCCTCGAGCCGGAAGGATCTCTTCGGAGTTCCGGGCCATGCCCTTCGGCTTGTCTCCAGCTCCCAGGGTCTTCACCAAATGCATGGCAGTGGTGACAGCATTCCTGCGGCGCCAGGGGTCCGGTGTACCCTTACCTGGACGACTGGTTGATAGCAGCTCCTCCAGGAAGGAGGCGGAGTGGTCCAGAGATCTGGCCTCCAGGTCTGTTTCTCAACTGGGCCTCCTTATCAATCCAGGCCAAGTCGAACTCGAGCCAAGCAGGTGACTCCTCATTCATCGCCAGCTCGACTCTCTTCAGCCAGAGCGCTGCTCCCGAGGACAGGGCCGAGGCTCTTCCCTCCTTGCCCTGATCATTCCTGGTTGGGCACCGCGCCCTGCCCGGACTCCTGCGCCTCCTGGGTCTCATGGCTGCCTGCACCAGCGTGGTCCGCTGGGCCCGCTGGAACATGTGCTCAACTCCCCTTCAGTGGGACTGGCCAGCCAGTGGTCACAACGCCTGCGATCCTTGACCAGCTTTGTCGGTGACAATAGGATGTGGAACGCCTCCAGTGGTGGACCGCTCCAGATCATTTGCAGGAGGGCATCCTGTCGTCTGGCCTTGCCGACGGGTCTCTCTGTCGACCCGATGCCTCTCTGATGGGTTGGGGTGCCCATCTGGGGAACACCGGCCTCATGGCCTCTGGTCCCATGAGAGTCCCGATGCCATATCAACCTGCTGGAGCTCCGAGCGGTCCGCCTAGCTCTCACCGCCTTTGCTCCGTTCCTCCGGGTCAAGTGGTCCGAGTCCAGACGGACAATACCACGACCATGTACTATCTAAACCGCCACAGGGCGGGACGCCGGCCCATGCTTCTATGCAAGGAAGCCTCCGTATTTGGTCACTGCACGCAGCCTGGACAGGATCTCTAGCTATTCACGTGGCAGGAGCCTCCAACACCTGGCCGATGCCCTGAGCCGGATAGGGGCTGCATCCCACGAGTGGTCTCTCCTGCCGGAGGTAGTACAGCATCTGTTCTCCCTTTGGGGCACACCTCAGGTGGACCTGTTTGCCTCCATGGAGAACGCTGGCTGAGTCTGTTCCATGCCCGCCTCAGCAGGGCTCGCTGCAGGGATGCCTTCTCGAGGCAGTGGACCCCGGGCCTCTTTATGCCTTTCCCCATTTCCTTGATCCACAAGGTGCTTCTCAAGGCGAGGAGGGACAAGGCGAGGTGATCTGATAGCCCCAGACTGGCCTCGCAGTTCTGGTACCCAGATCTCTCAGTCTCAGCTCCAGGACTCCGCGGCAGCTTCAGCTCGCCGGACCTGCTTCTCAGTCAATCAGGGAAGGTGTTCCATCCGACCTTCAATCTCTGCACCTGACGGCCTGGTTCCTGAGCTGCAGAGTTCCAGGCCTTGGGTCTTTCCGACGAGGTCCTCAATGTAGTTGAGGCGTCCTGATGAGTCGATCAGAAAATGTTATGCCTTCAAATGGAAAAGGTTTTCCATTTGGTGTCAGGGCAAGGCTTGACCCTTCCTCCTGTTCCTTGGCAAGCATCTTGGACTATTTATGGTCCCTTTCTAGTCAAGGGCTTAGGTCGACGACCCTAAGGGTGCACCTGGCAGCCATCTCTGCTTACCGGGCGCGGGTCGGGAAGCAGTCGGTGGCGCAGGAGAAGGTGGTCTGGCGCTTTTTCAAAGGCCTTGATCACATTTCCCCTCCAGTGCGGGAACCCCACCTCCGTGGGATCTACTGCTGGTACTGGCAAAGCTCATGGGCAAGCCATTCGAACCTATGCACAGGTGTGCTTTCTCACCTGTCGTGGAAGACCGCTTCTGGTGGCTATCACGTCAGCCAGAAGGATGGGAGAGCTCCAGGCGCTTTCCATCGAGTCTCCTTACCTGGTCTTCCACAGGGACAAGGTTGTCCTACGCCCCCACCCGAAATTCCTTCCGAAGGTGGTGTCGGAGTTTCACCTTAACCAGGTGTTGACTCTGCCGGTGTTCTACCCCAATCACACCTTCGAGGCCGAATATAGGCTCCATACTCTGGACCCTAGAAGGGCGCTCGCTTATTATAAGGAGCGCACGGCTGAAATTCGGGGAGAGGTTCGCCAGCTGTTTGTCACCTACGCTGAAGCCGCACCTGGCAGACCTGCAGCCAAGCGACGATAAGCAGGTGGGTAACCTCCGCATAGATCTCTGTTAAGTGTTGGCGGGCATGGAGCCCCAGAGGGATAAGAGCTCATTCTACCATGACATACTGCTGCAACGGTGGCTGCTTCCAGGGACGTCCCTATCCAGGAAATCTGCAGGGCTGCTACCTGGAAGTCAGCAAACACCTTCATTACCCACTACCACATCGACCTTGAGTCACGCCGGGATGCTGGTTTTGGGGCCTCGGTTCTCCAGTCTCTCTTTCCCAAGTAAGTATATGGGGTGTAGTCTTGCCTCCTCCTCCCGGAGAACTGCTAGAGTTCGTATGAGTGTGGATGAACAACATATCCATGTCCCTAGAAATACAGGTTACTCACCTGTAACAGGAGTTCTAGGAATGGTATATGTTGTTCATCCACACGACCCACCCGACCTCCCCGGCTCCGACGCACAACCTGAGCTTCCAGCGGGCCAGATCTGGCGTCATGGGGCGGAGCCGAGAGTTATACCACCCGGGTGGGTGGGAGGAGCAAGCTTGAAGACCTTCCGGCAAGATTTAAAGCGGCAAGGATACTGCCAATGAGTGTGGATGAACAACATATACCATTCCTAGAACTCCTGTTACAGGTGAGTAACCTGTATTTACTCACCTGTAACAGGAGTTCTAGGAATGGCATGTGTGTTCATCCACACGACTCCACTCGACCTCCCGGCTTCACGACAACCTGAGCTTCCAGCTGGCCAGATCTGGCCATGGGGGAGGCCGAGAGTTATACCACCCGGTGGTGGGAGGAGCAAGCTTGAAGACCTTCCGCAAGATTTAAAGCTGCAAGGATACTGCCATGAGTGTGGATGAACAACATATACCATTCCTAGAACTCCTGTTACAGGTGAGTAACCTGTATTTCCTTGTCGTCCTCTCTCACTACTCGGCTCCACCGTCGAGGGATTGCTAGAGGTTCCCAGGGTTCGTTTAAAACATCTGGGGCACGAGCGTTTCTACGCTGCCCCTACTCTGTGGAATTTCTACCGTCGGATACGAGTTGCCTGACCGTTGAAAGCTTTAAATCAGAACTGAAAACCTATTTATTTCAAAAGGCTTATGGGGAGTAGTTACTGCACTGAATTGAAATTATATTTTATTGTTGTTTGTTACGTTGTATGTATGTTTTATATGTATTTAATTATTGTACAGCGCTTTGATTTCGAAAAGCGCTTAAAAATAAACTTTTACTTACTTTAAAGCTCAAACAGTTCAACCATGCACAATGATTCCATTTCATCTGATCTGATACTTTGCACTTCACTTTTTGGGAGCATTGGCTCCAGGGACGAAGCTGGGGGCTTAGACAGTCCAGAAGGCCCAGCTTCGTCTTCAGTATTGACTAGGGGATTGCCCCGAAACAATTGACTCAGTTCGTAAGAAGGATAGTATTCAAAGTCACTCTCACTTTCTTCTGATATGGACTGACAGTCATGCTCAACTGGGACTTGTGGAGGGGAAGCAGACTTTCTTGATCTTTTCTTAGCAGCAGCTCTAGTCACTGGTCCAGAGGGGGCACCTTCTGGGGGCTCAGACTCAATCAAGATTTGTCCAATGGGCAGTAAATGATTTCTATGCATTGTTTTTACATCTTTGAATTATTCTCAGGCCTTACTTTGTACACTGGCAGATCATCTAGTTTGCCCACTACAATGTGAGAGAGATGGTGCCATCTGTCAGCAATCTTGTTTGCTATGCAGTCCCAGATTTCTTAGCAATACCCGATCTCCTCCTGGAGTTCCTGTGCTTTCACCTTTTATCATACCTTTCTTTTTGGCCAGATTTCTTTTGGCAGCCATGGTTTGAGCCAGTTGGCACACATGAGTTAGCTGGGCCTTTAACTTTGCACATACTGTAAATAGTTGTCAGCTTGAACCCCATCAGGAGAGACCCCAAAACACACATCTACTGGTAGTCGAGCTTCTTCCAAACATCAGGCAGTAGGGGAGAACCCAGTGGCATCACTTTTGGTGCAGTTATAAGCATGTACCAGGGTGCTAATTTGTTGGCTCCATCTAGCTTGTTCTTTGGGTGCAGTGTGCTTAGTATATCTAGCAAAGTGCTGTTGAAACGCTTGGCTGTGGGTCCCCTGGGGTGGTAAGGAGTGGTTCTGGACTTTTGCACTCCACAGAGAAAGCATCTCTTTGATCAGACGACTCTCAAAGTCTCTCCTTGATCAGAATGGATTCTTTGTGGAGCCCATAGTGAACAAAAAAGTTTTCTACAAGTACTTTGGCCACAGTGGATGCTTTCTGGTCTTTGGTGGGAAAGCTTGGGCATATCTCGTGAATGGTCAGTGACCACCAGCACATTACTGATATTTCTTTGCTCTGACTCCAAACTCAGAAAATCAATACAGACCATCTCCATGGGTGCACTGGTGGTGATGTTAACAAGGGGCAGCCCTCTGGGGCAAAGCTTTCCTCTGTAAGCGACTACAAGTTCAATGTGTTGCTCCACATCAGCCCCCATCTTAGGCCAATAGAATCTGGATCTCACCAAGTCAAGTGTTCTGTCTATACCAAGGTGCCCCATGTGGTTGTGCAAGGACATCAGTACTGAGTCTCGAAAGGCAGTGGGCAGCACTAGTTGTTGTTTGTCTACTTTGTCCTCTGTCTACTGTTCTCTGTATAACAGTTTATTGATCAGTTTCAACTTAGGACCTTCTTTGTATAACAGTGCAGTTCTCAAATCAGTGGAGGTAATTTGGACACATCTTTTCCTGCATAGAGGGCTTCTAAAGCTGATTTGATCATGGGATCTGAGATTGAGCGCCGAACTACTGTCATTGTCCAGCTGAGGCAGTGCACCAATGTCTATTGCAGAAAGTGGCACAAGCAGCAGGTATGCAATTCTCAGAGGGTCCCAAGCAATCCACCATGCAGTCCACTGCGCCCTGCGGGACATTTGTTCCTCCCTGTCAAACTTCGCAGAGTGCCCGAATGTCAGGTTCTGCCAATCTGACCTAATCATTCTGGGGAACAGGCCCGGAGAGAGCATCAGCATCTATGTGGTTCAGACCTGCTCGTATTCGAGAGCATAGTCGTATGTAGATAATGCAGAAAGCCACCTATGGCCAGTGGCATCCAACTTAGCTGAGGTCTGCACATAGGTCAAAGGATTATTGTCAGTTTTTACTAGTATTTTAGCCCCATACAAGTACTCATGGAATTGGTCAACAATAGCCCACTTCAAAGCTAGGAACTCTAACTTATGTACAGGATAGTTCTTTTCGGATGGGGTCAGGCTTCTACTGGCAAAGGCCAATGGTCTCAGGCCATTCTCGTGCTCTTGGTACAACACAGCCCCCAACCCTTGCAAGCTAGCATCAGTGTGCAGGACATAAGGTTTTCTTGGATCGGCATAGGCCAGCACTGGAGCATGGGTAAGTTGATATATGATCTCATGAAAAGCAGTCTCACAATCAGGAGTCCAGCGGGCCCCAAATACTTCACTCGGATGAAAATACACTCTTTCAGTCTTGAGGGACGCTGACTTTTGGTATTTTTGTGGGTTGGGGATACCCTTGAGTAAGGTTAAGTAGGGCGGATCACTCTTGAATAGTCCTTGATGAAACGCCGATAATAACCACGAATCCCGGAATCTTTGCAGTTCTTTTAGATTTTTGGCTGTGGCCAGGTGGTCAAGGCCTCAACTTTACTTGCGGTCTCTATTCCTCGGTGGATACATGTGTCCCACATACTTTACTGATGTTTGAAAGAATTGACACTTATCAATGGACAGTTTAAGGCCAAAGTCCTCCAGTCGGTCCAGTACCTTAAATTATCTGCTCTCATGTTCCTCCAGTGAGCTGCCAAACACAATAACATCATCTAGGTATACCAGGCACTCTAGTAAGTTCATGTCCCCACTGCACGCCCATCAATCGTTGAAAGTGGCTGGGGCACCTGAAATCCCTTGAGGCATCCTCATGAATTCATAGAAGCCAAGTGACAGATAAAGGCTGTCTTCTCACGGTCCTCTGGGGCCATCAGGATCTGGTAGTACCCACTGGAGATCCAACACAGAGAACCACTTGCTCCCGCTTAGGCAGTCCAAGCATCCTGAATGGGGCATTGTATACTGATCAGGGATAGTCCACGGTTTAAGGTGCGATAATCCACACACATCCTTACCGTCCCATTCTTTTTCTCACTACCACAATGGGGGAAGCATAAGGGCTTCTGGATTCTTGTATTACACCAGCAGCTAACATCTCTTGCAGATGCCGTCTCACATCATCTATGTCAGCAGGTGCCAGGCGCCGAGACCTCTCACAAATGGTCTTTCGTCATGCAGCCGGATATTGTGCTCAGCTCCTGCACACATCCTACGTCCCATTCCTTTAAAGAAAACACCTGGTCTCTGGGCAAGCTTCTCACTGATCCTCACTTTCCATTCAACTGGCAACGGGAGTCACCGAAATCAAACAAGTCAGGCTTACTCTGTCATTCTTCCTCGAACTCTTGCTGCTGGGTAGCACTGCAGTGTCTGCACAATGCACATTAGCCAGGATGCAACCTCTATTTACCGAATGTCTTTCAGACACATTATGAACTTGGACCATTACCCTTCTGGCATAAGCATGGGCTCTAGCGGGCAAAATACTAGGCTTGACAGCAGTCCCTCCTGCAATTTTCCATTGCCTGGTGCATCCAACATTAATATTTTATTCTTAACATCCTTTCTGATAACGGACCTCTCCCTGTAAGGTACACTGGGCATTTGACGCCAGGATCAGAGACTCAGGATCCTTCTTCCATACAATTCCGACCGTTCTTCTGGTTCTATTTTTTCAGCATCTCTCTGTGCCTCATAGGCCTTCTTAATTAAAGCTCGAACTCTTAAAGCTCTACTAGTCTTTGACCCTGTTTTTCATAACACAACTGTGCCAGCCTTCCGAACATATGAGCATTTGTTCCAATCAACAAAGGGACACCATCATACAGTCCAGTGGGGGACACACTAAGGCTAGGGTCTCTACTTGTTTGGCCACTCCAGCCACGGAGGTGGGGAAAGACAGCCAAATTCGGATATACCCGGAATAGGGGTAGGCCTTCTCACTTAACCCCCATACATGCAGTCCTTCTAATGGTTGTAAGGGTACGTCTGACAAATGCTTCTGATACCAATCCTGGAACATAATTGTCACTTGGGAGCCACTGTCTAATACAGCTCTTGTAGACAGTCCATTCACCTTTACAGTGGTCTCCATGGAGGACCCACCATTCTGGACCAGTCTGGAGAGGCTGTAAGGGGCCTGGGCAACTGACCTTGCCACAAAAGGACGTGAGTTAGCATTTTTGGTGCCCTCACTGGGATCATTTTGTGCACCTCTTAACCACTGATTTGTTCTCCAAAGCTCTCCTTGTAGCCTATATGCAACTTTGTCAGTGTCTTTTGGGACCTGGCATTCCCTCTTCATGTGCCCATCCTTCCCACAATTATAGCAAAACATACTGTCTGGAGTTTGAGCTGGCCGAGGCACCACACTGGGAGCCAGGGTGGGGGTACTACTAACTGGAAACCTGGGTGCCATCTCTGTCTGCGGCGTGATAAGCATTTGGAGACATCTCGTCAGTTTCTCCACTTCCATGGTCAAGGAATTGAGTTTGGAGCTGTTATCAGCAGGAGATACATGGGTGAGTACCCCTACCCCCATAGCAGATGCAGTCGGATATAGGTCGGGGCCCGTACTTGCAGGCGTGGCCTTCATAAAGGGACTGTTTTTGAATTCGGATCTCTCTCAACAGTTCGCCCCATTGTGGCATATCTTTTTCCTTGTCAGAGCACTCATTGACTGCCAACCTCTGCCCCTGAACTTCACTTGATGGGTCACCCTCAGTCACTCGGGTCGTAGCCGCAGCTATTGGTGCACGTCCCTCCCGAGGTCACCTTTTCTCAACTCCTCGAATTTCTCTCATTAACTCATCATAGGAGGGTGGGGATTCCAGTCGATTTGCCAGGCGTAACTGAAGCAACAGCAGTTCTGAGAAGGGGGCAGACTTAAGGATCCTGTCCAGCCTGGTTTGGTCCGGTTCAGTCGCTGGCAAACTACCCTTTCTGAGGCATTCTTGCAACAATTTTTCCAGCCGAGATACATACACAGACAACAACTCCCCTTGGTACTGTTGTGCATTTCTTACTCTCCACCATAGGTCCTCATCAGAATCTGGGCTCCTATACACATTCTCCAAGGCCTCAAGATAGGCCTGTGCAGTCACGTCAGGGTTACTGGCCTGTTTAGTACAGATGGTAGCCAGGGCAGGACCTCAGAGGCTCTCACTAACCCTCTTTCGCTTTACGGCTTCCGAGCATTGCCATTCTAGCACTTGGGGGGCAACATAGTCTATCCAGGTCTCCCAGTCATCCTCCCCTTGGGGGTTGGGGAGGGTGCCAGAGAAGATCCTCAACCTTCGGTAAGAGTTGTGACTATTGGCAGGTGCAGAAATAGGATTCTGCATTGGTTCAGCCACCATTACGGGTACTGGAGCGGGAGAGGGTGTTGGGGGAGGAACACCTCCAGGTGGCAAGAATAGTTTCTTCAAGTCCTCCACAGTTTTCCCTTCTCCCAGCAACCATTTAGCAAATTACTCCTCAAAAGTTTCAGACAGTGGTGGGGGCTCATTCCCCTCCGGGTCTTTACTGTCCTTAGTTATCACTCTCCAGGCAGTGAGGGCTCCCTCTGGGGTAATGGTCTGTGGCACTTTGAAGCTATCTATGGGATCCTTAAACTCTGCTAGGGCCAGGAAAGTGTGGGTGAGCAGATTAGCATGCTGACCCACCACCACAGGGTTTTGTAAACCTTCCACCTTGGAAAGTACTCCTGTACAGTGTCCGTATTGATACCCAGGGGATGTCCAGGATAAGATAGCATTTTGGGGGTCGATCTCCTCCCAGCACACCACTCCACCAGCCGGTGCACAGCCACTTCTGTCGGGTACCCATTTTTTCTTAACAGTGGTTCTAGAATATGGCCACTAGAGGACACACAATCCCAGCGTGAGCCTCCAAGATGTAACCCCTAGATGGCGCTATCCCAGGGGCTGCTACCCCTGCCTGATTTGCCACTAACAGGTTGAGGGGCCTGGATCCGATGGCGGGTGCCTCCACCCAGAGGTCAGGGTTTGCTATAGTTAAACTAACTTGGTCACAGCCCTCTGGGACACTGCAACCCCCCTTTCTTCCCACTAGTGGCCCACACAGTATATCAGAATTACCTTCACAGTATACACTTACCCCCAGGACTGGTTCAGGCACTGGGACCCCCTGTAAAATAAGAAGATACAGTGCAACAATCACAGTACAATATTTTAACATAGACAAATACCTCAGGCAGTATAACTTTGATGAAACAAGCAGCTCTGATTTATTTAGGGGATATAACAAGGACAGGGGAAATCAGGTTAATTAGCTTATCACTTTACTCATCTGCTCTATGGCTCTGTGCACAGGCCTATCCCTACCAGTTACTGTCCCTGGGTACCCAAGCCCTAGTGGCTAGTCCAAACCGTGGCAGCTGGTAGGGGCCCTTTCACACAGAGAAAAGAAAAATTAGTTAAACAGTCAGCAGTACAGTAATTCCATTTGGATTCAATGTGGCAATTCAACAGGGAGTGACCCTGAATTAGTACTCATGACCTCCAAACAAAATAGAGTCCTTCAACATCAGCAGAGCTACTCTTGAGCTCTACGAGCCTCCTCACACATTTATGTGGTAAACAGTAACAGGCAAAAGTCTTTTAATGGCAGCAGGATTCACTTTAGCTACACAAGCCTCCTCACACATTTATATGGTAAAAAGAAAGTACTATACAAGGCAGGCTGCTTCTCTATCCCGATCGCAATTACTGCACAATACCCGGGAGAACACACAGCAGATTCAGTTCCTGACAGACCGAGCGCAATTCAGCAATTTCTCCAGTCTTCTACAGGGTGAGCCTGGTTTCTACTCTTCAGATATCCTTTGATTCTCTTCACAGGACGGATTCAGTCCTAACAAGCAGTTACACAAGCTGCAGACCGGAACTCGGGGCCTTACACGCATTTCCCGACTAAAACTGCACACCGAAAAAGCACAGGGCTCCTTCCCTCTTCACTGCCAGAGCTCAACTGAAACTCCAGCAGACAAAACCGGGCACTTCCTTTGCGTTCCTCCAAGTTCTTGGCTGGATTGGCTGTCACTCACAATAGACTGCCCCTGTTGGTCCAAAAAGGAGCCGAAGTCCAAACTACATCTCCCAGAGTCACTGCCCATACAATCCTCTTGTGGCTGGCTCAGATTACGAGTCCAAGTTCTGATTTGTCCAAGGTACCATTTTAGAGCTACCTTAACCCACACTGATTGGTCCAGTTCAGCAGTTCAAAACTAGAATGGGGAACTAGGCAAACACAGTTCTGACTGCAAAGAAAGCAGGTTAGACAAACTGTATTTTCATTATTACTCTAAATGATTTCTGGCAAACAGTTACATCTTTCAGATAGGTTCCTTTGCACTCTAGTGACTGCAAAATGGAGTGAATTGGCAGCAGCTCGAGTGGTACTCAACAAAGAAACACACAGTCCCCCCATACAAACTAATTATGTCTGCAAGCAGACAGCTCTTAAAGAGACAGTACCAGAGTCTCTAAAATCACTCACAGATAAATGGCTTAAACGCCAAACACCATTCAGGCTTGGAGCATTCAAGCAAGCTCCTGGAAATCTTTTGTGAACCCCCCATTTGCAGGGGGGTTACAGTTATAAGTGAAGTGAAGTCAGTTGTAATTCATGAACTGTGCCTATCATAGTTTGGCAGAGCATGAAAACGTCTCTTAAATGAGGTATTGTGCTTAGATAGCTACTGTCCATATACAGAGCCAAATAAAAGCGGAGTATCTGATATGTTTATTTCATTTATAAATTATTTCTGAAAGCTGCATTAGAGAGCTAAGACCTTTTAATAAGGAACCAGAAATTAAGACTGGACTTTTTGTTGGTGCACCGTAGTTGTTTGGTTCCATCTTCTGAGCATTAACGACAGTTATTTCATCTTTCTCTTTCTTTAGCACTCTCTCACTGTGTTGATGGAGAAGATGTTTGCTGCCAACCCTCACTTTGTTCGCTGCATAAAACCCAATCGCTGCAAGTTACCAGATGTGGTTGACAGCCAGCTTGTAATGGATCAGGTATGAACCTCCATGGTGATGACAGAAGTCTGGGGACTTGTTATATCTCCTTTCAGAATTCTGAGTCAAGTTGCAAAAAGAGATCAGAGAAACCAGCATGATTACTTTCTGGTCTCCTTTAGACTTTCTTGATGAAGTATATTCAGTGAAAAACAAATTTTTTTTTCTTTCTATTTTCTTTATCGGGAGGTGGCAGAGTCAAAGACCCATTTTCAGCGACACATCACTTTGGTAGACAGTAAGCAAACAATGTAATATACATAAGCATACATGTATCACATAGGATATATAAAATTATTAAATCAGATGGGATTACAATTGGTTCAGTCAGTATGTGTACTTTGAGATATGGCTACATATCAATTTCATATTTTGTCAGAGAGATTGTTTAGGACGAGACAGTGGCCCCCATTCTCAGAAGGTTAGCATGCAGCTAAACATTTTAGCAATGTGCCAACTGGATTTTGGAGTGATCAGATGTGGCGGGGCCGTATTTAGCGGACCCCGATGACCGGCACTAAGTGGACAGCACATATGAGCAGAATATGTTGCTGTCACTGTGCAGATGAGGGAGCCCTCTTGCATACATTCCATCCGTCCAACCGCCAGTACCTCCAGTTCAAGGTCATGCCTTTCAGCCTCTTAAAAACACTGCAGGTCTTCTGTAAGTTCACAGAAGTGGTGGTGGCTTTCTTGCGACACAAAGGCATCAGGGTGGGTGTACACATATCTGGAGGATTGGCTGTGTGTGATCCATCCAAGGAGGCAGTGGAGCGGTCCAGGGATCTGGCCCTCCAGACCTTTCAGGACTTGTGCATTCTGGTCATCTCAGTCAAGTTAGTTCACTGGAGCTGAACTGTACTCCCTTTGGGCCAAAGCCTGCCTCATAGTTGACTGGCTATCAGACCTTACATGCTTTGCCCAGTCATTTCTGGTTGGGTGCTCGTGCCTAGCCCAGGTTTCCTATGGCTGGCGGGGCTTATGGTGGCTTCTATGATCACAGTCCATTGGGCTCACTGGCAGATGCACCCCCGGCAGTGGGAGTTGGACCAGCAGTGGTCCCAATACCTAGGTTGCCTGCACCAGCATGTCTTGTGACCCAACCAATGTGGGACACCATTGAGTAGTGACTGTGTCCCCAGAGCATAGAAGAAGGAATCAGATTTGTCCACCCAGAGCCATCTGTCATGCTCACGACAGATGTGCTGTGATCGGGTGGGCCAGTCACATGGGAGACCACAGAGCACACTGACTCTGGTCACACTGGAACTCATAATACCACATCAGCCTGCTGGAGCTTTGTGCAGTACATCTGGCTCTGACAGAATTTGCTCCATTTATTCTGGGTCAAGTCAGTGAGGTCCAGACGGAGAACATAACCACTGTTTTCTACCTGAACAGGCAGGGTGGGACACACTCCTTTCCATTGTATCATTTATTTTTATTTTATTAGAAAAGATGGAAGTACATCCTTTGAGCTAAAAGCTCCTTTATGGAGGATCCTTGTCATACAATTAAAAAAAAATGGAAGGGGAGACACGACAGGTGGGAACATATGCAGCTGTGAGGCATTGTTAAAATAAACAGTATTAAATACATAGAGTATACAATATTACAGTAATGTCAACAATAATACAGAGTTCACAGAAATTTGGAACACCAGATTATAAGGGATCTCACCAATGATGAGGAGGAAAAGTGCAAAGTGAGAAAGGTACAGGAATTGAATAATAGCGAGTAGGTAGTGGCAGCGGCACTAGGAATGAGCCTGGGTTTAACTAGGGTGTGCCGCAGAAGAAAGGTGGGAGAGAACGACAAGACCCAGCAGATTAGCTAGTTGTGGATGTGGTGTTAGAGGGCTGAGAGAAGTAACAGTGGGGGGGTCAAGGGGGGGTAGGGAGACAGGAGAGACGTATAGGGGAGGGGGTATAGGCAATGGAATAGAGTGCAGTCTGGGCCGGGCCAGGCTTTCGGGGAGCTAGTGCCCATAGGTCACTAGAGGTGACAGAAGCACTGCTCAGGGGGCATGATAAATTTTCTTAGGTTTTGAAGTGGCTAAGGCTTGTGTGGCTGTTAGCAGAGAAAGGGAGTGCACTGAGCCAGGAGGGAGCCCTTTCTGCAAAGGCTCACTTTTCCAAGGCTGTTTTTCTATAAAGCACAGTTAGTGCATGTTTAGTGATGCTTCTAGTGGCATGCTTGGCCGGGGCTGGTTGGAATAAGTCCTGTAGTGAAGGAGGTGCAAGACCAAGGAGGGCCTTCTTCCCTGGGATGCAGGAATGCAGCTTGATCTAGTCTTGGAGAGGGAGCCATTGTGTCCTAATATAAAGATCGCATGGATCAGGAGGCTGTCCACACCTGGACCCCTGCAGGCAACCTGCAGGCTAATCTCCTGGCAGTCCATGTTGGTAGAAAACAGCCAGCTGGTGGACACTTTCAGCTGGGTTGGAGAGATGTTGCATGAGTGGTCCCTGCATCATGAGGTAGTAGACCACCTGTTGTCCCATCAGGGGACGCCTTTGGTGGATGTGTTTGCCTCATGGGAGAACAGAAAACCAAGGCTGTTCTGTTCCTAACCCCTCAGTCTGGGACACTGCAGAGGGATGCTTTCTCTTGGCTTGGGACCCTGGGACATCTTTACACCTTCCTCCTTCCCCCTGGTTCACAAGGTTGTGATCAAGGCCTTAAATGACAAGATGCAGATGATCCTTGTAGCTCCAGACTGGCCCAGACAGTTCTGGTGTCCAGATCTCCTCAGCCTTAGCAGCAGGCCGCCATGGCGGACGCCTCTCTGCGAGTGGCGGAGCCAGGTTTGGGAGTGTTTGGGAGCCAGGGGGAGCCATTTAGTCAATCACAGGCTCCACAATGGGCACTAAACAGTGAATAATGATGGTGGCGGGGTACCACTACTCACACTGGGGCAGCCAGGAGGGGCGACCGCCCCCCCAGCCCCCCCTCTAGCTCCGCCACTGCTCTCTGCCCCATCCTACTGACAAGACAACAGGGGATGGCCTTGCACTTGGACCTTCAGTCCCTGCACCTCTCAGCCTGGTACCTGATTGGCTAGTTCCAGGCCTTGGTCCTCTTGGACGACAATCTCAATGTTGTGGAGGCATCTCAGAAGGAGTCAGCTTGCAGAATGTGCACGTTCAAGTGAAAGAGATTCTCGCTCTGGTGTCAGGGGAAGGAGCTTGATCTCCTTGCTTGCCCAGTAGGTAAGATTCATGACTGCCTTTGGTTTCTATTATCAGTCAGGACTGAGAACCATGACTCTGAAGTGCATGTGGTAGTCATCTGTATATACAAGGTGTGGGCTGGTATCCAGATGGCGTCAGAGAAAAAGGTGATTGGGTGATTTTTCAAAGGCTTGGACTACTTGTTCCCTCCAGTGCATGAACTACCATCTCTGTGGAACCTGTACTTGCAATGCTCAAGGGCAAGCCATTCGAGCCGATGCACAAGTGTTAGATGTCACATGTATCTTGGATGACCTCCTTCTTGGTGGCTATCATGTCAGCCAGAAGGGCGAATGAGCTCCAAGCACTCTCAGTGGAGCCTTCCTACTGGTTGTCCACAAGGACAAGGTCATCCTGCATGCCAATGTGAAATTCCTCCTGTAGGTCATGTCAGAGTTCCACCTTAACCAGCTGATAAACCTCCCAGCGTACGTCACCAGTCTGACCTCAGGACAATTGGAAGCTCCATACCCTGGACAAACGGAAGGTGCTGTCCTCTTATAAGGAGCGCACAGTGGGAGTTGGTGGCAAGGCTCACTAGCTGTTTGTCATCTACACTGATGCTTAGCCTGGCAGACCAGCAGCTAAGTGGACAGTTGCCAGATGGATTACATCCGGCACTGACCTCTGCTACAGGTTGGCTGATAGGGAATCACCCAAGGGACTTAAGGTTCATTCTGTCAGACATACTGCTGCATAAGTGTCTGCTTCCTGTGCTATCCCAATTGAGATAGGTACGGTTGCAATCTGGGCTAAAGCACACACCTTAACGTCCCACTACAGCATTCACAGACTGAGTCATCAAGATGCTGCTTTGGGTCCCCGATCTCCAATCTTTGTTTGCCAAATAGGTGTGCACACCTTGACAACTCCTCCTGGAGGACTGCTGAGAGTTTGTCAAAGTATGGACAGTAAACTCTTGCCATGTTTTTAGAAATGTATGTTACTCGCCTGTAACAGTAATTCTACTAGTAGTTTTCGGTTCACATCCACACAACTCGCTCTGTCATCCCTGTCACATGCCATCTGGATCCCTGTTTCCAGCGTACACGATATGACATCACAGTGCAGAGCCGGAGGATATACCACCCAGATGGTGGGAGGAGCTTAGTTGGAAGACATTCCAATGACTCAGCTGTCTCCAGCTAGACTGGCAGAGTGTTGGTTTGAACTGTATACCTTTATAGAGCTAGTTACAGGTGAGTGACCTATATATTTTCAATATGGTACATAATCAGTTTGAGTGCATTAATCCTTCTTGCTTTGAGTCAACCAACTGCCAAGGTATTAATTCACTATTGTAGCAGCGATATTTGTTAGTCAGGAAAACACTTTATCAAATATGTTTTTTTTTTTTTTTACACCCCGGCCCCCTTGCCGATCTCTCTCTTTTGGGCCCCACACAGACCTATTTTCTCGAACACCAGGAATCCTCCCGTCCACCCACCAACCCACATTGCAGCCACCCAGGGTACCCCGATGTTTCCCCTTCACTGGACGGGTCCCCCTCCTGTGAGGGGAAGTGTCTTACTGGCAATCCAGTGGTCCTGGGTGCTGCTGAGGTGGTCTTCCGTGGAATAGTAGTCCCCGGTGACGAGGGTCCAGGAGGCCATCACCTGATTGGCCCAGGCACCATCTTCTCCTCCATTTTCTTCACCCAGGATCGTGATGTGCAGGATGCAGGGTATACGCCGGTGTCTGTCATGCTCCCCTGGAATGCAAAGCTGGTTGCACTGCTGTCTCCCGACCTCCACCAGGGGTCAGCAAGTGTCAGTCTCCCACCCCACCCTCCCCCCAAGAAAAGGCGAGCAATCGGTGGACGCTCAAGCCTTCTCTCCCCGGCCAGCCCTCCAATGCCTCAGTCCATTCCTGAACCCAGGTCGTTGATGCCGCAGCTGTGAATCTTTCCGCTGCGCCACCGGGCTGGCCTTATCAAATATTTTCAGCAATATATCAAAAGTCACAGTACTTTGAAAGAGCACCAGTACTCGCAAAACGTTGCCATAGCTGGGCTGTTTCTGGCTTTTTAAAGGGAAACCATCATCACAAAGGGCCCCACACACAACTCTGGGCAGGTTCCAGTGTGCAAAACCCTTTTGGTTTACTTTCTGTTTACTGTAGTACAATAGGTTGCACCACACTAATTCCTCTTACTTATAAACTGACATCTTCTCTTGGTACAAATCCCAGAATCCCCTGCAGATGACATCAGAGCAGTAGGCAGCAATGGGAGAGTCAATATCCTGCGTTACATGCTAAAGCTTTTATAATCTCCAGTCTGGTGTTTTCCGATTCTGCTTTTCTCCAGGGGTAAGTACAGTTCTCTTTGACTGTACTTAGCCCAGGGAGAACAGCGGGACCAGCAAACAAAAGATCAGAACTGAGATAAACATTAACATACATTGCAAGCTATTGAATCTCCTACTGCTGCCTACTGCTCTGATGTCAGTTACAGGGAGTTCTGGGATTTGTTGTAACAGAAGATGTCCGCCTACATATAAGCAAAATTAGGCAGATACAGTCTACTGTACTATGGTAAACAGGAAGTAAACCAAAATGTTTCTGTGCACAAAGTGCACATTGGGACCAGCCCCACTCTTGAGTATGGGGCCCTTATTGATGACTGTTCCTCTTTAAGTGTTTGGCATGAAGCCTTTGATAACCACACCAAGATTGATACTTCCTCCTGAGACTTTTTGGATCATGGGCTCAGCTTCTCCCTCCTTGCCTGTAAGTAGTTCATCAGTCCCTCCGCTTGCAGGGACCAGTAACCACCTCAGCTTTGTTTCATTTCATAGTGCAGTGCCACAGGCTCAGCGTTACTGGGGAAATAATTAATTCCACTGGGGTGTCAAACAGACAAGGCACACTGATGAGTCCTGGTAGGACGAAACATGTTTCTGTGTCTTCTGTTGGCACCCTTTGCAAACTTTGTGAGAGGCCTTTCGGCACCATGCATTTCTTCTTAAAGTTGAACCAGCATAATATTCTCTGGTGATCTGCATATGCAGTCAGTGATGCTTTGCATTATGGGAGCATGTTGTGATTTTGTATTTCTTTGAAACTTGGCTCCCCGACCAATGCCCTGTGGGGTAACCATTGCCTCAGTGCTTGCGCGCTGAGGTTCTTTGACATTTCAGGCTATACAATGTGGGAATTTGACGTGCAGCAAGAAAAACAAAGACTGCACTCACTACACATATGAAGAACTCTGGGGACATCCAGATGGTTTTGCAGACACTGTATTGCTGTTTTGGTGATAGCCCCTTGTACTCAGAAGCAGAGCTTTTTTGCTGTTTGTAAGGGATTTAATGCACACTGGAGATTGCTAAGAAGTCACAAGATAAAGCCAAGTGCCTTTGCATCCAGAGTGTTCATATTAAATGAAGAAAATGTCTTTACACTGATACTATGAAAAATATAGTTCAAGTTCAGATTCTGCCATTGATTATGGTGATATACTATATGGTAATGCTTCTCCAGCTAGATTACATAAACTAGATAATCTTTATAACAAACTGGCCAGGCTAATTTTGAATTGCTGTATAACTATACATCATTGCCATCTATACCATTCCTTAGGTTGGTTTTTCCTGGCCTCTAGGAGAAATATACATGCATGTTTGTTTGCATATAAGTCAGGCCTGGGATTAATTCCATAGTATTTAGGGGATAGATGGACTTTTAGGAAAATTGATCCTCCCCTAAGAAATTCTCATTTTTCCCGGTTAGTAGTTCCCAAGTTCTTTACTAAAAAGTCATTATATAGCTTTAGTAATTTGGTACCGAAGCTCTGAAATAAACTCCCCTCTTATTTTCATGCCCTATTCTCTCCCCTTACCCTCCCTCCAGTTGTGAAAATAAATAACTCCCTAGTTTCTGACCCTGGCTCCATGGCCAATGAATTTAATGCCTACTACACCTCGTGCGCCACATCTCTTCTAAATTCCGTCTCCCCCTTGCCACCTACTAACTTCAGACCTTCACCTCAGCCAGTGTCTACCCCCCCTTTTTCCTTTTCTACTATCTCCTCTGATGAAGCTCTTAGTGCCCTTCTATCCCTCAACCCCTCTAAAGGCTCCTCACCAGATGAGCTCAATCCTAAACTTCTCTACCTTTCTGCTCCTGCAGTTGCTTATCCTATCTCCCTCATCCTTAACCTCTCCTTTATTTTTGCCCAGGTACCCTCATCCTGGAAACACACTGTAGCCCTTCCTCTCCCCAAGGGTGGTGACATATCAACTCCTGGCAACTATCGCCCCATTTGCCTCCTTCCTACCCTTGCCAAACTTAAAGAACATTTAGTTCTCTCTCAACTGTCACCCTTCCTCTCAGATTCCTCCTTCTTCACCCCCTTCCAATCTGGTTTTTGGAAGAACCACTCAACAACCACCTCCCTCCTCAGGCTTACTGACTCCATCCTTTCAGGGATGGACGATGGCCTGATCACCTCGGCTATCTCTGTTGCCTAGCCAAAGCTTTTGACACTGTTTCCCATCTCCTGCTTATTGATTCCCTCTCCTCAGCTAGCCTTACTCCGTCAGCCACCAACTGGTTTAAATCCTACCTCATTGGCAGGACCCAATCAGTGAGATTCCTTGATTCCATCTCCCCTCCACTCCCCATCAACACTGGTGTCCCTCAGGGCTCACTGCTTGGTCCCGTACTCTTCTCCATTTTCCTTAATGATCTTCCCACAGCCTGCTTATCCTTGTCTGTCCACATGTATGCTGACGATACTGTTTTATATAGTTCCAGCAAAAACCCTGCTGCTGTGGAAACCAGCTTACAGCATGACTTCAACCAAGTTTAGCTCTGGTTTGCTTCTCACTAGCTTTTTCTAAATGCCAGGAAGACGGTCTTAATGACCTTTGGCACCAAGTAGAGACTCTCTAGGCTCCTGGCCCTACCCACCTTCCACACCGTTGATGGGACCATCCTGGAGGACACCTCCTCATTTAGATATCTGGGGGTTTGGCTGGACCAGCACCTCATCTTCTCTGTGCATATCGATGCTATCCTGAACAAACTGTTCCCCAAGCTTGGTGCTCTATACAGGAATCATAGTTGCATCCCACTGACTGCAAGGCATGAAATTGTCCAGAAGATGATTTCACAAACTCACTCAGTAAGTGTCACAGTGCCAATCTCCGAGCGCAGTAATGTGAACAGGTAACAGACAGGGTAACCCTCCTGTCTGCTTGTGGATCCGAATCACCTTTAGTCTCAAGTTCTGGGGGGATTCAGACTGTGAACCTTATGCTAGCGTACCCAAATGTACAGGCTCAGATAATCTGCTTTTCTGGGGGATGCCAGATATCTTTTGCCTAAGGGCACCTAACCAGGTGTCCAAAATGAACCCTTAAAACTCTATAAAAGATCTTAGGTATATTCTTGCCTTTTCCCAGTTTAGTAACACCCTCAAACTTCCAAACAGTTTTGTCAGTCTTAACCCTTCATGTGTCACATGCAAAAGAAAGAACTTGGAAGACCCAGGCAGTATCTTTCAAATGAAAGGTTTACTTAAAAATGGGTAAAAATATGTTAAATGTAAACACAGAACAATATATCACAAAGCATACAATCACTTAAAAGAAAACAAAGAAAACTATAGACAAACTCCTACCAACATACAGTTAGACTTTTTCTATCTAATGTATTACCTGTTTACAGTGCGTAAGTTAGATCTTGTTTCTTAAGAGCCCAAAAGGAAAAATGTCACTCGGTTGAAACACAGAATACAGTTTAAACTCTGTGTTTCCACCCCTTCTATGATGTCATCTAGTTCCTCCTTTTAGAATATAAAAATAATACAAACAATGATCTTCCTGTCAGGAGATATTTTAAATACTGTGACTTCAGCAAAAACTAATTTCCCAATATGACTCTTTAATTAACATCACCTCTTTGATCTCGAGCAGTTCCTCTTCCCAGAGCACATCAAAGGATTTTTACGACTTTTTACACCATGGTATAAAAATCTTTTTTCCTCTAAAACGTCATAAAAGTTTACGATCCCTATATCCTGGCAGCTGGGTCAGTTCTAATTACAGGAGACCCTTAATTAAGTCTCTAGTCTTTTACTACCTCCTGGTTTCAAGTCACTTAGCTGTAACTGAAACCTGGGGTGGGGGGGGGCACTCATGGAAGCACTGACAATCACACACTATATTTTTATATTATAAATATCATAGAACAATCATAACCAGCTGGCCAAGCTTCACAATCCTTCCCACCTAGACTGAATTTGGGGGCTCTATCCCCTGCATGGGATGAACTTCCCAAATCAGTTCACTCTTCATAAACACGCACTAGGCCATTGGCGTTCTGATTGGTCACTCCAGCCCTATGTAAGACTGTCGTGTCATACCCTTGCAAGGCAAGTCTCTATCTTAATAGTCTACCATTAGTTTTCCCCATTTGCGTCAACCAAACCAGTGGGTTGTGGTCAGTGTGTACCTCAAAATGCTGCCCATATAAGTATGGCTGTAACTTATTTAGGGCCCACACTATGGCAATACACTCTTTTTCCACAGTAGAGTATGCCTGCTCCCTGGGAAGTAACTTTTTACTCAGGTACACTACAGGGTGATCTTTCCCTGAGTTGGATGTCTGACTCATTACTGCCCCAATACCCACGTCTGAGGCATCAGTCTGAACTATTAAGGGTTTGCTATGGTCAGGACTTGTCAATACAGGAGCACTGCACAGTGCCTCCTTCAGTCTGGTAAAGGCTTTTTCACAGGCTGGTTCCCAGGTAATTTTCTTAGGCATCCTTTTCTTTATCAGGTCAGATAGGGGAGCAGCCAGGGCACTGTATTTGGGTGCAAATTTCCTATAGTACTTTGCTGTCCCTAGAAAACTCCTGACCTGCTTCTGCATTTCTGGTCTGGGCCATGCCTTGATCACCTCTATTTTTACTTGGTTAGGACGGAGCTGTCCCCGACTTACAACATGCCCAAGGTATGCCACTTCAGCCATGGCCACCTGGCACTTCTCAGCTTTGACAGTGAGCCTGGCCCTCTGTATCCTGCCCAGCTTCCCTAAGGTGGGACAGGTGTTTCTTCCAGCTGGCACTAAAGATAGCAGTGTCATCCAGGTATGCCATGGTGCTCCTCAACCCATTTAACACCTGGTTCACCAACCTTTGGAAAGTGGCCGGGCGTACTTCATTCTGAAAGGCGTTACTTTAAATTCAAATAAACCTATCGGAGTGATGAAGGCCTAACTCTCCCTAGCTCTGTCAGTTAACTCGACCTGCCAATACCCCTTTGTCAGGTCAATAGTTGTAAGGTAGGTCGCCCCTCCCAACCTGTCCAGGAGTGCATTCTTCTGGGGCATCGGTTGGGCATCTGACTTCGTGACTGCATTCAGTCCACAATAGTCCATACAGAAATGAGTAGAGCCATCTGTCTTGGGCACAGGGACTACTGGTGAGGCCCAGGGTCTTTTGAATCTCTGGATTACCCCTACATCCAGCATTTCCTCCACCTCCCTCCTAATGTCCTTTTGGACAGCCTCTGACACCTGATATGCTGTCCGCCATATGGGCGTCTGTGTCCCTGTCTCTACATTGTGCATCTCTAAGGGGGTTACTCCAGGCTTGGCACTGAACAATGGGGCAAAGTCTGCTAAAACCTCCCTTACTTCCTGGATCTTGACCGGGGCCAGATGGGGAGATAATTTAACTGCCTCCACAGAGGACTCCCGCTTGCTTTCTTCCAACAAGTCCAGAAGGGGGTCTCTTTCGTCTGTCCCCTCCCCAGGACTACATACTGCAAACACCATGTCAGCCCTATTAATATATGGCTTCATCATGTTGACATGGTACATTCTTTCTGTCTGTCTTCTGTCAGGTAACTCTGTGTTCTAGGAGCGTAGATATGTTGTTCATCCACACTGTCTGGCATTGTCTCTTTCCCCTTTAAATCTTGCCAGAAGTCTTCAAGCTGGGTCCTCCCATCCACCCGGGTGGTAAATACCTCGGCTCCACCCCATGACGTCAGATCTTCCTTTCCGCTGGAAGATACAGGTTCCCTCATGCTACTTTGCAAGTACTGTAGGCCCTGGAGTCTAATCAACCAGGAAATGTTATGCCTTCAAATGGAAAAGGTTTTCCATTTGGTGTCAGGGAAAGAGCCTGGACCTCTTATCCTGCTCTGTGGCTAACATTCTAGACTACCTTTGGTCCCTCTCCAAAGGGGGTCTTCGGTCATCGACCCTTAGGGTGCACCTGGCAGCCATCTGTGCTTACCGGGTGCGGGCCGGTCAGCTGACATTGGCACAGGAGACAGTGGTTGGGCGCTTTTTCAAAGGCCTGGATCACATATCCCTTCCGGTGCGTGAACCTCCACCTCCGTGGGATCTCTTGCTGGTTTTGGCAAAGCTCATGGGCAAGCCATTCGAACCCATGCACAAGTGTGAGCTCTTGCACTTGTCATGGAAGACTGCCTTCCTGGTGGCTATCACGTCAGCCAGAAGGACAGGGGAGCTCCAGGCACTTTCGGTGGACTCCCCTTATCTGGTCTTTCACAGGGACAAAGTCGTCCTGTGCCCCCACCCGAAATTCCTTCCAACGGTGGTGTCAGAGTTTCACCTTAACCAGGTGTTGACTCTGCCGGTATATTACCCGAATTACACCTCGGACACCAAGTACAGGCTCCATACTCTGGACCTCAGACGGGCTCTCTCCTATTATAAGGAGAGGACGGCGGAAATTCGGGGAGAGGTTCACCAGCTGTTTGTCACCTACGCTGAAGCTGCTTCTGGCAGACCTGCAGCCAAGCGGACTATTACAAGATGGATCACATCATGCATAAGTCTGTGTTATGAGTTGGCAGGCAAGGAGCCTCCCAGAGGGATAAGAGCTCATTCTACCCGCCATACTGCTGCATTGGTGGCTGCTTCCAGGGACATTCCTATCCAGGAAATCTATCGGGCTGCTACCTGGAAGTCAGCAAACACCTTCATTACCCATTACCACATCGACCTTGAGTCACGCCGAGATGCTGGTTTTGGGGCCTCGGTTCTCCAATCTCTTTTTCCTAAGTAGGGGGTGTGCACCTTGCCACCCTGCTCCCGGAAAACTGCTAGGAGTCTGCCAGACAGTGTGGATAAACAACATATCCACGCTCCTAGAAAAACACATTACTCACCTGTAACAGTAGTTCTAGGAGTGGTATATTTTGTTCATCCACACGCACCCACCCGACCTTCCCGGTTTAAGGCGCACAACCTTGCTTTCTGCGGGCTAGATCTGGCGTCATGGGGTGGAGCTGAGGTATTTATCACCCAGGTGGGTAGGAGGACCCAGCTTGAAGACTTCAGGCACGATTTAAAGGGGAAAGGGACAATGCCAGACAGTGTGGATGAACAACATACAGTGGCGTGAAAAAGTATTTGCCCCCTTCCTGATTTTCTCTATTATTGCATATTTGTCACACTGGATGTTTTCAGGTCTTTAGAGAAAATGTAATATTAGATAAAGGGAACCTGAGTGAACAAATAACACTTGTTTTTTTTTAATTTCACTTATTTAATGAAAAAAGTTAACTAACACCAACTGGCACTGTGTGAAAAGTAATTGCCCCTTACACTTAATAACTGGTTATGCCACATTTAGCTGCAATGACTGCAACCAAACACTTCCTAGAATTCAATATCAGTCTTTCACATCGCTGTGGAGGAATTTAACCCACTCTTCCTCACAGAACTGCTTTAATTCAGTAACATTTGGTAGGTTTTTAGCATGACCTGCCTCGCTTCAGGTCCTGCCACAGCATCTCTATTGGGTTTAAGTCTGACTTTGACTAGGCCACTCCAAAACTTTAATTTTACTTCTTTTAGCCATTCTGATGTGGACTTGCTTTTGTGTTTTGGATCATTGTCTTGCTGCATGGCCCAACTACGCTTCAGCTTCAGCTGGCGGAAGGATGACCGGACATTTTCCTTAAGAATTTTCTGGTACAGAGCAGAATTCATGGTTCCTTTAATTATGGCAAGTCATCCAGGTCCTTAGCAAGAGCATCCCCACACCATCACACTACCACCACCATGTTTGACTGTTGGTATGGTGTTCTTACTGTGGAATGCTGTGTTTGCTTTACGCGAGACATTATGGGATCCATGTCATCCAAAAAGTTCCACTTTAGACTCATCTGTCCATAGAACATTTTCCCAAAAGGCTTGTGGATCATCCAGGTGCTTCTTGGCAAATGAGAGACGAGCATTTATGTTCTTCTTGGTTAGCAGTGGTTTCCACCTTGCTACTCTCACATGAAGCCCATTTTTGCCCAGTCTCTTTCTGATTGTGGAGTCGTGAACACTGACCTTAGCTGAGGCAAGAGAAGCCTGCAGTTCTTTGGATGTTGTTTTAGGATCCTTTGAGACTTCCTGAATGATTTTATGCTGCGCCTTGGAGTAATTTTGGCAGGCCCTACCCTGGGAAGATTCACTACTGTTCCAAGTGTTCTCCATTTGGAGATTATGGCTCACTGTGGTTCGATGGAGTCCCAGAGCCTTAGAAATAGCTTTGTAACCCTTTCCAGACTGATAGAGGGCAACAAATTTTTCTGATCTTTTCAGGAACTTCTTTTGATCATGGCATAATGTGCTTGTTGAATCTTTGTGCTGGCAACGTGACTCTGATGGTAAGGGTCAAAATAAGTGAGATTTATATTGAGCAGGGCTGGCTGTAATCAAGCCTGGCTGTGTTCAAGCAGCTGACTCTAATTATCCCTTTAATTGGGTTGATTTAACTAGGGGGCAATTACTTTTTCACACAGTGCCCGTTGGTGTTGGTTAACTTTTTTCATTAAATAAATGAAATAAGTAAAAAAAAAAAAGTGTTATTTGTTCACTCAGGTTCCCTTTATCTAATATTATATTTTGTCTAAAGACCTGAAAACATCCAGTGTGACAAATATGCAATAATAGAGAAAATCAGGAAGGGGGCAAATACTTTTTCACGCCACTGTATACCACTCCTAAAACTACTGTTCTAGGGACATGGATATGTTGTTCATCCACACTCATTGGCAGTATCCTTGCCGCTTTAAATCTTGCCGGAAGGTCTTCAAGCTTGCTCCTCCCACCCACCCGGGTGGTATAACTCTCGGCTCCGCCCCATGACGCCAGATCTTCCTTACCGCTTGGAAGCTCAGGTTCCCTCCTTAACGCTCTGCGTTTGTGACTGGTTCCTATTTCTCCGTTTGCGGATTTAAAAATAATATTTTGCAAAAAGACTTCAGTCTTCGATCCCTCGCGGCTGCGATGGATAAATCGACTCCCGGATTTGGAGATGCCCATGCGGGCAGAAGATGTCTCGGACGGATCCACACTCCACGTGTGTCACTGCTTAGGCCTTGAGCACGACCCGCAGGGCTTGGCGACCTGTGCTCATCTTTCTCGGCCTACGCCCTCGAAGACCGTGCTGCCCGATTGCAACTGGGCCGTCCGGAAGCGTCTTCCTCCGTGAAGTCCAAGGAGGCCCGGTTGGCGTGTCATGGCGGCGGGTTCGGCGGATCAGCTCGGCGGATGGTCGCCCTCGAAGAGGAGGCGGTGCGGGTCAGATTTTCCTCGGCGCGGCATTTATCCCGCTCTCTCTGGGTTCTTCTACGGCTTCCTTTAGGGAGCTTTGTCTGTCCCTCTCCACTAAAGGAGAAGGTCCGCGCCTGCTGGACCTTTTCTCGGTCCAAAAGAGGGACAAGGTAAGTCCTCCGTCGACGCTCTTGGGAGCGGGAAGGTCCTCTCCCGGGCCGTCGACCGCCGGCTGGGTCGACGGCCGCTCGCCACTGGCTTCACGGTGTTCCCGCCAGGTCAGTTGACCGAGACTCCACTGATGAAGTCGAGATTTTTCTCACCCATTGACGGGCTGTCGCTTTAGCAGCCGAGATTCCTCTCCTGTTCCCCGGGAGGAGTTGAGGATCCTGTGGGCTCGCTTGTGCCTCCGGTTCCGAGCCCTCGGATGGACCTTCCGAGCTGAGGGAGTGTCGGTTCCGCCGACACCTCCCTGCACCGACCCCGGAAATTCGGGACTCTCGGTTCGGTCTGACCTCTTCAGGGTCCAGCTGCTCCCACGCATAGGCGGTCTCGGGTCTCGGCATCACAGGTAAGCGGCGTCGCCGCTGTCCTCGCCCTCCTCCTCGGATGAGGGAGCTCGGCGAATTACGCCGACGGTACGAGGACCTTATGTTGCAACAGCTCCTCCTGGCCGGAATAAGCCGACCGCGCCTTCCCGCCATTAAGTGGCTGTCACCGAACGGGCCGACACAACCCTCGACTTGCCCGAGGAGCCTATACCCAGGCCGGTTGTTCGCCAAACCAGCTGCTCCACCGATTGCGGTGGAACCTCCGCCTCCACAGCCACCACTGGGGCTCCGACCAAGGATTCTCGGTCACAAGGGTTTACCCCCATCGTGCTGTCAGTTACCCTCACTCCCGACCCCACCTCGGCAGGTGAAGGGTGGTTCAGGCCAGAGGCAGTCTTCGAGGACTCTTCCGAGTCCGAAGATGATTCCTCCTTCTTCTCCAAGCGACTGGACTTGGAGTCTTCAGGAGGTCAGCCAATGGACTGATCAGCCCGTCGTCCTTCCTAGGACTGCTCGGCTCATCTCGGAGTCTACGGGATGGAGCTCAACCCGCTTCAAACGGGCCAGGTATCCCTCAATGGAGATTCTGGACCGAGGGGATCTCCACGGAGGCCTTCCGGTGGCCGAGGCCATAGTGGGTCCAGCACTGGAACTTTGGCAGCGCCTGCTTCCTGCCCTGCGCCCGGCCAGGATGGCCAGGAAGTATGCGCGGTCCTACCGGTTCCTTGTCCGTTTTTTCGAAACACCTCTGCTGAGGGGTTTACATCGACAGCTGCCCGCGCCGGCAACGCCAGGGATGTGGACAAACCTCCTGACAAGGAGTCCAAGAAATTGGACTATGTCGGGCGAAAAGTCTCACGCTATGTCCTCTCTCGCGCTCTCCAGGCCAGTTCGGCCGCCCTCATGGCACATTTTTCTCATGCCCTGTTGGGCCCCTGGATGAGGTCATCCTCATCTTCCCGCCGATCTGCAGACTACGGTTACAGGTGCGGACCAGGGCAGGCAGTGGCCAAACAGCAGCTCCAGACTGCTTTGGATGTAGGGGACTCATGTGCCAGATCGGGTGGCGGCCGCAGTGGCTATGTCGATGGCTTGGCTGAGGATATCCACCTTTACTCGGATACCCAGCACAAGTTGGCGGATGTTCCCTTTTGGGGACTGACCTCTTCGCCCTGGGGTGGAAGGTCACCTGCAGAGGATCGAGAAGTCCAATGCCACCTTGGACTGGTCTCTTCCTACAGAAGGACAAAGGCCGCAACCACAGCCTAAGCTCCTTTCGTCTCCAGCCTGCGCGCCCGGCCCAACGTCAGGGCCAGCAGGCTCGGCCTTGGCATCCCAAACCCAGCTTCCGGCTTCCTCTAACAGGAGGCAGGAGGGAAGGGCCCAGGAGGTCCCTCGCCGGTCCCTCCTCCAAGCCTGCCCAGTGACGGGGCTGAGGGTGTCGCCCCATCCCCGCCACTCACTCCCTGGGTCTCTGGGGACGGCCCGCACTTCCGTCTCGCCTGGTCCGCTGTTACCACGGACAGGTGGGTCTTGGAGGTGGTGGAAGAGGCCTGCCTCTGAATTGAAAGCAGGCACCACCCTTCAGAGCTGCCGCCTCGGGGCTCGGATCCCCAGCTCACTGGCGGCTCGTCGAGCCGACATCGCCTCTCCTCCTCCAGAAGGAGGTGGTAAGAGGTGGTGGACCCTCTTCAGACCCAGGGTTTGTGTCCAGGTACTTCCTGGTTCCGAACGGACGGGGTTGGCGCCCCATTCTCGACCCACACGACCTAAACAAGTTCCTAAGGTCTCGAACCTTCAGGATGGTCACCTGGCTCAGATAATACCATCCTTGAACGCGGCGTGTGGTTCTGCTCTCTGACTTGCAGGACGCTCTTGCCACGTCCCCATCCGGCCCGTCTCACCAGAGATTCCTTCGCTCCCAGCGGAAGGATCTCTCTCTTCGAGTTCCAAGCCATGCCCTCGGCTTGTCTCCAGCTCCCAGGGTCTTCACCAAATGCATGGCAGTGGTGACAGCATTCCTGCGGCGCCGAGGGTCCGTGCACCTTACCTGGACGACTGGCTGATAGCAGCTCCTCCAGGAAGGAGGCGGAGTGGTCCAGAGATCTGGCCCTCCAGGTCTGTTCTCAACTGGGCCTCCTTATCAACGAGGCCAAGTCGGAACTCGAGTCAAGCAGGTGATTTTATTCATCGGGCGCAGCTCGACTCTTCTCGAGCCAGAGCTGCTCCCAGTGGACAGGGCCGAGGTTCTTCCTCCTTTGCCCGATCATTTCTGGTTGGGCAATTGCCTGCCCGGGACTTCCTGCGCCTCCTGGGTCTCATGGCCTGTACCAGCGTGGTCCGCTTGGGCCCGCTGGAACATGCGCCCACTTCAGTGGGGACTGGCCAGCCAGTGGTCAGCAACGCTACATCCCTTGGACCAGCTTGTGTCGGTGGACAGGGGATGTGGAACGCCTCCAGTGGTGGACCGCTCCAGATCATTTGCAGGAGGGCATCCCAGCCCGCCCCGAGTCGCCCAGGTCTCTCTGTCGACCGATGCCTCTCTGATGGGTTGGGTGCCCATCTGGGGAACATCTGGGCTCATGGCCTCTGGTCCGCTGGGAGTCCCGATGCCACATCAACCTGCTGGAGCTCCGAGCGGTCCGCCTAGCTCTCACCGCCTTTGTTCGCTCCTCCGGGGTCAAGTGGTCCGAGTCCAGACGGACAATACCACGACCATGTACTATCTAAACCGCCAGGCGGGACGCGCCCATGCTTCTATGCAAGGAAGCTCTCCGCATTTGGTCACTCGTGCAGCCTGGAGGCGGATCTCCTAGCCATTCACGTGGCAGGAGCCTCCAACACCCTGGCCGATGCCCTGAGCCGGATAGGGGCTGCATCCCACGAGTGGTCTCTCCCGCCGGAGGTAGTACAGCATCTGTTCTCCCTTTGGGGCACACCTCAGGTGGACCTGTTTGCCTCCATGGAGAACGCTGCTGAGTCTGTTTCATGCCCGCCTCAGCAGGGCTCGCTGCAGGGGATGCCTTCGAGGCAATGGACCCCGGCCTCTTTACGCTTTTCCCCATTTCCTTGATCCACAAGGTGCTTCTCAAGGCGAGGAGGGACAAGGCCAGGTGATTCTGATAGCCCCAGACTGGCCTGCCAGTTCTGGTACCCAGATCTCCTCAGTCTCAGCTCCAGGACTCCATGGCAGCTCCAGCTCGCCCGGACCTGCTCTCAGTCAATCAGGGGAAGGTGTTCCATCCGGACCTTCAATCCCTGCACCTGACGGCCTGGTTCCTGAGCGGCTAGAGTTCCAGGCTTTGGGTCTTTCCGACGAGGTCCTCAATGTAGTTGAGGCGTCCCGTAAGGAGTCGACCAGAAAATGTTATGCCTTCAAATGGAAAAGTTTTCCATTTGGTGTCAGGGCAAGGGCTTGGACCCTTCCTCCTGTTCCTTGGCAAGCATCTTGGACTATTTATGGTCCCTTTCTAGTCAAGGCTTAGGTCGACTTCCACCCCATGGGTGCACCTATAGCCATCTCTGCTTACCGGGCGCGGGGCCGGAAGCAGTCAGGCGAGGAGAAGGTGGTCTGGCGCCAAAGGCCTTGATCACATTTCCTCCAGTGCGGGAACCCCACCTCCGTGATCTACTGCTGGTATTGGCAAAGCCTGCGGGTGCTTTATTCAACCTATGCACAGGTGTGCTTTCTCCACCTGTCGTGAAGACCGCCTTCTTGGTGGCTATCACGTCAGCCAGAAGGATGGGAGAGCCCAGGCGCTCCATCGAGTCTCTTACCTGGTCTTCCACAGGACAGAAGAATCCTGCGCTCCCCACCCGAAATTCCTTCCAAGGTGGTGTCGGAGCTCTCACCTTAACCAGGTGTTGACTCTGCGGTGTTCTACCCCAATCACACCGAGGTCGGTAATATAGGCTCCATACTCTGACTCCTAGAAGGGCCGCTTATTATAAGGAGCGACGGCTGAAATTGGGAGAGGTTCGCCAGCTGTTTGTCACTCACGCTGAAGCTCGCCATCTGGCAGACCTGCAGCCAAGCTGACCATAGCTGTGGTAACCTCCTGCATAGATCTCTGTTATAAGTTAGCGGGCATGGAGCTTCCCAGAGGGATAAGAGCTCATTCTACCCGCCATACTGTTGCAACGGTGGCTGCTTCCAGGGACGCCCTATCCAGGAAATCTGCAGGCTGCTACCTGGAAGTCAGCAAACACCTCATTACCCACTACCACATCGACCTTGAGTCACGCCGGATGCTGGTTTTGGGGCCTCGTTCTCAGTCTCTTTCCAAGTAAGTATATGGGGTGTGCTGCCTGCCTCCTCCTCCCGGAGAACTGCTAGAGTTCGTTATCGAGGTGGATGAACAACATATCCATGTCCCTAGAAATACAGGTTACCACCTGTAACAGGAGTTCTAGGAATGGTATATGTTGTCATCCACACGACCCACCCGACTTCCCGGCTCGACAGCACAACCTGAGCTTCCAGCGGGCCAGATCTGGCGTCATGGGGCGGAGCCGAGAGTTATACCACCCGGGTGGGTGGGAGGAGCAAGCTTGAAGACCTTCCGGCAAGATTTAAAGCGGCAAGGATACTGCCAATGAGTGTGGATGAACAACATATACCATTCCTAGAACTCCTGTTACAGGTGAGTAACCTGTATTTATAGGTGAGTAACCTGTTTATATGGTTCACGTCATTTACCTTCCTAACTACTTTGTATGGTCTTGCCCACTCAGCCTGCAGCTTGTCGCTCCGGACCGGAATAAGGACCATGGCTTCCTGACCCACCGTGTACGAGCGAGCTCTGGCTCTGCGGTTGTACCACACTTTTTGTTTCTGTTGGGCAGCTACCAGGTTGCTCTGAACTGCCCCCATAAGCTCCTTCAGCCTTTCCCTAAACCTAAGAACGTAATCCACCATGGGAGTTCCCTAGGTGGTGTGCTTGTCTTCCCAGTCCTCCTGTATCAAGTCTAGGGTCCCACGTACCCAGCATCCATACAAGAGCTCAAAGGGGGACAATCCTGTCGACTCATGGGGTACCTCACTGTATGCAAACAACAGGTGGGAAAGGTATTTCTCCCAGTGCCTCCCATGCTGTTCAGCAAATGCTTGAAGCATTGAATTCAGGGTACCGTTAAATCTTTCTACAAGTCCACTGGCTTGTGGGTGACAAAGTGTCGTGGTCCTCTGCACCACCCCACACTTCACCCACAAACATTTCATCAGGTCCAACACAAAGGAACCCCCTTAATCAGTGATAACCTCCTGCGGAAACCCAACATGGGAGAAAATCCCAAGTAAGGCATCTGCCAGTTTGTCTGTCCTCGTGAGGATAGGGTGACTGCCTCTGGGTACCGGGTGGCATAATCCACCACAGTCGGGATGAACCTCTTCCCAGAGGTGCTGGGGGTATTTAAAGGCCCCACAATATCCATTCCCATGCTCTGGAATGGCTCCTCCACTATGGGCAATGGAATTAGGCGGCTTGGGTTTTCTTACCTGCCTTCCCTATTTCTTGGCACCGGTGACAAGACCTGCAATGCTCTTTCACCTGTTGGGTGAAGTTGGGTCAATAGAAATTCTGGGCCAACCGCTGTGTAGTGCGTGTAGTTCCCAGATGACCAGACAAGGGAATATCATGTGCAGTCTTGAGCAGCTGCTCACAATACCCCTGGGGAACAACAAGCTGCCTGCCTATCACCCCTCCCTCCCTCTGGCTGCACAGCCTGAGTATACATCAGTCCATTTTCCCAATAAACCTTATGTTTACTGTCACCTCCCTGTGCTCCGTGAGAGTCTGCCCAAGCCTTAGCTTCTCTAGACTAGGGTCACTTTTCTGAGCAGCTGCAGACTCCTTACACATTCCCAAGGCCTGGGACAGGTCACGTTCAGTCTCTAAACTAGGGTCCCTAGCAGTAGCGTCAGGGCACTCAGGATCACTGTCATCCCTAACCCTCTGACAATGGGTCATCCCTCCTCCTTCAGAGTAACCCTTCATAGCTGCATGGTTAACTGCTACTGGGGAAATTTCTACCCCCTTTTCATTAGTCTCCATATCAGGAGACACAGGTTGGGGAATCAGCCTCCTAGTGGTGTCCACAATGGCCTCTGGGGTCCAAGGAACTACAATTTCCTCTTCCCGCTTGGCTACAGGTAACTGCACACAGCATCCCGTTTGAGATTGTTACCAAGGATGACATCAACTGCTAACGTTTTGGCTACAGCCACCTGTTGCACATTTCTCCCTGTTTCACCCCAATCTAGGAAAACACTAGCGAGGGGCAATGTTTTCTCCTCACCAGCAAAGTCTTGTACAGTGACATATTTATTGGGTATAAGCTGACAAGGCTCTACCAGATCCCCTTTTACCAATGTCAGGGATGCCCCTGTATCCCTTACCCCTTGTGTCTGTACACCATTCTCCGTGACTGGGTGCATGTGTTCCCTCATGTTCACAGGCATGCTTCCTGGGACATGCAAACAACCCACTTCTTTCCTTGCCCCATGTTGCATATTGCTTGCCCTTTTGGGACTCTGTCTGGCAACATGCCCAGTTTCTTTAGAGACCCAACATTCGTTTCTTTTCTCAGAGAAATCTTTTCTCTGAAACCTGGGGCTAACTGGTTTCAGTGGAGGCAGTGAGGGCTTTAGCTGCCCTGAAGGTGCACTTTTCCCTTTCTGTGCTGCCACGCCCACCCCATTCGCTGTCAGAACAGATCTACTCTTGGCTGAGAGTTCAGCAGCCTCTTGTACTGTTTTGGGATCTCAGTCCTCCAGCCAGGTTTTCAGCTCTGCTGGTCATGCCCAATTAAACTGTTCTAACAAAATTACATTTTCAATTTTATCTACAGAGTTTGCTTCAATTCCTTCCCACCAACGGTTTAAAAACTGACGTCGGTTCGTGGTTAGCTCCTCGTAGCTCTTGTCAGGGCTTCTCCTGAGCTTGCAGAATTTAGCTCAGTATGCTTCTGCAGTTAAATCAAACATTTTTAAAAGTGCAGCTTTAAGTCTGCTGTAATCATTACTGTCCTCATTGTTCATTTGACCCAATGCATCCCGAGCTTTCTCGGTAAGTAGCGGGGATAGCAGGAAGCTCCAGGACCCTCTAGGAATTTTAGCCTGAATACAAACTTTTTCACAGGAATTTAAAAAAGCATCCGTTTCTTCCCCCTCTTTAAATTCAGCTATTAATTTGGAATTCAATTTGTAACCCAATCCTGTAGTTCTAGGTAAACCCAAGCCACTTACCTGCTCTGGTGCTGGTGATTGGAGTCATAGGTTCTCCATTTCATGTCACCTCTGGCACTTACACTCCTCACGGTCCGCCTCTCGCTGTTCATGGTCCGCTTCTAGCTCCCTCTTCTCCTCTGTGGCTCGTCTCTCTTGTTCTGCTTCTCTCTGTTCTCACTCCCTCTTCTCCTCTGCAGCTTGTTTCTCTCGCTCAGTGTCTCTCTGGAACTCCAGCTTCATTCTGCACAACTCAGTCTGCAGCATGAGTGTTTCTGGCTCCAGAATGCTGGTGAACTTCCCCTGCTGCTGTGGCCCTTCACTGGCACTGGCCCTGCTGTCATCCTCACTGGATCTGGATACTGTACTGGCCGCTTGCCCCTCGCCCCTCCATGCTCAAGGTTTGGTTCTTTACAGTCACATTCTGTGACTCGATGCTCTGGGCATCTGCTGCCATCAGGGCATTCATGAGGTTCTGCTTGGTGGCTCTTCCCTCATACAGGACTCCTTTGTCCTGGCACAACTGCCTAAATTAATCTACAGTGTGTCTGCTGTAGTTGGAAGCCATATTCTTCCCTAACTACAGCTACTCTAACTTGCACTTGAGTAAAAAAATTAAACGGGTAGGAACTTGACTAAACAAAATTATATAGTTCTGTTTCCTTTTTTAAAACTAAATCACTGCCTTATTTTGCAAGTGAGCTGTACAGTATTAAGCTGACACACTGAACAGTTAAAGCCTGTTTTACCAAATTTATCCACACCACTGCTAACCAAATATGTCACAGACGCGCTTAGCAGGTCAGGCCCTCTGCTCCCACAGTGCAAACCTCTGAGCGCAGTTTTGTGAACAGGTAACAGACAGGGTAACCCTCCTGTCTGCTTGTGGGGCCGAATTATCTTTAGTCTCAAGTTCTGGGGGGATTCAAACTGTGAACCTTATGCTAGTGTACCCAAATGTACACTACAGGCTCAGATAATCTGCTCTTCGGGGGATGCCAGATATCTTTTGCCTAAGGGCACCTAACCAGGTATCCAAAATGAACCCTTAAAACACTATAAAAGACCTTGGGTATATTCTTACCATTTCCCAGTTTAGTAACACCCTCAAACTTCTGAACAGTTTTATTAATCTTAACCCTCCATGTCTCACATGCAAAAGAAAGAACTTGGAAGACCCAGGCAGTATCTTTCAAATGAAAGGTTTACTTAAAAATGGATAAAAATACATTAAATATAAACATAGAACAATATATCACAAAGCATACAATCACTTAAAAGAAAACAAAGAAAACTACAGACAAACTCCAACCAACATACAGTTAGACTTTTTCTATCTAATATATTAACTGTTTACAGTGCTTAAGTTAGAACTTGTTTCTTAAGAGCCCAAAAGGAAAAATGTCATTCAGTTGAAACACAGAATACAGTTTAAACTCTGTGGTTTCCACCACTTCTATGATGTCATCTAGCTCCTCCTATTAGAATAGAAACATAGAAACATAGAAGTTGATGGCAGATAAGGACCACAAGGCCCATCAAATCTGCTCATTTATTTTTCTACCTTATGAATGTGCCAAAGGCCTTTGCTCTGTCAATGGCCTATCTATTCATACTCATCTGTATTGTTTCCGTATGCCTATCCCATGCCTGTTTGAAGCCCTGCACTCTATTCATATCCACCACTTCCTGAGGTAGGCCGTTTCATACATCCACCACCCTTTCTGTGAAAAAGAACTTCCTCACATTACCCCTTAATCGGCCTCCCTCTAATCTCATGCTGTGTCCTCTTGTCCTGCTATTTTTCTTATATTGAAACATGTTAGACTCTTTTACCTTGTTAATGCCCTTAAGGTGTTTTAATGTTTCGATCATATCACCTCTCTCCCTCCTTTGCTCTAGGGTATACTTATTGAGTTCAGTTAATCTGTCCTCATATGTTTTCTGATGCAGTCCCTGCAACATTTTCGTTGCCCTTCTCTGGACTACCTCAATTTGGTTAATGTCCTTGTGAAGATGGGGCCTCCAGGACTGCATGCAGTACTCCAGATGGGGCCTAACCAGTTTCTTGTAAAGAGGGATTAATTCCTCCCTCTTCCAACTTGTGATACCCCTACTAATACACCCCAACATCCTTCTAGCCTTACCTACTGCTTTAGAGGTCTGCTTGGATGATTTCAGGTCATCGGTGATGATGATGCTCAAGTCTCTTTCTTTCCTTGTGACTGCCAGCAACTCCCCTCCCAGCCTATAGGTGGCTTCAGGGTTCCTCTTTCCTATGTGCATGATCTTGCACTTCTTTGCCTTAAACCCCAGTTGTCACTATTCCGACCATTTTACTATTTTATCCAGATCTCTTCTCATTCTGCCCACCCCATCTGGATCAACTACTCTGTTGCAGATCTTGGTGTCACCTGCAAACAGACAAACCTTACCCTCCAGTCCATCTGCAATGTCACTGATAAAGATATTGAAGAGGACTGGCCCCAGGACTGATCCCTGAGGTACCCCACTTGTGACCTGCATCTCTTCTGACTGTATACCGTTTACCACCCATTCTCTGTTTTCCGCCTGTCAACCAGTTTGCCACCCAGTTATAATGTCTGACCCACCCCAAGCCTACCCAGCTTATTAATCAATCTTCTATGTGGAACAGTATCGAAAGCTTTGCTGAAGTCAAGGTAGGCAACATCAACTGCTCCCCCTTGGTCCACCACTCCGGTTACCCAGTCAAAGATATCTATGAGATTAGTTTGACAGGACCTTCCTTTTGTAAACCCATGCTGTCTTGGATCCTGTGCTCCTATGGATTCCAGGTGTTGCACTATCCTTTCCTTAAGGAGTGTCTCCATAAACTTGCCCACTATTGAGGTAAGACTGACTGGTCTGTAGTTCCCTGCCTCCTCTTTGCTACCAATCTTGTGGAGTGGGATCACATGAACCCTTCTCCAGTCTTTAGGGACCTCTCCTGTGCTCAGAGACTCACTAAACAGTTCTGATAATTGCTCTGCTAGTTCCACCATTAGCTCCTTTAGTACCCTTGGATGTATGCCATCAGGTCCCATTGCCTTGTCCACCCTGAGCTTATCAAGCTCTTGTAGGACCCTTTATTTTGTGAAGGGACTAGTGCACATCTCCTTCCCCCTGTGTCCATGGTGCAGAGTTGTGGGCCCTGCCCTACCTTCTCTTCAGTAAATACTGAGCAGAAGTATCTATTTAGGATAGATGCTTTACGTGTCCTCCTCCTCACATGCCCCTTATCCTCTTTGATCTTAGCAATACCCCTCTGGACTTTGTCCTTTCACTAATGTATCTATAGAAAGTCTTGTCACCTTCTTTTACTGTTCGTGCTAGTGTTTCCATGGTTTGGGCCTTTGCCTGCCTTACTGCCTTCCCCTGCTTCCCTTAGGGAAGTTTGGTATGCCTCCCTATCTTCATCCTGCTGCGTTCCCTTATATTTCCTAAAGGCCAGCCTTCTGGCTTAAATCTTTTCGGCTACTGTGTTTGAGAATCAAAGTGGTTTCCTTCTTCTTTTGCACTTCTTTTTCTCACTAACACAATGGGATGTTGCTTCAAGTATTGCATCTTTTTTATTTTTATTGTTATTTTTATGATTTTTTTCCTCCTGACCGCCTGAGCTGCTCCCCCTGTCAGGGGACATCCAGCTGCCGCCCACCTCTACCACGGACACTGGATTTTGCGCCCCCCCCCCCCGCAGTGGGGCCGCAGAGAGGGGCTCCTGTATACTCCCTGCGGGCCCGGATCAAGGCGTGTGCCCGGGCGAAACCTGCGGACGGCCATCAAGCCACTCGCTTCAGGCACCATTTTCCCTTTTTCTTGCCCAATCAGTGCATGCTCAGACAGTGCCCCCAGTCTCCACTGGTGGCCGCTGCTGAGCAATGCCTCCCCAGATCCCACCCCCGAAGAGGAGAGGTGTCCACCGGACGATCAATCCTCTCCGTCCCCTGGCTCCCTGAGTCCGTTCCCGAACCTGGTCACCGGTGTGGGTTGAGGTAAGGCAGCAGTGCCTCAACCCTCTATGCCACCGGGCCAGGAGAAAGTATTGCATCTTTAATGCTTGACAACTTTGCCTGTACCCCCTCACCTGTATTTCTTTTTGCCAGGGCTAGCTTAACTTTGTTGTCCATCTTATCAAAGTCAGCTCCTCTGAAGTCCCATATTTTTGCCTTGGAATGGGATGATTTTGTTCTAGTGGCCACATTGAACCATACTGTGTGATGGTCACTAGCCCCCGGGTAATCTTCTACCTGGAGATCTATGATCCTTTCCCTGTTAGTCAGTACTAGATCTAGGATAGCCTCGTCTCTTGTGGGTTGATGTACCAGTTGTTTGAGGCCCTCCCCCTGCAGGGAATCCACCATGTGTCTAGTTCTGGCAGATGTCCCTGCTGGTATTGACCAATCTGTATCTGGCATATTGAAGTCTCCCATTATCAGAACCTCCCCATTTAGCTGTCATGTTTTGCATATCTTCTAACAATAATGTGTCTATGTCCTCCCCCTGGTCTGGAGGCCTGTACACAACCCCAGTTCGTATGGCTGTCCCATTTCCTGTTTCCAAGGTGACCCACAGTTCTTGTGGCTCATTATGTGTATTCTGAATTTCTGTAGCTTTGATTTTTTCATTGACATAAAGGGCCACTCCACCCCCCCCTTTTTTGTACCTCGGTCTCTTCTGAACAGTACATAGCCAGGTACTCAGGTCTCCCAAGTGTGGTTACTGGTAAACCAGGTCTCACTAATGGCTACTATGTCCAGTTTAGCCTCTGTCATTATTGCCTGCAGGTCTGGGATCTTGTTTCCCAGACTCCGAGCATTTGTGTACATGATTTTCCATTGGTCAGATTTTGGTGTGTTAGTTGTTGGGCGAGGTCCGGCGTTTCTCCTGTGCATTGTATGTGGAGCCGGACCTTTTTCTTTACCTGGTGATGCAAATGAACTACAAACATGCTGAACTCCTGTTTGACCACTAGCTGAGGGGGGGAGGAGTGTTCTTCCCATTCGATGTTTCGGGTGCTGCACCCCTCTACCCATTTGCTAGTTTAAATATTCTGCAAAGACATCAAACTTCTGCCCCAATGCACTGACTCCCTCCTTAGTCAGATGCAGTCCATCAGATTTAAAGAGCTTTCGCTACCAAAACTGTTGCCAGTTCCCTACAAATTTGTGTCCTTTTTCCTGGTACCAGCCCTTGAGCCACATGTTTAGCTCCCCTATCTCCCCTTCTCTGACCTTTCGTCCCCCCTCTCCCAGACTGGCAGGATCGCAGAGAAGGAGATGCCGGACGAAATGGGTGATAGTTTGTCACCCAGCCTGGTTAGGTGTTCTTTGGTCTCCACAACTGACTGGCTGGTGAGATCGTTAGTCCCTATGAGTACCAGGACATCAATGTTTTCTCCTGCTTACTGAACAATTTTAGCAATGCGGTCAGTGTCTCTCCACGCTGATGTACCTGGGAGACATCTGACCATTACCCCGGCTGGAGATATGTTTCAGCTCCCCAAATCATGGAGTCTCCTATGATCAGAGGTTTTTTGGATTTCCTTTTTGCTTTTTTTGTTTTGGTTCGTGTTTTGGGCACGTTTTGTTGTGCTAGCTCCTGTGCTGCATTGTCCGTGTCCTCTGCCCCTTTGTTTGATTTCAGAGATAGAGGCAGATACCTGTTTGTAGTTTTTATATGGTTTGTGGAGGTGATATGTTGGAGAGCACCGAGTGATGGGGCACCTGATTTGCTCCTCCTAACCACCTGCCAACCTCCTGGACCAACTACTCTCTGCGGTCGAGGTGCTTCTGTTGGATGTTGGGGAAATGACGGGCAGTTCTTATAATATATTTCCTCCTGAATATGCAATTTAAAGCGTGCAATCTCTGCCCATGCTGCCTGGAGGTGAGCTCTTAGATCTCCAATGGCCCAGCATGTACAACAGTGTCCTAAATCCTGTAAAACTGCCCTTCTGAAAAGTGTTTCACAGTGCCTGCAGTTAATGATATCCATTCCAGGTAAGTTGCTGGGCTTATAACCTGTTCAGAGTAATTGGAAGAAAGAAAATGAAAGCAAAAGTTTGATTTTGTGTTTTGTTTGTTTTTGTATAACTTGTTATAACAAGTTAAATTACTAGTGCCCCTGTAAATGAGGTCACTGTGTGGATACCCCTCTGATCCACCCTTTCCTGCTTTGCTACAGGAAATGTCACGACTGTACTACCCTATAAAAGGAGTGTAGTGGGGTGGTTGGGGATGGGGATGGGGTGGGTGGCTGGGCCCTTCCCCTGCTGAAAAAGAACCACGGACGAAAGAAACAAGGAAGTAAGAGCAGAAACAATCAGCCAGCAACAAATGCAGTAGCCCTGAAAGCTTATCCTAGTGATAGATAAAACTGTGAAACCTGTAAAACACCACCTGTAATAATTTCACAGAAGATATACCCTGTAAGAAACACTTTGTTACAGAGAAAAATAAAGCAGTAACAGAAGATATACCTTGCAAAAGACAATTTGAATCAGAAGATTACAGCAGTAATCTGTAAGCACACACCTGTAGGCACACCTTGTAATAATGCAGCAGATTGTATACCCAGCAACAACAATTTGAATCAGAGTAAAGTAAAGCAATAAAATGTTAGCAACAAACAGTAACAGTCCCTGTGAGTACAAAATAAAAAATAACAAAACACAGTAAACCTGCCTAGGCAAAAGAAGCCTTAATTCTTATTGTTGCTCTGGTAAAGTTATTTGCTCTGTCCTTTCAAGCAACCTAGAAGAAAAGAGCTCAGGTGAGGCTTGGTGCCTTGGCCAGCAAACATAGTCTTCCACAAACTATGATCTTCCTATCAGAAGATATTTTAAATACTATGACTTCAGCAAAAACTAATTTCCCAATATGACTCCTTAATTAACATCCCCTGTTTGATCTCAAGCAGTTCCTCTTCCCAGGGCACATCAAAGGATTTTTATGACCTTTCACACCATGGTATAAAAATGTTTTTTGCTCTAAAACGTCATAAAAGTTTACGATCCCTATATATATATACAGCTGGGTCAGTTCTAATTACAGGAGATACTTAGTTAAGTCTCGCTAGTCTTTTAATTACCTGGTTTCAGGTCACTTGACTGTAACTGAAACCTTGGGAGGGGCACTCATGGAAGCACTGACAATCACACACTGTATTTTTATATTACAAAAATATAGAACAATCATTACCAGCTGGCCAAGCATCACAGATGATACTCCTAGTCTTTGACTACTGTAACGTAGTCTACGGTGCTGCTCCTAAATCTTCCCTGACCAAGCTGGACACTCTCTTTAACTCCTTCTGCCACTTTGCTCTCAACTCCCCTTCCCGCTCCCACCACTGTGAACTCTCTTGCTCTCTAATCTTCCTTCCACTAACTCACAGATGCATCTCACTTTGTGCAAAACTAACCTCCAAATTCTGGTTCGGAGTGCTTCCCTCCCATCTCTCATCCTGTCTCTCTCCACTCCACCTCCCCCCACCTACTCTCTCAGATCTAATGGTGCCCGCACCTTGATGGTTCCTCGCTGCTCCATCCTCATCGGTCAGACTGGTTTCGCACATCGTTTCCCTAAAATCTGGAATTCTAGGGACATGGATATGTTGTTCAATCCACACTTACTGGCAGGTTCCTTGCCACTTTAAATCTTGCTGGAAGGTCTTCAAGCTGGCTCCTCCCACCCACCCGGGTGGTAAAACTCTCGGCTCCACCCTATGACGCCAGATCTTCCTTACCACTTGGAAGCGCAGGTTCCCTCCTTTGCGCTCTGTGTTTTAGGCCTGGATCCAAACTCTTTGGTTAACCCAAAAGTAATTTTAAAATTTACAAGAATTCAGTCTTTATCTTCCCTCATGGCTGAGATGGACAAATCGACTCCCGGATTTCATCGGTGCCCCTGCGGGCAGAAGATGTCCCGGTCCGATCCACACTCCATGTGCATTTACTGCCTGGGGCTTGGCCATGATTCGCAGGCCTGTGACTTGTGCAAGTCCTTTTCGGGCACGGTCTTAGAGGATCGCACTGCCAGATTGCAACTTGGGCGCCCCAAGAAACGTTATCCTCTGGTCAAGTTAAAGGAGGCCCGTTGGGCGGGGTCTGTGGCAGCGACCTCGGCTGAACAGCTTGAACAGATGATCACCCTCGAGGAGGAAGCGTCCCAGGCTGCAGCATCTTCTTCCTCGGTCACAACATTTATCCCACTCTCCTTGGGCTCCTCCTACATGGCTTCATTTAAGGAGCTTTGTCAATCCCTCTCCAGCAAGGGAGAGGGGCCTTTGGGACATTCCTCTCAGTCCAAAAAGAATGACTCTAAGGGTAAGTCCCACCATCAACATTCATGGGAGCGGGAGAGGTCCCCTTCCTCGGATAGTCGACTTCGGTCGAGGTTGCGGCTAAGGCCGTTGGCTTCACAGTGTCCCCTTCAGGTCAACCGGCCGAGACACCCGTCGACGCAGTCGAGATTTTTCTCGACCCAGTGGACAGGCTGTCGACTGGAGAAGCCGACAACCCTTCTTCACCGGTTCCCCCAGTGGAAACCGAGGACTCTCCTATGCCTCCTGTGCCAGAGTCCCCAGTTAAGGTCCTTGAACTAAGGGAGGAGTGGGTTTCCCCGGCCCCCCTCTCAGACCCACCCTTGGAAACACCGAAGGTCTCGGTCTCGGACCTCTTCCAGGTCCAGCCGATCCCGCCAACATTGGCGGTCTCAGCACCATGGAAAGCGGTGGCGCCACTCATCCTCGTCATCGTCCTCTTTGGAGGATAGGCTCCGGTGCAAATTGCGTCGGCGCTATGAGGATCTAATGTGGCAGCAGCTCCTTTTGACCAGGAATAAGCTGACTCCATCGCCTTCCCCAGCCATAAAGTGGCTGTCACCGGAGCAGCTGAAACAACCCCTTGTTGTAGTCGAGGAGCCAAAGCTGGCACCGGTTGTTTGGCCGAAACTGACTGCACCACCCATTGTGGTGGAACCCTTACCTCCACAACCTAAAACTGGGTCTCCCACCAAGGATTCTCTGTCAGGTCAGGGCTTGTCCCATCGGTTGTCCGTCACCCTCACTCCCAATCGACCTCGGCAGGTGGAGGGTGGTGCAGGCGCTCGGCAGCTGTTCTCAGACTCCTCAGAATCTGATGACGACTCCTTGTTCTCCAGGCCGCTTGACCTGGAGTCCTCCGGGGGTCAGTCAGTGGACAAGAGCCCATCCTCGTTCCTTGGAATGCTTCGACTCATCTCAGAGTCCACGGGATGAAGCTCGAACCCGTTTCAAAATGGGCCAAGTATCCCCTCACAGAGATACTGAACCGAGGGGATTCCCCCACAGAGGCCTTCCCAGTGTCTGAAGCCATTGTTGGCATGGCCCTGGAGCTGTGGCAGCGGCCAGCTTCTTGTCCAGCACCTTCAGCCAGGAGGGCTCTAAAGTATGCTGTTCCCACTGATTCACTCTCCAGTTTCTCAGAGCACCCCTCCGCGGAGGGGATAGTGACCGACAGCGTTTTCTGGCATTCCGGGAACGCTCAGGATGTGGACAAGTCACCTGATAAGGAGTCCAAGAAACTGGACTACTCTGGGCAGAAAGTCTATGCTGCTTCCTCCCTAGGCCTTCGTCAGACCAGCTCAGCCATTCAGATGGCACACTTTTTACACACCCTTTTGGGCTCCCTGGATAAGGTGATTCCTCATCTCCCGGCTGACCTTCAGACGACAGTCAAGCAGTTGCGGAATCAGGGAAGGGTGTTGACCAAACAGCAGCTCCAAACTTCCTTGGACATCGCTGACTCATGTGCCCGGTCAGTAGTGGCCGCAGTGGCCATGTGCCGCAGAGCTTGGCTGAGGATCTCCACTTTTACAGTGGACACCCAGCACAAGCTGGCAGATGTTCCCTTCTTGGGTACCGACTTGTTCGGTCCCGGGGTGGAGGGTCATTGGCAATGGATCGAGAAGTCCAACACCACTTGGGACTCGGTCACGTCTGCCCAGAAGGACAAAGGCCGCCAGCAGCAGCGTAAGCCCTTTCGGCCTTCAGCCCCTGCGGCACATCCGGCCGAGCAACACCAGCATCAGGGCCAGCAGGCTCGCCCTTGGCACCCCAAAGCCAAGCCTGCTGCTTCCTCCAGCAGGAAGCAGGGAGGGAAAGGTCCAGGAGGCTCCTCGACTGGTCCTTCCTCCAAGTCTGCCCAGTGACGAGTTGAGGAGTGTCTCCCCCAACCTCGTCACTCCTCCTGGGCTCCCCCCGTGGGGGGACGGCTCTGCCACTTCCTTTCCACCTGGTCCGATATCACCATGGACTGCTGGGTGCTGGAAGTGGTAGGAAAGGGTCTGCCTCTGGAATTTGAGTGTCCCTACCCTATCTAGCCGTCGCCCCATGCAGGGCTACAGGGTCCGCAGCCTCTCTGTTGGCTTGTCGAGCTGACATTGCCCTGCTCCTCCAGAACAAGGTGATCAGGGAGGTGGCGGATCCTCCATCAGACCCAGGGTTTGTGTCCAGGTACTTCCTGGTCCCAAAACGGACAGGGGGGCTGGTGTCCCATTCTAGACCTACACGATCTGAACAAGTTCCTAAGGTCTCGAACCTTCAGGATGGTCACTCTGACTCAGATCATTCCATCCTTAGAATGAAGCATGTGGTTCTGTTCGCTGGACCTCCAGGACGCGTTCTTTCACGTCCCAATCCGTCCGTCCCACCAGCGATTTCTCCGCTTCGGAGCGGAGGGATCCCTTTTCGAGTTCCAGGCCATGCCCTTTGGCCTCTCTCCAGCTCCCAGGGTCTTCACCAAATGCATGGCAGTGGTGACAGTATTCCTGCGGCGCCAAAGGGTCCAGGTGTACCCTCACCTGGACGACTGGCTGATTGCAGCCCCCTTCCAAGCTGGAGGTAGAGCTGTCCAGGTATCTGGCCCTCCAGGTCTGCTCTCAGATTGGCCTCCTCATCAAGAAGGCCAAATCAGAAGTCGTGCCAATGCAGGTGATTCAGTTCATCAGGGCAGAGCGCGACTCTCTTCAAGCCGGAGCTTGGCTCCCGGCAGACAAGGCCGAGGTTCTTTCCTCCTTTGCCCAGTCATTTCTGGTTGGGCAATTGCGTCCTGCCTGGGACTTCCTGCGCCTCCTGGGCCTTATGGCGGCCTGCACCAGTGTGGTCCGTTGGGCCCATTGGCACATGCGTCCCCTGCAATGGGGACTGGCGCGCCAATGGTCACAGTGCTCCAGTCCTCTGGACCAGCCAGTGATAGTGACCCAGGAGATGTGGAATGGGATCCAGTGGTGGCTCGTTCCAGCTCATCTGCAGGAGGGTATCCCATTCGTCCACCCAGAGCCAACGGTTACTCTGATGACTGACGCCTCTCTGGTGGGATGGGGTGCCCATCTGGGGGAGCTCAGAGCCCACGGCCTCTGGTCCCCTCTGGAGTCTCGATGCCACATCAACCTGCTGGAGCTTCAAGCAGTCCAACTAGCCCTCACCGCCTTCGCTCTATTTGTACGGGGTCAAGTGGTCCAGGTCCAGACAGAGAACACCACGACCATGTACTACCTAAACCACCAGGGTGGGATGCACTCCTTGCCTCTGTGCAAGGAAGCTTTCTGCACTTGGTCTCTCATGAGCAGACTGGAGGCGGATCTCCTAGCCATCCATGTGGCAGGAGCCTCCAACACTCTGGCCGATGCCATAAGCCGGATAGGTGCTGCATCTCACGAGTGGTCTCTCCTACCAGAGGTAGTACAAGATCTATTTTCCCACTGGGGCACACCTCAGGTGGACCTGTTTGCCTCAAGGGAGAATGCGAAGCTGAGGCTGTTTCATGCTCGCCCCCCTCAGCAGGGCTCGCTGCACGGGGATGCCTTCTCGAGGCTGTGGACCCTGGGCCTCTTCTACGCCTTCCTCCCCATTTCCCTTGATCCACAAGGTGCTTCTCAGTGTGATAAGGGACAAGGCACAGGTGATTCTGATAGCCCCAGACTGGCCCCGTCAGTTCTGGTATCCAGATCTCCTCAGCCTCAGCTCTAGGCTCCTGAAGTGGCTTCTAGCCTGCCCGGAGCTGGTCTCAGTCAAAAAGGGGAAGGTACTCCACCCAGACCTTCAATCCCTGCACTTGACGGCCTGGTTCCTGAGCGGCTAGAGTTCCAGGCCTTGGGTCTTTCCGACGAGGTCCTCAACGTTGTTGAGGCATCCTGTAAGGAGTCGACCAGAAAATGCTATGCCTTCAAATGGAAGAGATTCTCCATTTGGTGTCAGGATAAGGGGTTGGACCCTTCCTCCTGTTCCTTGGACAGCATTCTGGACTACCTGTGGTCCCTTTCTCAGCTAGGGCTTCGGTCGACAACCCTTAAGGTGCACCTGGCAACCATCTCTGCTTACTGAGCGTGGGCCGGAAAGCAGTCGGTGGCGCAGGAGAAGGTGGTCGGGCATTTTTCAAAGCCTTGATCATATCCTCCTGCTGCAGAGAACCTCCACCTCTGTGGGATCTACTGCTGGTACTGGCTAGCTCATGGGCAAGCGATTCGAACTGATGCACAGGTGTGATATTTCTCACCTGTCATGGAAGACTGCCTTCTTGGTGGCCATCACGTCAGCCGGAAGGATGGGAGAGCTCCAGGTGCTTTCCATCAAGTCTCCTTATCTGGTCTTCCACAGGGACAAGGTTGTCCTGTGCCCCCACCCGAAATTCCTTCCGAATGTGGTGTCGGAGTTTCACCTTAACCAGGTGTTGACTCTACCCCAGTCACACCTCGGAGGCCGAATATAGGCTCCATACTTTGGACACTAGAAGAGCGCTCTCTTATTACAAGGAGCGGACGGCTGAAGTTCGGGGAGAGGTTCGCCAGCTGTTTGTCACCTACGTTGAAGCCGCACCTGGCAGACCTGCAGCCAAGCGGACGATAGGCAGGTGGGTCACATCCAGCATAGATCTCTGCTACAGGTTGGCGGGCATGGAGCCTCCCAAAGGGATAAGAGCTCATTCTACCCGCCATACCGCTGCTTCGGTGGCTGCTTCCGGGGATGTCCCTATCCAGGAAATCTGCGGGGCTGCTTCTTGGAAGTCAGCACACAACTTTATTACCCACTACCACATTGACATTGAGTCACGCTGGGATGCTGGTTTTGGGACCTCGGTTCTCCAGTCCTTATTTCCCAAGTAGGGGATGCGCGCCTTGCCTCCCTCCCTCCCTCCCTCCCTCCTCCCAGAGAACTGCTAGAGTCTGCCAGTAAGTGCTGATTGAACAACATATCCATGTCCCTAGAAATACAAGTTACTCACCGGTAACAGGAGTTCTAGGAGTGGTATATGTTGTTCATCCACACGACCCACCCGACCTTCCCGGTTTCAACACGCCACCTGGCTTCCAGCGACCTAGATCTGGCGTCATGGGGCAGAGCCGAGAGTTTTACCACAAGGGTGGGTGGGAGGAGCCAGCTTGAAGACCTTCCGGCAAGATTTAAAGCGGCAAGGAACCTGCCAGTAAGTGTGTATAAACAACATATACCATTCCTAGAACTCCTGTTACAGGTGAGTAACCTGTATTTCTAGGGACATGGATATGTTGTTCATCCACACTCATTGGCAGGTATCCTTGCCGCTAAATCTTGCCGAAAGGTCTTCAGCTTGCTCCTCCCACCCACCCGGTAGTATAACCTCGGCTCCCCATGATCGCCAGATCTTCCTACCGCTTGGAAGCTCAGGTTCCCTCCTTAACGCTCCTGCGTTGTGACTGGTTCCTATTTCTCCGCTTTGGATTTAAAAATAAATTTTGCAAAAGACTTCAGTCTTCTATCCTCGCGGCTGCGATGGACAAGTCGACTCCTGGTTTGGAGATGCCCATGGCAGAAGATGTCTCGACGTGATCCACACTCCACGTGTGTCTACTGTTTAGGCCTTGAGCACGACCCGAGGCTTGCGACCTGTGCTCATCTTTCTCGGCCCACGCCCTCAAGACCGTGCTGCCCGATTGCAACTGGGCCGTCCCGATAGCGTTTCCCTCCGGTGAAGTCCAAGGAGGCCGGTTTGGCGGTGTCCTTGGCTGCGTGGTTTCGGCGGATCAGTCGGCGGATGGTCGCCCTCGAAGAGGAGGCGGCCGAGTGATCTTCTCGGCGGCGGCATTTATCCGCTCTCCTGGGTTCTTCCTACACGGCTTCTTTTAAGGAGCTTTGTCTGTCCCTCTCCACTAAAGGAGAAGGGCCTGCGTCTGCTGGACCTTATTCTCGGTCCAAAAGAGGGACAGGGTAAGTCCTCTGTCGGCGCTCTTGGGAGCGGGAAGGTCCTCTCCCGGGCCGTCGGCCGTCGGCTTCGATCGACCGGCATCGGCTTGACCACTGGCCTCACGGTGTCCCGCCAGGTCAGTTGACCGAGACTCTAATCGATGAAGTCGAGATTTTTCTACTCCATTGACTGGCTGTCGCCTTTAGCAGCCGAGATTCCTCTCCTGCTCCCCGGAGGGTTGAGGATCCTGTGGCTCGCCTGTGCCTCCGGTTCGGAGCCCCTCGGATGGACCATCCGAGCGAAGGGAGTGCGGTTCCGCCGACACCTCCCCGCACCGACCTCGGAAATTCGGGACACTCGGTCTCGGTCCGGACTCCTTTATGTCCAGCCGATCCCACTCATATGTCCGGTCCCTCGGGCACCGCTGTAGCGGTGTCGCGGGCCGTCTCCTCCTCGGATGAGGGAGGCTTCGCGTGAATTACGTCGACGGCACGAGACCTTATGTTGCAACAGCTCCTCCTGGCCGGGAATAAGTTTCTAATCGCCGCCTTCCGCCATATTAGTGGCTGTCACCGAACGGCCGACACAACCCCGACTCTATCCAGAGCTTATACCCAGGCCGGTTGTTCCGGCCAAAACCAGCTAGCTCCACCCGATTCGGTGGAACTCCGCCTCACAGCCACCAATTGGGGCTCCGACCAATGATTCTCGCCTACTGGTCTACCCCATCGGCTGTCAGTTACCCCTCACTCCCTACTCGACCGGCAGGTGAAGGGTGGCTCAGGCCAGAGGCAGTTCTCTCGAGACTCCTTCCGAGTCCGGAAGATGATTCCTCCTTTTCTCCAAGCGACTGGACTTGGAGTCTTCAGGAGGTCAGTCAATGGACGATCAGCCCGTTGTCCTTCCTAGGACTGCTTCGCTCATCTCGAGTCTACGGGATGGAGCTCGAACCACGTTCCAAGCGGACGGGTATCCCTCACGAGATTCTGGACCCGAGGGATTCTCCGGCGGAGGCCTTTCGGTGGCCGAGGCCATAGTGGGTCCGCACTGAGCTTGGCAGCCCTGCTTCCTGCCCTGCGCCGGCCAGGATGGCCAGGAAGATGCGGTCCCTACCGTTCCTTGTCGGTTTCTGAACACCCTCCGCTGAGGGGTTGGTTACCGACAGCGCTTTCGCCACGGCAACGCCAGGGATGTGGACAAACCTCCTGACAAGGAGTCCAAGAAATTGACTCATGTCGGGCGAAAGTCTACGCCATGCCTCTCTCGGCTTCGTCAGGCCAGTTCGGCCGTCCTCATGGCACATTTTTTCTCATGCCCTGTTGGGCTCCCTGGATGAGGTCATCCTCATCTTCCCGCCGATCTGCAGACTACGGTTAAGCAGGTGCGGGACCAGGGCAGGGCAGTGGCCAAACAGCAGCTCCAGACTGCTTTGGATATGGGGACTCATGTGTTAGATCGGTGGCGGCCGCAGTGGCTATCGAAGGTCATGGGCTCATTGAGGATATCCACCTTTACCGGATACCCAGCACAGTTGGCGGATGTTCCCTTTGGGGACTGACCTCTTGACCCTGGGGTGGAAGGTCACCTGCAGAGGATCGAGAAGTCCAATGCCACCTTGGACTCGGTCTCTTCCTCTCAGAAGGACAAGAGGCGGCAAACCACAGCCTAAGCCCTTTAGGTCCTTTTGTGCCCCAGAGCGCCCGGCTGTGTCAGGGGCAGCAGGCTCGACCTTGGCATCCCAAACCCAAACCGCGGGCTTCCTCTAACAGGGGCAGGGAGAGAGGGCCCAGGAGGTCCCTCGGCGGTCCCTCCTCCAAGCCTGCCCAGTGACGGGCTGAGGGGTGTGCCTCCCATCCCGGCCACCTTTCCCTGGGTCCCGGTGGACGGCCTGCACACTTCCGTTCCGCCTGGTCCGCTGTTACCACGGACAGGTGGGTCTTGAAGGTGGTGGGAAGGGCCTGCCTCTGGGTCGAGCAGGCACCACCCTTCCAGGCAGTCTCGGCCTCGAGCTTGAATCCCCAGCCTCACTGGCGGCTCGTCGAGCCGACATCGCTCTCCTCCTCCAGAAGGAGGTGGTAAGAGGTGGTGGACCTTCCTTCAGACCCAGGGTTTGTGTCCAGGTACTTCCTGGTTCCGAACGGACAGGGGCTGGCGCCCATTCTCGACCTCACACGACTCTAAACAAGTTCCTAAGGTCTCGAACCTTCAGGATGGTCACTCTGGCTCAGATAATACCATCCTTGGACGCGGCGTGTGGTTCTGCTCTCTGGACTTGCAGGACAGCGTTTTCCGCGTCCCTATCCGTCCGTCTCACCAGAGATTCCTTCGCTTCCGAGCGGAAGGATCCCTCTTGATGTTCCAAGCCATGCCCTTGGCTTGTCTCCAGCTCCCAGGGTCTTCACCAAATGCATGGCAGTGGTGACAGCATTCCCTCTTGCGCCCGAGGGGTCCGGTGTACCCTTACCTGGGCGACTGGCTGATAGCAGCTCCCTCCAGGAAGGCGGCGTGGTCCAGAGATCTGGCCCCCAGGTCTGCTCTCAACTGGGCCTCCTTATCCAGCGCCAGAGTCGAACTTCGAGCGAGCAGGTGATTCTATTCATCGGGCAGCAGCTCGACTCTCTTGAGCCAGCGGCTCGGCGGACAGGGCCGAGGTTCCTTTCCTCCTTTGCCCGATCATTTCTGGTTGGGCAATTAGCCCTGCCGGGACTTCCTGCGCCTCCTGGGTCTCATGGCGCCTGCACCAGCGTGGTCCGTTGGGCCGGCTGGAACATCGCGTCCCCTTCAGTGGGGACTGGCCAGCCAGTGGTCGCGCTGCGATCCCTTGGACCAGCTTGTGGCCGGTGACACAGGGATGTGGAGCAGCTCTCCAGTGGTGGACGTTCCAGATCATTTGCAGGAGGCATCCCGTTCGTCCGCCCCGAGCCGGCGGTCTCTCTGCTCGACCGATGCCTCTCTGATGGGTTGGGGTGCCCATCTGGGGAACACCGGGCTCATGGCCTCTGGTCCCCAGGGAGTCGATGCCACATCAACCTGCTGGAGCTCGGCGGTCCGCCTGGCTCTCACCGCTTTTGCCCGTTCCTCCGGGGTCAAGTGGTCCGAGTCCAGGCGGACAATACCCGCACCATGTACTATCTAAACCGCCAGGGCGGGGACGCGCCTCCATGCTTCTATGCAAGGAAGCTCTCCGCATTTGGTCACTGCGCGCAGCCTGGAGGCGGATCTCCTAGCCATTCACGTGGCAGGAGCCTCCAACACCCTGGCCGATGCCCTGAGCCGGATAGGGGCTGCATCCCACGAGTGGTCTCTCCTGCGGAGGTAGTACAGCATCTGTTCTCCTTTGGGCACACCTCAGGTGGACCTGTTTGCCTCCATGGAGGCGAAGCTGAGTCTGTTCCATGCCCGCCCCTCAGCAGGGCTCGCTGCAGGGGTGCCTTCTTCGAGCAATGGACCCCGGGCCTCTTACGCCTTTCCCCATTTCCCTTGATCCACAAGGTGCTTCTCAAGGTGAGGAGGACAAGGCGAGGTGATTCTGATAGCCCCAGACTGGCCTCGCCAGTTCTGGTACCCAGATCTCCTCAGTCTCAGCTCCAGGACTCCGCGGCAGCTTCCAGCTCGCCCGGACCTGCTCTCAGTCAATCAGGGGAAGGTGTTCCATCCGGACCTTCAATCCCTGCACCTGACGCCTGGTTCCTGAGCGGCTAGAGTTCCAGGCCTTGGGTCTTTCCGATGAGGTCCTCAAGTTGAGGCGTCCCGTGAAGGAGTCGACCAGAAAATGCTATGCCTTCAAATGGAAAAGGTTTTCCATTTGGTGTCAGAACAAGGGCTTGGACCCTTCCTCCTGTTCCTTGGCAAGCATCTTGGACTATTTATGGTCCCTTTCTAGTCAAGGGCTTAGGTCGACGACCCTAAGGGTGCACCTGGCAGCCATCTCTGCTGCGGCGCGGGCGGGAAGCAGTCGGTGGCGAGGAGAAGGTGGTCTGGCGCTTTTTCAAAGGCCTTGATCACATTCCCCTCAGTGCGAGAACCCCCACCTCCGTGGGATCTACTGCTGGTACTGGCAAAGCTCATGGGCAAGCCATTCGAACCTATGCACAGGTGCTCTCTCTCACCTGTCGTGGAAGACCGCTTCTTGGTGGCTATCCGTCAGCCAGAAGGATGGGAGAGCTCCAGGCGCTTTCCATCGAGTCTCCTTACCTGGTCTTCCACAGGGACAAAGGTTGTCCTGCGCCCCACCGAAATTCCTTCCGAAGGTGGTGTCGGAGTTTCACCTTAACCAGGTGTTGACTCTGCCGGTGTTCTACCCCAATCACACCTGGAGGCGAATAGGCTCCATACTCTGGACCCTAGAAGGGCGCCGCTTATTATAAGGAGCGCACGGCTGAAATTGGGAGAGGTTCGCCAGCTGTTTGTCACTCACGCTGAAGCCGATCTGGCAGACCTGCAGCCAGACGATAAGCAGGTGGGTAACCTCCTGCATAGATCTCTGCTATAAGTTGGCGGGCATGAGCCTCCCAGAGGGATAGGGAGCTCATTCTCCACCCGTCATTGATTGTGCAACGTGGCTGCTTCCAGGGACGCCCCTTATCCAGGAAATCTGCAGTGGGCTGCTACTCTGGAAGTCAGCAACACCTTCATTACCCACTACCACATCGACCTTGAGTCACGCCGGATGCTGGTTTTGGGGCCTCGGTTCTCCAGTCTCTCTTTCCCAAGTAAGTATTGGGGTGTGCTCTTGCCTCCCTCCTCCCGGAGAACTGCTAGAGTCTGCCAATGAGTGTGGATGAACAACATATCCATGTCCCTAGAAATACAGGTTACTCACCTGTAACAGGAGTTCTAGGAATGGTATATGTTGTTCATCCACACCATCTACTCCGACCTCCCGGCTTGACGCGACAACCTGAGCTTCCAGCGGGCCAGATCTGGCGTCATGGGGCGGAGCCGAGAGTTATACCACCCGGGTGGGTGGGAGGAGCAAGCTTGAAGACCTTCCGGCAAGATTTAAAGCGGCAAGGATACCTGCCAATGAGTGTGGATGAACAACATATACCATTCCTAGAACTCCTGTTACAGGTGAGTAACCTGTATTTCTCTCCCCCCTGAAATACGACGCTCCTCCAACTACTCCCTTACCTCTGCCCTCCACAGTTACCTCTCCCTCAGCTGTTCCTGCTTTAACCCTCCTTAATACCTATCCCCAGTTTCTGCTCTTCTAACCTGACCCCCCCCCCCACTGGGCAGATTTCTCAGCATCCTGAAGGAAGGGGGAATCAGGAAATGGCTATCCCTACTCCTTATATTCAGTTCTTGCCTCTCATCCTCTCTTCTCCACCTGCCCTTCTGGGTCACCTGTGTGCACAACCTACCCCATCCTTTTTACTCCAACAGCACTTGTGTACTACCTCGAGCCTGCTCCTGGTACACCCATGCGCTATAATGGTTCTGTTGCATTATTACTGTTTTGTACGTTTATATGTTCTTTTGTACAATTTTGGACATGTATTGTAATTTACCCAATGTTCCACTACTGTTCATTGTACAGTACCTTGTTTTCCAAGTGTTGCATAATCTTACAATGTTGTATTGTTTGTACTACCCATATACTATTGTAACTGATCATCTTTCACAACCCTATGTAACATCCTCCTCCCAGGTTGCACCGTGAGATGAGCAACTTGTTGTTCAGTGTGCCCTTCTGGTGAAAGATTTCAGTAAATAGATAAATAAATACATATTTTAGGGATCCCTACTTTAAACCCTTGTCAGTTTCTGCTTTAAAGAACCACCTGCTATCTAATATTCAACCATGTGAATGTTTTAACTGATTGTGGTAATTATTCTGTTTATTGTATATTTGAAGTTTGCATGGAAATGAATAATTAATTGTCTGAAATTGATTCTGTAATATGTTTTTATGTATTTGTGTATCTGTATTTGTGTAATAAAGTCACCATTGTGAATCATTGTAAGCTCAATGGTTGTACCTAAATAAACAACAACAATTATTTCTGAGATGTGCGTTAAGTAAGCAAAAAGAAACATAGAACATAGAAACATAGAATTTGATGGCAGATAAGGTCTGCTTGACCCACCTAGTCTGCCCATTTTCCTACCTAATGGATAAGTTGCAGATCCTAGTTAACTAACAGCCTACTTCCTCCTACCCCCCCACTAGAATTGCCTTATGTCTGTCCCATGCATTCTTGAATTCCCCTACTGTTTTTGACTTCACAGCCTCCTCAGGAAGGCCGTTTCATGTATCCACAACCCTCTCCATGAAAAATACTTCCTCACATTACTTCTGAGCTGTCCCCTTCTATCTTCAAATTGTGCCCTTCTTCTTACACATCTCTTTTTCTGAAAGATGCTATCCACTTGGACTTTGTTGATTTCCTTGAGGTACTTGAAAGTTTCTATCATGTACCCCCTCTCCCTCCTTTCCTCAAGAGTATACATATTAAGTTCCTTTAGTCTCGCTTCGTATGTCTTCTGGTGCAGATCCTGCACCATTTTAGTTGCCCTCCTCTGGACAGCCTCCATCCTGTCTATGTCCTTGTGAACATGGGGTCTCTAGAACTGCATGCAGTACTCCAGATGGGGTCTCACCAACTGTCTGTACAGAGGGATAACAACTTCCTGTTTTCTACTGGTGATGCCTTTCCCTATGCATCCTAGTATCCATCCAGCCCTCCTTACTGCCCTCTCATGTTGCTTACTCACCTTTAGGTCATCTAATATGACTACCCCAGGTCCTTTTCTATTTTTGTTGTTGTTAGTACCCCCGTGTACTCTTCCCCTGGGTTTTTATTTCCCAGGTGCATTACTTTGCACTTCTTTGCGTTGAATCTGAGCTACCATATATTTGACCATTCCTCCAACCTTGCCAAGTCCCTTCTCATCCTTTCCACCCCACCTTGTGTATCAACCCTGTTGCAGATCTTTGTTTCATTTGCAAAGAGACGTACTTTTCCTTCCAGTCCCTCTGCAAATGTCACTTATAAAGACATTAAAGAGGACCGTTCCCGGTACTGAACCCTTCGGTACCCCACTAGTAACCCCCCTTTCTTCAGAGTGGACTCCGTTTACTATTACCCTCTGCATCCTGTTGTCCAGTCAGTTTTTTTACCCAGGCTACCACCTTGGGACCCACTCCATGGCTGACTAACTTGTATATTAATCTTTTGTGTGAGACTGTGTCAAATGTCTTACTAAAGTCTAGGTAGGCCGTGTCCACAGCCCCTCCCTGATCTACTACTTTGGTCACCCAGTCAAAGAAATCTATTAGATTCGTCTGACATGACCTTCCCACTGTGAATCTGTGCTTCCTTGGGTCTTGTGCCCTGCTGGCCTCTAGGCACTCAACAGTTCTTTCCTTCAGAAGTGATTCCATCATTTTCCCTACCGCTGAGGTCAAACTAACAGATCTGTAGTTTCCTGCCTCTGCCTTGCTCCCACTTTTGTGAAGTGGAATCACATCTGCCCTCCTCAGGTACCACCCCATCCTGCCATGATTTGTTAAAGAGGGTAGTCAGTGGTGTCACTAGTTCTGCCCTTAGTTCTTTTAGAATTCTTGGGTGAATCCCATCAGGCCCCATTGCTTTTTCCACCTTCAGTTTTAAGAGTTCTTTCAGAACCCTTTCTTCTGTGAAAGGACTGGTATCGACGTCCCTATGAGGAGTGTTTCTTTTGTTTTGTTTAGGTACCTCCCTCTCCCCCTCTTCTTTTGTGAATACTGAGCAGAAGTATTCATTAATTATTCCTGCTTTTTCCCTCTCACCCTCTGCTCATATTCCCTCCCCTTTATTAAGCCTCAGTGTCCCTCTCGTAGTCTTTCTTCGTTCCCTAATGTACCTATAAAAGGTTTTATCCCCCTTCTTAACAGAGTTGGCTATCTTTTCCTCAGTTTGGGCCTTTGCTATTCTGACTGCCTTCCCTGCCTCCTTCTGCTTCAACTGATGTAGTTCTCTGTCCTGCTCCTTCTGTTTTTCCTTATATTTCCTGAATGCTATCCTTTTCTCCTTAACTTTCCCTGCCACCTCTTTTGAGAACCATGGTGGCTTTTTCCTTCATTTTGTTTTGTTGATTTGCTTTACACAGAGGCTTGTTGCCTCTGTGATGGCAGTTTTGAGTTTTCCCCATTGTTCTTCTGCCCTCCTTCCTGCCTGTTTGCTAGTGCTTTATTGAGGCACTCTCCCATTTTGCCAAAGTCAGCCCTCCAAAAGTCCAGCACCCTTGCTTTTGTATGGCTTGACTCTATAGCTGTGTTTATTCTGTACCACACTGTTTGGTGGTCACTTGTTCCCAGATGGCTACCCACTTCTAAATTTGAGGTCCTCTCTCCATCCCAGTTTGAGAGTACCAGGTCTAAGATTGCTACCTCCCGAGTGGGTTCCAACACTAGCTGTCTGAGGCATGCCCCCTGTAGGGCATCAAGAATGACCCTGCTCTTGGATGTGGCTGCAGTAAAGGTGCTCCAGTTAACATCTTGCATATTCAGGTCCCCCATCAACAATATATCTCCTTTTTCTGCCATTCTAAGGATTCCTTATTAATTTCCTTGTCCATTGCCTCTCCCTGAGACGGGGGTCTGTAAACAACCCCTGTGCGGATTGTGGTGCCATTTCCTGTCTCCAGGGTGACCCACAGTGCCTCCTCCCCTCCCTGTTTACCCTTTAGTTCTGTTGCTTTGATTCCTTCCCTTATATAGAGAGCTACTCCTCCTCCTCCTCTTTTACACTCCCTGACCCTCCTGTAGATTGTGTACCCTGGTATGTTGACATCCCAGTCATGGTTCTTTGTGTACCATGTTTCTATGACTGCCACAATATCCAGGTGTCCCTCTTCCATCAAGGCCACTAGTTCAGGGAGCTTATTACTCAGACTACGGGCATTGGTACTCATCACCCTCCATTTTTTGATGGCCTTACCCCCTTTTAGGCCTATCCCTGTCCTTACTGCGTTTGCCTTTTTCGGGATTTACCCCAGTCCTGCTCTCTGTCGACTTCTCTACCTTTGTGTATACTTCGCTAACTACCCTCTTTTGTGTGTGGGGGGGGCTGGGATTTCTCTTCTTCTCTTCAGTGCCTCCCCCTTGGCTAGTTTAAATGCTTGCCAATGAAGCATTTAAACCTATCACCTAGGATCCTGGTGCCCCTCCTGGACAGATGCAGACCATCACACCAGTATAGGCCTGTATCTCTCCAGGTGGACCCCCAGTCCCCAGTGAAGCCAAATCCCTGAGCTCTGCACCATTTTTTCAACCAGTCATTGAATCCCATGGTGCGGAGTACCCTAGCCTCACCCATGCCATAGACAGGTAGCACTTCCAAGAAAGTTGCCATGCATGCCACTTGTCTAAGGCCCCTTCCCAACTCCACAGACTCCTGCTGCACTGCTCTGATCCAATTCCCAGCCAGGTAATTTGTCCCTAAGTGGACAGTGACATCCAGCTCCGTGCTCCGTGCAGCTGCTCCCATGATCCTGAGGATTCACTTCTTGTCTCTCCAAGCCATGGCACTGGGCAGGCACCTCACCTCCCTTTCCTTCCCCCAGTTCTACCCCCCCCTAACGACTGAGTCCCCCACCAGGAGTTGTTTCCCTCCCCTGTAGGGTCCCGTACCACCCTCCTGTGGGTCTCCATTGTTGAGGTTCCCAGGATCCTCCTTGGTCTCCACTGTAGGTGGCTCCATAGAGGAACCACACTCCACCAGAATGGTGAATGAATTGTGAAGAGGCACAACTGGAGGGATGCGTCTCAGTTCCACCACCCTCACCCTCCTTGAGCCCACTATGGTCCGACAGCTCCTCTTTCTTGGCAACCTCTGAGGCAGTGGTGGTGGCCTGAATGGTCTCTGCATGGGGGGGTGGGATTCCTGAATCCTCACCAGGTCAGCATGGAGATGGGCAGCCTCCTCCCTCAGACCAGAGAGGTGCCTGCAAATCGGGCAGCAGCATAGCCTACAGAATGTCTCCTGGAAGACTGCAGCTCCACAGCCAGTGCATTTCACCACTCCCCACATGTCTGTCTCCCTTTCTGTTTTGTGTGTAAGCGTGTGAGTGTGTTTACCCTCTATTTAGTGTGCTGTGCCTTTAAGGATATGAACAGGTGTATGTTCTTTGCACTTTCGGGGAAGTGATGTCAGAACCCCTGCTATAAAGGAAATTATGTGTTTGGGGTGGGTGGGGTGAGAGGCAGGGTGGGTGGGACTAAGCCTGTGTCCTTCAGAAACAATCAACTACAACTCTGGTCCACCACCCTGGTGAGTGCCTTCCTTCCTTTCATCACCTACTTCACAGAGTTTAAGTAACGGGTCTAGTCACAAATCACTGCAGATATTCTCCCAGCTAGATTTCCTCCCTGGCAAATAAAAGTTACGCTAAGAAAAGTCAACCCCAGAATCAGAGAACCAAAACACTGACTTCTACATACTTACACAGGCCTCAACATTAAAAATTCTATTCAGTGTACTTTATTAAATCACCTTCTTGCTATAAGGAAGTTGGTGGCTGCTCTCTGTCTCAGCTACAGCAGACAGAGTCCACAAACAACTCATGTTTTGAATCCACAGTTCCTCAGGCCCCTTTCGGCTCCTCCCCTTATCAGACACCTATTTCACAGAGCTTAAGTAACAGGTCTAGTCACAAATGACTACACATATGCTCCCAGCTAGATTTCCTCCCTGGCAAATAAAAGTTACACTAAGAAAAGTCAATCCCCAAAACAAAGAACGAAAACACTGACTTCTGCTTACTTACACAGGCCTCAAAATTTAAGAATTCAATTCAGTGTGCTCTATTAAATCACCTCCTTGGTATAAGGAAGCTGATGGCTGTTCTCTCTCAGACACAATGGGGTAGGATTGATGCTGAGACTGTTGCACACCCAGTGGTGTGCTGAGGCTCAGTGTCACAGATGGAGGATCTTATAGCCCCTGGAAGTGCAGTTATCTCAGCATTAATCCCACTATGTTGTGTCTCATTGCACTTATAAAATGGGGTTTGAGTTAACTATTTAAAAAAGTAATGAAAAATATTTAGGAATTGTTTTGAAATCTTTTTTTAATAAAAACAGTCCATCCCTTATTAGGCTGACACTAGAGGGTGCTGTTGCAAAATTTACGGTGAGTAGTGTTTCAGTGTGCCTTCTTTACTCTGCCATTTTTGGTTTTTATAATTGTTTTTTTACTTACAACATGTAGTTAATTTACCGTGACTGTTGTTTATCTGGGTTGATTCGGGTTTAGTTTTGTGCTAAATGAAACTGCAGTTTTAGTGGCTAGATCACTGAATAGATTGTTCAGTGCTTGGCTACAAAAATATTTTACCGGCGAGCGGTTGGGGAAAATGTTATTGTCAGTGAGGTCAGTAGATTATTTTTATAAGAAATGGTGGTACTTTTTCCAGTGTAAAAGGAGGTTTCAGAGTTTACTTTAAATAGCAAATTTAAGTTTTGTGTGGAAATACTACATATAAACATACATAGAAATTGATGGAAGAAGAAGGCCAATTAGTCTATACAATACGAACATACGAAATTTGCCAGCAGATAAAGGCCTAGAGGTCTATCAAGTCTGCTCGAATGTGCAGCTAGCCAAACCCATGAGACTGAGCCCCTGTCACCGAGGCAGAGGTCAGGAAGCATAGGAAAACCAGGAGCAGTTTCAAAATTCGCAAATAGCATTTTATTTTTTCTCAACAGCAAAATAAAAATAAAAAATAATTCAGTATAACTATTTACAAAGGCGCAGTACAAACAGTGAAAACTAAGTCCTTCATCTGAGGATATCTCTTAATTCCAAGTTTCAGTCTCTCAATCTCACTCCCCTTGTCTCTCTAGCAAAAGCATCGGTGCTCCTTTTTATAACAAGTCTTTACAGGGCGCTCGTTAGGAAGAGTGTGTTTTTTCACAGAATGTTCTTGTCAGTTTCCAGTGTTCTTGCAGGTGCAGCAAAATGAACATAATGATCCAGAACTGACCTATTGTTGACAGCTCTGTAAAGTTTGCACAACAGCATCTTAGTTTATTCCCTTGAGTTCCAAATAGCTTTTTGCAATAATTTCAACAGTATAACTATATGCATTTTTAAGCAAAGTGATCTCAGTATCAGTTACAGTACATTTCCACATAATGATTCACATATATTTTTATATCCACAGATATGCAAGGGTGAAGACAAATCAGAAATGGCAAGGGAAGGCAGAGAGATAGTGAGAGGTGGAGAATTGCGAAACCGTCTGAGTGATCCATTCCCTGGGCTCAGAAGAAAATTTGGTTTTGCAACCAGATAGAGAGAAGAGACAGAAAGAGAAAGAGGATAGAACAGACCCTTGTGTTTAAACTCTTTCTGCATAACAAATGGGGCAGAACCTTATTCAGCTCTGTCACAGTCCCCTAATGGTCACTCATCTTCTTTCTCCTCTTTTGCCCCATCCCTCCATTGCCCCCTCCCCAACAAAACCCGTGTGTCTGTCTCACCTATGCTTGAATCCCATCTGTGATTTTGCACAGACAATCTTGTTGGACAATCTGTTCGTCCTTTCCCCACATCTCCATAAAAAAGTACTTCCTAACATCCTTCTAAAATCTGCCCCCTGCAGACTTCTTTGCGGTACTGTACCTCTAATATTCATGTTTGCATTGCTGCTCCACATAGGGCCCACAGGGAGGTCAATCATAACTTTACTTCATGCAGGACCCTGTGAGCCCTGTGCAGACCAGGAGACCACACATAGCTTTCTTGGGGCAGAGCAATGCCTAAAGTAATAGATCAGGCACTACTTTCTTTATGCAGGGCCCTGCCTGTGCAAAACAATAGATCACTCATAGCTATCTTTGCCCAGGGCCCTGCACAGCTCAAGAGTTCAGTCATAACTTTCTGCGGACAGGGCCTCGGACCTGTAGCTTGAAGGACTAGCTCTGTGAGGCACAGCCCTGGACCTGTAGCTTGGCTTTGGATAACTGACATTAGGAAGTCAGTCACAAATGGGAAAAATTTTCCATTTTTGTACAGGCAGCAGGAAAACACTTTTTTTTCTTTGAACTGAAGTGATGAACTCTGTAAAGAAAACATTACAGAAGGCCCACTCCAAATAAATAAGATAATTAGTAAAGTTTTGGTCAGTGTTTGCAAACAATAATATTTGAAATTTAGTAGCTGATAATGTTACGATACCTGTAAATGACACTGGTACAGTATCTCCATTGACAAGGAACAACATTTCAAAGAGAAGTAAAACATTTTTAAACAAAGCAGTTCTCTTAAACCAGACGTTGGCTCTAGTAACATCTTGAAAATGGTATGTAGTCACATCCTTGATCCCTTGGAATTTATATATAACAAATCACTACATACAAAGATGATACCAACCAATTGGGAAAAGGCTCATGTGGTTCCTATTTTCAAAAACGATACAAATCAAAATTTTCTCATTTTAGGTCCATTAGACTCGCTTCCATCCTGGCTAAATTAATGGATGGTTTAAATAAAATATTATTTAGTCAATGAAATAAATAATACCTCTGCCCCCTGATAATCATCAGCATAGCTTTGCTAAAGGAAGATCCTGTATTACAAATTTACTCTGTGTCTATGAGCATGGCAGTAGAAAAATGGATCTGGGCCACTCAGTTGATGTGGTGTTTTTAGGCACACTAGACAAAAATCAATAAACTGAAAGAACCAGACATCAACTCAAATATATTCATAGAATCATAGAATTCTGATGGCACCTCACGACCCATCCAGTCTGCCATAACTCCCCCCACTTTTAGGAAGACCCCCCGGCTGGCCTGCCCCTGGCAGTAAGGCTCATGTGCTTATCCCAGGCTTTTTGAATTCCTCCACTGTATCTGCCCTCACCACCCACTCTGGCAGACCATTCCATGACTGTACCACCCTTCTCAGTAAAGAACCTCCCCTGAACCTGCCCCCTCCAGTTTGTATGTGAATGCCCCCTGGTGTGAATGTTCTTGCTCCTTCTAAATATGATGTCAGCCCTCACCCTGTTTATGCCCTTCAAATACTTGAATGTCTCAACCATATCCCCCCCTCTCCCTCCTCTCCTCCAGCATATGCAAACCCAGCTCTCCCAATCTTTCCTCATATGACATGCCTTGTAACCCCCTTACCATTTTGCTTGCCCTCCTCTGGACCCTTTTCAGCCTGTCCTTGTCCCTCTGCAGGTATGGCCTCTGGAACTGGACCCCATATTCCAAGTGTGGCCTGACCATGGTTTTGTAAAGTGGTAGGATCACCTCTCTCTCCTCCTGCTTGTGAATTCCCTCCCCATGCATGCCAGCATTCTGGATGTTGACTCCACAGCTTTGTCACATTGACTCCGGACCTTCAAACTGTCTGAGATAGTGATCCCCGGGTCCCTTTCCTGTACTGTTACCTCCAATCTCCACCCCCCCCCCAAAGTCGGTATATTGTTTTTGGGTTATTACGCCCTGTATGCTTAATTTGCACTTTTTGGTGTTGAAGTGCAGCTGCCATTTGTTCAACCACTCCTCCAGCCTAGCCAGGTCCTCCCTCATATCCTCCACCCCCTCCCCCTCCAACGTATCCACTCTCCTGCTACATATTTTCATGTCATCTGCAAACAGACATACCTTCCCTCTTAGACCTTCTGTGATGTCCCCCATGTATATGTTAAAAAGAATGGGACCCAAGACAGACTCTTGGGGGACACCACTCATCACACTCTCCTCCCTTGAACGCTCCCTGTTTATCACCATTTTCGGAGTCCTTCCCTCCAGCCAATGCTCTACCCAGTTCGTGAGCTTGCTCCCTACTCCCAGGCTGTCTATCTTGCCTATCAGTCTCCTGTGGGGGATGGTATTGAACGCTTTCTTGAAGTCCAGGTAGGCCACGTCCACCGCCCACCCAGTCCCAAATCTCCATCACTTTGTCAAAGAATTAATTCAGGTTGGTCTGGCATGACCTACTCCCTGTGAATCCGTGTTGACTGTCATTTAAGAGGCCCTCCCCTTCGAGATACTTGATCAGCCTTTCCTTAATAAGTGCCTCCATTAACTTCCTGACCACAGAGGTAAGGCTAACTGGGCGGTTGTTTCTCGGCTCCTCCCTTTCTCCTCCCTTATGCAGGGGTACCATATCTGCCCTTTTCCAGTCCCCAGGGACCCTTCCCTTGCTCAGTGACAGGTTAAATAACCTTGTGAGTGGTGTTGCTAATTCCTGTTTTAGCTCCCCGAGTACCCTCGTATGGATGCCGTCCGGACCCATTGCTTTACCTGGCTACAGCTTACCTAATTCTTCCAGCACCCTAGCCTCCATGAAGGGACTCAAGTCAACCTCAGTATCCACCCTTCCCCTGCCTTCCATCTGTGGCCCTATCTCCTCCTCCACTGTGAAGACCAATGTGAAGTATTTATTCAGGACCTCAGCCTTTTCCATATCTCCCTCCCCACTGAGCTTCGTAATGCCAATCCTCCCCTTTCTTCCATTGCTCACATATCTAAAGAGCCTCTTGTCCCCTCGTTTTACCTCCCCTGCTATGTGCTCCTCCATCTCTGCTTTGGCCCATGTAATAGTCTTTCCTGCTTCCTTTTGTTTCTCCTTGTATACCTCCCTGTCTACCTCTCACTGTGATGTTTTATACTTTTTGAACGCTCTCCTTTTCTCCCTAACAGCATTCCTCACCTCTGATGTGAACCAAAGTGGTTTCCTGCCCATCTTTCTTTTGCTCATCCTCTTAATGCACAGTTCCATTGCCCGGAGTATCTCTCTTTTGATTCCTCCCATAAACCCTCCACATCCTCCTGCTCTAGCTTCCCTTCTAGCTCTTCCTGGACCACCTCCCTCATCCTCCTAAAAATCCGTCCATCTAAAGTCCAGCACCTAGTATTCCGACCCTTCCTGATTTTAAATTTTAGTTGTCCTGTGATCACTGTCACCCAAGTGTTCCCCAGTCTCTACCCCTTTGACACTGTCCCCATTTGTCAAGATTAGGTCAAGTAAGTTCCTCCCCCTGGTTGGTTCCCTTACCGGTTGTGTGAGGAATACTTTCTGTAGAGCTTTGAACATCTCCTGCTCCTTGCAGTGGATGCTGCCAGGGTGTCCCAGTCTACATCCGGCAGATTTAGGTCACCTACTACTATGACTTCCTCCTTGCCGGCCATCTCCTGAATCTCTTTCCTCAACAGCTAGTCCACCTCCTCCCCCAAATCTGGTGGTCTATAGATCACTCCTACCTTCACTGCCTGCCCCCCATCCTTAATTAAAGTGACCCATTGGGTTTCTGCTGGACCATCCCTCCCCCGCACCCCATCACCCCAATCCCCTCCTTAACAAAAAGGGCCACCCTCCGCCCTTTTCACTGCCCTATCCCTCCTGTAGAGCACATACCCAGGTACCGCCCCCTCCTAGTTGTATTTTTCATTCCACCAGGTTTCTGTAACTGCCACTAGGTCCAGTTCATCTTCCGCCATCCCTGCCTATAGCTCTCTCAACTTCTTCCTTAGACTTCTGGCGTTCATAGTAAGCCCTTCCAACAGCCTCCTTCCCTCCTCTGTCTTACCCCCATTGGCATCCCCTGCCCCCTTTAGTGGGGGAGAGCAATTTTGGCCAGCTCCTCCTCCCATTACCACTGAGCTGCACCTAGGTTTACCCTCCCTCTTTCCTAGTTTAACTCCCTCTCTAGTATTCTATCTGTGTAACCCTGCAATTTCCCCTTTAGAAGCCTAGCCCTGCCTGTCCCTTGCATACAAACGCTCTCCACCCAAGTATCCCCCCAACCCCCTATACAGTCGTAGCTCTCCCTCTTGCAACACTGTCGTAGCCAGTGGTTGAAATCCTTGATTCTCAATTGCCTGTCTGTACTGATGCAGTGCACTGCCAGAACTTCTTAGAAGACTACAGCCACCATTCCTGCACACCCCCTTGCTAGTGCCTCAGACCTTCTCTGTACCTCTTCCACCTCCTCCCCAGCCAAGTCATTTGTACCAAGGTGTATGACCAGGTGAGGCTTTCCCCCAATCAGCCTGATGCATGCCTTAATTTTTGGGAGTGCCCTGCCTGCCTCCATCCCTGGCTCACAGAAAACCAACCTGCCCTTGAAAGTTACTCCCCGTCTTAACCAATGGATCCCTTTGATGATGGAGTCCCCGTACACTGTTACCTGTGTTGACCCCAAGGGTGCCTCTGTAGTCCTTACCTGGCCTTTTCCCCGGATTCCTCTGGCTCCCCCCCGACCCCCTCCTTCCTTCACTCCCACGATCACATTGGCCCCCCATCCTGCTGGATGGTCCCTTGCTTCCTTCTCCTTCCCATGCCCCCTTCCATCCCACTACCATTATTCCCTATTCCCCTCCATGACCTCCCCCATTTTCCTCCTGACTGGTGCAACTTGCTCCCCCCATGCGACTCCTCCCTTCCCTCTGGTACCCTCTCTCCTTGTTCTCATCCCGCCGTCACGACCACTAACCCCTGCTTTTAACTCCTTCCACCTGTCCTTACACGGCTTCTTGCCCCTTCAGCCCCTGTCCCGTTGTCTGCCTCCTGCTCTGTAATCTCCGTTCAGAAGCCAATACCTGTTTGAGCCTGCCATAACCATTATACATACCATGGCTCCTGCCCATCGCACCCGCACCCTCCCTGTTCCCTTGTGCGACCTGGTCCCTCCACTTCCTGTCCCCCCAGTCGACCTGCCTCTTACCATCCTGTCTTCCATGATTCCTCTGATGATGTCCCCTTTTACCCAGGACAGCTCTCCTTTTAGCCTTGCAAGTTCGGCCTCCAGTCTTCCTAGCCTTACACAAACTGGGCACGCCTCCAGTCTCCACAGGGTGTTCATGAAGACTACTATACCACAGTTCCTGCACCCCACTATCTTTCCTCCTCCATAACCCCCCTGCTTCCCCTCACCTCGTTGTTCCCCCTCCAGTGCCACCACTGTCCCCCCATCCTGCCCCTCCACCTTGCTCCACCCTGTCACACTGCCCCTGTCCCGCTTCCAGGCTTACTCTCCTATGTTGCTCCTTCACCCATAGCCATCTCCCCTTCCCCCTCCTTTGCCCCTCTGACGCCATACTTTCAGTGAGTCACACGTTCCCTATCCGACCCTTCCCACCTCTAAGCCGCAGACCTGCTGTTCAGCCTAGACAGCAAACAGTCAGGCTGCTATTTAATATTAAATTGGATGTCATCCTGGTTCACTCTTAAATGTTTTTAACCATAAATGTGCAGTGATGCATCTGGGGAACCAAAATACTAATATCTCCTAATATTTACAGGGGTATAAATTCAATGTTCTGGAAAGGAAAAGGATTTGTGCATTATTGTGAGCCACATGTTTAAACCCACCTTTCAGTGTAAAGAAGCAGAAGCTGAGGCTAATAGAGTGCTGGGTCAATTAGGAGAGGAATTCATAGCCAGAGCCCAAATACACAGTAGTTGCTCCTCATTACAGTGCATATGTTTGTCCCCAGTCTGAGCTGTGGCTCCAGAATCCGTTCCTCATACAATGGAGGGGATATTGATGGACTCGAGAGGGTCCAGAGGAGGGCCACAAAAATTATAGTTGGGTTTTATGATTTATCATATAGGGATATACTGGCAAAACTAAATCTTATGTTCCTACAGTACATACAGTAAAGTCATATTAGATGTGATCTGCTTCTATTCTTTCACATTTATTTATTTGTTCTCCATATTTTCTGTTATGCTCATCTGGCAGGCTGGGTGGCTGTATCAGCCCGTCCTTTCAGGCATTGTGGCCATGCCGAGTCTCTGACCTCCTCCCTCCTCTGAGCCCAGGCAGACCATCAACACACTTGGGGTGGCTTCATTAAGCCCCAACCCCCAGTTTTTCAACCTGTTTTCTCCCCTTATTCCCTGTAGCCCCAGATAAGGCCAAGCCCGAGATGCACGCCTTGGCCTGAGAAGACTCCACTCCTCCACCCGGCCTGGCCCCCCGACACCTGCACCACCATCATGCCTCCACATGGTAGCAGTCAAAGGCTGGGAGAGCTAACCTCCCCATTCCTGAGAGGAGAACTGCCTGTCAGCGGCTCAATCCTCATCCAGCCCCCCCCAAGCAACCCATGCTTCTCACCAAACACGGGTCACCAGTGTGGCAGGAGGTAAGACGCCAGTGCCTCAGCCTTCCATGCCACTGGGCTGGCCACTTATTTATTTAGTAGAAACAGAATTTGATGGCAGATAAAGACCGCTTGGCCCACCTAGTCTGCCCATTTTTCCTCTGCCCATACTGTCACCTCAGACCCTACTTGATCTCCGCCACCCCCTTGCTACCCATTAAGATATATTTGTGCCTGTCCCTTGCATGCCTGAAGCCCACTGCTGTTTTTGCCCTACCTCCTCCACTGGAAGACTGTTTACCATCATTCACCACTCTTTCAGTGAAGAAGTATTTCCTCACATCTCTACTGAATTTACCCACTTCCAGCTTAATTGCATGTCTGTCTTGTTTATCTTTTCCTCTGAAAAATACTCCTGTACCTTATTTACCCGCATGAGGTATTTATGGGTCTCTGTCATATCCCTCCCTCTTCCTGGTTGTACATATTGAGGTCCTTCACTCTCTGTCCTTGTAGGGCTTCCTGATGCAGACCCTGCACTGTTTTATTGCCCTCCTTTGGACTGCCTTTACTCTGTCCTTCCAGAGATGTGGTCTCCATAATTGGGCACAATACTCCATGTGGGGTCACCAGTGATCTAGCAGTGGCATCACCAGCAGAAAGAGGGAGGTGATATTGCCTCTGTATAGATCACTAGTAAGACCCCACCTAGAGTACTGTGTCCAGTTCTGGAGACCACATCTACGGAAGGACATGGACAGAGCAGAAGCAGTCCAGAGGAGGGCAACTAAAATGGTGCAGTGTCTGCATCAGAAGTCCTACAAGGAGAGAGTGAAGGACCTAAATATGTACATCCTGTAAGAGAGGCCTTTAAATACCTCACAGGTACAGGAAGGAAGTATTTTTCAGAAAAAAAATAGGTACTGAAGGTCACAGGGTGATAAGAAGCTGGAGGGGGTAGATTCAGGAGAGATGTGAGGAAGTACTTCTTCACAGAAGGAGAGGTGGATTCCTGGAACAGTTTTCCAGTGGAGGTGATGGGGCCAAAAACAGTGGTGGGGTTCAAGAGTGCAAGGGGTAGGCATAAGGGGGGTGAGATACTAACAACAACAGAAATGGAAAGGGACCTGGGGGTAGTCATATCAGATTACCTAAAGATGGGCAAGCATTGTGAGAAGGCAGTAAGGAGGGCTGGTGGATACTGGGATGCATAGGGAGAGGCATCAGCAGTAGAAAACAGGAAGTTGTTACTGTACAGATAGTTGGTGAGACCCCAACTGGAGTACTGTGTGCAGTTCTGGAGACCGCATCTCTGCAAGGACATAGACAGGGTGGAGGATTTCCAGAGGAGGGCAACTAAAATGGTGCAGGATCTGCACCAGAAGCCATACGAAGAGAGATTAAAGGAGCTTAATATGTATACCCTTGAGGAAAGGAGGGAGGGGGGACATGATAGAAACTTTAAAGTACTTCAAGGGAATCAACAAAGTCCAAGAGGGTAGCATCTTTCAGAAAAAGATGTGTAAGAACAAGGGGGCACAATTTGAAGATATGGGGGGACAGCTCAGAGGTAATGCGAGGAAGTACTTTTTCATGGAGAGGGTTGTGGATGCATGGAACGGTCTTCCTGAGGAGGTTGTAGCGTCAAAAACAGTGGAGGAATTCAAGAGAGCATGGGACAGACATAAGGCAATTCTAGTGGGGAGGGGGGTAGGAGGAAGTAGGTTGTTGGTTAACTAGAATCTGCAGCTTATCCATTAGGTAGCAGAATGGGAAGACTAGGTGGGCCAAGTGAGCCATATCTGCCAGCAAATCCTGTTACTGTGTTATGGCCAAATATTCAGGGCAACACAAAATAAAGGTGAATAATAAATAGAATAAAGTTTAGGGTGGTGTGTGTAACGAGAAGTTTACACCCCACCGAGGTGTCAGATGCTACATAAACCCTGAGAATGAAGCTCGAGGGGTTTATTAAAGCATCTTACACCCAGGGGTGTAAATTTGAGTTTCATACACCAACCTATATTTTATTTTATATAATTGCTGGGTTTCCCTTTTTCAGGGCAGCAATTATATAAAATGCCAGCCGCTAAGGTGCTGCCACGCTTTGGGTTAGTTTTCGGCCGGTCTCCACAGAGTTTTACTGTGGGTGATTTAAAATGTTTTATTATCCCTCATTTGTGGAAAATGAGAACGATTTTTTTCTTTTAAATAACTTACCGTCGAGTTCCTCTGCCGGTGGAGAAGAAAGCAGCAAGTGGTAGAAAGGTATTCAGTGAGGTGGGTGCATGCACAGAGCGAGGGAAACCGTGCGTGTGTTTGCCGTTATAAACACTCCTTTATAATGGCAAATTACGGCATGGTTTCTCTATGGGAAAAGGGGGAAGCCATTAATTATAATGCAAATTAAGGTACAAGTGCTATACAGTACAGTACAGGGAGCAATGCCAGATAGTAGCAGATAACCACCACCCAGACTGCTAACATGCCAGCTATCAAATCCAGTGCAAGAGGTAGGATCAGGAGCAGAATATTACCAGATAAGATGAACTGACTTAAGGTGCATTTACATTCCACAGTAATTGCATTGTGGTCTCCTCTCATTAGTCAAGTAGGCTCACTGGTCTTCCAGACTCTGGTTTACATAGTACTGGGAGTGCATCGGTGCAGTGTCAGTCTGTGTTTCTGACTGACTTCCTGTGTTTTTTCCAGGCGAGGAAGGATCACCTCCTTTTGGGAGGGGGATGACAGTAGCCCACTTCCAGGCATTAGGAAAGAGGCAGAGGAGAAGGAGAGGTTAAGGAGGATGGTAATAGGGAAGGCTATGGCTGATGCAGAGCTTGGTGTAAAGGTCATCTCGGCACATATCCTTTGGGGGGGGGGTTAAGAGCTAGAAGTAGAAGAGCTTTACGAGAGGCTAAGAAAGTGGTAGAAGAGAAGGAGAAGGAGTGTGAGAGAAGAGGGGAAGGGTGAGGTGAAAGAGGAAGAGGGATGGAGAGAAAACATGCAGGTGGTGAACGAATTGAAAGAAACTACAATGGCAGCAGGGTCAGTGATGTGGGAGTTGCCAACCTCGAAGATGGGTGGGGAGGACTGGATTTGGGGGAAAGAGGAAGTGGATAACTTTCTAGAACTGGTAGGGGCAATTGAGATTGTCTTGGAGCGTGAATGTGAAGTAATTGGATTTCGCAAGCCTGATTACTTTGGTGCAAGCATTGTGACGGGTCTGATAATTTAACAGGGTGGCAGCTGAACCTGTGGTCTTATAGGACTGCCAGACTAGATCACATGCTAGAAGACAGGCTTGCAGCTTAGCAGATGTCTAGGGAATGTGGAAACCGTGCACACTGTTTTTTTTGTTTTTTGGTGTAATGAAAATCCTTTGTACCTCATATGCTGTTGGACCCCATTGAAAATGAGCCTTGGTTCAGTTGGGCAATCCATATTCATAATGTAACATTTTATGAATAAAAATACTACTAGTACTTCCTGAGGTGGCTTGGCAGTCCCAGACAGACAAAAATTTGTTATGGGAAGCAGTTAATGGTTGAGTTCGTATCGGTGGCTGTTGAGATGTGGGACCAGTCGGTGTCCAACAGGTTTGTGGGGAGGAAGGATAAATCCAGCAACCATAAGGACCACAGGAGGATGATTTCGGGGGAGCTTTGGGGCGATATGTCTTCCACACACGGTAGACCATATGATGGTTACTGAGTGCATCTGGGAGGATACCTGGCTCCACAGTATAGTAAGGGCGAGAGGAGAGTACACATAACAATAGGGTGTGGTTCGAGGATATACGAGTAAGATGGGTGGGGTCCAAAATAAGTTGGGATGGCTGGAGGATTTAACATTCTGGCTAAGTGTTTGCACAGAGGGGGGGATAGATAATTAGTGTTAAAATCTCCAAGTAACAGCAACTCACTAGATGAGGAGTGGGAGCAGATGCGGGAGAGGAGCTTAGTGCCTGAAGCAGAGGACAGGCCAGGACAGCAGTACACTCTGACAATGAAAAGTGGGACTGTGAATGGGAGGGAGAATTTGAAGAGGAGCCACTCATAGGCGAAGGGGAGGAGACAGATATCATAGGTGCAAATTGGATGCTGGAGGAAATGTAGATTACAGCACCTCCACCTCTCTTGGGGCGATCCTACCTACCTCTAGCTATGGCGTAACAGTGTATGAACACAGTAAAGTCTTGGACCTTATGGGAGAGCCAAGATTCCAAGATAATAAGAACATTCAGCTGAAGGTTGACCATAAGAGCTGCAACAGTATAGCCTAGCAGTTAAAGAAATGAGCTGTGAATTAGCTTAGTACATCCAGCAGAGCAGGGTTTGATTCCCACAACCTCCACTTGCATACAGTATTATCCTGAGCAAGTCATTTAGCCTTCTCAGTTCCCATGTCACTCATAAAAACAGGACCTGGGCCTTGTGTGTCTTATCTGTTTACCAAAGAATTAATAAAAAAAAAAAAAAAATGAATATCCAGCTTTGGGTGGAGGCTACAGATGTTAAGGTGGGCAACCCACAGTCTCTGGGGAGCTGCATTGGTGAGGTAGTGGCAGGACCAGGATTAAGCTTGATGTCCCATGCCACAAGGAGTAGCAAGGTTGCAGGGGATGGGAATGGCAAAGTGTGTGTGGGGGTTGGGGTAGCAGGATGAAGGGGACAGAAGGCACCAGAGAGCTTCCAAGTTGATCCAAGGAGCAGGTAACAGGCTGCACCCAGGATGCTAGGGGGAGAAGGGAAGTGAGAGTAGGGATGAGAATAGGCTGTTGGGTGAGGGAGGGGGAATGAGGAAGAGAAGGGCAGTGGTTGGGGAAGGGAGAGAGAGAGATGATAAGCAGAGGATAGCTAGGATGTGGAACAATGTGGTTGATGCATCTAACAGTGTGGGGAGCACCGGGGGTTGTGGGCTAAAGGGAGGGCTGGTCTGACCAGAATAGGGAGGCTAGGGTGAGCATAGGCCTGACCCAGATAAGGCTAGTGACGTCACCCAATAGGGATGAAGTCTAGATAAATTGGTGGGATATTGGCCTCACCCAGATAAGGTGGAAGCCTAATTAAACAATTTAGGGGGGATGCGGGCTTCACCCAGATAGGATGTAAACCTAAATTAACAATTTAGTGGGGACGCGGGCTTTGCCCAAATAGGGTGAAAGCCTGTATGAACAAATCTGTCTGGGGGGATGCAGGCTTCATCCAGCTAGTGCAAAAGCCTAAATGAACAACTGGGGAATGCAGGATTCACCCAGGTAGAAGAAGCCTAAATACATACGGGGGGTGCTAACCACTAAATAGGTAGGACAGGGCAATCAATCAACAGCAGGAAGGTGGAAGCAGTACAGGAGCAGTTGCCCCTACAAGCAGAAAATGGGTGGATAGCTAGGCCCTAACTTCTAGCAGTAATAACTAACTAGTAGCTACAACTCCTAATAAAAATCTGAAGCAACATTTGTAATGCATAATACCTTTGCCGAACAGAGTATGGTACACAGATAAGCTCCAGCTAGTTATAAATGATCATTTTAAAAGATCCTGGCCTCATGTTACACTTAAATATGGATTTGAACTGAGATAAGAAAGGCAGGACATCCACATCAAATAAAGAAAAGTATTCTTAGATCTGAAGAAAGTAAGTTCTTTTCATCCAACATGTAGTTGGACTTTGGAATAACTTCCCTCAAAATGGGCTCTTACAGTTGTAGCCAAAGATTTATCAGATATTTTCTGAAATTCTGAGATTGTCTCTGCCATATTGAATCCTGTGCCTCTAAAAGTAGATCTGCGAATTCTCCCAATGGATCATCGGGCATCCTGCCCCAATCAATTTTATGTTACAAACCTTCTTGCATAAGTGTTTGATTGGGCTGTTCATGTCCTGTATTTTCTTCCATGCAAGGGCCATCAGCAAGAAAAGAATTTGAGTTTAGGAGTCACCAAACTCTTCCCCATGACTTCTGTAGCAAGGTTGATCAATGATACTTAATCCCTCTGGCCCTGCACAGTAATCATATTGTAGTCTATCTTCTGAATCTCATCTTTGCCACTCATTCAGTTGTCCTGAAGGATGTGTTGAGTGCCAGAAAAAGACCTGTTTTAAATATATACATCCAAAACATTTGAATAGATTGACTTGTTTACAAAAGTTGCCATTCAGACCGAGAAAAGGAGTGACCACCCTCCCCTGGATGAGAGATGACATTTTATTCTCCATGTTCATCCAGACCCTGACCCAGAAGGACCACAATCTGTTTGGGTGGGAGAGGAGAATTCATTCTCCATGACCATTTAAACCCTGTCCTGAAGTGTAAGGCTTCTCCAAGATTAAAATAGGAGTTAAGTCTCCCTTAGTTATGGGCCTGTTTATAGCCCAATTCACCTGTTTGGCCAAAGATCTGATGGCCAGCAGATGCTAAGCTGAGGGCACTAGAGTTGCAGTTCTTGACCTGAGGTTGAATCTTGGGTCCAGCTGGTTACTGAACTGCACCAATTAGAGTCTAAGATTTGCATTCCAGTCTTAGAGGCACTTTCTTAGTTCTCAGATCAAAGTATATAACCATCTCTTTTAATTTATGTGTTTGTACAGCTGCGATACAATGGTCTGCTAGAAACAATCCGGATCCGCAAGGATGGTTTCCCATGGAGACCCTCATTTGAGGAATTTGCAAACAGGTAAGTAGTTCAGTCGACTCACATTATTAAAATGAGTGTGTGGGAATACTTTCCATACCAGTGGAGCTCCTGTTCCTGATGGTCAATTGGATCTGAATGAATCCCTTTCAGAGAGGACTAGGAGCTGCAGTGCACAGTGCAAACTGAGGTACAAACCACAGCTACTTCAGGTGTCCCAGAATTGCACTTAACTGAAGGTTATAATGACAGTTGAAGGGGTAATGAACTTGGGTAGCCTTTGTGCACTTCGTATTTCTACTTCATGCCATTGGATTTAAGCTCGTTTCAGTGTACAACACCTCACCATAATTGCCTACCTTATTTCATTAGCTATAAACTCAACAATGCCTTGTGTTGGTGTCGTGAAGGCTGTTGGGCATAGAGACTATGACCTGGGCAGGTGTATGCTGCTAACTCTTCAGTCAGGAAAGATGTACGTTGACCAGCCTGGTGGTGCTGAGGGTTGAGGCGCTGGATGCCACACCTCGCACCACGTCTGTGACCCGAGTTTGGGAATGAACTTGGGCACTGGGGGTTGACAGGGGAGGGAGAGGATCGAGCGTCTGATGGACTGCTCTCCTCTCACTGGGGAAGGATCCAGGGTGTCTCCAGCACAGTAGAGACCCCCGGTGGAGACCAGGGGTACAACGAGCACAGAGCTGCTAAGGGGAGAAGCACGGCAGACATCTGTGGCTTAGCTGCGCTGACGTCATTGCATGCGCGTGCTCCAGGGGGAAAAACAACAAGGAAACCCCCCTTTCCTGGATAGGTGATGGCTCCCCTTTAGACCGCAATGCCACATGCCCAATACCAGGTCGTTGTCTCCACCCCCTCTGTCCTTCCACCACCTCAGCTGGCACACTAGATGCATAGATAGAGCACCGGAGTGGAGGCAGCCCTACCTCAGGGGACTATGAGCTGGGGGGTCTGCCAGCAGGAGGTTGGTGGAGGGAGGCTACCCTCTGAGGAGGCATGGCATCAGGTGGGTGGTAGAGCAATGCCGGTGAGCAGGGGAAGCTCAAGAGAGTTCCAGGTGCGGTGCATAAACAGTCAACAAAAAAGGAAAGGTGTACATTCATTCAGAGACACACATACGTGCTGCGGACAGAAATGGCGAGGCAATGTCATCCCCGGTTTTCACACTGAAGTTCCATTGCAGTCTGAAAGTGTAAGTAAAGTCCTTTGTGGTTGCTCACACCTTAGTCCAACATGCACAGATTTTGCTGAACTTGTGTGACAAATGTCATCAGTGATGCTCACACCTCAGCCAGACACACACAGGTCATGCTGCTCTCTATAAGGGTGAAGTAAAGTCATCAGGGGTGCTCACGTTTCAGACAGACACACACGTTTCCAGCAGCAGTCACAGATAGTTGAGGGATCAGGATTGGAGCTAGGAGTAACTGGGAATTAAGATGAAGCTAGGCAAGCAGATGATGCCATAGTCAAGAGAGTATGCACAGGGAGTCATTAGGAGGGGCTAAGGAGCAGGTCAGGGATTGCGATCCTCACCCTGAACAAGGCCTTGATTAGACCATTCCAGCAGTGCTGTATTCAAGAGATTCTGAGAGTCCAGCACAGGGCCACTAACCTGTTTAGTGACAGGAGGCAAGAGCTACAAGAAGAGATTGGACATTCTCCTGTTATCTTGTCTAGAGAAGAGAATGCAGTGGGGGCATGATTATGATTTTTCAATACAAAAGTGGATAGATACAGTCAATTATATCCAGAGTTTTGGTGTCTTTGGACATGAGATAGGAGGAAGTATTAGAAAGCATTTCTTCACACACAGGATATTTAACATCTAGAATAGCCTAGGTTGTGGAAGCTGGCACTGTTCATGGTTTCAAAGCAGGACTAGACAGACTCCTGAGGGAAAATTACATTGAGGGTTATGCAGCATCAGTAAAGGAAGTTTTCTTGCTATTAATCATAGATGTATGTCCATAGTCAAACTTGGAAGTCACTGCCGTTTGACATGCGATGTGGATAAGATGGACTCCATATCCCTTCTGTCATTTCAATACTGCAGTGCCACCTGCCAGGATGAAACTCTCTCATCAAAATTTCTGCCAGTAATATCTTGCAGGATGTTGCAGGAACACAATATAATCCAATGTCTGGTACTTCAGATTGTCACACACGAAACTGACACCTTTATCACTGAGTGCTTTATCCTCGTGGGCAGTACAGTGAGGCCCTCTTATATCGGGACACCCATGTAACAGATGCCTTCTTTATGTGGACAGAAACTCACTGACAATGCTGTCAGCATAGAAAGCAATTAAAATAATGCAGCTTAAAGCGGATGCTGTAATCCTCCTATACTGGATGCCTGACTGGCGCTGTAGTGTGCTGCTAGCACCTGAAGAGGTGTGAAATACCTTTGAATTGAAGGACGTCAGAACGAGATCAGATTAATGTGACATTCGGTAATCTCTCATGCTCAGTTACTGTATCTCTGACATAGTTTCATCTCAGCACTGCTTTTCTGGTGTTTATGCCGTGGTGGACTCTGCTGAATTGTTCGCTCAGAAAACCCACTATGCCCTAACGAACAAAATGTTTTTTTACATTGTTACCTTACTGCAACTCTGCCCCCGATCCAGATTCAGCTTGTCAGACCAGCTAGAGGGAGAGATATCCCCAAGAAGTTTTGCAGCTGTGTCAAGATCCCTGATTCACTTACTGAAACTCTGCACCCCATCCCGATTCAGATTGTCACGTCAAGCCAGCTAGCGAGAGAGAGACATCCCCAGAGAGTGAGAACTTTAACTCTGGTTTTGTAGCTGTTTCTGGAGGGCTGATTTACTTGTAGGATGGAGATGGGGTTGGGGGGTAAAGTTAGTTTTTCTACAAGAAAAGACAGGGTTAAGGCTTTTAACAGTGCCACCCTGTGTAGTAGCCTGGCTACGGACCTAAAGATCTGGTAGCATCAAACAATCGTAAGCATAAAATGTTGTTCATTTGTAAAAGCAGACAATTCTTACATTTAATTTTTTTGTTTTACTTCTAGTTTTTCTCTCATCACCATTTGGTCCCCATCAGTGGCAACTGCCCAGCCCAGTACTCCAGCATCTCTGGCACATACAACCCTCACCTCCTTAAACCCCTATGTTTACTCCAAGTGGGCCCCCCTGAGTGGAGAAGTGTTTTGCCAGCAATTGGTCCATTTATGCAGGAACCTCTAAAGTGGGGAGTGTGGTCAATCATCCATGCTCAGGCATGAATATTCTAGTCATCCTACCATCCTGGGTTCTTTCCCACTTTGTTTCTTGCTATTGTCTGGCCCCCCTTCCACATGGAGGCAGGTGCTCTAGGAGCATTCGATGCATTTTAGCATGCCGCTACATGCCTCAGCACACCACCACCTCGCTGTCTCATTCCCTTCTGCACTACCACCTGTGATCACCCAGTGGTGGCGTATTGGTGGGGATGGCAACCCTTCTCTCCCAAGCAAGGAGAGCATCCCATGGGATTCCCAGCCCTTTCTACTTCGTTGGCAGTCCTCTGATGATTTGTGCTCTTTCTCCACCCAGGTCGCCGGCATCATGAATGGTATTACTGATGCTGCACTGATGGGCTGGTCCTACTTTTAACTTCTTAAGTACATTTCCTTTTCACAGTTTCAAAGAAGGGGTTTGCACAACATACCAGTTGTGACAGTAAAGTCAACCAAAAATGCAATGATGATTTGCATATATATCCCATGATGCTTTGATTATGGGGGTACGTGTGATTTGGTAATTTTTTGTACCAGTTATGAACAGACCTGAGCGCTCTGATAAAAAGGTTACTTTTATTCACGGACGTGCAGATGCAGAGTAGTAGAAGTCCATAGCATGCAAGCTCCCAACCATACTGCTGCATTTTCCATTGCACGACTAACGTTTTCTGTCTGCTCACATGAGGCTTCATCAGTCATCTGAGCAAACCCAACATGTTAGTCATACATCAGTAAATGCACATCTGTGAATAAAAATAAGCCTTTTTTATATATACTTGGAGTGCTTGTGTTTATTTATAGTTGGTACAGTGTGCAAATCCATTCCTTGGATGTATGTCATATTGTGTTGGGGTTTTTGCACCTTTCCTGTCTGGAGCTACTCTTACTTTGGACAATTTTCAGTATTTTTCTTTTTCCTTTTGATCATTAAAATGCTTACTTCTTGATAGTATTAGGTTTGCTATGTAGAACTGTGGTTTACCTGGCAGATGAATATCTAGTTCTAGGGACGTGAATATGATATTCTATCCATACTTCTGGCAGTTGCATTTTCCTTTTAAGACTTGCCAAAAACATCTTCAAGCTGGCTCTGCGCACCCACCTGGGTGGTAACTCGCTCAGCTCTGCCCCATGACACTAGATCTTCCTTTCTGCTGGAAGAAGACGGTTCCCTCCTTACCGCTCTCATGCTGAGTTAGGCCCTTGTGACTAAATTTACAGATTTACTTCCTAAAAAGTTTAATACTTGTTGTCTTTAGCTCAATCAGTTGTGACCGCAATGGACGACAAGTCCACTCCTAGGTTCCATCGGTACCCTTGCAGGCAGAAGATGTCCCGAACAGATCTGCATGCCACATGCGTCTATTGCCTGGGGCATGAGCACGATCCCCAGGCCTGCAACTTTCCATCTTACCGTTCTCGAGGACCATCTCGCTTGACTCCAGTTAGGTCGACCGAGCGAACAGAACCCGCCGATATAATCTAAGGATGCCCATTGGGTAGTCTCCATGGCTGTGGGGTCTGCTGAACAACTTGCAGTGTTTGAGGAGGCTGTGGCCCAGGCCACTTCCCACTCCTCTTCAGTGGCTGCCTTCGTGCCACTCCAGCTGGGATCGACTTTCAAGGGATCCTTCAAAGAATTGTCAGTCCTTGCTGACCGTCAGTCAGGGACCCTCCGGACACAAATCCAAGTTGAAAAAAACTTCCAAAAAATGGTTTCGTCGATGTTTGTGGGATCGGAAGCGTTCTCAGTTGAGAGCTTCAGATTCCTGCTCTACTCTGGATCCAATTTCAGTTAAATTTTTGGCCCAGGCCACCGACTACACAGTAACCCCATTGGGCTAGTTGACCGAGTTGCTGGTTGATCTTTTTCTTGAGCCGGTCAACCAGTTGTTGACTGAAGAGGCTGACACTTCCTTATCCAGGACTCTGATCCTGACTCTGACTATTGGGACTGATCAGTCCGCTGACCCGTCACCTCTGATCGACGACCAAGACCCGAAGGAGCATCAGCATTCACCGACTCCCTTCAAGCCCTGCTGCCAGTTCCCCGGTGGTTGAGGTCTCGGTCTTCCTCCCATGGGTTAAGTGGTTCCAGTCGACATTGGTGCTCCCACTCTCAACACCACGGAAAGCAGTACTGCCACTACTCTTCATCCTCATCCTCATCCTCCTCAGGAGAGGAGAGGCTTTGGCGCAAGTTGTGTCGACCCTTCGAGGATCTTGTGGTAAGAGCTGGTGACACCAGCGTGAAGCCAGCTCCAGCTACTACGCCGTCCATCTCCTGGCTTTTGCCTGATAGGCCAATGCCTTCTCTGCCTAAGGAGCCATCCAAGATGGTCCCAGCTCAGCCGACCCCAGCACCTCCACCAATTTTGGTGGAGCCACCTAAACAGCTGCCGACCGGCACTCTGTCCAAGGAGTCTAAACTGACCAAGGGATTTCCCCATTGGCTGTCAGTAACCATCAACTCTGACCATCTGAGAAAGGGTCAGTGGGGACTCGGGTGGTCGACCCCTCTTTAACAACTCCTCAGAGTCATAGGGTTCCTCCCTGCACTCCCATCCAGTCGACATGGAGTCACTGGGGGATTTCTTGATGGACGAAAGCCCTTCATCCTTTATGGGCCTTCTCTGCCTGCTCTCTGAGTCCACAGGAATGAAAATGAAGCCCATCCAGAAACGGGCTCGTTTCCCGTTGACCAAGATCCTCGACTGGGGAGATACTCTTATGGAGGCCTTCCAAGTGGTGGAGGCCATTCTTGGCCCTGCCCTGCAGCTTTGGCAGCACCCCGCTTCCTGCCCTGCACCCTCTTCCCAGATGGCCTGCAAGTATGCGGTACCTATCGGCTCCCTCTCGGGATTCACAGAACACACTTGGCCATTAGGCTGGTGGCCAATTCTGTGTTTAGCTACTCTGGCATCACTGAGGATGTTGAAAAGCCGCCTGACAAAGAATCCAAGAAATTGGACCTCGTGGCTAAATATTTCTATGCTGCCTCCTTGCTTGGTCTTTGCCAGGTGAGGCTAGCCCTCCTTATGGCCCACTTCTCCCATACCTTGCTGGGCACCCTGGATGAGGTGCTTCCTCACCTGCCTGAAGACCTCCAGACCACAGTCAAACAGGTCCAGGACCAGGGCCGGGCTGTGGCTAAGCAGCAGCTCCAGACAGCCATGGACATTGGGGACTCCTGTGCCCGCTCCGTGGTAGCTGCAGTGGCCATGTGCCACAGGGCTTGGCTGATGATCTCGAACTTCATGGCTGACACTCAGCACAAGCTGGCAGATGTTCCTTTCTAGGGACATGGATATGTTGTTCATCCACACTGTCTGGCAGGTTCCTTGCCGCTTTAAATCTTGCTGGAAGGTCTTCAAGCTGGCTCCTCCCACCCACCCAGGTGGTAAAACTCTCGGCTCCACCCCATGACTCCAGATCTTCCTTACCGCTTGGAAGCTCAGGTTTCCTCCTTAACGCTCTGCGTATAGACTGGATCCTAATTCTTCGGTTCGCCCGAAAATAGTTTTAAAATTCTCAAGACTTCAGTCAGATTCTTCCCTCGTGGCTGCGATGGACAAATTGACTCCCAGTTTTCGGCGGTGCCCATGCGGGCAGAAGATGTCCAGGACGGACCTGCACTCCATGTGCGTCTACTGCCTCGTCCTTGATCACGACCTGCGAGTTGTGTAGATCATTCTCAGCCAACATCCTTGAAGACCGCGCTACCCGGTTACAACTTGGGCGCCCCGAGAAGCGTTACCCGCCGGTGATGTCTAAGGAGGCCCTTTGGACGGTGTCCGCGGCGGCTGGCTCAGCTGAGCAACTCGAGCAGATGATCGCCCTCGAGGAGGAGGCGGCCCAGGCCGCATCCTCATACACCTCGATCGCGGCATTTATCCCGCTCTCTCTGGGATCCTCCTACACAGCTTCTTTTAAGGAGCTTTGCCAATCCCTTTCCACGAAGGGAGAGGGGCCATCGGGACCCTCTTCTTGGTCAAGAAGGACTCGAAGGGTAAGTCCCACCGTCAACATTTGTGGGAGCGGGAGAGGTCCCCTTCCCTGGACAGTCGACAGTCGACTTCGGTCGAGGTTGTGGCTAAGGCTGCTGACTTCACGGTGTCCCCATCAGGTCAGCCGGCCGAGACATCCGTCAATGTGGTCGAGATTTTTCTTGACCCGTCAGACGGGCTGTTGACTGGTGAAGCCGACAACCCTTCATCACCTGTTCCCCTGGTGGAAACCGAGGACTTGCCTGTGCCTCCTGGCTGGAGTCCCCGGTCAAGGCTTTCGAGCCGAGGGAGGAGCGGGTGTCCCCCGCTCCCTCCCAGACCCACCCTCAGAAACACAGAGGGTCTTGGTCTCGGACCTTGTCTCGGTCCAGCCGACATTGGCGGTCTCGGTCTCGGCACCGAGGAAAGCGGCGCGGCGCCACTGTCCTCGTCTTCCTCCTCGGAAGAGGAGAGGCTTCAGCGCAAATGCGTCGATGCTATGAGGACTTAATGTGGCAGCAGCTCCTTTGTCGAGGAACAATCCAACGCCGTCGCCTTCCCCGTCCATTAAGTGGCTGTCACCGGAAAGGCCGAAACAACCCCTTGTGGTGCCCAAGCCTGGGCCGGTTGTTCGGCTGAAACCAGCTGCCCCACCGATTGTGGTGGAACCTCTGCCTCCACAACTGAAATTGGGGGCACCGACCAAGGACTCTTGGTCAGGTCAGGGTCTGCCCCGCCGGTTGTCGGTCACCCTCACTCCAAACCGTCCTCGGCAGGTGGAGGGTGGCTCAGGCCCCAGGCAGCTCTTCACAGACTCCTTGGAGTCTGACAATGACTCCTCCCTGTTTTCCAGGCCCCTAGACCTGGAGTCCTCCAGGGTGCAGTCGATGGACGAGAACCCATCGTGGTTCATGGGTCTGCTTCGGCTCATCTCAGAGTACACCAGGATGCAGCTCGAGCCCGTATCCAAGCGGGCCAACTATCCCCTCACGGAGATACTGGACCGAGGAGATTCGCCCACGGAGGCCTTTCCGGTGGCTGAAGCCATTGTTGGCCCAGCCTTGGAGCTTTGGCAGTGGCCGGCTTCCTGTCCTGCGCCGCCAGGATGGCCAGGAAGTATGCGGTCCCTACCGGTTCTTTGTCTGGTTTTGGACACCCTCTGTGGAGGGTTGGTCATAATAGCGTTCCAGGCGCTCCGGAACGCTTGGGATGTGGATAAGCCCCTGACAAGGAGTCCAAAAAGCTGGGCTATGGCCGGCGCAAGGTGTGTGCTGCATCCTCCCTCGGCTTCCATCAGGCCAGCTTGGCTGTGCTGATGGCACACTTCTCCCACGCCCTCATGGGCTCCCTGGATGAGGTGATCCCTCATCTCCCGGCCAACCTGCAGACTACGGTCAAGCAGGTGCGGGATCAAGGAAGCACAGTGGTGAAACAGCAGCTCCAAATGGCTCTAGACATTGGAGAGTCCTGTGCCCGATCAGTACTGGCCGCAGTGGCCATACGCCGCAGAGCATGGCTGAGGATATCCACCTTCACGGCGGATACCCAGCACAAATTGACGGACGTCCCCTTCTTGGGGACTGACCTCTTCGGCCCTGGAGTGGAAGGCCACCTCCAGCGGATCAAAAAGTCCAACGCTACCCTGGACTCGGTCACCTCTGCCCAGAAGGACAAGGGCTGTCGTCAGCAACATAAGTCCTTTCGCCCTTCTGCTCCTGCGGCACGTCTGGCCCAGCAACACCAGCATCAGGGCCAGCAGGCTCATGCTTGGCACCCAAAGCCAAGCCTGTGGCTTCCTCTAACAGGAAGCAGGGAGGAAAAGGCCCAGGAGGTCCCTTGGCAGGTCCTTACATAGATACATAGATACATAGACAGTGTCGGCAGATAAGGGCCTATGGCCCACCCAGTCTGCCCATTTGAGCTTATAAGTTCAGTTTGTTCAGTTTGTCCTTCCTCCAAGCCTGCCCAGTGACGGGTTGAGGGGTGTTGCCTCCAGCTTCGTCGCTCCCCCCTGGGTTCCCCCTATGGCGGGATGGCTCTGTCACTTCCTTTCCGCCTGGTCCGCTATCACCATGGACCGCTGGGTGTTGGAGGTGGTGGGAAAGGGACCTGCCTCTGGCGTTAGAGCAGGCCTGCGCCCCTCCGAGCCGTGCGGCGGGAGCTACAGGGTCCGCAGCCTCCCTGTTGGCTCGTTGAGCCGATATTGCCCTGCTCCTCGAAAAGGAGGTGATCAGGAAGGTGGCGGACCCTCCACCAGACCTGGGGTTTGTGTCCAGGTACTTTCTGGTCCCAAAACAGATGGGGGGCTGGCGCCCCATTCTAGGCCTGCACGACCTGAACAGGTTCCTAAGGTCTCGAACCTTCAAGATGGTCACTCTGGCTCAGATCATTCCATCCTTGGAACGAGGCATGTGGTTCTGTTCTCTGGACCTCCAGGATGCATTCTTTCACGTCCCAATCCATCCGTCCCACCAGAGATTCCTCCGCTTCAGGGCAGAGGAGTCCCTCTACGAGTTCCGGGCCATGCCCTTCCTCTAGCCCCCAGGGTCTTCACCAAATGCATGGCAATAGTGACAGTATTCCTGCTGTGCCGAAGGGTACGGGTGTACCCCTACCTAGACAACTGGCTAATTACGGCCTCCTTCAGAATGAAGGTGGAGCGATCCAGGGATCTGGTCCTCCAGGTTTGCTCTCAAGTTGGCCTCCTTATCAACAAGGCCAAGTCGGAACTCATGCCAAAGCAGGTGATACAATTCATCGGGGGCAGAGCTCGACTCTTTGCGAGCCAGAGCACGGCTCCCGGCGGACAGGGCTGAGGTTCTTTCCTCCTTTGCCCAATCATTTCAGGTTGGGCAATTGCACCCTGCCTGGGACTTCCTGCGCCTCCTGGGCCTCATGGCGGCCTGCACCAGCGTGGTCCATTGGGCCTGTTGGTACATGCGTCCCCTACAATGGGGACTGGCCAGCCAAGGTCACAGCACTCCGATCCTTTGGATCAGCTAGTGACAGTGACCCAGGAGATGTGGAATGCTCTCCAGTGGTGGACCATTCCAGCTCATCTGCAGGAGGGCATCTTGTTTGTCCGCCTCGAGCCGACGGTCTCTCTATCGACCAATGCCTCTCTGATGGGTTGGGGTGCCCATCTGGGGGAGCACAGAGCGCACGGCCTCTGGTCCCCTCGGGAGTCCCCCGATGCCACATCAACCTGCTGGAGCTTCGAGCAGTTCATCTAGCCCTCACCACCTTTGCTCCGTTTGTACGGGGTCAAGTGATCCAGGTCCAGACAGACAATACCATGACCATGTACTACCTAAACCACCAGTGCGGGACGCGCTCTATGCCTCTGTGCAGGGAAGTTCTCTGCATTTGGTCCCTCATGCGCAGCCTGGAGGCGGATCTCCTTGCCATCCATGTGTCAGGAGCCTCCAACATTCTGGCCGATGCCTTAAGCCAGATAGGGGCTGCGTCCCACGAGTGGTCTCTCCTGCCGGAGGTAGTACAAGATCTGTTCTCCCACTGGGGCACGCCTCAGGTGGACCTGTTTGCCTCCAGGGAGAATGCGAAGCTGAGACTGTTTCATGCCCGCCCCCCCTCAGCAGGGCTCGCTTGGGGATGCCTTCTCGAGGCCATGGACCCCGGGCCTCTTCTACGCCTTTCCCCCATTTTCCTTGATCCACAAGGTGCTTCTCAAGGCGAGGAGGGACAAGGCACAAGTGATTCTGGTACCCACAGACTGGCCCTGCCAGTTCTGGTATCCAGATCTCCTCAGTCTCAGCTCCCGAAGCGGCTTCCAGCCCACCCGGACCTGATCTCAGTCAGTCAGGGAAAGGTATTCCATCCGGACCTTCAATCCCTGCACCTGACGGCCTGGTTCCTGAGCAGCTAGAGTTCCAGGCCTTGGGTCTTTCCAGCGGAGGTCCTCAATGTTGTTGAGGCATCCCGTGAAGATCGACCAGAAAATGCTATGCCTTTAAATGGAAGAGATTCTCCATTTGGTGTCAGGATAAGGGTTGGACCCTTCCTCCTGTTCCTTGGCAAGCATTCTGGACTCACTGTGGTCCCTTCTCAGCAAGGGCTTCGGTTGTCGACCCTTAAGGTGCACCTGGCAGCCATCTCTGCTTACCGGGCGCGGGCCAGGAAGCAGTCGGTGATGCAGGAGAAGGTGGTCGGGTGCTTTTTCAAAGGTCTATATCACATATCCCCTCCGCTACGAGAACCTCCACCTCTGTGGGATCTACTACTGGTTTTGGCTAAGCTCATGGGCAAGCCATTCGAACCGATGCACAGGTGTGACATCTCTGACCTGTCATGGAAGACCGCCTTCTTGGTGGCTGTCGTGTCAGCCAGAAGGATGGGAGAGCTCCAGGCGCTTTCCATCGAATCTCCTTATCTGGTCTTCCACAGGGACAAGGTTGTCCTGCGCCCCCACCTGAAATTCTTTCCGAAGGTGGTGTCGGAGTTTCACCTTAACCAGGTGTTGACTCTGCCGGTGTTCTACCCCAGTCACACCTCGGAGGCCAAATATAGGCTCCATACTTTGACCCTAGAAGAGCGCTCGCTTATTTCAAGGAGTGGACTGCTGAAGTTCGGGAGGTTCGCCAGCTGTTTGTCACCTATGCTGAAGCCGCACCTGGCAGACCTGCAGCCAAGCTGATGATAGGCAGGTGGGTCACCTCCTGCATAGGTCTCTGCTATAGGTTGGCGGGCATGGAGCCTCCCAGAGGTATAAGAGCTCATTCTACTAGCCATACCGCTGCATCGGTGGCTGCTTCCAGGGACGTCCCTATCCAGGAAACCTGCAGGGCTGCTACATGGAAGTCAGACACCTTCATTACCCACTACCACATCAACCTTGAGTTACGCCGGGTTGCTGGTTTTGGGGCATCGGTTCTCCAGTCATTATTCCCTAAGTAGGGGGTGTGCACCTTGCCTCCCTCCTCCCGGAGAACTGCTAGGAGTCTGCCAGACAGTGTGGATGAACAACATATCCATTTCCCTAGAAATACAGGTTCTGGGGACATGGATATGTTGTTCATCCACACTATCTGGCAGGTTCCTGGCCGCTTTAAATCTTGCTGGAAGGTCTTCAAGCTAGCTCCTCCCACCCACCCGGGTGGTAAAACTCTCGGCTCCGCCCCATGACGCCAGATCTTCCTTACCGCTTGGAAGCTCAGGTTCCCTCCTTAATGCTCTTCGATTAAGTTTTGGGCCAAAAATCCTTCAGTTTAAAAAAAGAGAAAAAATTTTTTTATAACTTTTCTGTCTTCTTCCTTCCTGGCCATCGTGGACAAATCGACTCCCGGATTTCGGAGATGTCCCTGTGGCAGAAGATGTCTGGATGGACCCGACTCCACGCGTGCTTATTGCCTTGGCCAGGAGCACAACCCGCAGGGTTTGCGACCTGTGTTCCTCCTTCTCGGTCGACGCTCGAGGACCACGCTGCCCGCTACATCTGGGCGTCCAAAAGAAGATTTCCTCGGTCAAATCCAAAGAGGCCCGACTGGCGGTTTCCGCGGCTGCGGGATCCGCCGAACAACTAGAGAGGTTGGTCGCCTTCGAAGAGCAGGCGGCTCAGGCCGCGGCTTCCTCTTCTTCGGCCTTTGTCCCTCTATCGCTCGGGACCTCATATTCAGCTTCCTTTAAGGAGCTTTGCTTGACCCTCTCAACTAAAGGCGAGGGTCCTACTTCTTCGAGTCCGTTTCATCGGTCGAAGAAGTCTAAGAGTAAGTCTCATCGTCGACGCTCTTGGGAGCGGGAAAGATCCCCCTCCCCTTGTTGACAATCGACTTCGGTCGAATTCTCGGCTTCGGCCACTGGCTTCACGGTGCCCTCGTCAGGCCAGGTGACTGAGACTACCGACTCAGGTTGAGATTTTTCTCGACCGTTAGACGGGTTGTCGGCTGGAGAAGCCGAGATTCTCCTCCCGGTCCCGGTGAGGCTGAGGATATCGTCGGCTCTTCCGCACGGTGAATCAGGAGCCGTCGGTTTTGCCGTCCGAACCGAGGATCGCCAATCTTGACTCCCCCGCCTGCCGACCTCGGCCTAGCCGAGATTCTCGATCTCGGTCTCGGACATCTTGGTGTCCAGCCGCTTCCCGTCGACATAGACGGTCTCGGTCTCGGCACGCGGCAGCGGCGTCGCCGCTCTTCCTCTTCTTCCTCACCGGTCGAGGAGGAAGGCTTCAGCAAGCTACGCCCGTAAATACGAGGCCCAGTGGCAACAATTTTTCTGGCCAATAAGCCGCCTCAGGCCTCTTCTCCGGCCATTAAGTGGTTGCCACCGACCAGGTAGTGGTCGGGAGCCTGTTTCAGGCCAGTTGTCCGACCTATTCCAGCTGCCCCACCAATTGTGGTGGGACGCCTCCACCTCAGCCGACAGCTGGGGCTCCGACGAAAGAGTCGCGGTTGGCCCAAGGCCTTCCCCGTAGGCTGTCGGTCACTCTCACGCCTGACAAGCCTCGGCAAGTGGAGGGTGGCTCAGGCTCCAGGCAGCTATTCGACAACTCGTCGGAGTCGGATGACTCCTCCTGTTCTCCAAGCGTTTGACTTGGAGTCCTCTGGGGGCAGTCAGTGGACGATAGCCCTCGTCCTTCCTAGGACTTCTTAGGCTTATCTCAGATCCACTGGGATGAAGCTTGAACCGCATCCAACGGGCCAGATATCCCCTCACCGAGATTCTGGACCCAGGGATTCTCCACAAGGCCTTTCCAGTGGCCAGCCATTGTCGGGCCGGCCCTGGAACTTTGGCAGGTCCGGCTTCTGTCCTGCGCCTTGCGCCAGGATGGCCAGGAAGTATGGTCCCTACTGTCTGTCCGGTTTTCTGAACACCCTCGGCTGAAGGGCTGGTCACGGACAGTGTTTTCCGCGCCGGTAATGCCAGGACGTGGACAAACCGGCCTCGACAAAGAGTCCAAGAAATTGGACTGCACGGGTGGAAAGTGTATGCTGCTCTTCTCTCGGCCTTCGTCAGGCTAGTTCGCCGTCCTCATGGCACATTCTCCCATGCCCTGTTGGGTTCCCTGGATGAGGCGGTCCTCATCTTCCTGCTGACCTGCAGACTATGGTCAACAGGTGCGGATCAGGCAGGGCAGTAGCCAAACAACAGCTCCAGACTGCTCTGGATATAGGAGACTCATGTTCCGGTCAGTGGCGGCCGCTGTGGCCATGCGTCGGGGCGGGCTGTGAATATCCACCTTTATCATGATACCCAGCACAAGCTTGCGGACGCCTTTCCTGGGAACAGACCTGTTCGCCCTGGAGTGAAGGCCACCTCCAGAGGATCGAAAAATCCAATGCCACCTTGGATTCGGTCTGCTCACGCGCAGAGGGACAAGGGTCATAAGCCCCAGCCTAAGCCCTTTGTCCCTCTACTCCGCCGCACGCCCGGCCCAACAACAGCGTCAGGGCCAGCAGGCTGAGACCTTGTATTCCAAGCCCAAGCCATCGGCTTCTCTAATAGGAAGCAAGGAGGAAAAGGCCCTGGTGGTCCCCAGGCGGTCCTTCCTCCAAGCCTGCTAAGTGACGGGCTGAGGGTGTCACCCCATCCCCGCCACCGCTTCTGGTTTCCCCGTGGGGGACGGCTCCACACTTCCTTTCCGCCTGGTCCGCTGTTACCACGGACAGGTGGGTTTTGGAGGTGGTGGGAAGAGGCTGCCTCTGAATTGAGCAGGCTCCACCTTCAGAGCTGTCGCCTGGGGGCTTTGGGGTCCCCAGAATTCTACAGGCTCTTCGAGCCGACATCGCCCCCTCCTTCAGAAAAGGGTGATAAAGAGACAGAGGACCCTTCACCAGAACTCAGGGTTCGTGTCCAGGTACTTCCTGGTCCCGAACGACGGGGCTGGCGCCCATCTTAGACCTACACCACCTGAACAAGTCCTAAGGTCTCGAACCTTCAGAATGGTCACCTGGCTCAGATAATACCATCTCTGAATACGGCATGTGGTTCTGTTCTCTGGACTTCCAGGACGCCGTTTCTTTCACGTCCCTATCCGTCCGTCTCATCAGAGATTCCTCCGCCAGAGCGGAGGATCCTCTTCGAGTTCCAGGCCATGCCCTTCGGCCTTCATCAGCTCCAGGGTCTTCACCAAATGCATTGCAGCGGTGACAGCTTTCCTCTTGGCGCCGAGGTCCGGTGTACCCTTACCTGGACGATTGGCTGATAGCAGCCCCCCAGTTGGAGGTGGAGCGTGTCCAGAAATCTGGCCTCCGGTTTGCTTCTCAACTGGGCCTCCTGGTCAACGAGGCCAAGTCGAACTCGAGCCAAGCAGGTGATATCCTTCATTGGGGCAGAGCTCGACTCTCTCGAGCCAGAGCACGGCTCCCGGCGGACAGGGCTGAGGTTCTACCTCCTTTGCCCAATCGCTTCTGGTTGGGCAACGCGCCTGCCCGGGACTCTCCTCATGCACTCCTGGGTCTTATGGCGGCCTGTACCAACGTAGTCCGCTGAGCACGCTGGCACATGCGCCTCCAGTGGGTCTGGCCGCCAGTGGTCACAGCGGTGCATCCTCTGACCAGCGCTGTGGATGACCCAGGAGATGTGAACGCCCAGTGGTGGACCGTTCCGGCCCCATCTGCAGGAGGGTATCCTGTTTGTCCGCCTGAGCCGATGGTCTCTCTATCCGACGCCTCTTGATGGGTTGGGGTGCCCATCTGGGGAACACTGGCACACGGCCTCTGGTCCCCGCGGGGAGTCCCGATGCCATATCAACCTGCTGGAGCTCCGTCGCGGTCCGCCTAGCTCACCGCCTTTGCTCTGCTTTCTCCGGGTCAAGTGGTCCGAGTCCAGACGGACAACACACGACCATGTACTATCTAAACCGCCAGGGCGGGACGCGCCTTCCTCTATGCAAGGAAGCTCTCGCATCTGGTCACTAGTGCGCAGCCTGAGGCGGATCTCCTGGCCATTCATGTGGCAGGAGCCTCCAACACCTGGCCGATGCCCTGAGCTGGATAGGGGCTGCATCGCGACGAGTGGTCTCTCCTGCCGGAGATAGTACAAGACTTGTTCTTCCGCTGGGGCACACCTCTGGTGGATCTGTTTGCCTCCAGGGAGAACGCGAAGCTGAGGCTGTTTCATGCCCGCCCCCCCTCAGCAGGGCTCACTGCAGGGGGATGCCTTTTCGAGGCCGTGGACCCCGGGCCTCTTTTACGCCTTTCCCCCCATTCCCTGATTCACAGGGTCCTGCTGAAAGCGAGGAGGGACAAGGCGCAGGTGATTCTGATAGCCCCAGACTGGCCTCTCCAGTTCTGGTACCCAGATCTCCTCAGTCTCAGCTCCAGGACTCCGCGGCAGCTTCCAGCTCGCCCGGACCTGCTCTCAGTCAATCAGGGGAAGGTGTTCCATCCGGACCTTCAATCCCTGCACCTGACGGCCTGGTTCCTGAGCGGCTAGAGTTCCAGGCCTTGGGTCTTTCCGACGAGGTCCTCAACGTCGTTGAGGCGTCCCGTAAGGAGTCGACCAGAAAATGCTATGCCTTCAAATGGAAGAGGTTCTCCATTTGGTGTCGGGGAAAAGGGTTGGTCCCTTTCTGCGTGTCCTGGCGAGCATTTTGGACTATCTATGGTCCCTATCTAGTCAAGGCTTAGAGTCGGCGACCCTTAAGGTGCACCTGGCGGCCATTTCTGCTTGCGGCGTGGGCGGTCAGCGCAGTCAGTGGCGCAGGAAAAAGTGGTTGGGCGCTTTTTCAAAGGCCTTGATCACATTTCCCCTCCAGTGCGGGAACCCCCACCTCCGTGGGATTTACTGCTGGTACTGGCAAAGCTCATGGGCAAGCCATTCGAACCAATGCACAGGTGTGGTCTCCCCCACCTGTCGTGGAAAACCGCCTTCTTGGTGGCTATCACGTCAGCCAGAAGGATGGGAGAACTCCAGGCGCTGAGCATCGAGTCTCCTTACCTGGTCTTCCACAGGGACAAGGTTGTCCTACGCCCCCACCCGAAATTCCTTCCGAAGGTGGTGTCGGAGTTTCACCTTAATCAGGTATTGACTCTGCCGGTGTTCTACCCCAATCACACCTCGGAGGCCGAATATAGGCTCCATACTCTGGACCCTAGAAGGGCGCTCGCTTATTATAAGGAGCGCACGGCTGAAATTCGGGGAGAGGTTCGCCAGCTGTTTGTCACCTACGCTGAAGCCGCACCTGGCAGACCTGCAGCCAAGCGGACGATAGGCAGATGGGTCACCTCCTGCATAAATCTCTGCTATGAGTTAGCGGGCATGGAGCCTCCCAGAGGGATAAGAGCTCATTCTACCCGCCATACTGCTGCATCGGTGGCTGCTTCCAGGGACGTCCCTATCCAGGAGATCTGCAGGGCTGCTACCTGGAAGTCAGCACACACCTTTATTTCCCACTACCACATCGACCTTGAGTCACGCCGGGATGCTGGTTTTGGGGCCTCGGTTCTCCAATCTTTGTTCCCCAAGTAAGTATTAGGGGGTGTGCGCCTTGCCTCCCTCCTCCCGGAGAACTGCTAGGAGTCTGCCAGATAGTGTGGATGAACAACATATCCATGTCCCTAGAAATACAGGTTACTCACCTGTAACAGGAGTTCTAGGAATGGTATATGTTGTTCATCCACACGAACCCACCCGACCTCCCCGGCTTCGACGCACAACCTGAGCTTCCAGCGGGCCAGATCTGGCGTCATGGGGCGGAGCCGAGAGTTTTACCACCCGGGTGGGTGGGAGGAGCTAGCTTGAAGACCTTCCGACAAGATTTAAAGCGGCAAGGAACCTGCCAGATAGTGTGGATGAACAACATATACCATTCCTAGAACTCCTGTTACAGGTGAGTAACCTGTATTTACTCACCTGTAACAGAGTTCTAGGATGTATATGTTCATCCACACAACCCACCCAGCCTCCCTGGCTTCGACGCACAGCCTGGCTTCCAGCGGGCTAGATCTGGCATCATGGGGTGAAGCCGAGAGTTTTACCACCCGGGTGGGTGGGAGGAGCCAGCTTGAAGACCTTCTGGCAAGATTTAACGCGTCAAGGAACCTGCTAGACAGTGTGGATGAACAACATATACCATTCCTAGAACTCCTGTTACGGGTGAGAACCTGTATTTCCTGGCACTGACTTGTTTGGGCCCAGAGTCGAGGGCCACCTCACCCGTATCGAGAAGTCCAGTGCCACCTTGTACTCCATGATATCTGCCCAATAGGACCCCAGTGGCTCCAAGCAGCAGCAGAAAATGAAGCCCTTTCAGTCCACCTCTACTCCTGCGGCCAAAACAATCCAACCCCAGGCTGGTCAGCAGGCCCAGGCCTGGTGACCTCAGCAAAGTCAGTGGCTTTGGTCGTCCATAAGCCTGGGGAGAGAGGCTCCGGTGGCCCCTCAGCTGGATCCTCCTCTAAGCCTACACAGTGATGGGATGGGGGTTGCCTCCCTCATGCCAGTCACACCTCCCCTGGATCCTCCCGTGGGGGTCCGGCTCCACCACTTTGTTTCCTCCTGGTCCGCTGTCACCACAGACAGGTGGGTCCTCAATGTGGTGGATCAAGGTCTGCCTCTGGAATTCGAGCAGCACTCTCCTTACCAAGCCCACGCCCCACAGGAGGACTTGGTATCTGCAGACATTCTGTTAGCTCTCAGAGACGACATAGCCTGGCTCCTCCACAAGATGGTCGTGGTTCCTGTCGTGGATCCTCCAGAACACCCAAGATTTGTCTCCAGGTACTTCCTGGTGCCAAAGTAGGCGTTGGGCTGACGCCCCATTCTAGATCTGCATGACCTCAACAAGTTCCTCAGGTTGCGCACCTTCAGGATGGTAACTCTGTCTCAGATCATACCATCTATAGAGCAGGACATGTGGTGTTGCTCCATGGATCTTCAGGATGTGTTCTTCCACGTTCGATCCATCCGTCACACCGAAGGTTCCTCCACTTCCGATCTGAGGGAACCTTCTACAAGTTCCAGGCCATGCCATTTGGCCTGTCCTTGGCCCCCAGAGTCTTCACCAAGTGCATTGCAGTGGTGGTAGCTTACCTGAGGTATCAAGGGGTCTGGGTTTACCCCTACCTGGATGATTGGTTGATAGCAGGTCACTCTAGGCAGGAGGTGGAGCGGTCCAGGGACCTGGCCCTTCAGATTTGCATCACATTTGGCCTCCAGTTAATGAGGCGAAGTCAGAACTCATACCTTTGCAGGTAATCCACTTCATTGGGGCAGAGCTCGACTCTTGCAGAACCAGAGCCCGTCTCCCAGCAGACAGGGTGGAGGCTCTCTCCTCCTTTGCCCAAACATTTCGGGTTGGTCAGTTGCTCCCTGCCCGGGACTTCATGTGCCTGCTGGGTTACCTGGTGTCCTGCACCAGCATGGTCTGATGGGCCTGCTGGATAATGTTCTCCCTACAGTGGAAGCTAGCCAGCCAGTGGTCTCAGTCCAGGGGTCACTTCAACCAGCTGCTCACTGTGACCCAGCAGATGGGGGATGTCCTCCAGTGGTGGTTAGTCCCAGAACATCTGCATGAAGGGATCCCGTTTGTCCGCCCAGAGCCGACAGTCATCCTGTCGACCAATGACTCTCTCATGGACTAGGGCACTCAGCTGGGGGAACACAGAGTCCATGGGCTCTGGACCCCCGAGGAGTCCTGATGCCACATCAGCCTACTGGAGCTCTGAGCAGTTCGACTGATGCTGACTGTATTCGCTCCGCACATCCATGGTCAGGTGGTCAAGATCCTGACAGATAACACCACAGTCATGTGCTACCTCAAAAAGCAGGGCAGGATGCACTCCCTGCCAATGTGAAAGGAAGCTCTCCACATGTGGACCCTTGTGCGCAGCCTGGAGGCCAATCTCCTAGCCATACGTGTGGCAGGGGCCTCCAACCAGCCAGTGGATGCTCTCAGTCATGTGGGCGAGGCATCTCACGAGTGGTCTTTCCACCCACAGGTAGTACACAGTCTGTTCTTCCAGTGGGGCATCCCCTCCAGTGAACCTGTTTGCTTCAAGGGAGAACACAAAGCTGAGGCTGTTTTGTACCCCCCCCTCCTTAGCAGGAAACACTGCAGCGGGGTGCCTTCTCAAGGCCCTGGACCCCAGGCCTCCTCTGTGCCTTCCTTCCACTTCCCTTAATTGACAAAGTGTTGCACAAGGCCAGGAGGGACAAGATACAGGTGATCTTGGTGGCTCCGGATTGGCCATGCCAGTTCTGGTACCTCAATCTCCTCAGCCTGAGCAGCAGGTTCCTGAGGTATCTTCCTCTCTGCCCAGACCTGCTCTCCATCAGTCAGGGAAGGTACTCCATGCAGAACTTCAGTCCCTGCACCTAACAGCCTGGTTCCTGAGTGGCTACAGTACCAGACTTTGGGTATCTCTGAAGATGTCCTCACTGTTGTGGAGGCATCTCAGAAGGGGTCAACTAGGAAATGCTATGTCTTCAAGTGGAAGAGGTTCTCACTTTGGTGCCAGGGCAAGGAGCTAAACACCTTGTCCTGTCCAGTGGCTAGCATCCTTGAATACCTGTGGTCCCTCTCTAAGTTGGGCCTTCGGTTGTCGACCCTTATGGTGCACTTGGCGGCTGTCTCTGCTTACCGGGCATGGACCCCAGCAGTCAGTGGTGATGGCAAGTAACAAAAGATTTATGGGGTTTGAAGAATATCTGAATTTAATCAAAAAAACAATAAACAGAAAGATAATGACCAAATTCAGATTTGAATATTACACCATTCAAAGACTAATAGGATTCTATGAAAAAGGAAAAACATCATTCTAGGGACATGGATATGTTGTTCATCCACACTCATTGGCAGGTATCCTTGCCGCTTTAAATCTTGCCGGAAGGTCTTCAAGCTTGCTCCTCCCACCCACCCGGGTGGTATAACTCTCGGCTCCGCCCCATGACGCCAGATCTTCCTTACCGCTTGGAAGCTCAGGTTCCCTCCTTAACGCTCTGCGTTTGTGACTGGTTCCTATTTCTCCGTTTGCGGTTTAAAATAAATTTGCAAAAGACTTCAGTCTTCTATCCTCGCGGCTGCGATGGACAATCGACTCGGATTTCGGAGATGCCCATGCGGGCAGAAGATGTCTCGGACGGATCCACACTCACGGTGTGTCTACTGCTCAGGCCTGAGCACGATCCGCGAGCTTAGAGCCTGTGCTCATCTTTCTCGACCCTCGTCCTCGAAGACCGTGCTGCCCGATTGCAACTGGGCCGTCCCGAAGCGTTCCCTCCGTGAAGTCCAAGGAGGCCCGGTTGGCGGTGTTCATGGGCGGCGGGTCCGCGGATCAGCTCGAGCGGATGGTCGCCTCAAGAGGAGGCGCGCTGGTCGATCTTCCTCGGCCGCGGCATTTATCCCGCCTCTCTGGGTTCTTCCTACACGGCTTCTTTGAGGAGCTTTGTCTGTCCCTCTCCACTAAAGGAGAAGGGCTCTGCGTCTTGCTGGACCTTATTCTCGGTCCAAAAGAGGGACAGGGGTAGTCCCTCCGTCGACGCTCTTGGGAGCGGGAAAGGTCCCTCTCCCCGGGCCGTCGACCGTCGGCTTCGGTCGACCGCTCGGCTTCGGCCACTGGCCTCACGGTGTCCCCGTCAGGTCAGTTGACCGAGACTCCCACCGATGAAGTCGAGATTTTTCTCGACCCATTGGACGGGCTGTCGCCTTTAGCAGCCGAGATTCCCCTCTCCCCGGTTCCCCCGGGAGGAGTTGAGGATCCTGGGCTCGCCTGTGCCTCGGTTCCGGAGCCCTCGGATGGACCATCCGGGCGAAAGGAGTGCCGGTTCGGCCGACACCTCCCGCACCGACCTCGGAAATTCCGGGACTCTCGTCCGGTTCGGACCTCTTCGGTCCAGCCGATCCCACCGCCATAGGCGGTCTCGGTCTCGGCATCCGCTGTGTTTGCCGCTGGCTGGCCTCGCCGCTCCTCCTCGGATGAGGGAGGTTCGCGTGAATTACGCCGACGGTACGACCTTATGTTGCAACAGTTCCTCCTGGCCGGAATAAGCCGACCCCCGCCGCCTTCCCCGCCATCAAGTGCTGCTGTCACCGAACGTCAAACAACCTCGCTTCATCCGAGGAGCCTATACCCAGGCCGGTTGTTCGCCAAACCAGCTGCTCCATCATTCTCGTGGAACCTCCGCCTCCACAGCCACCACTGGGGCTCCGACCAAGGATTCTCGTCAGCTATGGTTCTACCCCATCGGGTGTCAGTTACCCTCACTCCCACCGCACCTCGGGCAGGTGAAGGGTGGCTTAGGCCAGAGGCAGTTTCTTCGAGGACCCCTTCCGAACTGAAGATGATTCCTCCTTTTCTCCAAGCGACTGGACTTGGAGTCTTCAGGAGGTCAGTCAATGGACGAGCAGTCTGCCGTCTCTAGTGGACTGCTTCCGGGCCATCTCGGAGTCTACCGGATGGAGCTCAACCTGCTCCAAACGGGCCAGGTATCCCCTCACTGGAGATTCTGGACCGAGGAGCTTCGGCGAGAGGCCTTCCGGGTGGCGAGGCCATAGTGGGTCCGCACTGAGCTTTGGCAGCGCCTCTGCTTCCTGCTCCTGCGCCGCCAGGATGGCCAGGAAGTATGTCCCTACCGGTTTCCTTGTCCCCCAGTTGCTCAAGGCCGGCAACGCCAGGATGTGACAAACTCTGACAAGGAGTCCAAGAAATTGGACTATAGTCGGGCTTAAAAGTCCACGCCAAGTCCTCTCCTCGGCTCTCTCACAGGCCAGTTCGGCCGTCCTCATGGCACATTTTTCTCATGCCCTGTTGGGCTCCCTGGATGAGGTCATCCCTCATCTTCCCGCCGATCTGCAGACTACGGTTAAGCAGGTGCGGGACCAGGGCAGGGCAGTGGCCAAACAGCAGCTCCAGACTGCTTTGGATATAGGGGACTCATGTGCCAGATCGGTGGCGGCCGCAGTGGCTATGTGTCGGCGGGCTTGGCTGAGGATATCCACCTTTACTTCGGATACCCAGCACAAGTTGGCGGATGTTCCCTTTTTGGGGACTGACCTCTTCGGCCCTGGGGTGGAAGGTCACCTGCAGAGGATCGAGAAGTCCAATGCCACCTTGGACTCGGTCTCTTCCGCTCAGAAGGACAAAGGCCGCAAACCACAGCCTAAGCCCTTTCGTCCTTCTGTGCCCCCGGCGCGCCCGGCCCAGCACCGTCAGGGCCAGCAGGCTCGGCCTTGGCATCCCAAACCCAAGCCGCCGGCTTCCTCTAACAGGAGGCAGGGAGGAAGGGCCAGGAGGTCCCTCGGCGGTCCCTCCTCCAAGCCTGCCAGTGACGGGCTGAGGGTGTCGCCCCATCCCGTCACCTTACCCCTAGGTCCCCTGGGGCGGCCCAGCACTTCCGTTCCGCCTGGTCCGCTGTTACCACGGACAGGTGGGTCTTGGAGGTGGTGGGAGAGGCCTGCCTCTGGAATCCGAGCAGGCACCACCCTTCAGAGCCGTCGCCCTCGGGGCTCCGGGATCCCAGCCTCACTGGCGGCTCGTCGAGCCGACATCGCTCTCCTCCTCCAGAAGGAGGTGGTAAGAGAGTGGTGGACCCTCCTTCAGACCCAGGGTTTGTGTCCAGGTACTTCCTGGTTCGAAAGCAGACGGGGCTGGCGCCCCATTCCAAACCTACACGACCTAAACAAGTTCCTAAGGTCTCGAACCTTCAGGATGGTCACTCTGGCTCAGATAATACCATCCTTGGAACGCGGCGTGTGGTTCTGCTCTCTGGACTTGCAGGACGCGTTTTTTCACGTCCCTATCCGTCCGTCTCACCAGAGATTCCTTCGCTTCCGAGCGGAAGGATCTCTCTTCGAGTTCCAAGCCATGCCCTTCGGCTTGTCTCCAGCTCCCAGGGTCTTCACCAAATGCATGGCAGTGGTGACAGCATTCCTGCGGCGCCGGGGTCCGGTGTACCCTTACCTGGACGACTGGCTGATAGCAGCTCCTCCAGGAAGGAGGCGGAGTGGTCCAGAGATCTGGCCTCCAGGTCTGCTCCCAACTGGGCCTCCTTATCAACGAGGCCAAGTCGAACCTCGAGCGAAGCAGGTGATTCTATTCATCGGGCGCCTGCTCGACTCTCTTCGAGCCAGAGCGCGGCTCACGGCGGACAGGGCCGAGGTTCTTTCCTCCTTTGCCCGATCATTTCTGGTTGGGCAATTGCGCCCTGCCCGGGACTTCCTGCGCCTCCTGGGTCTCATGGCGGCCTGCACCAGCGTGGTCCGTTGGGCCCGCTGGAACATGCGTCCCCTTCAGTGGGGACTGGCCAGCCAGTGGTCACAACGCTGCGATCCTTGGACCAGCTTGTGTCGGTGACACAGGGGATGTGGAACGCTCTCCAGTGGTGGACCGTTCCAGATCATTTGCAGGAGGGCATCCCGTTCGTCCGCCCCGAGCCGACGGTCTCTCTATCGACCGATGCCTCTCTGATGGGTTGGGGTGCCCATCTGGGGTTCCCGGGCTCATGGCCTCTGGTCCCTTGGGAGTCGATGCCACATCAACCTGCTGGAGCTCCGAGCGGTCCGCCTAGCTCTCACCGCCTTTGCTCCGTTCCTCCGGGGTCAAGTGGTCCGAGTCCAGACGGACAATACCACGACCATGTACTATCTAAACCGCCAGGGCGGGACGCGCTCCATGCTTCTTTGCAAGGAAGCTCTCCGCATTTGGTCACTGGCGCAGCCTGGAGGCGGATCTCTAGCCATTCACGTGGCAGGAGCTCCAACACCCTGGCCGATGCCCTGAGCCGGATAGGGGCTGCATCCCACGAGTGGTCTCTCCTGCCGGAGGTAGTACAGCATCTGTTCTCCCTTTGGGCACACCTCAGGTGGACCTGTTTGCCTCCATGGAGAACGCGGCTGAGTCTGTTCCATGCCCCCTCAGCAGGGCTCGCTGCAAGGGATGCCTTCTCGAGGCAATGGACCCCGGCCTCTTTACGCCTTTTCCCCATTTCCCTTGGATCCACAAGGTGCTTCTCAAGGCGAGGGAGGACAAGGCGAGGTGATTCTGATAGCCCCAGACTGGCCTCGCTAGTTCTGGTACCCAGATCTCCTCAGTCTCAGCTCCAGGACTCCGCGGCAGCTTCCAGCTCGCCCGGACCTGCTCTCAGTCAATCAGGGGAAGGTGTTCCATCCGGACCTTCAATCCCTGCACCTGACGGCCTGGTTCCTGAGTGGCTAGAGTTCCAGGCCTTGGGTCTTTCCGACGAGGTCCTCAATGTAGTTGAGGCGTCCCGTAAGGAGTCGACCAGAAAATGCTATGCCTTCAAATGGAAAAGGTTTTCCATTTGGTGTCAGGGCAAGGGCTTGGACCCTTCCTCCTGTTCCTTGGCAAGCATCTTGGACTATTTATGGTCCCTTTCTAGTCAAGGGCTTAGGTCGACGACCCTAAGGGTGCACCTGGCAGCCATCTCTGCTTACCGGGCGCGGGCCGGGAAGCAGTCGGTGGCGCAGGAGAAGGTGGTCTGGCGCTTTTTCAAAGGCCTTGATCACATTTCCCCTCCAGTGCGGGAACCCCCACCTCCGTGGGATCTACTGCTGGTACTGGCAAAGCTCATGGGCAAGCCATTCGAACCTATGCACAGGTGTGCTCTCTCTCACCTGTCGTGGAAGACCGCCTTCTTGGTGGCTATCACGTCAGCCAGAAGGATGGGAGAGCTCCAGGCGCTTTCCATCGAGTCTCCTTACCTGGTCTTCCACAGGGACAAGGTTGTCCTGCGCCCCCACCCGAAATTCCTTCCGAAGGTGGTGTCGGAGTTTCACCTTAACCAGGTGTTGACTCTGCCGGTGTTCTACCCCAATCACACCTCGGAGGCCGAATATAGGCTCCATACTCTGGACCCTAGAAGGGCGCTCGCTTATTATAAGGAGCGCACGGCTGAAATTCGGGGAGAGGTTCGCCAGCTGTTTGTCACCTACGCTGAAGCCAAATCTGGCAGACCTGCAGCCAAGCAGATGTATAAGCAGGTGGGTAACCTCCTGCATAGATCTCAGTTATAAGTTGGCGGGCATGGAGCCTCCCAGAGGGATAGAGCTCATTCTATCCGCCATACTGCTGCAACGGTGGCTGCTTCCAGGGACGCCCCTATCCAGGAAATCTGCAGGGCTGCTACCTGGAAGTCAGCAACACCTTCATTACCCACTACCACATCGACCTTGAGTCACGCGGGATGCTGGTTTTGGGGCCTCGGTTCTCAGTCTCTCTTTCCCAAGTAAGTATATGGGGTGTGCGTCTTGCCTCCCTCCTCCCGGAGAACTGCTAGGAGTCTGCCAATGAGTGTGGATGAACAACATATCCATGTCCCTAGAAATACAGGTTACTCACCTGTAACAGGAGTTCTAGGAATGGTATATGTTGTTCATCCACACGACCCACCCGACCTCCCCGGCTTCGACGCACAACCTGAGCTTCCAGCGGGCCAGATCTGGCGTCATGGGGCGGAGCCGAGAGTTATACCACCCGGGTGGGTGGGAGGAGCAAGCTTGAAGACCTTCCGGCAAGATTTAAAGCGGCAAGGATACCTGCCAATGAGTGTGGATGAACAACATATACCATTCCTAGAACTCCTGTTTCAGGTGAGTAACCTGTATTTCAGTGGCCCGTGTATTCCAAGGAGAAGGGAAAGGCCAGAGAGACTGTGCTCCTGAGCCCTCCACAGGACCAGTGTGTCCCAAAACTGGAGGGTGGGTAAAATAAACAAAATGGAAGGTGAGGTGAGGAGCAGGGCAACCAAAAAGGAAAATACTGTGGACACAGAGCAGGTGAAGGTGGAATAATCAACATCACACCATCTAGTCCTGCTATTACCTATAAAGTAACAGCACACATTACTAAAGGCAGCCTAGTAATGTAAAAAAAACTGTATCCCACTGGATAAATCTAACAGTGACCTAAGGAAGCTTAAATGGGCCTGAGGCCATAGGAGTCCCTTGTTGTCACCAACAACATGTATCAGTTGAGTAAAACATTGAGCAGGAAACTTGCATTAGTTGAGTAAAAAACTGAGCAGGAAACAGCTACAGTACGTTAAAACAATAACAAACAAAAACATGCGTGTGAGCCTTTGAAGAGTTACAAGTTCAAAACCACTCCAGCCGGAGAAGCAAGGGTCTGCTCCTGGCCAGTCCCAAAATATCCCAGGAGTTCAGTTTACCTCCAACAGTGAGACATTATAATAGTAAAATATATTTAGATAAATCCATAACAGTCCATTGCTCAGCCAGAATTAAGGCTCAATAATTAATAACCGTAGCAAAGCAAGTCTAATAACATGTGTCCATATAGCTAAGATAGGTATGGTATGTAATTTAACTCTAGAAGACGCTAAGTCGAACAGTGGCAACTAAAGACAAAACCACCAAATATAAAGTGCCACTCAGGTTTGTCCCAGTTACTTGCTGCGTGGTGCAAAAACCAGGCACCACAGCAGCAGAAAAAAACCCAGAGATCCCTGGGGAGTCAGGAAAGAGAGAATAGGTGGGACACCAAGCAGAATAAGGCAAAAATTCAAGTCCCTGCTACCCAAAACTATGAAGGCGTCCTGGTAGTGGAGATGCCACAAACCCTGCCCCCCCAAGTAAGGCTCCAGGGACAGTGAGCCACAAACCAGTCATTGATTTTAATGAAGAAAGGGAACTGGCACAGTTACCAGTATACACTAAGAGCCCCATGAGGGTCAGAGCCTATCCAGGGTGCTGAGCTGCACCACCCTAGAGGTGGCCCCCATTGTCAAAACATAGCCACAAGAGTGTCTACCCCTCCATTTGGACCAGGTTAACTGGGTCACAAGTCACTGTCCCTAAACGATAAGATTATCATGGTGGGAGAAGGTAGTGAGACCCCTGCCACCTCAAGACACCACGGCAGCTAGTTATATGGCATCCCCCCCCCAGTTCAGCCCCAGGTACTCACAGCATAAACAGAGAGATGTTTTGTAGAATACCGTGAAGCTTGTCAGGTAGCTGCTTCATCCCAATGGAAGGAGGTGCATTGTTTCATGATTTCTGCTATAGTGGCCTCAGTCTGCTTCCTATGCTGTTATACTGCTGAAGCCTCTTGCCAGCAGTATGGGAGCAGAGGGCAGCCTTAGCAGATGTAGGTCACTCCGGGAGTGAGATTCCACAGGTCAGGAGGTTGGCAGCAGCTTCAGCTGCTTTATCATAGCTCTGCTGTCCTTCTGAAACTAAACCACCAGACTGGCAGGGTAGGGGGTATGAACCTTAAGCTGCTTTTTCTGGAGTGCCTGCATTATAGGAATGCAGTCCCGGTGATGTTTCATGGTAAGGGCAGCAAAGTCATTATCAAAGTAGATTTTTTTTTTTGCCCATAGAAAACGTCACATTTTTGACAAGCTATTTGCAAAATCTTTTCTTTGGTGGCATAACTAAAAAAACAGATGACCAGACCAGCTCACGGGCACAATGATAGTGCTACCGCTTGTGATGCCAACAACCCAGGTCCAGAAGTGAGTCTGGGTGTTGGAGGGCCAGCTGGCAAGGAAGAGGATCAAGCATCCACAGGACCACTCTCCTCTTTTGGGGGGGGGGGGCACCTGATGCTTGCCTGGCCCCTGCAGAAGTTGGGGGAAAGGCAACCCGGTCTAGCAGGTTGGAGGTGGGACAGACATTGGCATGTAACATACAGGAGCGCATGGCACACATCCTGATGTCCTTGCACGCCACACCTCCAGGGGGACAGAAAACAGGAGAGAACCCTGGCTGGCAGGATGAACCCTGCCTGTGGCAGTCGCTGAGCCCCGTGACTTAGGATGAGCTAGATCCGGTCCTGGTGGGTAAAGAGGACCCGCCACCCTGCTATGGAGGGCAAGCCATGGGAGGACTGTGAGAGAAGGCAAGTCCTAGGGGAAGCTGTGGTGAAGGGGCAGGGGGAAGGAGGGCCTAAATAGATTAGCTGAAAAAAAAAAAAAGGATGATAACTGAACAGGGGTGGGCAGTAGAAGAGGCAGGCACCCCAACACCCAGTGAGTACATGGAGGTCTGAGGGGAGCTCCATGGCATTGTGGGAAAACTATCTAGAAGTGCAGCAAGAGTGTGCCTCTCGGAGCCTTCTAGGAGCCCATACAACCTTATATTTTTTCTCTGAATCTGGTTCTCGTAATCCTCCTGTCTTGTCATTGTGTGGGCATGGGTATCCAAAGTATCTTGCAGAGGTGTTTTCAGCTGCTCAACCCTGTTATCAGTGACATTGAATGAACAAAGTAAATAAGTAGCACACTAGAATGAGAGGTGGTGCAGAGCAGGGTGGCCAGCCCAAGCTATGAAATGCAACAGGAAAACTCTGCACTCTCGGACCTAGGAAAAAAAACAAATGTCAGGGCAAAGATGAAGTTATATGTAGTATTTAAATGTGGTAAAAGTAGAGGTACAACCAGCTAGAGCCCTGGCACATCAACCCTATCCATGTGTTTGTCAGTGGGTGGGTCTCAAGTAACGTGATCTTTGCCTGCACATTTGTTTTTTTTTCTTGGGTCTGAGAGTGCAGACCTTTCCTGTTGCATATCGGTGGCATTGGCCTGCTGCTTCAGCTTATCTATCCATTTTTCCAGAGCAGCAACATATTTTTTTAAGTTCTTAAATTCCCCCTTTACTTCTGCTCAAAACAATTGGATTTCTTTAAAAATAATTTCAAATGTAATATGTTTCCAAAGAGTTTTCCTTGGTTTGGTCGGGCAGTCCTCCTCAGAGGGCATGAGCCAGGAGGCCTGCGACAGTTCCGACCCAGAGAGATCGGGCAGCAGTCTTGCTTCATCCATGTGTGCAGGGCATTTTTCCTCGTGGCGGGCTTCATTGTCAGCTGTGTTCTCCTTGATTTTGTGGGTGATATTGTGCTGAATGGCAAGTTTTAACAGGTTATGCTTGGTGGAACTGTAGGAGAGAGAGAAAGGATTAAGTGGCTGTTTGCTCTGTAACATCACCAGAAGCCCCACAAAAAATATAATGGTATACTATTGTAACAGCGACAGGAACCTACTGACACCCGCAGTGTCGACCAGGTTGCTGGAGCGATGACCGAGTCATCAACTCTGGAGTTTGGCCGCTCTCCCCTGAGATCTGCCCCCCACCGGTGTTGGAATCCTTAAGTCGTGCCCCCCCCCACATGAACACCGATCGTGTGATGGTACATTTTCCAGTTGGGCACCAGAGTCAGCAGCGTCAGGGATGTTGGCAACCATATGTCGCTGTAGGGAGGTCGCCGACATTTCCGTCACCGCGGCATGGTGGAACCAAATATAATGCATTTTGTCAGATTTCTTATGATTTTTGATTCCTATTCAGCATAGCCAAACAAGAGTGGCATAATTTCTTAAAAGTACCTCCCTTCTTAAACTAGTGAAATTTCACTGCAAAAAATCCATTCCCTTCAACCCTCCCCATAATTTTGCTATGCTTTTGCAGGCTTTATCAGAAGATAGTAAACCATAGTATAGGGTTAAAACTGGTGTTTTGACCATAGGTCGTCTTCATAACTTATCGATAAAAACAAAAAATAAGTAAAATTAAAGGGACACTAGTGTCAACCCCCTTAGGCCTCAAAGTGTGCCTAGTTTGAAAAACACATTTTATGATTGTTCACAGACTGTTGATGCAGTTGGTAGTTTGAGTCAGATCCCTTTTTTATTTTAAAAACTGAAAAACGGGCTGCCCACCATACTGGTGTTACCACACCAAAACATGTTTGTTTATATTTCTTTACCAGCTCCCACTGCATCTTTCCTGGACTCAGAAACACCCGCAACACAATCTAGCCACTCATTATGCAATGGGAGTAGAGGAGACTATTGTATCATGAGTGATTGCACTGTTTGTGGGCGTTTCTAATGTTCAGGAAGTTTTCACTAAAAGCAATTCAGTAATTTGAAGCAAAACAAAGCTGGGCATAGTTTTACATTGCCATGCATTTTGGTTTTAATAAGCAAGGAGGCAGACGAAACGACCAGCAACATCAATGAGTTTTAGAGACAGTAAGTGATCATAAAATGTGGGTTTTTACCTGAAACTAATATGATGCAAAAAAGGTTGACAGTGTCCCTTTAGCGATGTTCTTCATTTGCTTTGCTTACTTTTGTCTGTGTAGATACAGTAATTCCTGAAGAAGGCCTGTGGTTGAAACGTCATGTTAATTTATTTTTTATTGACCACCTGCATTTCATATACCCCATTAGTTTATGTGCATCCCACAAGCTGATGCAGCATTGTTTTCTCCTATTGCTCATTCCACTACATAGGCACATTTGTGGAATGTATTTCCAGTCTTTAACCGCTTCCACCCGCTATCTCAGTTTTTCCCCCTTCCACTGTCAAAAATCCTCCTCCTTTCTCTTTCCTAGGAGTCCTGAGTAGCCTGTCAGTTTCCTCTGTTTCCTTGCTCACTGATTCCTTGCTGTGTTGCTTTGTTTCTTGACTAGAAATGTAGACTTATTAGGACAGAAAAAGGCACTGGTCAGGATTTTGAAAAGGATCCATCAGAGATCATCCAGACACAATTTTCAAGAGGACAATCCATACAAACTGTTGGACCATCTGTTAGACGATCTGTGTCTGTATTTTGTTCCAAGAAAAGGATACAGTTGAAGCTAAAAGAAGCAAGTCACATTTTTTTTTTTTTACCAGAAATTGTAAGTTTTTGTTGCAAACAAATGCATCTTATGAAAATAGCAGCAAGGCTGTTCAGACACAGTCGAGTGGACATACACACAGGTACAGCGCATGTTTGTGTCAGTGTCGGGCCCTTTTAAAAATTCTGCCCCAGGAGTCCATCAGGTCTGTTCTGAAGTGTGCGATGTATTACTTCCTAATAATCAATCCCCGTAAATGTGTCCGATTGTGTTCTGAACCCAGCCATCATCATAGCATTTGACAGCAGCAATGTAAAACTCTTTTTGATTTTTTTTATTGATTCTCTTTGTCAAGCTATATTACAGAGGGGAGCACTAATTGTCCTACTTATTCACGTCTGATTTCACAATCTCTGTTTTACCACCTTATTACTTTCTCATGTATTAGAACACAGTATATCTTGTTTGTGATATTATGCATGATTCTTATAAAATATAGAGAATAAATGATTGGGAAATGTGTGTTATGAGAATTTAATGCACACTCTCGGTGTGGGATGCTACATAAACCCTGAGGGCAAAGCCTGAGGGGTTTATTAAAACATCCTTCACCGAGGGTGTACATTAAATTCAAGTATGCCACACACTTCACCATCTTTCATTTTTTATAATATACTGAGCAGCAGTTTTTCTCCTGTTTACTTATGGCTTGCCTCTGCTGAGATAAAGTCAAGGACGCTCCCCAGGCACGCTCCGGTGCCGAAACAGTCAGATAGCAGGATCGACCAGATATTTAGTGGGGTACAAAGACTGGATCAACCAGATACGTTTTAAAACTAAAGAAAGAATGGTCACATCTTTTTCCTGTGGTGGCTGCTCAGGACAGAAGACACAGAGTGGCTTCTCAGGAAGCGAAAGTCTGAGCCGCCGTGTTAGAGAGTGTTCAGCCCGCTCACATCTATTCTGTAAGCCAATGCAGGAGCGTCACCATTTGAGTGGCACGGCGCGTGAATGCCTGTTCTTACGGCAAATATCAACTGGTGCAGCCCATAGGGAAAACTGCTGACCAGTTATTATAAAAGGAATAATGTATGGGTGACCAACAAGTCTGTGTTTCCATCCAGGGTTTCAGATAACAGCATATGGATCTCAAGAGCAAAGCTCCTGAGGTCTGTGCTTGTGTCTGGACCTTGAGATAAAAACACAGGGAGAGTTGTATATAGTTGCCTATACTGTATCTTGTTTTTTTATAAGATATGGTTCTAACCTGTCCTGCTCCTCCTGCTCTGCTTGCTGTGGGAGAGAGAGAGACAGAACATAGGTTCTTATATTGTGCTACTGCAAATGGTAGTGTGCTGCCCGGAAAACTCCCCACAATCTTGAAAACAGGGTTTCTCATAGATTGGGCACTCTCTTATATAAGGTAAAAAAATGGCCTTCTTTCACCAGCTGTTTCTGTAATATTTCCTAGGTCCCTTAATTCATGTGGTACTAGGTCTCAAAATAAGTTTACATTCAAACTGCCTTTTTTTAAAAAAGCAACAGGACAGAGATCAATTTTATATAGCGCACCATTGTTCTTTAATACACTTCCAATTAATTTTATTGACTGTAAAACGGTATAGACTTTTAAATCAAGGTTGAAACTCTCGATAGTTAAAGATGATTACACGTGTTTATCTTGACAGTTAGTGTATTTTTCTGTATTTAGTGTTTTAACTTGTCTGTTCACCTGACTGTTGTACTTGTTCTGTGTTATTTGTATTAACTTGTCTGTTCACCTGACTGTTGTACTTGTTCTATGTTATTTGTATTAACTTGTCTGTTCACCTGACTGTTGTACTTGTTCTGTGTTATTTGTATCAACTTGTCGCTGGTGAAAAAGGGCAGCACTGCTCATCTGGCTTACAAGTGTGAAAAGTGAAAAGTGAAATCTCCTGGTTTGATTTCTGGCCTGCTCGGTGAGACATAGAAACATAGACTTTGACGGCAGATAAGGACCACTTGGCCCACCCAGTCTGCCCATTTCCCTTCCTACTGGATAAGCTGCAGATTCTAGTTAACCAACAGCCTACTTCCTGCAACCCCCCACTACAATTGCCTTATGTCTGTCCCATGCATGTTTGAATTCCCCACTGTTTTAGACCCAACAACCTCCCCAGGAAGGTGGTTCCATGCGTCCACCACTCTCTCCGTGAAAAAATGTCTTCACATTACCCTGACCCATCACCCTCTATCTTTAAATTGTGCCCACTTGTTCTTACATCTCTTTTCTGAAAGATGCTACCCTGCTGGACTTTGTTGATTCCCTTGAGGTACTTGAAAGTTTCAATCATGTCCCCCCGTCCCTCCTTTCATCAAGGGTATACATATTAAGCTCTCTCAATCTCTCTTCATATGGTTTCTGATGTAGACCCTGCACCATTTTAGTTGCCCTCCTCTGGACTGCTTCCACCCTGTCTATGTCCAAAACTGCACACAGTATTCCAGATGGGGTCTCACCAACTGTCTGGATAGAGGGATAACCACTTCCCTTTTTCTACTTGTGATGCCCCTTCCTATGCATCCCAGTATCCTCCTGGCTCTCCTTACTGACTTCTCACATTGCTTACCCACCTTTAAGTCATTTGATATGACTACACTCAACTCTCTCTCCATTTTTGTTGTTGTTAGTACCTCCCCTGCTATTGTGTACTCTTCTCCTGGGTTTTTTGTTTTCCAGGTGCATTACTTTGCACTTCTTTGCATTGAATCTAAGTTGCCATATATCTGACCATTCCTCCAACCTTGACAAGTCCCTTCTCATCCGTTTTACCCCCCCCTTGTGTATCAACTCTGTTACAGATCTTTGTGTTATCTGCAAAGAGGCATACCTTTCCTTCCAGACCCTCTACAATGTCACCTATGAAGATGTTAAAGAGGACTGGACCCAGTACTGAGCACTGAGGTACACCACTAGTAACCCCCCTTTCTTTGGAATGTGTTCCATTCACTATTATCTTCTGTGTCCTGTTGTGCAGCCAATTTGCTACCCAGGCTACCACCCCGGAACCCACTCCCAGGCTGGCTAACTTGATTATTAATCTTTGTGGGACTGTGTCAAATGCCTTGCTAAAGTCTAGGTAGGCCATATCCACAGCCCCTCCCTGGTCTATTACTTTGGTCACCCAGTCAAATAAATCAATTAGATTCGTCTGACATGACCTTCCTGCTGTAAATCCATGCTGCTTTGGGTCCTGTGCCTGGCCTCTAGGTACTCAACAATCCTTTCTTTCAGAAGTGAGTCCATCATTTTCCCTACCACTGAGGTCAAACTTACAGGTCTGTAGTTTCTTGCTTCTGCCTTGCTCCCACTTTTGTGAAGGGAAATCACATCTGCCCTCCTTCAGTCCTCAGGTACCACACCATCCTCCCATGATTTGTTAAAAAGTGTGGTCAGTGGTGTCACTAGGTCCTCCCTTAGTTCTTTTAGGATTCTGGGGTGAATCCCATCAGGCCACATTGCTTTGTCCACCTTGAGTTTTAGGAGTTCTTTCAGGACTCTTTCTTCTGTAAATGAACTGGTGTCAACCCCCTACCCAGAGTGCTTCTATTGTCTGGTTTAGGTAACTCCTCCTCGTCTTCTTTTGTGACTACTGAGCAAAAGTATTCATTCAGTATCTCTGCCTTTTCCCTGTCTCCCTCTGCCCACATCCCCTCTCCTTTATTAATCTTCACTATTCCTCCCTTAACCTTTCTATGCTCCCTAATGTACCTATAAAAAGTTTTATGCCCCTTCTTAACTGAGTTGGCTATTTTTTCCTCGGTTTGGGCCTTTGCTATTCTGACTGCCTTCCCCACGTCTTCCTACTTTAATTGATGCAGTTCCCTATCGTGCTCCTTCTGTGATGCCTTACACTTTCTGAATGCAGCCTTTTTCTCCTTAACCTTCCAAGACCTCTTTTGAGAACCATAGTGTTTTTTTACTCCGCTTTGTTTTCTTTATTTGTCCCACACAAAGGCTTGTTGCCTCTATGATAGCAGTTTCGATTTTTCTCCATTGTTCTTCCACCCCTCCTTTTTGGTCATTTGCTAGTGCATTCTTCAGGTATTCACCCAGTTTGCCAAAGTCGGCCCTTCTAAAGTCCAATATCCCTGTTTTTGTATGGCTTGTCTCCATGGTTGTGCTTATTGTGAAGCACACTGTGCATTGGTCACTTGTTCCCAGATGTCTACTGACTTCTAAATTTGTGATCCTCTCTCCATTTGAGAGTACCAGGTCTAGTATTGCTACCTCCTGAGTGGGTTCCAACACTAGCTGTCTAAGGCCTGCCCCCTGCAGGGCATCAAGAATGACCCTGCTCTTGGATGTGGCTGCAGTATATGTCATCCAGTTAACATCTGGCATATTCAGGTCCCCATCAACAGTATCTCCCCTTTTTCGGCCACTTTGAGAATGTCCTCTTATCATTTTCTTGTCCATTTCCTCCCCTTGAGACGGGGGTCTGTATACAACCCCTGTGCGGATTGTGGTGCCGTTCCCTGTCTCCAAGGTGACCCAGCGTGCCTCTTGTCCTCCCCCTTTACTTTTTAGTTCTGTAGCTTTGATCCCTTCCCTTATGTATAGAGCTTACCTCTTTGGTAGACACTCACCCCTTTGGGTTGATCGTGCCTCTCCTCTGACACAGACTGTCTGTAGTTTGGGAGGGAGAAGAGGGAAAAAACAAAATTGATACATGTCTGCCTGTTTTGATGTTGAATGAATCCCTGACTGAACTGGAAAGCGGGCAAGAATAAGTAGGGTCACAGGTACAGTTGGCAAGAGACCATGCACAACAACACTTTTGGAATGTGCACAACAACTTAGAACATGGACAACAAGATTTTTGAACTGCCTGATTTCTGTGCACAGTAAGCCCTACCCATATATTATAACCGTGTATATATTTTCAGTCTAACATTTACTTACTCTTTTATTTTCCAGATATAAGATTCTTCTAGTTAAGTCTGAGTTGCCTCCAACCAGAGAAAGGTGAGTGCCCATGTTTTTGACTAAGGATGCATTTACCAGTGAGTATTGCTTTTGGCAAGCCATCTCATGATTACTTGGAAATTAATGACTGATCAGGGCAGATAGCATCCATCATTCCCTGCATGTCCATTAGTAGAGAATCCCAAAATTAATTCATGCAGTTCCAATTTGAAGAATTAAAAAAATGAATCGGTGGAAGAACAACTACTGTGGGTTGGTCTATACAAGACGGAGTTCTCTAACCAACAAGAGAGTGAGGTGTTATAGCACAAGAGCAATATTTCTACGAGTGTGTTGGCCATCTGACCATGGATTTAAACCTTGCCTGCTATTATATCTTTCTCGATTACAGTACCAGTGATCTGCCTACAGCAAGCTTAACTGATCCATCAAATACTTATACAGGTCTTCAAGGGAGCTGAAAACACTCAACTGAATTAACAAAAATACACATACCCTTGTAAGAGCATACTGTAGCTAAAACAGGTGGGGGTAGGGTGCTCACTCCTCCAGCCATGCTACTGCATAACACCTTTGCCTTACTGGCAGAAAGGCGCAAACAAGAGGAGGTACCCAGCACAATGGAAAGGGAGGAGGCAGGGTTCTCAGAAGTGGAGAACCCAAGGAGGGAGGGAGGGAGAATCCCGCAGCCAAAGAGGAAGCAGCTGCTGATGAGGTACTCAGTTGTGAAGAGATAGACTTGGGAGCTGGAGGGGGGAAGATAGGGAGGTGAAGTGCTTAAGGGTTGCCCCGGCTAGGGGGAGAGATATAAAGTAAAGCCTATGGATCGCTAGGGCAGCAGGAGCTGGGAGGTAGATGACTGTCATTGTCTATTTTGGGTTGAATGATATAGCACAGGAGACGGTAGGAAAAGGGAAGGGAAGGGAAATTTCAGGGAGCTGGGAAGGAGTCTCAAGCAAATAGCATGCACGGTGGCTTTTTCTGAGGAGCTGCCTGTGTACGGCCAGGGATAGGCAAGGACACTCCACATCAGGGCTTTTAATGAATGGCTGAAGCCACTGTGCATGGAGGAAGGTTTTGAATACACTGGGGACTGGGGATCAACCTAAGAGGATGTTGGCCTCTCTGGGAGGGATGGCCTGTATCTTTCTGGGAAGTGGCCAGCAGTTCTTGATGACAGGTTTAAATGCTACATGGATGAGCATTTAAACTGGGGGGGGGAAGGGTGGTGAAACCAAAGGAGGCAACATTTGCCTCCCCAGGATGGTAAGATGTTGGAGCATAAGACCATAGTGGAGAAAACTCCCCTAGGGTAGATGTGCAAAAAGAAATGAACAGAGATGGGAAAGAAGAAAATGGGAATATAATGCAGGTAGAGGAGGACATAAGGGTTAAAGGGGTCTAGATATGGTGAAAGTAAAAAGGGATGGGGCAAAAACAGGCAGAAGTGGAAGGGCGAAGCAGGGTAGTAAACAGGGTGAGGGTGTGATTTGAAAAGGGATGTGCACCAATGGAAGGAGCCTTGCTAACACGTTTCCAGACCTGGACGTCACCATGGTGGAGGCTAATCTAGATTTAGTCGCTATAACAGATTTGTGGTGTACTCAGCACCACAGCTTGGAAATGAACATACTGGGCTACACCCTGGTCAGGAGAGACAGAGTGGAGTGGAAAGGAGGAGGGGCTGTATGCGAGGGAGGGTATCAAGGCCAGAGAAGTACAGGAGCACAAAGATGAAAATGAGGGGTTGGCATTACTATGGATCAGCCTAGAGGCATACTCTGGGTACGCTGTCTGTACTGCAGTAGTGTACAGACCCCAGCACAGGGTGAGGAGATGGTATAAGGCACTTGGGAAAGCCATATTCAGAATGGCAAGTAAGGGGAAGGTGCTGCTAGTTGGCGACTTCAGTTTACCAGATTCTGGGTGCAATCTTCCATCTGCAGCTTCGGCAAAGAGCCAGGACATCCTTGACTTCCTGCGAGGGCCTTTTCTCAGACAATTAAAAAGGGAACCCACAAGGGATGAGGCAGTGCCGGGCCTGGTGCTTACAATCAGGGACAGCACTGAAGCCATCACAGTGGCAGTTCCATTGGTACCAGTGATCACCTCACAGTGTGGTGCAATATAAAGACAGAGGCACAGGCAAATCACATGAGGATGAGAGTTGTGCACGTCAAGAGGGTGGAATTTAAAGAAATGGGTGACTGCCTCAGGAGCTGCCCAAGAGGGGTTGAGGAGTGCTGCGAGTGGTAAAAGCACAGCGGGGAAGAATAAAGGAGGGCAAAACTGGGGCACTAATGAGCAGCATGTGAGCTAGATGCGACTCTCCACACCAGATTTAAATTAAAAGTTATTTTTAACTAACTTTTGGAGTTATAATAGAGCTGAGTGGGCTCAGGAAATGCCCAGGAGTATGGATGAGTACTTAGTTCCTGAGAAAGTGACGAGAAATGCTGCTAAAACGGCTAACAAAAAACCAAGCTCAGGGGAGGCGCCAAATCTCAATGCAGCAGGGCCTATCTCCTTATCGGCCGCCGAGGTCTCGGTGTTAAGCAGAGTGGACGGAGAGCAGGTTCTACAGGGGCGCAGTCTGTGCCTCGATGCATTCGAGAACAAGAGTGCAGCCCTTACTTCAGAAATCGGGGAGCAATCTAAGTGCCTCTCAGCAGTTGAGCAGAGAGTATCAGAATTGGAAGATGCAACCCAGAAGCTACCAGATAGAGTGATGACCCTGGAGAAAGAGTTGGGACAGCTCTGAGACGTGGTAGATTATCAAAAGAATTATAATCGCCAGAGTAATTGGCACCTTAGGGGTCTAGCTGAGGGGAAAAAAGTCAAACATGCGTATGAGTTCCGCGTGACAGTGCTCCCAAAGCTTTTAGGTTTGCACCCGAAAAACAGAAGGCTGAAGGTTGAAGGAGCTCATAGAGCTCTGGCTCCCAGACCACCAGACAACCAACCTCCCAGACATATTATCTTCTGTTTACACAATTTTCAAGATGGGCAGGAGGTGATGGCAGTGTACAGGGCAATGAAGGGCATCACCTGCAAGGGCTGCAAGCTTACCCTGCAACAAGACCTCTCTCAAAGAGTTCAAAAGAAGAGACAAGCCTTTAATGAATCTATGAATATGCTCAGGGAATGGAACATTGACTTTTTCTTGGCTTACCCTGTGACCATCCGACTCCGAATTGAAGGTACCTCTTATTCATTCTTGGAGTCTCACAAGTTGAAGATATTCATTGCAGACTAGGATAAGAAGCATCACAAAAAATGAAGCCTGGCATTCCCTTGCCTTGTGTGATTGTTCTCCCAAACTCATCTGGTGCACTGTGGACATGTCTGTGAGGGGTAGGTGTGTCTAAGGACCCTGGGACGACTCATATTTGGGGAGGCCAACACACTCCTGTGGGAGCTTTCTCTCCTATCTGCTGTTTAATAATGGCAGTCGAGTTGTATGGTCTATAAAGGTTGGTAAATTCACCATAATTCATGCAGCTGGATACCCATGGGAGGGGAGGGGGACTGAATTGACACACTGTAAGGCAGCTCCACATGTTCACAGTGCTCAATGGATGGTCCACGGCAGGGAGCAGGAGAGATTCAAATTCAGTAAGGCATTACTGTGTTTGCTGTTCTTTCCCTAACACTCTGAAGAGCTACTCACGCTGATTAAGTCTAGTCGCAATAATGGTGTGTGAGGGGGTAGATTTATGTGGAAGGGCATGTTTTTTCTTCTTAGAGTTTGGAACATGTCAGCCAGCCAGGCTGTTAGTTCTAACATTGTTTGTAGTAACTGTATGCGATATGATGTTCAAAACTTGTTGCCAATTCAGGCATGAGGGAAGGGGGGTAGTTCAAATGTTTTGGGGAACCTTTTCTCTGTTATCTGGTTTATGGCTAGTTTAGCTTGCAACCCATTCTATGATGTCTGGTGGGAAAAAATTTTAACGTGGATACCCTGGGGGCCAGGTGGGAAGCATGCAGGGTGTGCAATTTGGAGCACCACTTCTCAAAATGGCGGTTAAGGGAGAGGGTGAGGCCAAAATTTCTTGGAATGTTAAGGGGATTAACACCCCAATTAAGAGAGCCAAAATCCTGAATGTGCTTAAGCGTAGGATGGCACAAATTGCTATGCTACAAGAAACGCACTTGCTCCCCAAGGAACTTGCGAAGTTGGTAGGGGGGTGGGTTGGGTCATGCTGTGCGGCTTCCTTCTCGTCTCATAAACGAGGGGTAGCCATACTGATAAATAAGAACCTACTCCTGAAAGTCTTGCAAGTGTTTCAGGATAAAGAGGAAGGGCGGTATGTGTTTGTCAGGGGCAGGCTCTATGAATCTGATATAACGATTGGCAGCCTCTATGCACCTTCAGTGTATGACCCCACATTCTTCCAGTGCCTTCTGAATGTACTCAACAAGGAACAGTTTCCTGGGCTGATTATGGGGGGGAACTTCAGTTGCATAATGGACTGGACTCTAGATTACCAGGGTGCGGGTAAGAGACAAAACAGGACCACCAAAGTCTCGGCAATGGGTCTCCAGGACTTAGAGTTGGTAGATAGCTGGAGACAGATGTACCCAGGGCTCAAGGAGTACACCTTTTACTCAGTGCCACATAACTCCTGGGCAAGGTTAGATTATATCTATGTGTCTAGGGATCTATTCTGGAGAATTAAGGAGGTTTTGCATAGCCCTATAATGCTGTCTGACCATGCAGTGGTACAATTACATCTCAGGGGAGGAGCAGCATGGGGCCCTAGGGAGCAGTGGACATTTCCCACATACTTGCTATGTAAGGAGGAGTTTCGTGACTTCCTGAAATCATCCTGGGAGGAATACTGGGCTACCAATAAGGACTCTGTCTCTTGTATGGGGGCATTGTGGGAGGCAGGAAAAGCATTTATGAGGGGTGCTATTATTAGCTATATTTGTCAGTGTCAGTGGCTCAGTAGGTAGCACACTCGCCTCTGAGGCCGGGAGATCAGAGGGCTGTGGGTTCAGTTCCCACATCTGGCACGTGGGTTAATATCCCAGTACTGACACTGTAGTGCAGCATGAGAGGGGTGCTGCACTTCTGAGGTGCCGTCTTTCGGATGGGACGTTAAACCGAGGTCCCATCTGCCTGGATTGGTGGTAGTTCAGGTGGATGTTAAAGATCCCATGGCACTTATCGAAAAGACTAGGGGAATTTCCCCGGTGTCCTGGCCAAATTTCCCTCATTCACTAAAAATACCACCAACAGCTTAATCTGGTTCAAGGTCAGTTGGCATTCATCTGTATCCCCCTCCCCCGGGTCGTGCCTGAAAATAGGCAGGATTTGTCTAGTGCACTTACCCGGTCAACAAAAGCTAAATAAATAAATAAATAAATAGTAAAACCAAAAAAAGAGCGGAGAGTGAGGATAGAAGCACTGGAGAAAGTTATCAAGTCACTTGAGGTCCAGGTTCTGCTCACTAATAAGGCTGAGGTCAGACAACAGCTAAGGGTGGCTAGAAATGCTCTAAATGAGACCCTGACTGGCATGACAAAAAAGAACTTAGTATTTGCCAGGCAGAGGCTGTATGAATGGATAAACAAACCAGGGCCTCTCCTTGTCAGACTTATGAGGGAAGGGAGGGAGGGTCTTAAATAAAATCATCTCGATTAAAGGTAAAGGGGGCCAAATTACGACCAAAGAAGACAAAATCAGGGCTGTTTTTAGATCTTTTTATACCCGGTTATACGAGGAGGTGTACACAGGAAGTGAGGAAAAGGCCAGGACCTTCTTAGATGGCATTAAGCTTCTGTCTCCAACTGAGAAGCAGGCAGCACAATTGGGAGCAACAATTACAGAGGCAGAGGTCAGAAAGGCTATCAGGAGTCTAAGGGCTGGGAAAGCTGGTTGGCCGAATGGGTTTGGGGCTGAATATTTTCAGGTGTTGAAAAATGAGTTCGCTCCACTACTCTGCAGGCTGGGGGTGGGGGTGGGGCTGCCTGCCTGCCATGTGTTCTCTGGCCAACATATGTCTGTTGCTGAAATCGGATAAAGACTGCACAGATTGTGCATCTTACAGGCCTATATCTCTAATCAGTTATGACTCTAAAATTATAGCTAAAGTGTTTGCCCTTCGATTGGAACAATTACTCCCCTCAATAATACACTCAGATCAAATGGGCTTCATCTGGGGCAGAATGTTTTACCATAATGTTAGATGGCTCCTTAATGTAATTTGGTGGGGCAGGAAGCACCCGGGTGAGGCTAGTGTCATTATTATGGACTCTGAAAAGGTGTTTGAGAGAATTGAGTGGCTCTACTTGTTTGTGGTGCTTAAGGGCTTTGGGGTGGTTGCAGATTTCATCTCCCTGGTAAAACTCTTATATGGTAAGTCCATGGCCAGAGTGGTAGTAAATGGACTCCTTTCCAAGGAGTTCCAGTTGCACAGGGGCACGAGCAGGGCTGCCCCCTCCCCTCTTCTTTTTGCAATGGCTATTGAACCTCTAGCCTACAAAATACGGGAGAGACGAACAATACAGAGCATAGGGACAAAAAAGGGGACACAACACCACCTCTCGTTATATGCGGATGATTTAATGTTATTCCTGACCAACCCAGTAGTCTCCATACCGGCAGTGCTGGAAGTGGTGCATGAATTTGCTTCATTCTCAGGCTATAAACTCAACTTACATAAATCTAAGATTATGTACCTGGACAAAAGCAAAGCTACTTTGTCGGGGGGGGGGGGGCATGTGGGGCCTCCGAAGTGTAAACCACAACTTCACCTATTTGGGCATCAAAATAGGGAAGGATCTGAATACAATATATGAGCTTAACTACACCCTGATCTTCAAAAAAATTTGCGAGGATTTGGACAGATGGATAGGGCTACCTATCTCCTGGATTGGAAGGGTTAGTATAGCACAGTGGTTTAAGGCTCTGAGCTGCAAATCTGGTTACATCGACCAGACCTGGGTTTGAATCCCTCACCTTCCATTTGCATACTGTGTGACCCTGAGCAAGTCACCTAACTTCCCTGTGCTCCCAGGTCGCTCCTGTAAAAAAGCTTTCAGCTTAGTGTGCTACTCCTGGTTAAATAACTAAATAATAATAATCTTGTAAAAATGAGTGTGCGCCTGAGGATTTTATATCTCTTCCAAATGATTCCATTCAGCCCCACTGCAAAGGACTTTAGAAATCTTGATAAGAGCTTTAATAATTTTATTTGGGGAGGGAGGCGCCCCAGGATGGCATTAAATAAGCTTAATGTGCTGAAATCTAAAGTGGGTTTAGAGTTCTGGGATATACAGGGCTACTTTCTTTCTGCCCAGTTTAGGTATATTGCGAATTGGGTGGCTCGAGGGGAGGCCGCAGCCTGGCTGGACCTGGAGCAGGAGGATTGTCCGGCCCTGCTCAAGGCCTACCTTTCACAGGGAGGAGATAAGGCGTATGCCAGACTGGCGCTTCCCAATCCATTAGTGACATTGGCGTTGGAGGCCTGGAACTTCATAAAAAGAAGAGGGGTGCATTAGAGGACACTACATTATTAGTACCTATAGCTAGAAACCGGGAATTCCTACCAGGGTGGGAGGACCCTGGCCTACATGGTTGGGAAACCAAGGGAATACAGTGCCTAGGGGACTTATGGAGACAGAGGGGTATGCACTCCTTCGAGGAGATCAAGAGAAGTCTGAACCTGCTGAATATCCATCTGTTTAGATGCCTGCAGGTCAGACACTATGGAGAAGAGGTTATAGTGGAGGCCTCAAGGGGGTCAACAATAGACAGACTGGAGAGGGAAGTTAGAGGAGCCTGCCAACAAGAAAAAGGTTTGATCGGTAGGCTGGCCAAGATAGATAGAGAGTCCTTTGGGAATCCATCCAAGGGGAGCCAAGTTAAGTGGGAAAGGGAACTCTGTATTCATATCAATGAGGAGACATGGGAACAGGTTTAGAATTCACATATGGGCCTACTCACCTGTAGCTGACTGAAGGAGGCTCAATACAAATTATACATCACTTATACTACCCACCAGCTAGGGTCCATAAATTTAAACCCGGGATCTCCCCCATGTGTGGGAGATGTCTAGTGGAAAGGGGCACTTACATACATTATTTCTGGGAATGCAAAGTGGAGAAGGAATACTTGGAGAAGGTGGGTCCTGAACTTAGTGCCATGTGGGGTAGACAAATACAGATGGTTCCTATGACCCTGCTGCTGGGATTGGAACAGGACGAACAGGGGGATTGGACCTTGTGCTCAAGGTGGGTACAGATTGTCCTTATTTTATCCCGGCAGGTTATTCTCAACACATGGGTCTCCTGTGTGAAACCCACATCCCACATGTGGAAATGTTTGATATTGTCCACTCTGTCCATGGAAAGGTTAACCTTTGCTCTGAAGGGAAAAGTGGACATATTTACTAGAACATGGGCACTGCTTACTGCAGCACTCTACCCTACTGAGATGATCATCTTTTCCAAGGGATTTTGGGGCATAATTTAAATCTGAAGTTCCTTACCAAATGTGCTTCATAACTTCCCATCAATGACATCCATCAGCTGTGCTTAATAATAATGGTATTTGCTATTTCTTTTAATGAGAACAGGGTTGCATTCTTATTGTTAATATATTTAGGTTACCTGGTATGTTAATATTCCAAGTTGATTTATTTTATTTTATTTATTTATTGAAATTTCAGAATTACAATCCTTTGAGTCGAAGGCTCCTTTGCAAAGGCTCCACGTCAGTACAAAAACAGAATATTGCATCAAGACATATTGTACATAGTTCTCAAAACAGAACATTACATTTCGACAAATTGTACATAAAAGATCACTGTACATGGTATTTACAATGATTGGTTACCATCTCAAGGGTCGTTAGAGGACCCTGGGTCAACAAGGTGTGATGGGACAGGGTTTCCAATTTAGAGGGACTTAGCCAAGCCCTACGTTGAGGTAAGAATACCACAGGGGTGTAGGCCTTGCTGAACAGCTTTTTTATTGAGCCTAGGGAGGACTGTTGGACCAGCTACAGGCCTCCGAGTCAAGAAGAAGTCTCTTGATACCAGTTTTGAATTGGCCAAGACTTTGGGCCAGCGAGATGGAGGATGGTAGGTTGTTAAGCCAGAGGGGAGCATGATAACGGAAGGACCTTTGCCCTAGAGAGGTCCTGCAGTGGGGGACAATGAGGCAGGTGCTTGTGGGGCCCATGACGCCAGATCTTCCTTACCACTTGGAAGCTCAGGTTCCCTCCTTAGCGCTCTATGTTTTCGACTGGTTCCTGAAAAATTTTGGTCTTCGAAATCAATTGGAAGTTTTCTGTAACTTCGATCCTTTCTTCTTCGCTGCGGCGATGGCTCATTCTTTTTCCGGCCCCGGGAGGCGCCCGGTTGATTCCTCCAGGAGAGACCCGCACTCCACGTGCGTTTACTGCCTTGACCTGGATCATGATCCTCAGCTTTGCGAGTTTTGTTGTGCCCTTTCGGCCAGCCCTCTGGAGGACCGCGTGGCCCGTTCGGGGCTCGGGCACCCGGTAGTTTTTCCCGCTCCGGAGAATCCCTCGGATCATCGGGCAGCGTCCGCTTTGGCTGTTTCTGAGCAGCTCGATCTTCCTCCCGCCGGGGAGGATGGCTCCACCTCCCTCTTCCTCGGTTGCGGCGCTTATCCCGTTGTCCTTGGGCTCTACTCATGCAGCTTCGTTCAAGGAGCTTCATCAGTCCCTTTCCTCGAAGGGAGAGGGACCCTGGGGACCTCCCCCTCGGCCCAAGTCCAGGTGCCGAGGGCGGGTCCCTCCATTGGGCCCAGGAGAAAAGTCCCCCTCCCTTGCCGGCCGATGCTCGGCTTCGGTCGAGGATGCGGCTTCGGCCACTGGCCTCACGGTGTTCCCATCAGGTCAGCCGGCCAGGACCCCCGTCGACATGGCTGAGCCCCTCGGCCCGTCATCTGGGCTGTCTCCTGCTAGTGCCGCAATCCCTTCACCGGTTCCCCCGGCAGGGGCTGAGGTTCTGCCGGTACCTTCGGGTCGACAGTCCTTGGCCATTTTCTCTGAGCCGAAGGAGGAGCGGGCATGCTCCGCTCCCTCCCAGGCCCGCCCTCGGTTCCCCTGAGGATTCGGATCTCAGTCTCAGTCCTTCTCTCGGTCTAGCCGCTCACGCCGACCTCGGCGTTCTCGGTCGGGGCACCGAGTCAGGTGGCATTGCCGTTCTTCCTTGTCCCCCTCCTCGGATGAGGAGTGGCTTCGATGCCATTGGCGTTGACATTACGAGGAATTTATGTGGCAGCAGCTGTTGTCTGGGAATCAATTGACCCCGGTTCATTTCTTCCACAGGCAGCCGCCTGGTCGGGCCCAGCCGAGCTGCTCGAGTAAGAGCCCGAGGAGCCCCTCCAGGCTGGTTGCTTGTCCGATCTCGCTGCCCCACCCGTCCTCGGCGGAACCCGGCCGGGCCTTGACCTGTCCCGCAGGTTACCGTCCCTCACTCCTCTGCCCCTCGGCGGACGTAAGAGTGTCTCATTCGCGGCAGCTTTTTGCAGACCCTTCGGAGCCTAAAGTCAGCTCCGTTATGTTTCGTAGCAGGGAGGACCCATGGTCTTCCCCGGAACATTCCGTGGATGACAGCCCATCGTCCTTTATGGGTCTGCTCCAGCTCATCTTGGAATTCACTGGGATGCAGCTCGAGTCCGTTTCCAAACGGGCACCTTACCCTGTTACGGAGATTCTGGACCGAGGGGGCTCTCCCTCAGAGGCCTTCCTGGTGGCTGAGGCAATCGTGGGCCCAGCCTTGGAGCTCAGGCGGTGGCCTACTTCCTGCCCTGCACCTTCGGCCAGGGTGGCCAGGAAGTACCCTGTCCCTGTCGGTTCTCTGCCCGGTTTCTCAGAGCACCCCTCGGCTGAAGGGGTAATTACCGACAATGTTTTCCAAAGTTTGGGAAACGCTAGGGATGTGGATAGGACCCCTGACAAAGAGTCCAAAAGGATGGACTATGTTGGGCGCAAGGTTTATGCCGCGTCCTCCCTAGGCCTCCGTCAGACCAGCTCGGCGGCACTGATGGCACACTGTTCCCACGCCCTTTTGGGCTCCTTGGACGAGGTCCTCCCTCATCTCCCGGCCGACCTGTGGACCACGGTCCGGCGGGTGCGGGACCAGGGTAGGGCGGTGGCAAAACAGTAGCTCCAGATGGCTCTGGATCTGGGCGACTCCTGTGCCAGATTGGTGGCGGCCGCAGTGGCCATGCGCCGCAGGGCGCGGGCTGAGGTTATCCTCCTTCTCCTTGGAAACCCAGCACGAGTTGGCGGACATCCCCTTCTTGGGGACTGACCTTTTCGGCCCTGGAGTGGAGGGACATATCCAGGGGCCCGACAAGTCCGATGCCACTCCAGACTCTGTCACTCCCGCCCAGAGGGACAAGGGCAGCTGTCAGCCTTTGCGTAAGCCCCTTGGCCCCCCGGCCCCTGCGGCTCGACCGACCCAGCACGAGGGCCAGCAGGCATGCGCTGGGCGGCCTGTCGCCAGACCAGCGTCTTCCTCCAAAAGGAAGCAGGGAGGTAGGGATCCGAGAGCCCCCTCGGCCTCTTCCTCCACCAAGCCTGCTCAGTGACGGGCTAAGGGCACTGTCCCCGGCCCCGTCGTCCCTGCCTGGGTTTCCCCATGGGGGGACGGCTCCGCACCTCTTCCTCTTGGGTGGTGCCAAGGGTAAGTCCTGTCGCGATTGCGAGCAGGTTTCCCCCCTTTTGAGCCGTTGCCCCACGGGGATCTTGGGTCCACAGACTGTTCGTCAGACTGCTGAGCCGACTTGCCTGGCCCTCTAATTAGAGGTGATCAGGGAGGTGGTGGGCCCTCCTTCTGACCCTGGGTTCGTGTCCAGGTATTCCTGGTCTCAAACGGACGGGGGGCTTGTGCCCATCCTTCTGCACACCTGGATGGTCCCTCTGCAGATATCCCATCCTCAGATTGAGGCGTGCGGCTTCTTCCTGGGCCTCCAAGACGTACTTCTCCTCGTTCCGTCTGTTTCTTGGGAGACCCCTCCCTTTCCTAAGCAAAAGATCTCCTTACGAGTTCCTGGCCAGGCCCTTCGTTCTCTGCTTCGCAGTTTCTGCGGCATTGAAGGGTCCGGGCATAACCCTACCCAGATGGCGGCCTGATTAAAACTCTTCCAGGCTTGGACTGGTCTCCCTTTACCGGAGCCACGTTGGAACTCGTGCCTTAGCGGGTGAGGCTTCTTTGGGACTAGGCTCGACTCTTGAGTCCGAGCTCGGCTCCGGGCGGACAGGGCTGAGGTTCTTCCTCTCTTACCCAGTCAGGTTTGGCCGGGTAATTGTGCCCTGCCGGGACCTCCTGCACCTCCCGGGCCTCACGGCGGCTGAGTTCCCCTAGTGGGACGGGCCAGCCAGCGGTCACGGTACTGCATTCCTTGGACCAGTTCGTGACTATAGCCCAGGAGTTAGGGGAACGCTTCCCATCGGACCGTTCCAACTCCTGCAGGAGAACATCCTGTTCGTCCCCCCTGAGTCGACGGTCTTCTCCAACCGATGCTTCTCGGATGGTGGGGGTGCCCATCTAGGGGAATACAGAGTGCTTCGCCTCTGGTCCTCTCGGGAGTCCCGATGCCCTTACTACCCGCTGGAGCTCCAGGCGGTCCGCGTAGCTTGCACCGCTCACTCCGTTTGTGCGGAGTCTAGTGGTTTTAGTCCATGCGGACAGCACCACAACCATGTGCTACCTACCCTGCCAGGTTTGGTCAAACCCCTTGCCTCGGCGTAAGGAGGTTCTCCTCATTGTGTTTTTCGCGCAGTCGGAGTCGGGTTCCCAGCCATTTGATGGCAGGAGCCTCCAACTCCCTGGCTGCTGCCCTAAGCCAGACATAAGCTGCGCCTCACGAGTGGTCTCCCTGCCAGAGGTAGCACAGGATCTTCTCCCTCCTCCCTCCAGGGAGAATACGAGGCTGAGACTGTCTCATGCCCGCCCCCTCAGCAGGGTTTGCTGTAGGGGATGCCATTGAGGTCGCAGACCCCGGGCCTCTTCTACGCCTCTCCCCCATTTCCCTTGACCCGCAGGCAAGGCAAGGAGGGACTAGGCGCAGGTGATGCTGGTACCCAGACTGGGTTTCCAGCTCTGGTATCCAGCTCTCCCCAGTCTCAGCCCCAGCCTCCCACGGTGGCTTCCAGTCCGCCCGGTCCTGATCTCTGTTTTTAGAGGAAGGTTTTCCATCTGGACCTTCAGTCCCTGCACCTGAAGGCCTGGTCCCTGTGCGGCTAGGGGCCAGGCCTTGGGTCCTTCGGCAAGGTCCTCGACGCTTCGAGGCATCCTGCTAGAGGTCGGCCAAACATGCTCGCCTTCAATGGGTAGAGTTCTCCATTTGATGAGGGGATAGGGCCTGGCCCTCTCCCGTCCCTGGGCGAGCATTCCGGACCATCTGTGGTCCATTCTTGAACTAGGGCTTCGGCCAACGACCCTCTAGGTGCTTCTGTTGATCACCCCTGTCTTCCAGGCACGGGCCGGAAGGCAGTCGGTGGCGCAGATAAGGTGGTCTGGCCCCTTTCTAGGCCTAGATCACACCTCCCCTTTGGGGGAGAGTATTCCCATTCTGCGGGACCTGCGCTGGTATGGGCTTAGCTCACGGGCAAGCCGTTCGAACTGTTGCACAGGTGCGAGTTTCCCTCACCTGCTGTGGAAGATCACCTTCTTGGGGCTACTCTGCCATCCAGAAGGAGGGGAGAGTTCCAGGTGCTCCTTTGAATCTCCCTATCTGGTCTTTCACAGGGACAAGGTTGTCTTGCGCCCCACCTGAAGTTCCTTCCGAAGGCGGCGGTGGAGTCTTCCTAACCGGTATTGTCTCTGCCGGGTTCATCCCCATTCACACCTGGAGGCCGTGAGTATAGGTTCCATGGGACCCTATTTATCACTCACCTACCCAGGGAGCGTATGGCTGAAGTTCGGGAAAGGTTCGCCAGCTGTTTGTCATCTACGCTGGAGCCGCACCTGGCAGACCTGCAGCCTAGTGGGCGACGAGCGGGTGGGTCACCTCCTGCATCGGTCTCCGCTATAGGTGGGTGGGCATGGAGCCTCCCAGAGGGATAAGTGCTCATTTTACCCACCCTTCCGCTGCACCAGTGGCTGCTTCCGAGGATACTCTGGCTCAGGATATCCGCGGGGCTTCTGCCCGGAAGCAGGCTTACCGTCTCCCCTTCCACATCGACCTTGGGTCACGCCGGGATGTTGGTCGGGGCCTCGGTTCTCCAGTCTTTCTCTCTAAGCAGGGGTGTGCGCCTTGCCTCCCTCCTCCCGGAGAACTGCTAGGAGTCTGCCAATAAGTGTGGATGAACAACATATCCATGTCCCTAGAAATACAGGTTACTCACCTGTAACAGGAGTTCTAGGAATGGTATATGTTGTTCATCCATGATACCAACCTCCCGGCTTCGGCAGCATGACCTGGCTGGCGGGCTAGATCTGGCGTCATGGGCGGGCGGAGTTTACCACCCGGGTGGGTGGGAGGAGCCAGCTTGAAGACCTTCCGGCAAGATTTAAAGCGTTAAGGAACCTGCCAGTAAGTGTGGATGAACAACATATACCATTCCTAGAACTCCTGTTACAGGTGAGTAACCTGTATGTTTAGGGCATTGGATATGGTGGTAGGGTCATGCGAGAGGGTTCCCTTGACTTGGAGTTGTGTCAGGTCAGGGGAGGTAGCTTTTCCACAGAGTTCCTTGACATTGTTCCAGAAATTTTTCCCAGAGTCCCATGTTGAGGTGAAGGCTTGCTTATAGTAAGTTGCCTTTGCTAGCCAAATACCCCAAGTGCATTTATTTCTTGCCTCTCTGTAAATCTACCTATCTTGGGGAAGCTGGGAGTTCAGGGCCCTATACCAGAGGTTATCTCTGTGGTGCATCAGTTCAAGGAGGGATTGCGAGATTCACGGAGTATCTCTGGTTTTTATGACCTGCTTTGTGAAGGGGCAAATATGCCGCAGTCATTGTTGAAGGTGGTGATAAATGAGGTGAGCGCAGCGTCCACAGTCTGTGCTGTGTGGACTGGTGACCAGTCACAGGCAGAGAGATACCTTTTGAGGCGAGAGAGGGCACCTTTTTTGAGGCATTGTAGGATGGAAATTTTAGGACGGTTGGGAGTGATTTTATTTGTCCACCAGCAGGAGATGGGAGAGTGGTCACTTAGCTTGTTGGGAAGCACTTTAACTTTGGAGAGGTGGTTCGGGAAGTTTGTAAAGATAAGGTCAATAAGTGTGGAGGAGCCTGATCTGGGGTCATGCCTAGTGGGTGGCTGGACTACCTGGACAAGGTCGTAGGCTAGAGCAGCATCTTTGAAGGTAGCTGATGCAGGGGATAGCCAATTCACATTAAAGTCACCCATAATAATCAGTTCGCTCTTAGGGGGGAGATGTGTGATGCTGGAGAGGATAGAATCAAAGGCTTGTTTCTGATTCAAAGGGGGATGTAGACTGCCATTATGTATAGCGGTTTACCAGGAGCACCAAGGGTAACTTTGATAGTTATGGCTTGGGCCCCATGTTCAGGCGTGGGCAGGGGGACTAAGAGTGGTTGCAGACACATTCTGGCATAGATGGCAAAACCCCCTCCCCTCTTGCCTGTCCTATCAGCTCTGAAGATCGAGTAATTACTGAGGGAGACAGAGGCATCTGGGATATTTTTAGAGAGCCAGGTTTAAGATAAGGCCAGGATGTCAGGGGAGTGTTGGGCAATCCATCCCTGGAGCAGAGTTAGCTTTTTAGGTATACTACAGATGTTAAGGGAAGCTAGTATTAGGCCGCCATGCCTACGCTCCTTGAGGGCACTAGTCAGGGGCGGTCCTGGATTGGGATGTACATTCCCTGAGATTAGAAGGAGGAGGAGAGCTTGCCTGAGAGCAGTTTTCCAGATTAATTTGGATTCAGTGCAGCGGAAACGTGAATAAAGTGGGGATTTTGGTGAGCCAGGTTGGTATGGGGATGGTACGGATCAGTTGTGCTAACAGGGCTGGGGATAGGGAATGGAAAAGGCTACATGGTTGGTGTTTGTATGTGGGGGTGGGAGTTCGTGCCAACCAGGTACCATATGTGGTGCAGCTAAGGCTAGGAGTACAATTGGTGCTGTGTAGAGCTAATGAGAAAGTATATATGTGTAATGACAGAGGTGCATTTCTAAGGTGTTTCATCAATGTAGTTTTTTCTAAAATGTTCATTATGTATGTTATGAGTATTTGTTTTTTTTTTTATATATATATATATATATACATATAATTTCTAACTTAGTTACCAATGGATTCATACTGGTGACACATGGACTTTAATCTTTTTGAGTGCAGCACACCAGGATGCCCAGCAACCTAAAAGACATGGACTCCATATTAATTATATGATGTTGATAAGCCATGCAGGCCCTAGCTAGGAGTGAAGCATTGTTACCTTTTGTGTGGTCGGTAGCTCTGCATTCTTCTTACTTTATATGTACCCAGTATTTATTGTCTATAGTTGTTTATATGCTCTGATGGAATATAATAAAAATATACAAAAAAAAGGAGGGCAAAACTAGAGCAACCAACCTATGTGTGAAGGAAGTAAGCAAAAGCAGAAGGCAAACGAGATCATTATAGTTCTCCAAGGAAGTGGCAAGGGTGGTAAAAGTAAAAAGGATTGCATTCCAGAGATACAAGGGGAAACAGGCAGAGAAGGACAGGAAGATTTATCTAGAAAAGCAGAGGGAAGCAGGAAAGGCGGTGAGTGGGCAGAGGCGTAGATAGAGGCAAGGACTACCAAATGGTCACCGCAGGGAGATGAGACTTCTTTGGGTACACAAGTATGAAGAGGAAGACAAGGTTAAGGATAGTAAGAATTCGATAGGAGGAAAGTGGAGACTTTGCAGAAGGAGACCAAGAAAAAGTTGGCATTTTAAACAGGTACTTCTGCTCAGTCTTCACAATGGAGGGTGGAGGGGGCAGGCCACCAGGGAAAAGCAGGGATATGTGGGGAGGGGAGGTTAGACATCAGTCCATTTTCAGAAGAAGAGTGCTGAAAGGACTTGCATTCCTAAGGTGGATAAGGCTATGGGACTGGATGAGATTCAACTCAGGGTACTAAAAGAGCTTAGGGAGATTATGCCCACCACACTGACAGCCTTGTTCAAATGACTCGCTAGAAACAGCGGTGGTTCCAGAGCACTGGAGTAGGGCTGATGTCGTTCTTCTACATAAGAGCAACAGCAGGGAGGAGACTAGCAACAATATGCCAGTCAGTCTCACTTCCATGATGGGGAAATTGATGGAAACATTGCTGAAAGAAAGTACGATAGAGTATATTGACTCCAGTTGGCTGCAAGATCACAGAAAACATGGATTGATGAGGAGGAGGTTATGCCACACCTATCAAATAGATTTCCTTGAGTAACCAGGGAAATCTATCAGTGGAGAGCAGCAGTAAGGTCTGTTTAGACTTTAGAAAGGCCTTTGACATGGTGCCGCATAGAAGGCTAATTAGTACGTTGACCAACCTAGGAATGGGATCCACAGTGGTATATTCGGTTAGAAACTGGTTAAAGGATAGGAGACAACTCATTCTAAAGAGGGGAGTGTGGCAAGTGGGGTACCACAGGGCTCGGTACTGGGACCAGTCCTCTTCATCATCTTTATAGGGAACATCACAGAAGAGTTGGAAGTTAGGGTATGCATATGCCTTTTTGCAGATGATACCAAAATCTGTAATAGGGCGGACACTCAGAAAGAGGTGGAAAAAATGTGCAGGGATCTTTGGGGAAACTCAAGGAGTGGTCACAGTTATGGCAGTTGGGGTTCAGTACCAAAAAGTGGAAAATAATGCACCTAGAGCAATGAAACCCAGGCGCTGAGTATATGATTGGGGAGAGGGGGTGACTAACAAGCACTAGGCAGGAAAGGAACCTCGGAGTTATATCTGAGGACCTCAGCATGGCAGGACAGTGTGACAAGGCAATGGGTAAGGCTACTGGAATGTTGGGTTGCAAGGGAAGGGGTTTCTCCAGTAGGAGAAGGGGGATGATGATGTGGTTATTATGGATTGGTGCGGCTACACTTAGAGTACTGTGTTCACTTTTGAAGACTGCACCTCAGGGCCACACCTAGAGTACTGTGTTCAGTTTTGAAGACCGCATCTCAGAAACAACACAGACAGAGTAGAGGTGGTACAGAATAAGGCAACTAAAATAGTGCATGGTTTGCAAGAGACATCCTGCAAACAGAGATTGCAGGATCTTAACATACACCTTGGAAGAAAAGAGAGAGGGATGATATGATAGAGACCTGCTAGTACCTCAAAGGGGTGAATAGGGTACTGGTGCGGAGGGGGAGTTTCTATCAAATGAGAACAAGGACCAGGGGACATTCAATAAAGCTAGAGGGGATGAAATTCAGGAGTGATGTGAGGAAATATTTCTTCACTGAAATGGTAGTGGATGCCGGGAATAGTTTGTCATTGGAAGTGGTGGAAGCTAGAATAGTGGGGGCTTCAAGCATCCATGAGCTAGATGTAGGCGTATATTAAATAGGATGCAGGGAGGTGGGAGGGTCGATGGATACCAGATCGAGTCTCTTGAGACAGAATAGGTAGGAAGCATCTGGGCAGACCAGGTGGGCTAAGCAGACCTTTTCTGCTATCAGATTCTGTGCATCTTTTTTATTCAATAAAAATGTAGTGAAGAAATGTTGTCATTAAACACTACAGGTTTGACAGTACAATACAACACTGCTCGAAAGACATTTGACAGTTCATTTCCTTGTAGTAGATGTGTTGAAAACCATTTACTTTACAATTCTTGTCAAACAGGGCTGGGGGGGTTCAGAGGGGAAGAGTAATAGGTGTGGAAGTAGACAGACAAGTAACACAGCATGTTAGGATTCATGGGGTGATCAGTGTTATATCGAATACAATGACTTAAACTTCCATGTTAAGCATATTTCATTAGGGTGGTATGTAAACTAAACAGAAATAGCTAGCTTTCTTTTTCTTCTAGTACAGTGTTTTCCTGTGGGAGATATACTCTGGGTGAAGGGTCTGGTGGTTCATCTGGGATTTACTCACTCAGTCTAGTCCTTCCATTTGGTCCAGAACTGACTGGCCTGTTCTGCTGTCTAAAAAATGCAAGAATGGGAGCCCACTGTACTGTATGCCTTCCTCCTTTTATATATAACCTGGTAATCAAACTTTCTGTGTCCTGCATTTGTTTGCAAATTGCAATCCAACCTTCCAGCGTGGGAGGTGGGGTTGACAGCCAGAGCCACTCACAAGTAATTGCCTTTGCTGCCCCACTGATCAGTACCTAGTAGAGCTATTTGGTGTGTTTATATTTCAGACCCTGGGATGTGAGGCCAAGCACTAGGAATGGTGCCTCCTGAGGGATATAACAAGTAAAAATCTGATTCAAAGCCTCTGCCACTTCCTTCCAGACCAGAAGGTGGAGAGTTTAGGGCAACTCCAGAATACATGATACTGGTGAGCTCTCTGCCCCGTGTCCCTCCAACATAAATCTATATAAGATGCCCCCAAATGGCTGGTGATGACAGGTGTTCTAAAAACCTAGCGACCACCTCCATACATACGAGGCAGAAACCTTTGACATCACTTTCCAAATCTGGCTCCCGTCCACATATTATCAATACTGCCCAGCCACTGCTTCCGATTTTTCCTAGATGGCGTGCTTGCTCTGTGGGTCCTTTGGTTTGAGGTCTTTGTATATATAGGAGACCCAGTGTCGTATACCTGGGGTCCCTGAATGTAGTCGGATGACCTGTTGAAGGGTGGCAGGGTGCCCGGTGGCTTTTCTAGCTGTTCCCTCTGGGTTAAGGCTTGTAGGAAACTCCTGATCTGGAGGTAACAATGAAAGTCCCTCTGTGGTATATTAAAATCCTGTTGCACACTCTGGAAGGGTTTGATAATACCCTGCTGCATTAACTCTCTTATTATGCCCAGGCCTTGCCAAGCCCATCTAGCAAATGTTGGGTCTCTTCTCCCAGGGACAAACTGAAAGCAAGCTGAAATGGGGGTCAGGTGACTAATGCTTCTGTTGCCCTTAGTTAATTGTATGGCTTTGTGCCAAGCTTGTACTGTGATTCTGGTCCACAGGTTGGTTATCTGCTTAAAGAGCAACTGACATGTTCTGGGCAGGCAACTCCTACTAAGGAGTTGCCTGCCCAAGTAGCTATTTAAGCCTACTTGTGAATGTTTTGGCACAGTAATAAAAGAGTAACTTAGCATTTGTATGCCCAGCTCATAACTTCCACGTATGAGCCAAGCAGCTGCTGAGTGCTACAGCCCCACCCCTAAAATAGCACTTTGATGACAAGGTAAGGGACAGAGCTGCAGGCATGTCATAAGTAGAAACAATGAAATTGGGGAAGGGGATCCTCCAAACATGCATATGATTTCTAGGGACATGGATATGTTGTTCATCCACACTCATTGGCAGGTATCCTTGCCGCTTTAAATCTTGCCGGAAGGTCTTCAAGCTTGCTCCTCCCACCCACCCGGGTGGTATAACTCTCGGCTCCGCCCCATGATGCCAGATCTTCCTTACCGCTTGGAAGCTCAGGTTCCCTCTTTAACGCTCTGCGTTTGAGACTGGTTCCTATTTCTCCGTTTGCGGATTTAAAATAAATTTTGCAAAAGACTTCAGTCTTCTATCCCTCGCGGCTGCGATGGACAAATCGACTCCCGGATTTCGGAGATGCCCATGCGGGCAGAAGATGTCTCGGACGGATCCACACTCCACGCGGTGTCTACTGTTTAGGCCTTGAGCACGACCCGCAGGCTTGCGACCTGTGCTCATCTTCTCTCGGCCCACGTCCCCGAAGACCGTGCTGCCTGCAACTGGGCCCCGGAAGCGCTTCTCCAGTGAAGTCCAAGGAGGCCCGGCTGGCGGTGTCCACAGCGGGCGGGCTCGGCGGATCAGCTCGAGCGGATGGTCGCCTCGAAGAGGAGGCGGCGCTGGCCGTATCTTCCTCGGGCCGCGCATTTATCCCGCCTCTCTGGGCTCTTCTCTACACGGCTTCCTTTTAAGGAGCTTTGTCTGTCCCTCTCCACTAAAGGAGAAGGGCTACGCTGATGGACCTTATTCTCGGTCCAAAAGAGGGACAGGGGTAAGTCCTCCGTCGACGCCTTGGGAGCGGGAAAGGTCCTCTCTCGGCCGCCGACCGCCGGGCTTCGGTCGACCGCCGCTCGCCACTGGCCTCACGGTGTCCCCGCCAGGTCAGTTGACCGAGACTCCCACCGGCGAAGTCTTGATTTTTCTCGACCCATTGACGGGCTGTCGCCTTTAGCAGCCGAGATTCCCTCTCCCGGTTCCCCGGAGGAGTTGAGGATCCCGTGGGCTCGCCTGTGCCTCGGTTCGGAGCCCTCGGATGGACCATCCGAGCGAAGGGAGTGCGGTTCGGCCGACACCTCCCGCACCGACCTCGGAAATTCCGGGACTCTCGGTCTCGGTCTCGACCTCTTCGCGGTCCAGCCGATCCCACCGCCATAGGCGGTCTCGGTCTCGCACTCAGGTAAGCGGCGTGCGTCATTCCCGCCCTCCTCGGATGAGGGAGGCTTCATGAAATTATGTCGGACGGCACGAGGACCTTATGTTGCAACAGCTCCTCCTGGCCGAGTAAGCCGACCCCGCCGCCTTCCCCGCCATTAAGTGCTGTCACCGAGCGGCCGACACAACCCTCGACTTATCCGAGGAGCGATACCCAGGCCGTTGTTCGGCCAAAACCAGCTGCTCCACCGATTCGTGGAACCTCCGCCCACAGCCATCAATTGGGGCTCCGACCAAGGATTCTCGGTCGCTAAGGGTCACCCCATCGGCTGTCAGTTACCCTCACTCCCGACCGACCTGCAGGTGAAGGTGGCTCAGGCCAGAGCAGCAGACTTTCCGAGTCCGAAGATGATTCCTCCTTTTCCCAAGCGACTGGACTTGGAGTCTTCAGGAGGTCAGTCAATGGACCATAGCCCGCCGTCCTTCCTAGGACTGCTTCGCTCATCTCGAGTCCACCGATGGAGCTCGAACCGCTTCCAAACGGGCCAGGTATCCCTCACTGAGATTCTGGACCGAGGGATTCTCCGACGGAGGCCTTCCGTGGCCGAGGCCATAGTGGGTCCGCACTGGAGCTTTGGCAGCGCCTGCTTCCTGCCCTGCGCCGCCAGGATGGCCAGGAAGTATGCGGTCCCTACCGTTCCTTGTCCGTTTTGAAACCCCTCTGCTGAGGGGTTGTTACCGACAGCGCTTTTCATGCTGGCCGCAACGCCCAGGATGTGGACAAACCTCCTGACAAGGAGTCCAAGAAATTGACTATGTCTGGCTAAAAGTCTATGCAGGCCTCCTCTCTCGGCTCACAGGCCAGTTCGGCCGCCTCATGGCACATTTTTCTCATGCCCTGTTGGGCTCCCTGATGAGGTCATCCTCATCTTCCCGCCGATCTGCAGACTACGGTTAAGCAGTGCGGACCAGGGCAGGGCAGTGGCCAAACAGCAGCTCCAGACTGCTTTGGATATAGGGGACTCATGTGCCAGATCGGTGCGCGTGGCTATGCGGCCGGCGGGTTGGCTGAGGATATCCACCTTACTCGGATACCCAGCACAAGTTGGCGGATGTTCCTTTTGGGACTGACCTCTTCGGCCCTGGGGTGGAAGGTCACCTGCAGAGGATCGAGAAGTCCAATGCTACCTTGACTCGGTCTCTTCCGCCAGAAGGACAAAGGCCGCAAACCACAGCCTAAGCCCTTTCGTCTCTGCGCCTCGGCGCGCCGGCCCAGCAACGCCAGGGCCAGCAGGCTCGGCCTTGGCATCCCAAACCCAAGCCGCCGGCTTCCTCAACAGGAGGCAGGGAGGAAAGGCCCAGGAGGTCCCTCGGCCGGTCCCTCCTCCAAGCCTGCCCAGTGACGGGCTGAGGGGTGTCGCCCATCCCCGCCCACTCCCCTGGGTCCCCTGGGACGGCCCGCCCTGCTCCGCCTGGTCCGCTGTTACCACGGACAGGTGGGTCTTGAGGTGGTGGAAGAGGCCTGCCTCTGAATTCGAGCAGGCACCACCCTTCAGAGCCTGCCGCCTCGGGGCTTCGGGATCCCCAGCTCACTGGCGCTCGTCGAGCCGACATCGCCTCCTCCTCCAGAAGGAGGTGATAAGAGAGTGGTGGACCTCCTTCAGACCCAGGGTTTGTGTCCAGGTACTTCCTGGTTCTGAACGGACGGGGCTGGCGCCCATTCTCACTCTACACGACCTAAACAAGTTCCTAGGTCTCGAACCTTCAGGATGGTCACTCTGGCTCAGATAATACCATCCTTGAACGCGGCGTGTGGTTCTGCTTTCTGGACTTGCAGGACGCCATCGTCCCTATCCTCCGTCTGCCTCACCAGAGATTCCTTCGCTTCCGAGCGGAAGGATCCCTCTTCGAGTTCCAAGCCATGCCCTTCGGCTTGTCTCCAGCTCCCAGGGTCTTCACCAAATGCATGGCAGTGGTGACAGCATTCCTGCGGCGCTGAGGGGTCCGGGTGTACCCTTACCTGGACGACTGGCTGATAGCAGCTCCCTCCAGGAAGGAGGCGGAGTGGTCCAGAGATCTGGCCCTCCAGGTCTGCTCTCAGCTGGGCCTCCTTATCAACGAGGCCAAGTCGGAACTCGAGCCGAAGCAGGTGATTCTATTCATCGGGGCGCAGCTCGACTCTCTTCGAGCCAGAGCTCGGCTCCCGGCGGACAGGGCCGAGGTTCTTTCCTCCTTTGCCCGATCATTTCTGGTTGGGCAATTGCGCCCTGCCCGGGACTTCCTGCGCCTCTGGGTCTCATGGCGGCCTGCACCAGCGTGGTCCGTTGGGCCTGCTGGAACATGCGTCCCCTTCAGTGGGACTGGCCAGCCAGTGGTCACAACGCTGCGATCCTTTGACCAGCTTGTGTCGGTGACATAGGGATGTGGAACGCCTCCAGTGGTGGACCGCTCCAGATCATTTGCAGGAGGGCATCCTGCTCGTCCGCCCAACCGACGGTCTCTTTGACCGATGCCTCTGATGGGTTGGGGTGCCCATCTGGGGAACACGGGCTCATGGCCTCTGGTCCCCGCGGAGTCGATACCACATCAACCTACTGGAGCTCCGAGCAGTCCGCTAGCTCTCACCGCCTTTGCTCCCGTTCCTCTGGGGTCAAGTGGTCCGAGTCAGGCGGACAATACCCACGACAATGTACTATCTAAACCGCCAGGCGGGGCCGCGCTCATGCTTCTATGCAAAGAGGCTCTCCGCATTTGGTCACTTTCGTGGCAGCCTGGGCGGATCTTGTAGCCATTCACGTGGCAGGAGCCTCCAACACCCTGGCCGATGCCCTGAGCCGGATAGGGGCTGCATCCCACGAGTGGTCTCTCCTGCCGGAGGTAGTACAGCATCTGTTCTCCCATTGGGGCACACCTCAGGTGGACCTGTTTGCCTCCAGGGAGAACGCGAAGCTGAGTCTGTTCTATGCCCGCCCCCCTCAGCAGGGCTCGCTGCAGGGGGATGCCTTCTCGAGGCAGTGGACCCCGGGCCTCTTTTACGCCTTTCCCCCATTTCCCTTGATCCACAAGGTGCTTCTCAAGGCGAGGAGGGACAAGGCGCAGGTGATTCTGATAGCCCCAGACTGGCCTCGCCAGTTCTGGTACCCAGATCTCCTCAGTCTCAGCTCCAGGACTCCGCGGCAGCTTCCAGCTCGCCCGGACCTGCTCTCAGTCAATCAGGGGAAGGTGTTCCATCCGGACCTTCAATCCCTGCACCTGACGGCCTGGTTCCTGAGCGGCTAGAGTTCCAGGCCTTGGGTCTTTCCGACGAGGTCCTCAATGTAGTTGAGGCGTCCCGTGAGGAGTCGACCAGAAAATGCTATGCCTTCAAATGGAAAAGGTTTTCCATTTGGTGTCAGAGGCAAGGGCTTGGACCCTTCCTCCTGTTCCTTGGCAAGCATCTTGGACTATTTATGGTCCCTTTCTAGTCAAGGGCTTAGGTCGACGACCCTAAGGGTGCACCTGGCAGCCATCTCTGCTTACCGGGCGCGGGCCGGGAAGCAGTCGGTGGCGCAGGAGAAGGTGATCTGGCGCTTTTTCAAAGGCCTTGATCACATTTCCTCAGTGCGGGAACCCCCACCTCCGTGGGATCTACTGCTGGTACTGGCAAAGCTCATGGGCAAGCCATTCGAACCTATGCACAGGTGTGCTCTCTCTCACCTGTCGTGGAAGACCGCCTTCTTGGTGGCTGTCACGTCAGCCAGAAGGATGGGAGAGCTCCAGGCGCTTTCCATCGAGTCTCCTTACCTGGTCTTCCACAGGGACAAGGTTGTCCTGCGCCCCACCGAAATTCCTTCCGAAGGTGGTGTCGGAGTTTCACCTTAACCAGGTGTTGACTCTGCCGGTGTTCTACCCCAATCACACCTCGGAGGCCGAATATAGGCTCCATACTCTGGACCCTAGAAGAGCGCTCGCTTATTATAAGGAGCCACGGCTGAAATTCGGGAGAGGTTCGCCAGCTGTTTGTCACCCTACGCTGAAGCCGCATCTGGCAGACCTGCAGCCAAGCGGACGATAAGCAGGTGGGTAACCTCCTGCATAGATCTCTGCTATAAGTTAGGCGGGCATGGGCCTCCCAGAGGATAAAATCATTCTACCACGCCATACTGCTGACGGTGGCTGCTTCCAGGGACGTCCCTATCCAGGAAATCTGCAGGGCTGCTACCTGGAAGTCAGCAAACACCTTCATTACCCACTACCACATCGACCTTGAGTCACGCCGGGATGCTGGTTTTGGGGCCTTGGTTCTCCAGTCTCTCTTTCCCAAGTAAGTATTGGGGTGTGCATCTTGCCTCCCTCACTCGGAACTGCTAGGAGTCTGCCAATGAGTGTGGATGAACAACATATCCATGTCCCTAGAAATACAGGTTACTCACCTGTAACAGGAGTTCTAGGAATGGTATATGTTGTTCATCCCCATGATACTCGACCTCCCGGCCTGACGCACAACCTGAGCTTCCAGCGGGCCAGATCTGGCGTCATGGGGCAGAGCCGAGAGTTATACCACCCGGGTGGGTGGGAGGAGCAAGCTTGAAGACCTTCCGGCAAGATTTAAAGCGGCAAGGATACCTGCCAATGAGTGTGGATGAACAACATATACCATTCCTAGAACTCCTGTTACAGGTGAGTAACCTGTATTTTTATACTACCAGTTGTACAGGTATGGGGTTAATATATATCACAGCCTAATACATGTATAACTGGTAGTATAGAAACTGTATGCATGTTTAGAAGGCCCCTTCCCTGATTTCATTGTTCCTGTATATAGCGCACCTGCACCCCCATCCTCTATTTCATGTCATCCAAGTGCTATTTTTAGGAGCAGGGCTGCAGTGCTTGGCAGCCACTCTGCTCATACACGGAAGTTATGAGCCAGACATACAAATGTAAGTTGCTTTTTTATTACTGTCTAAAAAATTCACAAGTAGGCTTAAATAGTTCCTTGGGCAGGCAACTCTGATATGAGTTGCCTGCTGAAGACCTCAGGTTTTGCCAGTTGCTCTTTAACTGTCCCTCCATCTACAGGATTAAAAAGGGTATCACCCACCCTCCTCCCAGGGTTGTAGCCAGGCATTTCAGATTTGTACACCAACCTGCCACACTGCTACCCCCCTACTGTTGTTCATACCTGCCCCACCCCACCCCACAACTCGAGTCCAAGGTTCCCGGCTCCAGTCAGATGATTTCCACGCTAGACCTGCTGTCTGTCTGCGCTACCGATGTGGTGGTTGCTGCCCGCTGGTAGATGCCACTGACTACACCATGAGTCCAAGACCATGGCAGAAATTTCTTCTCTGTCCCCTGCAGGTAGATTTCCTCCCCTTGCCACTCCACATGAAGTCTTTTTTCTTTTAGCTGGCTCTGAGTCTGTTCTTCTGTCTGCTGCTCCTCAGTTTTCTACTGCTTATCTTGCTTCCAGTACAATTGAGCTAGTAGTATGGCTTCTAACTTTGCTGGGGCATTTAAACTCGCTGCCTCAGACTTGCCACACCCTCTACCAGATGCCGCAGCCAATCAGCATGCGGGCAGACCATGCGAAGCTAATTGAGACCTTCAGCTTTAACGTCCATGGTCCACTCTGCCACCCCCACAAAACAAATCTGAAAGAGAGAAAAGGAAAAGCCTGCAAAGCCAAACAAAGGAATTTAAACACGATGGACTAGAGAGGGCAGAGCAATGCTGGCCAGCTTGTTTGCTACCCCCTGCTACTAAACATGGTACGCCATGGCTTACTTGGAGTATCAGTAGCTACACCCTTGCTCCTCACAGCTGGGTTACCCTGCTCTGTAGAAACCCATGAGGGTTGGGCTGAGTCGAAAGTATGGGTCAGCATTGGGTGGGGCTGGCAGGCTAGATAATATCTATAAAAATCTGGTACTCCTAGGCCTCCCTCCCCTCTTGGCATTCTGAGCAGTTCCCCTCTTAGACAAGGCCTTTCCCTGCCCGTATAAATTTAAATATTATTTTATCAGGGCTTTCCAGAAGGACAAGGGGCTGTCAGCTGGCACGGTGGAGAAGAGGTAGAGTAATCTGGGGAGGATGTTCATGCAGGTGACTTCCACTGTAGCAACTAGTGATAGTGGCGGGTCATTCCACCTGTTAAGATCACCTTGGATTGTTCGAAGTAAAGAATCATAATTTTTTTTTTTAATTTTTTTTATTTTAGTCTTTGGTAACTGGGTAAAGGCCACTAGGCACAAGTTCCTGTTTTCAGGGGCGACCTGGGAGCACTGGGCGGTTAGGTGACTTACTCAGAGTCGCACAGTATGCAAGTGGAGGTTATGAGAATCAAACTCAGGTTTAGTCTGCTGGATGTACCAAGCTCGTTCACACCTGGTTCTTCTAACCTCTAGGCTATACTGACTCTGTCGACCATTTTTGCATCGTATTATTTCTAGTTGAAACCCCACATTTTATGATTGCCTACCTTCACCAAAATTCATTGAAGTTGTTGGTTGTTTGATCTGCTTCTGTTCTAAGTAGAACTGAAAAGCATGCTAATGGTGTAATTATACCCAAACTTGTTGTGTTTCAAATCTTTGATCTACTCTTGTTGCATACTTTCTGACCATTAGGAGCACCTCCAAATAGTGCAGCTACTTACTGTATCATAGAGTGTGCTGAGCATGTTCCCATGTCCGGTAAAGAAGCAGGGCACGTTGATCAAGGAATGTAAACAGACATGTTTTTGTGTGGCAACACCAATATAATGTATGGTAAAATGTTGTTATGGGTAGAAATCTACTGTTTTATAACAATGTTTTACCATTGATGTAACATCATGATGTTGTTCACCCATCGGTGGTACATCACATCGATGGATTAACATACGGGAACAGTCTGGGCATGCGCAGGAAATGGATCGGTGACCTTATGAAATGGCAGCGGCGGTGAACAGAGCAGCGGCAACGCAAAAACTGCAGTAAGGAACTTTCTTCTGTATAAAACCTAAATTGTACCATGCACTATAAAATATAATGTATGGTCATCGATGGGGTAACTTAGTTTTAACTCATCTTGAGGTTGCCATGGCAACCTAAACCTCTCGAGCTTCGCTCTCGAGGTTTACATGGTCGCCCTGGCAACCTCTCGATGGTTAACAAACCGGTTAACTATCAATGACCATACATTATCCTCTATATGATGGGTAGTCTGTATTTCACTTTTAAAAAGAAAAAAAGAATCCTCATCAAACTACCAGCTGCATCAGCAGTCTCTGTGCCAAGCTTGTACTGTGGTTCTAGCCAACAGGTTGGTTATCTGCTTAAAGATATGTGACCATTCATTAAATGTGTTTTTTAAATGAAAGATACTTTGAGGCCTGAGGGGGTTTGCAGTGTCAGGTGTTGAGATCTTTGGGGATCAGGTGTATTTAAAATGTATCTAAAATATTATGCCACCCATTTAAAGTAGTACAGCCTGGCCAGTTTTATTTATTTATTGAAAATTTCGGAATTACAACCTTTGAGTCAAGGACTCCTTTGCAAAGGCTCCACGTCAGGCATGACAGGACAATACAACAAGACAGTGTGGACAATGTTCTCAAAACAGAGATATTACATTTCACAAACGCTTAAAATCATAGCATAAGTAAAAGGCTACACGCCAGTTGTAATAGTAATTTTACACAGAGACAAGGCTTGTACAGAAATTGCCAGGACATTACAAGAGTTTAACAATCACAGTATAGGGTATTGCCAAGACTGAGATAATATCTGAGAGTTGAGAGTGTTCCTAACGATGTGGTGGCCCTGGTGCCTGACAACCTATGTGAAAAGATGGAGAACAGCTACAGGTCTCCGAGTTAAGCAGAAACTTCTTGATCTCTGTTTTGAATAGTCTTAGATTGGGGGCAAGTAAGATGGAAGATGGTAGATTGTTTAGCCAAAGGGGAGCACGGTAACGGAAAGATCTTTGCCCCAGAGAGGTCCTGCAGTGGGGGACTGTGTAGGAGGTCCCGCCAATTGTCTAGGGGTGCCCCTATGGGGGGCTGGTTGGATGAGGCGATGAAGACAAATAGGTGTGGGGTTTCATAAGGATCTTTCTTTTTGGCTTGGAGGCAGGTTTGTATTTAAGCCTCCCTTCTAAGGTTAGCTAGTCCACTGATAATAGAGCAAACAGGTATGCGTTTGTCTATTGCTGCTGGTGACCATGCGGCAGGCTTTGTTTAGTGCTATATTGATGTCTGTTTAGGGCTGATTGGTCAGCAGCCACTGCATACATAGTTATTCCATAATCGACCAATGAGAGGACTGAGCTAGTAACGGCTAATCGAGAGCCTGTGGAGGAAGGCAGTGTTTGTGTCTGTAAAGAATGCCAAGTCGGGTATTAACTGAGGAGGAGAGAATTTTAATATGCTGGTGGTAGGTAAGGGATGTGTCCAGAGTGATACCTAGATATTTAAAGTGGGTGACCTGCTCAATGTGGGTACCCTGTAGGTTTGAGATTGAGAGCAGGGAGTTATAGAGGGGGTTTTGTCGATGGGCATACATCATGGATTTTGTTTTGTCATAGTTAAGTATTAGACGGTGGTCAGTGAACCAGTATTCAAGCTCCCTAAAACAGCCTTGAAGGGTATTTTGGAGATGTATGAGGTTGGTGTGTTTCCAGTATAGCACGGCATCGTCCGCATATAGTAATAGCTTTCCACTACATGCTAGGGGGAGTGAGTTCAGAAAGAGAGGAACAAGAGCGGCCAAGTACTGACCCTTGAGGGACACCAGCAAGAACTGGTAGTTTGGAGGAGAGTGTGTTTCTAATTTTTACTTCCATGATCTGTCAGTCAGATAGTTCTTAAACCAGGAGATAGCTTCAGGGCTAATATGGAGGGCTGCAAGGGCATGAAGAAGAAGCTCATGATTGACAGTGTCAAATGCCTTGGTCAAATCAACATAGATTGTACCAACTGCTGACCCCTGTTCAAGGGCTTCATGAATGTATGATGTAAATTCTAGGAGTGCTGTGGTAGTACTGTGCCCTTTTCTGAATCCATGTTGCTCATGGCAGAGGAGTCCATATTGTCTAGGTATTCTGTGAGTTGGTCAGACACAATTTTTTCTAGAGCTTTGACAGGGGAGGAAGGATCGAATGGGCCTATAGTTGCTGGGGTTGTTGGATCACCTTTTAGGATAGGTGTGATAATACCCTCTTCCATAGTGTAGGGATTGGGCCATGGCACAGTGAGTAGTTGAGGAGTTTGGTGAGATGTGGCAGAGTTTCATTAAGGGTGAGCGAAGAATTTTAAGGTCAAGGAGTCACTGCTATAGCGCGAGTTATGCAATGCTTTGGAGAGGTAGCATTTAGCCTGATTGCATGAAATTACACGCAGCCTGAAAGGAGGGTGTGTAGGGGTACAAGGGGTAACAGTAGGTGTGTGGGAGATGGGGTCAAAGAAGTTTTTGGGGAGGACTTGACTAAGGTCAGAGAAGGTGTTGTTTAGGGTATTGGATATGGTGGTGGGGTCATGGGAGAGGGTACCCTGGACTAAGAGCTGGGTTGGGTCTGTGTTTGTGACTTTCCCCCAGAGTTCCTTAATATTGTTCCAGAAAGATTTCCCAGAGCTCCACGTGGTGGTGAAGGCTTGTTGATAGTAGGTGGCCTTGGCTTGCCGAGTAGCCCTTGTGCATTTATTTCTTGCTTCTCTGTAGAGCTGTCTATGTTGGGGCAGCTGAGAGGATACGGCCCTGTGCCAGAGGTTATCCCTGTGCTGCATCAGTTGTAGGAGGGACTGGGTAATCCAAGGGGTGTCCCAGGTTTTTATTACTTTCTTTGTGAAGGGGGCAAATATGTCACAGGCTGCATTGAAGATAGAAATAAATGCAGTGAGCGCAGTGTCTAGAGATTGTGCAGTATGAACTGGCTCCCAGTCACAGGTGGAGAGGTACACTCTGAGGCAAGAGAGGGCACCTTTTTTGAGGCGCCTTTGGATGGAAATTTTAGGTCTGTTTGGCGTATTTTTATTTGTCCACCAGCACCTGACGGGGGAGTGGTCACTAAGTACATCGGGAAACACACTGACTTTTGAGATGTGGTTCGGGGAGTTTGTAAAGATGAGGTCTATAAGTGAGGAGGAGCCTGTCCGAGGATCCTGCCTAGTGGGTGACGGTACTACTTGGGTAAGATCATAGGCACTAGCTGCGTCTTTGAAGGAAGCCGACGTAGTGGATAGCCAGTTCAAATTAAAATCACCCATAATAATCAGTCCTCGCTTTTGGGGAAGATATGTGATTGCAGATAGAACAGAATCAAATGCTAGTTTCTGTTTTGTTGGGGGATGTAAACTGCCATAATATAAAGAGGTTTACCAGGAGTACCAAGGGCAACTTTAATGGTAGTGGCCTGAGCACCATGCTCAGGCATGGGAAGTGGGACTAAGAGAGGTTTGAGGGATGTTCTAGCATATATGGCATATCCCCCACCCCTTTTTCCTGCCCTATCAGTTCTGAAAAGGGTAAAGCCCTTGAGTGAGACCGAGGCATCCGGGACCTTTTTTGAGAGCCAGGTTTCTGATAAGGTAAGGGTGTCCGTGGGGTGTTGTACAAGCCAACCCTGCAGCAGGGTAAATTTTTTTTAAGGAGAAAGGGTGCCACTATGGAGTGTGCCTTCCTCCTTATCCATGTTTATTTTGTAGCCTGACGCTGCACTGTGTTCTTTCAGCAACTGGAGCAAATGGGGCAAGGAAGCCTGTAGTTTTCTCAGGCAGGAGAGAGAATCATCCGCATAAACTGAAATTTTCACTTCTGCTCCTAAAACTTTAATATGCATGATGTTTGCTTAGGCTCTGAAAACTGCTGCCAGGGGTTTCTATGCTGATGTCAAAAAGCAATGGAGACAAGGGGCAACCTTGTCTTGTGCCTCTGCAAATATTCAGTTTTTGGGATGTAATTCCATTGACCTTCACTTTCCCATATGAGGAGGAGTTTAGTGACTGAATCCATGAGCAGAAAATGCTGCCTAGTCCCATTTTTCTCAATACAGCCTGTAAGATTTGGAGGCAGTATAGCGCAGTGGTTTAAGGTTCTGAGCTGCAAATCTGGCCACATCCAGCAGACCAGACCTGGGTTTGAACCCCACAGCCTCCACTTGCATACTGTGTGACCCTGAGCAAGTCACTTAACTTCCCTGTGCTCCCAGGTTACACCTGTAAAAAAAGCTTCAGCTTAGTGTGTCTAACCTGGTTAAACAACTAAAAAAAAAAAAATCTAAGTCCTGGCCTTTCTGTTCTACATCTGTTGTAATGGCCATATTGGTTTCCCTGCTCTCTGTCGTACCTGAGATGACATTAAGCAGGTGGATTATATTATCTTAGTTGTGGAGGTTTGGGCTAAACCCTGTTTGGTCAGTATGAATTAGTGATTTGATTATTTTTGGGAGTCTATTTGCTATGGCCTTCGCAAATATCTTTGTATCCTGATTAAGAAGTGAAACTGGTGGAAAAGCGGAACATAGTGTGCTCTCCTTGCCGGGTTTCAGCAGAACCTGTACCTGAATCTGTGTTTCTGTTTAAATAGTCGTTGGGCTATGTGGTGTTTCGTTGTTAACAGATGCCTCTGAGTACCTCGTGGGTTTCTTTATCTCTAATACAGTCAATGTAAGGGCACTGTGGGGGGGGGGATGATAAATATTCGCTAGCGACTGCATGTATTTGCTGTGGGGCACCAAAGTACTAGTGTTTTCATATTGTGCAGCATTTGCTTATGTGAATTTAGGTACTTGCCTGATTTTATGTAGTTGGTGATTTGCCTTTTCGCTCCCAGTTTATCGGGTGGTGCCTAAGAGTCAGGACACTGCATGTACATGTGCAGATAGCATATCCCGGGTCTCCCGCTGCATTTTTAATTGGGGTCCTTTGTCTTTCTCCTCCTAATATAGGCCCTGCAAGTAGCAACATTACCACCGAGCCTCCGATCCACCCAGCCCACACACAGAGAGCTCCCTCCAGGAGCAGGACCGTCGCAGGGTGCATAGCGAGGTAATAAACTACCTCTAAACAGCACCCTTGTAAGGGGGGTTAGCCCATCGACGTGCTGCGCGTGTCGACTGCCCCATCCAGGGTTGTCCCTTCATTTATTGGACCCCTAGTATGACATCGCTTCCTGTTTGCTCTGTTATCAAGTCCTCAGTTTTCCATTTGCAGGTTATATCGGCCAGCCACTAGAGGTACCCATAAACTCCAACCTCAGGTACCTCTACCTCCTACTTCCTGGATCCCTTCTAACCACCTGTTCCACTTCTCTCCTCCTCAACTTACAGCTACCCTGCCCATACCTCTCCCTGCACCCAGCCCTATAACTAGCCCACTTTCTGGCCCCTTGCCACACCACCAAGCCTACACCCAGTGACCACTAGGAGTCACTATTTCTCACCCTTTTTCTGGCCCAAACCTAGCCTGCTTCTAGCCCCTAGAACATGGAGCATGGCTCTCACCCAGGTCCCTTTCAAAACTGCCCTGGGAGAGTCTTGAACCTGGGTACCCTGCCCACCAGAGTCCGTGTCACTACCACTGATCCAAAGTGGCATCCACGCTTTCTGGAGGGCTACCAAAATATTTCTACCTATCTGCCCTGCTGCAGTTAGCACTATGCTAGGCCACCTCATTTTAAAATGCCTCCCCCTCATCCTTACTCTGGTACCCTCGGCCCATCAACCAGGCAGCCCCCCTGGCACACTGGCTGTAGCACCCACATTTTTTTCCAGACATAGTACGATCCCACCCCACACTCACCGTGTACCCTAGCTCACAGCACCCCTCTACCCTCCCCGCTGCCTATCCAGGCTCCACTAGAGGCTTATCGCTCACCCTCCCGCCTGGCAAACCCTGCCCATCCCCTGTTCCCAGAAGATCTCCTCCTCCTCGCTACATACCTATCGGAAGCTCACTCATCACTGCCCCCTGGCCAGAGCCGTGGTCATCCTATTACCCTTAACAGGCAATATACATCCCAATCCAGGCCCTGCCCATACTAGCCCACCAGCTAGGTCCCCCGGGCTCTGCATAGCATCCATGAATATATGCAGCCTTCTGAAAAAATTTGATTCCCTCCAATGCTGGGTCACACTGCATAAACCAGATGTCATAACACTGGTGGAAACCTGGCTTTCAAAGTCCACCCCTGACTCCTTTTTCTCCCTCCCAGGATACACCCTATACCAGAAGGATCGTGTAGGCAAACAGGGGGGTGGCTGCGCAATCTATGCCAGGGACTGTCTCACTGGACAAGCACTCTCTGCCCCAGCTCTCGTAAATGGGGCGCAGGCCCTAACCCTCAAACTTACTCCTGACCCCTCCAGGGGCCCCATATTTCTCACCACTGCCTACTTTCCCCCTAAGAACCAAAGCCTGGCACTGGTATCCTTAACAGATCATCTTGCAACCCTCCATCACAAGGCTGACCAAATCCTTGTGGGAGACCTGAACGTGAACTGGCTCAGCGCCTCCTCCTCCACTACCCGGGACTCCTTTGCAGCAATTGATTTGACTCAACTCATTTCCCAACCTACTAGAGTAAACACAAAGAGAGGTAGCAGCACCCTTCTAGATGTAGTCATCACCAGCCACCCCGAACAAGTCCATGATATCCAGGTCCTTCCTGACTCACTTAGTGACCACTCCCCTATCCTATTCCATTGGGTGACCTCCACTCCCAAACTCCCAGCCCAACCCACACTATGCCGGCGCCTCAGACCTGGTGGGCTAAAAAGCCTCAAGCAACTTCTTGCCCAAATAAACTGGTCGTCCATACACTATGCCCCTGACATAGATACCGCCCTAACCTTTTTTTCCCAAACCTTCAACAAAGCCTGTGACATATTCGCACCCCTCACGGAAGTCTGAACCAAAAAGCGTAATGCACTCTGGGTTACCCCTGCCCTGCTACAACTGCTCAAACACAGGGATAACCTATGGCACCTGGCCACAGAAACAGGCCAGATAGGGGACAGACAGGCATACAATGCTGCGCGGAACAAGTGCACCTGGGCCATCCGAAAAGCAAAGGCCAATCACTACCAGGCCACACTCACCTCCTCCTAGGGGTGTGCACGAACTTTCTGGGACAACATTAAACAATTAAATGGGAGCGTGCGCTCCCCTCCCCCATCCCAGATCACCATAGATGGCTCTATATCTACAGACCCTGCCTGCATAGCTAACTTCCTAAACCCATCCTTCATGGACCTTAGTTCGGTCCTTCCTAGCAATTTCTTTGACCCACCGCCCTCCCTACCTGCCCCAGTCATCCAACACTCTAGTTTCCACTTATGTAGGGTAACTGCCCAGGAAGTCAGACCCCACCTGATCAAAGCACTAAAGAGCAATAGTTCTGGCAGCGACTCCCTGGACCCCAGCATCCTCCGTCGGGTGCTGGATCAGGTCCTTGCTCCACTCACCAGCCTTCTCAACAAATCCCTCTGCCTGGGGCAATTCCCATCGGCATGGAAAACTGCCACAGTTACGCCCATACACAAAGATGGAGACAGGTCCACGGCCGGGAACTACCGGCCAATCTCCATCCTCCCACCCCTCTAAAAAGCCCTAGAAAAACTGGTGGTCATTCAGATTACTGATTACCTGACCAAACACAACATCCTCTGCCCAGAACAGCATGGTTTCCATGCAGGTCACAGTATCAGCACTGCCCTAATTGAGTTTTCAAATTTCCTACACTCCTCCCTGGACTCTGGCTCCCTAGCTGGGGCAGTGTTCATTGATCTCTCAAGGCCTTCGACACTGCCTCCCACCCCCTCCTGCTGGATGCCCTCAGGCACACCGGCTTCTCTACTGGGCCGGTCTCCTGGTGCACCAGCTACCTATCTGCTGGCTCCCAGTGTGTAAAAATCTATGGGACTTATTCCAAAACATGTCCCATCTGCTCAGGTGTTCCCCAGGGTTCCATCCTGGGACCACTACTCTTCTCACTCTACCTCAACACCCTGCCCAGTGCATGCACTGGAAAAATTCTGCTGTATGAAGATGATGCCATCATCTTTGCCACCCACCGCAACCCTGTCTCCCTACAGGACACCTTACAACTGTCCTTTAATGATGCCGAAACCTGGTTTAAAGAGCATAGACTTGTCATCAATCTCAAAAAAGCAAAAACTGTGCTCTTTGCCCACCGCCAAAACAAAGCCAGCAACTTCTCACTCCACATCCTCCCTAGTTCCAAACAACCTCTCAAACAAGTCCACTCATACAAGTACCTTGGGGTTTCCTTCGACCCAGCCCTCACCTTCCATGCCCATATTGATGCTCTTGCCTCAGCTACCAATGTGCGGCTAGGTATCCTCTACCGCTACAAAAATTGTCTCCCCCCCCCCCGATGCCCTCTGACTAGCGGTTACATTCTCAATACTGTCCCTTGTGGACTATGGCCTGCCAGTATACGGTGCAGCGGACTCAACCGCCCTCAATAAAATTCACCTTACCCTGAATAAGGCCTGTAGGTTAATTACAGGGGCCCCCAGGCTCACGCATACTTGCCAGCTCTATGACATTGCAATGTTGCTTAACCTGGAGGAACGACTTAGATACCAAACCTGCCTCTTAACGAAAAAAAAACTCTTCTCGGGCTATCCCCTCCCGGGTTGACAGCATCCATCCACCAAGCCCAACCCTTGGTTCAAACTCGAACCTCCTGCAAGGCCACTCTGCTGATCCCAAGATCCAGGACCACCCATGGACAGAGGTCCTTCTGTTACAGAGCTCCTTCCTGGTATAACACACTCCCTACTTCCATCTCTGACACCCCCACGATCTCCTGCTTCAAAACTGCACTTCGGAGCCAGCTATTTAATACGTGTAGCTGCACTTGTCTCTAAGGTGGCATAGCTCTATGCACTGACAAAGCTCAATGAGCTACTCCTCCTCACCCACCACACCCCAACCTCACCCGTCTCCCACTGAACTATTACCACCTGCTGTTTCTGCATGTAACCTCATGCAAGTATATGCCATTGTAAGTTAACTGTCTCTCCCTGTGCAAATGATTGTAACCGCATGTGTTTGCAAAACTTGTAACCCTATGATGTAACAAAAAGTTGTAATGTATTTGTCCTCAATGTGACGAGGTACCTTTGGAAATGAGCCCCTGGCTCAAAGATGTAAACTGATGTACAAATAAAATAAAATAGAACTGTCATCATAGCCTCTGACCACAGATTTGGCATCTCACCTTTCTCATGAATTTTATTAAAAACCTTCGTAAGGATGGGGGCCATCTCCTCCCAAAAAGCTTTGTAAAACTCTACTAAACATCTATCCAGCCCAGGAAATTAGTTTTTTTGCATAAGTTTAATCATTTCCTTGATTTCTGTCACCGTCGAGGGGCTCTCCTGGCTATGCAAGTTTTCTTGTGAAAGCTGTGGGAGTTCATCCTTAATGAGGAAAGCATTGCTTGACCCCTCCCCAGATTCCCTATTCTCTGCTGTATAATTCTCTATAAAACTAGGAGAATTCCTTTGCCACGTCTTTTCCTGAGACATGGCCCACCCTGAGTCCTGACCAATTTTTCGTATCTTATGGATATACCTGTCGGCAGCCTGCTTGTGGGTTGTATGCCAAAAGACAACTGGCCTTACTGTCATTTTTGTAATACTGCTGTGTAATGAATCTAAGTAGACTCATTATTTTACTGACCATCACCTTGTCTGTTTTTAACTTTTTGCAGGTTTTCCCAGTTTTCTCCTGTTCTGTTTGTGTTGTGCTTCTAAGCCTTCTAGATCCCTCTGCAAGTACTCCTGCTTCTGGAGTCTCTGTTTATTTTTCCTTTAAAGAGGCCTGACTAATGAAGTGGCCCCACAGCATAGCCTTAATCCATCCCATATAAATTTTGTTTTGGAATCAGATTCCAAATTCTGGCTCAAGTACCCCTTAGTCTCTTGAGACACCTGTGAGCAGAGTACCTCCTCAGTCAACAAGTCAGCGTTCAGCCTCCACACAGCATTGCCTGTCCTAGGGTCTAGAACTAACTGGATGGTTATAGGTGTATGGTTGGTAATGGTCCAGGTACCTATCGTGGTTTCTGAAACCATGTGTAAGAAAGGTTTTCGTATGTAGACTCTATTGATTCTGGAATAGCTGTTATTTTGGGGAGTAAAATAATTTTTCAGTGGGTTTAGCTCCCTCCAAATATCTACCAGTCCCCCCCACCGGCTCATCGGAGAGAACCCAGGTATCCAGTGCCTCTATCCATGATAGAATTCTCCACCATGTTCCAGTCTCCTCACACCAGCAGAATCCCCTCGGGAAGATCCATCAGTGCATTACAAGTTTTGGAAAATAATTCTGCTGTGGGAGTGGTCGGGCCATAGACGTTGCCTATATGCAGAATTTCACTCCCTATTTCCAGTGACACATCACCAATATCTTGTCTGTATCGGATGCAGGGTTCAATAGCTTTATGGTTTATCCTTCCACTAGGATAGCTACTCCCGCCTTTTTCCTTATGGAGTGTTGGAGTGTGCAGAGGCTATTACAGTGCCCACCCAACTCCTCTGTAGTTTTAAATGTTTCTCCTCTGAAAGTTGGGTCTCTTGGAGCAAGGCTACATCTGTTTTAAGCTGAGTGAGTTCTTTGAGGAGTCCAACTCACTTAACCATAAGTGAGACCCCCTTTACATTATAAGATGTTATATGTAAGCTATCCATTCACTTTCATTATCTAGTAATGCATTCGTACCAAGCTTTTCCAGTAACCAGACCGCAGTTTTACCTTTATGCGTATGTTTTCAGATCCATTGATGATTCCCACCCCCTTGAAGCAACATACACCATCCCTTTATTGTCAACCCCTGAGCTCCCATGTACTGTGAACACATAGAGAAAATTATACAGAAAAAGAAACCCAAAGTAACAAATATAGCAACTAGTCAAACCACCTCTGAGGCACTGAGAACCAGTGTGCTCCCTACTGGAAGTGGGTGGTGTATGTCCTCCAATAGGAACTTCACCCAAGGGCTACTTATAAGGTGGCTTCAGTGAAGAGACGACAGTGATCATGTCCCCCCACCAAACATGCCTCAGTGCCCTGGACCAGAGTCCTGTTTCCTACACAGAACAGAAATGGCACTCCCCAACCCCCCCAACCAATCTTCCTCTAATGCAAGTTAGAGGAATACTAACCCTGAAAACCAGATATTGTACTTCAGACTAGGCAGCAGGTTCAGCGAGGCCAGAACAGTTAAATACCTTAGTGACCTCAGTGTAGTGTTGCCCCCAGCCAAGTACCAGTCCAGGACGCACCTCACTTCTAAATATTCAAATTTTAGAGTAGTGCTTTATTACTTATAGGGCCAGTATGACCCAAATGAAGAATAGAAAAAACACTGAAGGGAAGAACTAATCCAACAGTATTTTCCCCCTTTCGGCAACCAACATCCCCCCTCCATGAACAACCTGATCTCTGTAGAAACAGTATGCAATTCAAGATATGATAATAAACAAAAAAAAAAAGCAATGTCCCCAAATGTACTTGCAATTATCACTGTCCTTCAATGTCCAAAACGGGTGTTATCTCCCTTTGTGCCCCGCCTTCTGCTGCATGTACAAGTTCCTCTTTGTGGCTCCACAAGAGAATGATAGTCGATGTTTAAGTTCTGCTGGTGTCAAGAGTGGTGGTTTGCTGTCTTTTCTCTTCTGAAAATGTAGTGAGGGCCAGTGGGAGATATACAAGGTCAAGTAAAACAGTGATGATGGTAGTTAAAGTGGCTCACCCCTGCTAGAGGTGGTGTTTGTATTTTTGGAATTTTTTTCTCCCTCTACCTCCTCTGACTGCGTGGCACTCTAAATGGCGAGGAGCGGCACTTAGTCATCCCACTTCTAAAACCAAATCACAGGTTTACCACCTCACTAATCCTGGAAGGGCCAAAGCTCCACACCCTTCCAGGATGCTGGTTGGGAAATAGAACCCCATTTTTTGTTCTATTTTTTATTATACTTGACCTTATAGGCAGATAGTTTCGATATGGGTCTTCTGAGAAAACAGCCTTTGGGGGCTGCAGAAAACTAGTGAGTTCCCCTTGTGTGAGATATTTAAGGTACACATGATTAGGATGTGTCAGGTAATGGACAGAGGCAGCACCCCTTTTTCTTTTTGTTTCTCTTTCCCTGCTGCTCCTGATCCTGTGAATACAAAGGACATGCTAGTAGTAGGTGTCTCACATTCTAATAGATATTAATGGATGTTATGTGGTAAAAGCATCTGTAGCCCCAGGGTATAGTAAGTCAGTATTGTTATCAGTGAGAGACTGCATAAAATACTTACTCTGATTAAGGGACCCTGGGGTGGAGCTCTACGGTGAGGGTGGACTGGAGCTCCAACCCCTCCAGGATTAGTGAGGTGGTAAACCTGTGATTATCCTGTGTGTAAAACCAATAGAGTAAACACTGAGTGTCAAATCCTGCTGCTAAGTGTAGGTGGTAGAATAAAGGGAAGCTGAGGAAGCTCCAACCAACCCCCCCCCCCCACACACTTTTGTAGTAGATAATAGAAAGAGAGGTTGTAAAACCAGTTTTGAGAGGTACCGGTTTGTTTTTGAAGAGGGAGGTGTGGGGCAGATCTAGGCTAAACTCCATGAAAATGGACTGTTGAACCCTGTCCTGTTTTCTTTTTCTTCCACTTTAAAACTTCTGTTGCAACAGTACCCTCTTATCTATTCTACTTTTAAATACTTTTTTTCTATTATCCTAGGTGGGCCACCTAGGATGAAACTGTACTATCTGCTTCTGTACTTCATTTCTATTTTGTAACTCTGTAAAAGTTTTACTTTTGGTTCATACAGCCCCCCCCCCCCCAAACTCCTAGGTGCAAGGAGTTAGTACAACGGATACTGTACAGTAAGAAAAGAGGATTATGTCCTTGGACATAATAAAGTAATGAAGACTACCAAATAAAAGTCTTATGGTTTATGAGTTAAAGAAAACTAATGCATAAACGTCTCCTGGTTAAATAATGCAGGATCCTGGAGACATGTTAGAGGTGTCCCTGTCTTAAAACAGCATGCAAACATTAAAAAGAAGTAAAAGCAAAGCGTGCAAAATGAACATTAGAAGCATGAGGACTTGCAGAAAAAAAGAGGCAGAAAGTGCATGGCGCCAGTGGAGATGAGCCTTGGAAGTGAGACAGGGAGGTCTACAGTGAGGCAGACTGTGAGAATTAAGTACAGTAAACACAGAAGCAAGTAGACCGTAGCCATTCTGTGGTCTTAGACTGTGTATTGGAAACTGCAAGAAACCACTGAGGGAAAAAGTGGTCATTGACGTTGCATCTTACTTTTCTTTATTTTTGATTGTTTTTGGTTTTCTGACTTTTTGTAAATAAATGTCACATTCCTGTGTGTTTTTAATCTTGAAATATTGTCTCGTCTGAATTATTTCCCACACCCTATGACATGGGGTTAAATGAGTATTGAGGTAGGTGCAGGGGTTCCTGCATGAGCTGAATCAAATTGGGTGAGATTTTCAGGGGGGTCTCCCTGACCAGGGAACCCTCTTAGTGGTTGCTCAATAAATTATCGGAAGAGAAGATGTTAAACAGTTCTTATGGGAATAACCTCTCCAAAAAGACAAGTGATAATAACCATAGTCCTGTGATGCGTCACTCTTCTCCCTTCAAGCTTTGATGGAAGTGTCGTAGATCCTGGGCTAGGTGCTTTGATGGATCATGCCTCTGACTTCTCTCTTGGCCCTTTGGGCTGCTGGCCACTTCCCATACAGTCTGTTGTAGGTCCCTTTCATTTGCCTCAACAGTCATGTCAGGCAGCAGGATACCCAGCTTAAGTAACATTTTTTGAGCTTGCAGCAGTGTTGTACACCTTGTCTGCAGACTCCAGATGCAGGACTAACTTTGCTGGGTACCTCATTTGTGCTTGTATTTGCTTCTCTTTCAGTTGTTTGATTACAGAGTGTACCAAATTTCTCTCTTGCAGCAATCCACCCAGGTAGTCCTAATCAATGTACACCCACTTGCCATTGAAATTAAGGTCCTTGTTCTGCCATATTTTTCACAGCAGGGTCTTCTTTACAGGAAGTTTTAGGAATGTATTCACTATGGAGCCACGGGGGGCGGGGCATCTGCCTTGGGCCGTGGACCCATAGCCCTGTGTGCCCCCTTCTATTTCTATTTTAAAGTCCTTCTTCAGGCCGAGCTCTGTTTGGAACCAGCTCTGCAAAAAAGAGTTTAAGTCTGGGCCTTCTGCCCCTTCTGGGATCCAAACAGCCTTAGGTTTCTTCATGCTGCCCTTGGCTCTGGCAGCCTTCACTCATCTCATGAGTTCCCTCTCCCCTTGGCAGAGAAAGAGCAGGGCCCAGCTGGTGCATGCAGCCTCATCTCTCATTCATGGCCTCTTCCACTTTGGTTGTGTGGCTGTCTAGCCTTTAAAGATATGTTTGTTTTTATTTCTGAAACATTGGCGTCAATGCACTGTAACATGCACATAAAGTTGGATTTTGTTTCTGAGTCCTTTGCCCTGTTGGTTGGCCTGCAGTCCTTCTCCTCAGTGTCCGAATACAGGGTGCCAGCTGAGGCCCTGGATGGCAAATTGCTTGAGCTTTTCTGCTTTGTGGTCACTCTTATTTGCTTGTGCTGTGTGGGTGGCAAATCTGGCATTGGCTTATTTGTCCCCATCCCCCACCTTCATCTTTTGGGTTATGCTGAGCAGATTCCTCTTATTGTGCAGATTATGAAGGATTATTGGGGTGGGTGGGCAGCACTTTAACTCAATCTGCCTTTCCCATTGCAAGTCATAATTCTATATTTCTATGTAAAACAGTTAACCAACTCAAAATGATGTGTATCAAGTTGAAAAGCACTTCCTCAACAGAAGTTAAGACAACTAATACACAGTATCTTTACACACACAATCTAGAAACTGAAATAGGGTGGTGTTCTATATTGCCATGTAATGACTTATATAATTATTTAGGCAGCAGTGCGGAGTGATTGGTGTTACTGGGGTGATCTCCACACCAACATGTCAAACTGCACAAACCTTCATCATGGGGGTGGGATTATCAAGACAGCTACCCCCCTCCACAGAGTTACCTTACCATGATTATAAAACATGGTAAGCTTGATAAGACAATAAAGCATTTCTGCTCAACCTTTATCTTTTAAAATTTAAAGATTTACCGTTTTCCTCACATGCACACCCCTACTTCATGCAACGTCAGGATGGCCATGACCCATGTGTAGACCATATGATATTTACATGGCAAGCAGCCAAACTGGAGGCTGGGTTTGCATGTTCAGTTTAACAGTCATTATCTCATACCTGCATAACTAATGGATCTGCCCCAATATGGCATGTACTCAGTCAGTTTGTACATTTCTGGATTCCAGGGCAATCTGCTTCTGTAGACGTTTGTTCATTTAAGTGCTCAGGGCTTTGGTTTACTCTAGGCAGGACTGCCCTAGTGGAAGGGTGTTTGCCAGGTTGGAAGCTTGTATCTTCCGGAAGTAGTTGAAGCTCCTTCAGTAGGAGGATATCTGATCTTTAGATCATGGATAAACCATGGTCACACATGATTTGTCCATGGTAGACCACAGTTTAGCTACCATAGTAAATGCTTTACAGTATGACCTTGGTTTACCCATGGTTCCCAAACTAAGATTCAGTTTGAATACACACAAATTTGGATTACAGTTGAGTCTGACCTGGTTAGTTATTGGCAGGAGGCTATTTTTCTAGCCGAGTGCACATGACTTTAGATTTTAACCATCTTGGCATGAGGGTATTTGTCTGGAAAGCACAAGGCAGGATTCTGTTGGAGATTCCCTGCTGGGAGTATGTGCTTAAGTCTCTCCCAGGTCACACCAGGAAATGAGCTTTGGCTCAGAGTAATGTTCCTGTAAAAAAACATTCTCTCAGAAAAGTGTATATGCCCAGTCAAATGCTCAGGGCTTTGGGTTTCAGGCAGAGCTGCTTCAGTGGAAAATATAAGATGATCTTGGATGTTAAGAGGTATAGAAGAATGTAACATGAGGCTTTTTATGTTTGCTTGCACGCATGTGCAAGAAACATAGTGCCATCATCTGATTTTTTCGGAGGTGTGTCAGCGTCTTCCAATTCGGTCAGTGTGTTTGCAGGTGCGGTCGCAGTTCTCCAATCACTGCTGGAGCTGTCTATGACAGCAGTTGAAAATGCAATGGCCTACAGTTGAAAGAGGGAGCTACGCTTCAGTGAACAGCGATAAGATATCGCCTGCTCATGCGTGTTCCCCCTTACGCACATGAGCACGCATACTGTGTGCTTGCCTCCCCCACACACACACTGTATAGCTGACCAATCCCCCATCGGCTGTGCTGCGCTTCCCCCCCAAACAGAGTTCCAGATGCCACGCTGGGTGCCCACCGCAGCATGGTAGCACATCCGTATGGGCGACGGGGGTGCCCAATCCACCGTCAGCTCCAGACCTCCCCAAACAGCCTTATAGCTGCCATGCTGGAGCCCACCCAGCGTGGCACAAGTCGTATAATGGCCAGGAGGTGCCCAATCCCCGTCGGCTCAACCCTCCCAAACAGCCTTACAGCTGCCACACTCTGAGCCCACCCAGCGTGGCACAAGTCCATGGCCGATGGGGTGCCAACTCTCCGCCGGCTCCAGTCCCCAAAACAGCCTTCTAGCTGCCACACTGGGAGCCCACCGCTGCAAATGTCCCACGTTGTCTTCCGGTTAAAAAACAAAATAAAAACCCGTAAACAAAGCGTTCCCTCGGCGTTCACCCTAGCCCACCCGCGCCCACCCACTGCGCACCCTGCCTCCCCCACCCCCACCTCATCCTTACCTCCGGACTCCGGTACGACAATCTTGATGGACGGGGAACACATCTGCACTCTTCAAAGCCGACCGCAAACTGAGGAAATGCCGGTAAGCTTTATAATGGGGTAGACAGGGTTTTTTTCAACTTTGCTGCATATCTCAGGCATTTTTTGGAATTTTTGCACCAGATTTTCAACATGGGGTTTTTGGGACCCCTTCTCATGAATGCTGTCACTATCATGGCGTTAATCGGGCCCGAAGGGTGATTTCACAGTCACTGCGCGAAATCACCTTTCAGGACCGAGTAATGAAATGACACTGCCACTGTTCATAAGGTGGGCTCTCAAAAAGCCTATGTTGAAAATTTGGTGGAAAAATTCTTAAAAATGGCTGTTTTACGAGCGTGCATTGAGCAGTTCCTACGCATGCTCGTAAGTTCACGGATTTTCAATATTTTCACTCCAGATTTTCAACATTGCCATTTTACCACACCTCCTTATGAGCAGTACAGCTGTCATTTTTCACATCTTGCCCAAAACTTGTTTCCGCCCATGTAGCGCACAATGGCGCAGTCGGTGTGCAAAATCAATGTATGGGACACATTAAGAAAATCACAGTGACACTGTTCATGAGCAGAGGTCTTAAAATTGCTATGTTGAAAATTTGGTGAAAAAATTCCTAAAAATGACTGTCTTACGAGCGTGCGTTGCGCAGTTCCTATGCACGTTTGTAAGTTTCCGAATTTTCAATATCTTCACTCCAGATCTTCAACATTGCCATTTTATTACACTTCCTTAAGAACAGTACAGCTGCCATTTTTCACATGTCGCCTAAAATGTGTTTCTGCACATGTAGCGCACAATGGTGCAGTCGGTGTGTGAAAGCAATGTTTGGGACAGATTAAGAAAATCACAGTTACACTGTTCATGAGCAGAGGTCTTAAAATGGCTATGTTGAAAATTTGGAGACAAAAGTCTGTAAAATGACTGTGTTACGAGTGAGCGTTGCGCAGTTTCCACGCACCCTCGTAAATTCATGACTTTGTAATATTTTCAGTCCATATTTTCACCAGTGGCATTTTTCCACACTTCCTTATGAACAGTACAGCTGTCGTTTTTTACAACATGGCCGAAATGTGTTTTCACACTTTCAGCGCAGAGATGCGTGGTCGCTGTGGGAAATCATTGTTCCTGACAGATAAAGAAAATCACAGTGACACTGTTCATGATCGGAGGCCCCAAAATGCCTGTGTTGACAATCTGCTGTAAAAAAAACCCTAAACTAATTACATTACGGGTGTGCGTTGCACAGTTTCTATGCACGATCGTGACTTCACCAGTTTTTTTATATTTTTACTGCAGATTTGCAACATTGCCATTTTTTACACCTCCCCATGAACAGTACAGCTGTCATTTTTCACATCCTGTTCGGAATGTGTTTTTGCACCTGTGGTGCTAAATGCCATAGTCGCTGTGCATAAGCAGCTTTCAGCTAACAAACTGATATTAGAAACATAGAATCTGACGGCAGATAAGGACCGCTTGGCCCACCCAGTCTGCCCATTTCCCTACCTACTGGATAAGCTGCAGATCCTAGTTAACCAGCAGCCTACTTCTTCCTACCCCCACCCCCCAGAATTGCCTTATGACTATCCCATGCATGCTTGAATTCCACCACTGATTTTGACTCCACAACCTCCTCCGGAAGGCCGTTCCATGCATCCACAACCCTCTCTGTGAAAAAATACTTCCTTAAATTACCTCTGAGCCGCCCCACCCTCTGTCTTCAAATTGTGCCCTCTTGTTCTTGCACACCTCTTTTTTTGAAAGATGCTACCCTCTTGGACTTTGTTGATTCCCTTGAGGTACTTGAAAGTTTCTATCATGTCCCCCCTCTCCCTCCTTTCCTCGAGGCTATACATATTAAGCTCCTAAGTCTCTCTTCATATGTCTTCCGGTGCAGACCCTGCACTATTTTGGTGCCCTCCTCTGGACAGCTTCCATCCTGTCTATGTCTTTGTGGAGATTGGGTCTCCAGAACTGCACACAGTACTCAGATGGGGTCTCACCAGCTGTCTGTACAGAGGGATAATAACTTCCTGTTTTCTACTGGTGATGCCTCCCCATGCATCCCAGTATCCCCCCAGCCTCCTTGCTGCCCTCTCACATTGCTTGCCCATCTTTAGGTCATCTGATATGACTACCCCAGGTCCCTTTCCATTTTTGTTGTTGTTAGTATCTCACCCCCATTGTGTACTCTTCCCCTGGGTTTTTGTTTCCCAGGTACATTGCCTTGCACTTCTAGCATTGAATCTAAGCTGCCGTGACATTTGACCATTCCTCTAACCTTGCCAAGTCCCTTCTCATCCTTTCCACCCCACCCTGTGCATCAACTCTGTTGCAGATCTTAGTGTCATCTGCAAAGAGAATATTCTTTCCTTCAGTCCTTCTGCAATGTCGCTTATAAAGACATTGAAGAGGACCGTCCTAATACTGAACCCTGCGGTACCCCACTAGTAACCTTCCTTTCTTCTGAGTGACTCCATTTACTATTACTCTGTGTCCCATTCTCCAGCCAATTCTTTACCCAGGCTGTCATCTTGGGACCCACTCCCAGGCTGGCTAACTATATATTAATCTTTTGTGTGGGACTGTGTCAAATGCCTTGCTAAAGTCTAGGTAGGCCATGTCCACAGCCCCTCCCTGATCTACTACTTGGTCACCCAGTCAAAGAAATTATCAGATTAAGTCTGGCATGACCTTCCGCTGTGAATCCATGCTGCCTAGGGTCCTGTGCCCTCTGGCCTCTAGATACTCGACAGTTCTTTCCTTTAGAAGTGATTCATCATTTTCCCTATTACTGAGGTTAAACTAACAGGTCTATAGTTTCCTGCTTCTGCCTTGCTCCCACTTTTGTGAAGAGGAATCACATCTGCCCTCCTCCAGTCCTCTAGTACCACCCCATCCTCCCATGATTTGTTAAAAGGGTAGTCAGTGGTGTCACTAGTTCTACCCTTAGTTCTTTAGAATTCTGGGATGAATCCCATCAGGCCTCATTGCTTTGTCCACCTTCAGTTTAAGAGTTTTTCAGAACCCTTTCTTCTGTAAATGGGCGGTATCAACTTCTATACTTCTATATCCAGAGTGTTACTACTGTTTGTTTTATGTACCTCCCTCTTCCTTTGTAAATACTGAGCAAAAATATTTGTTTAGTATCTCTGCCTTTTCACAGTCTCCTCTGCCCACCCTCCCTCCCTTTATTAAGCCTCACTATCCTCCCTTGGTCTTCCTTGGCTCCCTGATGTACCTATAAAGGTTTTATCCCCTTCTTAACTGAGTTGGCTATCTTTTCCTCGGTTTGGGTCTTTGCTGTTCTGACTGCCTTCCCAGCCTCCTTTGCCTTAACTGATACAGTTCTCTGTCCTGCTCCTTCTGCGATTCCTTGTACTTCCTGAATGCTTTCTTTTCTCTTGAACCTTCACTGCCACTTCCTTTGAGAACCATAGTGGTTTCTTACATCGTCTTGTTTTGTTTATTTGCTTCACACAGGCTCGTTACCTCAGTGATGGCAGTTTTATTATTCCCCATTGTTCTTCACCCTCCTTCCTGCCCATTTGCTAGTGCGTTCCTTAGGCACTCACCCATTTTAGCAAAGTCAGCCCTCCTAAAGTCCAGTACTTTTGTCTTTGTATGGCTTGACTCTATTGCTGTGTTTATTGTGAACCATACTGTTCGATGGTTGCTAGTTCCCAGATGGCTACCACTTCACATCTGTGATCCTCTCTCCATCTCCATTTGAGAGTATCAAGTCTAATATTGCTCCCTCGAGTGGGCTCCAGTACTAGTTGTCTAAGGCATGCCCCTGCAGGGCATCTAGAATAACCGCACTCTTAAGTGGCAGCTGCAACTGCACTCCAGTTAACATCTGGCATATTCAGATCACCCATCAGCAATATCTCCCCTTTTTCTGCCATTCTAAGTATACTTTCTATCATTTCCTTGTCCATTTCCTCCCCCTGAGAAGGGGGTCTGTATACAACCCCTGTGCGGATTGTGGTGCCATTGCCTGTCTCCAAATTTACCCACAGTGCTTCTTCTCCTCCCTGTTTACCCTTTAGTTCTGTTGCTTTTATTCCTTCCCTTATGTAAAGAACTACTCCTCCTCCTCTTTTACCCTCCCTGTCCCTCCTATAGATAGTGTATCCTGGTATGTTTACGTCCCAGTCATGGTTTTGTGTGTACCATGTTTCTGTGACTGCCACGATATCCAGATGTTCCTCCTCCATCAAGGCCACTAATTCAGGAAGCTTTTTACCTAGACTACGGGCATTGGTACTCATTGCTCTCCATTTTTTGATGACTTTACCTTCTGTTGCAGCATCCCCCATTGACCGTTCTACCTTGGTCTTTTTCTCATTTAGTACCCTGTTTTGTAGGGAGAGGCTGGGATTTTTCTGCTGCTTGTCAGTGTCTCCCCCTTTGACTAGTTTAAAAGCTTGCCAATGAAGCATTTAAACTGATTTCTCAAAAGACTTGTTCCCTTCCTGGACAGATGCAGACCATCCTGCCAGTATAGGCTGGTGTCCCTCCAGGTGGAACCCCAGTCCCCAATGAAGCCAAACCCCTGTGCTCCGCACCATTTTTCAACCATTCATTAAACTGCATGGTGCCAATTACCCTCGCCTCACCCATGCCTTTCCACTGTTCATGAGGTGGGGGGTCACAAAAAAACCATGTTGAAAATTTGGAGTGAAAATACCAATGAATGCCTGAGGTGTTAGGGTTTCCAACCATAATGCCCCACCCTGTAGGGAATGACAGGCATCAGGGGTGTGACTTGGGATTCTTGCCTGTAATGCTCATACCATTTCACACCCTGGAGCCAGTGAGAGGCATTGAGGTATGCCTTGGACTCTTCGGCCCCAAAGTTCACCCCATTCTCCTATACCGCACCCATCCCACCGTATTTCCTGGTGGAATGGGGTGCGCATAAGGGCCAAAGACCCCAAGGCACACCGTGACACTTGTCGGTGTCTGCAGGGTAGGGTGTGGTGAAATGGCGTGACCGTTATGCCTGATGACCCAAAGGCACACCCCGATGCCTGTCGCTCTCTGCAGGGTGGTGGTGGGGTTGGCTTCAGTTCAGTACTTCACTGCCATTCCTATTATGCAGCTCTGTAACTTCTACACTACCAGTGCCAATGCCAGCAAGCAAACATTCGGCATTGACAAATGCTTGTTCCTATAGTGATGCTAAACTACACCAGTTAAGCATAAAGCATCAATAGCCCTGCTGTGTTAAAGAGAATTTAAGGTTTTGCAGTTTTACCACCTGTGATAAGTGCCATCTCACTGCAAGGTTTTCTCACTGATTATGCTCTGTACTATTCCAGCTGATGAATTACAGTTTATTTTTTGAAGCATTCTCCTTTAAAAATAAATACATCTGTAGATCCATGTCTGATTCTTTTATTCATTCTTTTGTAGCTGTGACGCCATACTCCATGCCACAGACCTGACGGGCTGGAAAAGTGGGTAAGTGGGTATCACTGGGGAGTTGGTGCAAACCAGCATGGGACATGAAAATTAGCTTTTATAAAGGACATAATTTAATTTCTCTAGTATCAGAATGTCATCATTTTTGGGGGGAGTGTATACTGCAACTCGTAATGAACACTAACAGTGAGTTATACTTTTTTGGTGTGTTACATGGGGCCAAAAACAGTTTGTCCCACAAAGCAAGCAAAGTTTTTCCTCTCAATAGCAGCAGTTCATGATCCTAAAAACTGAAATGACCGTTTCTGTTGTGTAGTTAGAACAAGCAAACTATTAAGGTGCCAGTAAAGTATATCCTGCTATTAATTCCTAAAACAATGAGTTTTTTTTTTTTTTTTTCTTAGTTTTTAAAAGCTTGTTTTCCCTTGCCAGGCCCACCCTGATTAATCGAAGAAGATTGATAGTACTCCACTGTTAGTCACCATGAACATGTGCTTGTATCACCTAGAGATATAGAGAATAATATATTGGATGGTGTGTTTAATGAGAATTTTACACATCCCCTGAGGTGTTGGATGCTACATAACCCCGAGAGCGAAGCTCAAGTGGTTTATTTAAGCATCCAACACTGGAGGTATGTGTAAAATTCAAGTTGTATACACCAGCCCATGTTTTATTTTATATAAGTGCTGGAGTCCCATGTTTTTACCATAGCACTTATTTAAAATAGCAACTTTTGGTGCCTGTTTGAAGACAGTGTAGCACGAGTCACACTCTGGCTCGTGGTTTTCTCATAGGAAAAGCAGCATGTGTTCACCGTTATAACCAGCTGGTTATAATGGTAAATTACATCCAGCTTTTCCCATGGGAAAAAAAACGCAACCCAGTTATTATAAATAGAACAATATGTTACTGTGCATTACAATGCAATAATCCCATCGAGAGGTTCTGGAGACATTGGGAACCTTGAGAGTGAAGCGCGAGAGGTTCTCATGTCCCCAGAACCTCAAGATGGGATTACAGCCTTGTGATGTCTAGTAACATATTTGTTATTTTTTTAATATATGGATCCAAGATGAATTGACTCACCTCCGTTTCACCAGTGGAGTCAGCGGGTCGGTTTGCATGTCCACAGGGTTCCCCTTTGCTGTGAGCATCAGCCGGTGATGTGGGCTTTATTTAGCCCCTCTTTTTTTCCAGGTGCTGTCCATCAGCGGCGGTATCAGTTGGACCATGGTTGCGATAAGAGGACCTGGGGGAAAGTGACTCAGATTGCTGATAACAGGGCAGGAAGGAAAGAAAAACTGTTGCTGCTACCCCTGATTACTTCTCTCGCTAAGCAAGAGAGCGAGCTGCCATGTTTTTGAAGTTGTTTTGCCCACCCACAGAGGAAAAGTGGCCAATCAGAAGGCGTGCTTTGGAAGATTTTGGGGGCAGACTTGCACGTGCATGCTGTTCGGCTTTGATGATAACACTATCGATTAGGTACCAAACGATTGTATTATGGCACCTGAACGATGGTATTATCATTCGGGAACAGCAGCATTATTGCTCCAGGAGCAATGGTATTACTGGGATTGTTTTGCATGCTTTTTAATGGAATTTGTTTAAGAATCCATGTATTCAATTCATATTATGAATACAGCTTTCACAGCTGAAGCGAGAGCTTGGGGAAGACACATCTGGAAAACTTCTTGGGTCTACCATCTTTATTGAGAATCCAAATTAATTACAAAATTAACAACAAAAAACAATTTCTATCGTAGCGGAGACTCTCTGAGGATATTAGGAATACAGAGCTGCTAAAATGGTACAATAAAAGACAAAGAACCTCTGTGTGCAAGCACTGAGGCAATGGTTACCCCAAAGGGCATTTGGCTGGGAAGCCAAGTTTCAAAGAAATACAAAATCACACATGCCCCCACAATGCAGAGCATCATGGGCTGCATATGCAAATCACCATAGAATATTATGCTGGTTCAACTTTAAGCAGAAATGCATGGTGCCGAAAGGCCTCTCACACAGTTTACAAAGGGTGCCAACAGAAGACATTGGCACGTGTTTCATCCTACCAGGACTCATCAGTATGCTTCGTCTGTTTGACACCCCAGTTGAATGAACCAGCTACCCTAAGATGGTCGATGTGGGTTAAGTTGTGGTGAACCCAATTAAAACAAAAAACAGTTTAAAAGACAAAGAACCTCTTTGTGCAAGCACTGAGGCAATGGTTACCCCAAAGGGCATTTGGCTGGGAAGCCAAGTTTCAAAGAAATACAAAATCACACATGCCCCCACAATGCAAAGCATCATGGGCTGCAAATGCAGATCCCCACAGAATATTATGCTGGTTCAACTTTAAGCAGAAATGCATGGTGCCATGGACATAAGAAGACATAGACATGTGTTTTGTTCTACCAGGACTCATCAGTATGCCTCGTCTGTTTGACACCACAGTGGAATGAACCAGCTACCCTAACAAAAAACAGTTTAAAAGACAAAGAACCTCTATGTGCAAGCACTGAGGCAATGGTTGCCCCAAAAGGCATTTGGCTGGGAAGCCAAGTTTCAAAGAAATACAAAATCATACATGTCCCCAAATGCCCTTTGGGGTAACCATTGCCTCAGTGCTTGCACACACAGGTTCTTTGTCTTTTAAACTGTTTTTTGTTTTAATTGGGTTCCCCACAACATAACCCAGATCGACCATCTTAGGGTAGCTGGTTCATTCCACTGGGGTGTCAAACAGACGAGGCATACTGATGAGCCCTGGTAGGTGGCTGCGATGTCTTGTCTTCTGTTGGCACCCTTGCAACTGTGAGGCGCCTTGCGGCACCATTCATTTCTGCTTAAAGTTGAACCAGCATAATATTCTGTGGTGATTTGCATATGCAGCCCATGATGCTTTGCATTGTGGGGGCATGTGTGATTTTGTTTTTCTTTAAAATGGTACAGTGTCTCCTGTTAACATAAACTGCTACTTTAATGCAATACTGAACTGTCAATGGTGGCATCCTCTTTCTCATAGTATAGTATCACAGAATTGGAATAGATTTGCACATGGTGCCCTATAAGGAAATAGTTGTCAATTGTACTATTGTATGTATTCATACACAGGGAGTTTGTCCATCAGAGCCAAACACATGTACTCTTGGTTGGCTACTTTTTTAACATTTATCAGAAAAAAATTACGTACAGTACGTCACTTTTAAGTTTTCTGAAATTCGCAACTCATGTTTGATGCTCTTCATTCTTCTAGTAAACAGTTAAGCAACTGCACATGAACTGGGTACAGTATTTCTAGGGGATTAACATCCGGCTGGGAAGTGTTCATGGCCAGAAGTGCATTTTCCTTAGCTAGGTGCTAATCCACAGGACATGCCAGGCTATTGGGGTAATATTCCTGTTACTAGTCTGGTATCTTGTAATAGTTTTTTTTTGTGCTTAAGTTTACACGTATGGTTTTTGCAGTCCCCTCAGCAGTTGCACTGTGGTCCTATTAGCTGTACCGGCTGTTTTTTTGAGATTAATGCCTTGTACAGCAACCAATCATGGAACTGACAAAATGCAGTCTAAACTCAACCAAAGTAGCTTTCCAGTATTGAGCACCTTTTAATGGAACATCCTCCCATGTACAGTTAGCAATGTATCTAGGCTGGATAAAGTTCAGCATTAAAAGAACCGTACCATATGTCAGTTTGTCTGTAATTGGCTAACGATGTCATGTCTAGATACTTAACTTTTTCTGTTATTTGCTAACATTTGTAGTGGTACCCAAACCTTGGTTTTTAGAAAGGCATATTCAGATACCATATGTCATCTAATACAAGCACTCCTTGAATGCAAACTGCCCTCAAATACAAATCGTGGCTAAAATCCAGTGGTTGTAATACAAGCCACTCTCAGACATTAGCCGCTGCTTGTATTCTATGATTTGTGGTGAAGACCGAATCTCAAGTTGTACAAGAGTCTTTCTACCTATCTAGCCATCAAAAGTTGCCACAAGCTGATGCCACCTTTACTACCAGTATGTAAATCCATTTGAAATTGTTTTACCTTTTACTGTTTTTGGTCCCCTCTGAGTCTATGATTCAGACAGTTACTATGGTTTCAGGGCACGGACCTCAAATTGATCCAGTAGTGCTCACTGCTGTCTGCTCTTTGGGCTGGAAAAAAAAAATAAAAGCAGCGGTGAACTTAAAATCAAGATCAAAAGCTTGTCTTTTTGACATCTTTGCTGGCAGGTAGGACTAAGCACTCCATTAACTTGCCCACTAAGTTAAACTCTCTTTCACCCCCACTACCACTAATCCGTTTAACCTCCCACTCAGTTGATGGTCCGTCATTGGTACTGCAACAGCTGATTGCTAATACATGTCACCCTTGGTTACAAGCTGCCTTCGAATACAAGTCACAGCTAGAATAACCACGTTAAAAGAATACAAACTGCACCTTTAATGCCCAGATATATTATAACTATCCATCTGAATAATAAGCCATCAGTAAATACTTTTGCATCAATTTCACCATGAGTGGGATTTTGTCCCAATTCTCTATAAACCTATTCTTTTTTATACATGCAACAGCTGGCTCTAATAAGAACTGATTAGCAGCTTTGAGGACAAGAGCTAGAAGGGGAGATTGGGCATACTTGCATAATGTAGCTGAGATTCCTATGCTATCTGGTGTGCCTCATCCCTCTCTTCCCTTAAATGCCTTATCTGTGACTTCACATTGTACTCCTGCATTTGCACCTGACAATGTTTTTGTGCAGTTCTTCCATAGAAACATAGAAGTTGACGGCAGATATGGACCGCAAAGTCCATCCAGTCTGCCAATTTTTTCTACCTTATGAATGTGCCATAGGCCTTTACTCTGTCAATGTGCTATTTACTCATACTCATCTGTATTGCTCCCTTATGCCTATCCCATGCCTGTTTGAAGCCCTGCACTGTATTCATATTCCCCACTTCTTGAGGTAAGTCGTTCCATACATCCACCACCCTTCTGTGAAAAAGAACTTTCACACATTACCCCTTCATCGGCCTTCCTCTAATCTCATGCTGTTTTCTCTTGTCCTGCTATTTTTCTTATATTGAAACATGTTAGACCCTTTCACCTTGTTAATGCCCTTAAGATGTTTGAATGTTTCGATCATATCACCTCTCTCCCTTCTTTGCTCTAGGGTATACATATTGAGCTCCGTTAATCTGTCCTTATATGTTTTCTGATGCAGTCCCTGCATCATTTTGGTTGCCCTTCTCTGGATTGCTTCCATTTTGTTAATGTCCTTGTGCAGATGCAGCCTCCAGTACCTCACGCAGTACCCCAGATGGGGCCTAACCAGTGTTTTGTAAAGAGGGATTATTACCTCCCTCTTATGACTTGTGATACCCCTACTAATACACCCTAACATCCCTCTAGCCTTACCTACCGCTTTACATAGAAACAAAGACTTTGACGGCAGATAAGGACCACTTGGCCCACCCAGTCTGCCCGTTTTCCTACCTATTAGATAAGCTGCAGATTCTAGTTAACCAACAGCCTACTTCCTGCAATCCCCCACTATAATTGCCTTATGCCTGTCCCATGCTTGTTTGAATTGCCCCACTGTTTTAGACCCCACAACCTCCCCAGAAAGGCGGTTGCATGCGTCCACTACTTTAGTGGTCTGCTTGGATGATTTCAGGTCATCTGTGATGATGATGCCAAGTCTCTTTCTTCCCTTGTGATTGCCAGTAACTCCCCTCCCAACCTCTAGGTAGCTTCAGGGTTTCTCTTCCCTGTGCATGATCTTGCACTTCTTTGCATTCTTTGTGTTAGGGAGGCAGTATAGCGCAGTGGTTTAAGGCTCTGAGCTGCAAATCTGGTGACATCGACCAGACCTGGGTTTGAATCCCATAGCTTCCACTTACATACTGTGAGACCCTGAGCAAATGACTTAACTTCTCTGTGCTCCCAGGTTGCACCTGTAAAAAAGCTTTCAGCTTAGTGTGCTGCTCCTGGATAAATAACTAAAAAAACAAACAAAAAAAAAACAGCTGCCATTCTTCAGACCAGTTTTTCCAGATCTCTTCTCATTCTGCCCACCTCATCTGGATCATCTACTTTGTTGCAGATCTTGGTGTCATCTGCAAACAGGCAAACCATACCCTCCAATCCATCTGCAATGTCACTGATGAAGATATTGAAGAGGACTGGCCCCAGGACTGATCCCTGAGGTACCCCACTTGTGACTTGCATCTCTTCTGACTCTATACCATTTACCACACTCTCTGTTTTCTGCCCGTCAACCAGTTTGCCTCCCAGTTGACCAACTTCTGACTCACCCCAATCCTACCCAGCTTATTAATCAATCTATGTGGAACAGTACCTTCCTTTTGTAAACCCATGCTTAGATCCTGTGATCCTATGGATTCCAGGTGTTGCACTATCCTTTCCTTAAGGAGTGCCTCCATAATCTTGCCCACTACTGAGGTAAGACTGCCTGGTCTGTAGTCCCCTGCCTCCTCCCTGCTGCCACTCTTGTGGAGCAGGATCACATGAGCCCTTCTCCAGTCTTCTAGGACCTCTCCTATGCTCAGAGCCTCACTAAACAGTTCTGCTGATGGCTCTGCTAGTTCTACCCTTAGCTCCTTTAGTACCCCGGGATGTATGCCAACAGGTCCCATTGCCTTGTCCACCCTGAGCTTAGTGAGTTCTTGTAGGATCCTTTCTTTTGTGAAAGGACTTGTGCACACCTCCCTCCCCCAGTGTCCATGGTGCTGAGCTGTGGACCCTGCCATACCTTCTCCTCAGTAAATACTGAGCAGAAGTATCTATTTAGGATAGATGCTTTTCCTTGGTCCTCCTCCACACACTCCCCCTTATCCCCTTTGATTTTAGCAGTAGCCCCTCTGGACTTTCTCCTTTCACTAATGTATCTGTTGAAAGTCTTGTCCCCTTCTTTTACTGTTCATTCTAGTGTTTCCTCCGTTTGGGCCTTTGCCTGCCTTCCCTGCGGGAATTTGGTATGCTTCCCTATCTTCGTCCCTCTGCATTCCCTTCTATTTCCTGAAGGTCAACCTTTTGGCTCTGACCTTTTTTGCTACTGTTTTTGAGAACCAAAGTGGTTTCTTCCTTCTTTTGCTCTTGCTTTTCTCCCTAACACAATGGGATGTTGCTTCAAGTACTGCAACCTTAATGCTTGCCCACCTTGCCTGTACCCCCTCACCTGCATTTTTCCTTGCCAGGGCTAGCTTAACTCTGTTGGCCATCTTACCCATATTTTTTGCCTTGGAATGGGATGATTTACTTCTAGTGTCAAAATTGAACCATAGAATTTGATGGTCACTGGCCCTCAGGTGACCTTCTACCTGGAGATCTGTGATTCTTTCCCCATTATTCAGTACTAGATCCAAGATAGCCCTGTCTCCTGTGGGTTGTTGTAACAATTGTTTGAGACCTTCCCCCTGCAGGGACTCCACTGTGTGCCTAGTTCTGGCAGATGTTCCTGCTGGTATAGGCCATTCTGTATCTGGCATGTTGAAGTCTCCCATTATCAGAACCTTCCCTTTGGCTGTCATGTTTTGTATAGCTTCTAACAGTAATGTGTCTATGTCCTCCCACTGGTCTGGAAGCCTGTAGACAACCCAAGTTCATATGGCTGGCCCATTTCCTGTTTCCAGGGTGACCCACAGTTCTTCAGGCTCCTTATGTGTATTCTGAATTTCTGTAGCTTTGATATTTCCATTGACATAAAGGGCCACTCCCCCCCCCTTTTTTGCACCTCAGTCTCTACTGAACAGTACTGAAGTCTCCCAAATACTAAGGATCATACTAAGGAAAGTACAAGAGCGAGAAGGCCGAAGCCCATTATGCTGCTATTCTAATCTAATATATAGTAAGAAAGATCATACCCATTACTAATAAGGTTATCTAATCTATTTTTGAAAATACTTTTAGTTTCACTAATGACAACTTCAAGCGGAAGTCTATTCCATGGACCAACAACTCTAATGGTGAAAAAGTATTTACGACTTGATCTCATAAAGGGTTTTTGGACTAACTGTAAAGGATGTACCCTGATGTTGTGATAACAGCTTTTAAATTCTAGACAGAGTTCACACAAAAGATAAGGATCTTGAATGATGTCATATAATAACATTAGATCACCACGAAGCCGACGTGTGGATAGAGGCATAAGTTTTAGGATATCCAACCTACCCTCATAAGAGACATCATATAGCCCTGAAATCTTTTTAGTACATTTTCTCTGTACTGATTCCATTAAAAGGCCTTCAGATTTTTTATATGGACACCATGCTGGGAGGCATATTCCAAATGCGGTCTAACGTATGCACGATACAATGGTAATAACACGTCATGCTTTCTTGATTTAATATTGCATAAGATAGACCACAGAACTTTATTAGATTTATTAATAATGTTATGAACGTGTTTATTATAAGAAAAGTTATCTGAAATAGTTATACCCAGATCTCTTTTATCTGAAGTTGTTTCAAGTAATGTACTGTTCAAATAATAAGGGGTTTGTAAATTGCTGGTGTCTAAATGCATTACCTTGCATCTGGAGATATTCAAAGACATACCTCAGGTCTTAACCCATGTAGAAATGTGATCAAGGTCTCTTTGTATAATATCAGTTTGGTAATCAGAAGCACAGGGGCCTTCTATTTTTGCATCATCTGCATATTTGATGGAAAAAGATGAACAGCCTATAGTAAGGTCAGCAATAAAAGCCTGAAACAGGCATGGGCCCAATACCGAGCCCTGAGGTACCCCACTTGTCACTAACCCCCAAACTGATTTGTGCCCATCTATAGAGACTTGCTGGGAATGATTTTGAAGCCAATTTATTATCCAGTTAACTACAATGCTGTTTTTGAAGTTTAGAAATTAGAGCCCAATGAGGCATGATGTCAAAGGCGTTACTAAAATTGATGTAAATTATGTCACATGGTATATTTTTATCTAGTACAGAACTAATTTGTTCATAGAAGCAAATTAGATTAGTTAAACAGCTTCTGCCCTTTTTAAATCCATGTTGTTCAACATCATGACAATCCAAAATAGGTGATATCATGTCTTTGTTAAACCTTCCATTAATTTACAAACAGAGGATGTTAAACTTATTGGCCTGTAATTTTCCCAGTTATTTTTTAGGCCTTTTTTATGGATTGGGATAACATAAGCTTCTCTCCAATCCTGTGGAACAAAATTCATAGCCAAAAAATAATCAAACATCAGTTTTAAAGGAGAGACAATAACATCCACCAATAAAAATAATAAATGTCCTGCTATGTTGTCTGGACCTGGACTGTATTTGCCTTTTAGTGTCAGTAACTTGTCCTTAATGTTGTTAGTAGAAAATTTGACTGGTGGAATATTAGTAGTGTCTAACAGAACTGAGTCATATGATGATTTAGAAGTATTAGAGAAGCTATTGCAGAAATTTTGATTAAATGGATCAGCCATTTTTTTTGGATCATGTAATAAAGTATCATTATCGAGTATAGGACCAACTTGACAGGTAGGTTTCCTTAGAGAGTTAATGTAGGAATAAAATTGCTTACTGTTGGATTTGTTAGCAGTAGATGCTAATTTTTGTTCACAATTACATTTAGCCCTTTTTATCATGATCTTAACATTTTCTTTATACCTGTATGTAGGAAGTCCAATTTATAGAAGATTTAGTTTTTTGATATCTGATATACTTCTTGCGTTTTAATCTAATGCATTTTTTGATAGACTGATTCATCCACTTGGGAACTTTATTTTGGTTCTTATTTTTAATTTTAGATGGAATATGTAGTTCCTTAAGTTGACAAATTATGTTCTTAAAATTTTCCGTGTAAAATTACGGGGTAGAGCATATCAATAAAGAATCCCAGTTGATGTTTTCAATAATATGTTTCATTGTGCCTAAATCGGTTTTATCATAAAGATATATTTTTGTACGGTTGGAATTATAAATGTAGCTTTGTACAATATTAAATGTAATGGTATTGTGGTCACTATTACCAATTGACTCACTAACTGCAATATTATCTACTAATATATCATCATCACAGAGTACCAGATCTAAAATATTACCTCCTCTGGTTGGGATAGGTATACTCTGCTTAAGTCCCAGCTGAGGTACATGTGTGTATTAACTTGTTACCCTGGTTAGTGTTTGCATATAATTTCTTCCAATCAATTGATCCAATGTTAAAGTCAACAGTGACTACAATTTTACCTAAAAGCTTTTGCATATTCTATTTCAGATAGAATTGCATCTAGGATGTCTACTGATGAATTAGGGGGATGATAACAAGAACCCAGGATGAGGGTCTCAGATGTGGAGAGACTAAGCTTAACCCAAATTGTCTGTTTGTTTGTCATGTATTTTGATATTATTTGTAATATCAATAGAATTGAGTTGTTTTTTAATAAATAGAGCCACTCCTCCACCCTTCCCGATTAAACCTATTGAAAGTATAGGAAGTATAACCAGGTATAATAGTATCCCAAGATGATTTATCCTCACCCCATGTTTCGCTTATTGAAATAATGTCAACATCATTGTTATGTATTCTGCATTTTAATTCATCCAATTTTTGGGTAAGGCATCTAGCATTGAAACATAAAAAATGTAACTCTTTACATATCATGGTGCTACTGGCTGGAGATTTTAGAGATGGCAGCCTGTCCACTTTCTCGCCCCCTAGATTTAGTTCAAAAGGTGGTTAATAGATGTCATAAATTGTCTACCCAGACAGCATTACCCCATCTACTTGAATGTAGACTGTCAAAACAGTATAATTCAGGATGATAATCAAATTCCTCCCAGTGCGTTAAACATGTCAAGTTTTGGTGTAAACACCATTTTCTAAGCCACTCATTCACAATTTTGATTTTATTGGTGAGAAATGAAGAAAAACATGGGATTGGTAAGATTTCAGATATGCAGATATTATAAAACCCATATCCACCAACTTATTGGTTAATGCAACATAGTCTTCTTTGATTGATTGAACAGAGTCCCTATAGATGTTATTGGCACCTACATGTATAAAGACAATAGAATTGTTGTCACGATCCTTCATGATCTCAGGCAACATTAATGTGAGATCAGAAATTTTGCAGCCACTGAAACTAGAACTAGTTCTATTGGCTTTATCGGGGTTACATATGGTCCTAAGTGTTTTGTCAGCGAGTCACCTAGAAGATAGATTTGTTGTGACATGGGAGTATTAGAATTATTATGACAACTAAGCAAGGGTGAAGTTGTAAGATCAACGGATAAATCTATGAGTGGGGTGTCATTAGTATGTGAATAATTGACTGGCGGAGAGTCATTAGTACAATTATCAATATGGCCAATGAGGGCATCTGGAGTCTCATTTTTACCATTCAGTATAAAGGAGGTTAAGGGATCAAATCTGTTAAATTGCTCAAGACTAAAGTGTTGGGCGTTTCTTCCTTTTTTTGCAACTCTGGTAGTCTGAGTAAGGAACCAGCTGTCTTCAACACTTTGATTGTCATCAATAAAACAATCGTCTTCTCTGGCTCTTTTTCTAACGCCCTCAGGAGGTGGCTGAGGACTGTTAGTAATTATCGGGACAAAAACTTCAGGGGTATAGGAGGTGCTTGGTGTAACATCAATTCTGCCATCTGGACCATGTTCCACTTCTAAATTCATTGATACAGTAGTTGCTTTAAAACGGTTATGCATGTCTGATTGGCTATTCTCAAGTGCAGTTAGACATTGATTAAATAGCCCTATCATATTATGTAATTCCACAATTTCAAGGCATTTATTACATGTGTAGGGTTGATCAAGAAGGTCCCCCTTCAACAATGTATACATATTACACACTGTACATTTTAAGCTAGTATGTCCAGTAGTGGTAACAATAGTGAAGATGTTGCCTTCTGCCATAATTGGAATAAAACAAAAAACCTTAACTAATAAGAATTGACTAAATAACTAAATTATAAAACTTAAAACAAGTGGAACTTAAATTAAATGAAATACTGTAGATAAAGATCTAAAATTAAGTTTGATCAAGCAAAAAGACAAAAAAAGAAAACTTCCCAATACGTAAAATATAACTTAACAAAGGATGAAATAAAACCAGAAGTGCAAACAACTCAAAATGAAAGATAAGTGGTGTGTTCAAACAACACCTAAAACAAATAAGTTTATTTAATAAATCAGAATCACAACGTGAAGTTATGAAAACCTACCAGATGGCTGACGACACAAGACTTATGTTCAGAGATAAATTACTGTAAAACACAAAGGCCCACAAGTGCAGCCACACATCTATGCTAAATACGTGAAACACGCCAGCGATGACGCCACGTGTCTTTATGCAAGATGACGCTGGTTCTGCTTTCTTGTTGCAGGGCAGATTTTATACCGTGCTGGACCCGGAAGTGAGTTCAGAAGCCCAAATTAGGAATCCTTCACAGTGTGGTCCTGAACAAAATAAATGTGCAAATGCAGATTAAAGTATTTAGAATAAAGGGTGCAGAGCACTGCTGTACTATTAACACACTGGTAAAAGTATATACAATACAGACAGAACGTCCCTCTGCCTGCTGTATTCAACAGGGCTCATAGTAGTAGGCAAATACAAACACTCAATGGTATATGGCAATGAACTGAGCTGTGCAGAGCAGTGTCTCACACAGCTCAGTGTTATTAATTCAAATTACTCGCTGCTGGGCAGATTTTTATACCGGGCTGGACCGGGAAGTGAGTTCAGAAGCCCAAATTAGGAACCCTTCTCAGCGTAGTCCTGAACAAAATAAATGTGCAAATGCAAATTAAAGGGTGCAGAGCACCGCTGTACTATTAAAACACTGGTAAAAGTATATAAAATATGGACAGAACGTCCCTCTGCATGCTGTATTCAACAGGGCTCATAGTAGTAGGCAAATACAAACACTCAATGGTATATGGCAACGAACTGAGCTGTGCCGAGCAGTGTCTCACACAGCTCAGTGTTATTAAGGCCCAAAGTATGGTTACTGGTGAGCCATGTCTCGCTAATGGCTACTGTGTCCAGTTTAGCCTCTGTCATTGTTGCCTCCATGTCTGGGATATTGTTTCCCAGACTGTGGGCATTTGTGTACGTGATTTCCCATTGGCCAGATTTTGGCACGTTATTTGTGGGGTGAGGTCAAGCTTTTCCCCAGCGCGTTGTATGGGGAGCCGGACCTTTTTCCTTACCCAGTGATGCAAATGAACTACAAACATGCTTAACTCCTGTTTGATCACTAGCTGAGGAGGGAGGGGAGTTCTTCTTGTTCGATGTATCGGGTGCTGCACCCCTCTCCCCATTTGCTAGTTTAAATATTCTGCAAAGACATTAAACTTCTGCCCCAATGCACTGACTCCCTCCTTAGTCAGATGCAGTCCATCAAATTTAAAGAACGTTAGCTCCCAAAACTGTTGCCAGTTACCTACAACTTTGTGTCATTTTTCCTGGCACCAGCCCTTGAGCCACATGTTTAGCTCCTCTATCTCCCCTTCTCTGACCTTCCACCTGTCTGCCTCCCTCTTCCAGACCAGCCCGACCGCAGAGAAGGAGATGCTGGGCTCCCCTGTGGTCATCCACTTGTGATCACTACTGAGTCACTGCACATTCACTGTCTTGTGCAGAGTCTGAATCTGTTCCTTCAGTCATGGCAACTGTACCTATTCTGTATTTTGTATTTGCCCTTTGCACATCTGCTAATAGGTAATTTATTCACCTTGTCCACTGCTGACTCTGTAAGATTGCCCACCAGTCATGAAAATTGTGCCTGCTCTGTAGTTTGTATTTGTATTTTGCAACTGTATTCCTTTTTGCACAGATGTATTTGTCACTTAAGTTATTGCTTCTTATTGTACTGTACTCTCCCCACCCCCTTCCAACCAGGACACATCTGTAAATGAGCTGTTACCAGTGCTGTATGTTTTTCCTGATCAAACATTTGAAATAAATAAATAGGAAGAGAAGGCCGAGGGGAGGGGACATGATTATTGTGTCCCAGATACTACAAGAGGTGGACATTTTGGAGTATACACAGATGTTTGAGCTGATGAGTGCAAGCAGAGCTATAGGACATGTACTCTGGGGGGGGGGCATAAGGGGAAATATTAGAAAGCATCTTTTCACTTGTGGGGTGGTTAACATGTGGAACAGTCTACTTGGGGAGATTCTGTAAGCAAACTGTTCCAGATGTAAGCATAGGACTAGACAGATTTCTAAGGGTTACCTGACATTGCTGGTTACACGACATGAGTACAATACCTGGAACAACACAATTTGATCACCAGTTTAGCATGGTTTTAGAGTAGGAAGGTCCACGGACACGGCTCTAATTGATTTTAACAACCTTATAGCAGCACCTGTGAACTCGTGGTGTAGCACAGGGGCCATGTTTGTGGACCTTAGTAAAGCCTTCGATTTGATAGATCATGGAATCATTTTGGTAAGACTGCACAAAATAGGAGTACATGAAGAAACATTGTATTGGTTTAAGTCATACTTGGCCAACAAAAAACAATATGTTTCCAGTGGGACATCAGTGTCATCAGTACGGGATGTGAAGAGTGGGTACCTCAGGGTTCGATCCTGGGAACCCTTCTCTTCAATATCTCCTGTACATCAATAGCTTACCAAACAATGTTTTAGCCATTGTATTTATACATTTGTCCCCGTTAACATTTGTAAAGTGTTATATTTCTCTGTATATGGAATGCCTTTATTCCCAAGGTCGCCCCTGAAAAAGGGACATATCTGTCCAAGTGGGCCCACTCAGTCATCAAAATTCAAATAAATAAATAAATAAAAACACTATAAAACATGGACAGGTTCGGCTGATGTGGTCAACACAGTTCTAATAGCATCTGCAGACAGCCATGCTACTTTGAAAAGAAAACTACAAAAAGATGTGCCTAGAATGGAGAATTGGTTTTGTGAATCAAACTTAATGAGCCTCAAGAAAACTCAATGCACTAAAATATCTTGAATCTGGAGAAGAAGCAGGTAAACTCCTTGCCCTCCGTTTACGTCAAGCTGAGAAAGCTAAATTTATTCCAGGACTACTTGCTAGCCCTGATACTATGGTCATAACTAACCCCAGAAAGATGGCCACGATGTTTGGTGCCTATTTCCAAGACCTCTGTGCAGTAGACCCAATAGTAAATCCTTCTGCGGAAGCAATCTCAACTTATCTAGACTCTGTCCCTCTCCCAACATTATCCCCAACTTAAGTAGCGCAGCTGGGCGCCCCGGTCACATTAGCCGAAGTGGAAACAGTGATTGGGCAACTACCCTCTGACAAAGCCTCAGAACCGGACAGGCTGACCAATAACTTTTATAAAGCATGTCTTCCTCAAGTGACTCCACTTCTAGTGGACATTTTCAGTTTTGGATTTATAGAAGGAATCAGTGATCCGCTATTTCTTGAGGTACTGATCACGCTTATACCAAAGCCCAGCAAAAGACCTCTTCCTTGCAGAGAACTGTTGTCCAATGTCCCTCCTGAATTTGGATGTGAAAATGCTTTTTAAAATCTTGGCCACTCATCTGGGCTTAGTGATGGGTCAGTCATTGGTCAAGAGCAGGTCAGTTTTATGTCTGGCTGCTTTTCAGGAGACCACCTTAGGAAACTTCTCCATCCGATTTCCGCATTGGGGGGAAACCAAGTCCCCAATGTAGTCACCTTAGATCTTAGGAAAAAGACCTTGACCGGGTGGCTTAGAACTACTTGTTTGAGACGTTGCACTGCTTTGGCACCCCCACAGATTTCATAACCTGGGTTCGACTCCTGTATTCTACACCATCGGCCAGGGTATTCGGTAATGGTTGCTTATCAACTCCTTTCCCCTTGCAGCGTGGCATCCAACAGGGTTGCCCACTATCCCCCTCTTCTTTTTAATTTCTGTTTGGAGCTGTTGATGTGAAGGCTGGGTAGTTTATCTACCCTTCTGGTAGGGGATAGGTGATACCCCCTCTCTGCCTAAGCAGATGACCTCCTTCTTCATCTGGAGAATCCTCAAACAGCCCTCCTGACTTTACTTCAGGAGATAACCAGTTTTTCTAAAAGTTCCTTTTATAAATTGAACCTCTCCAAAACTAAAGTATTTCCCCTTCACTGTAGGGTAGACAGAGCCAGCATCCTTGACCTAGGCCTTTCGTGAGAACGAAGATTACTGACATACCTGGGTGTAACAATTTCTCATTCTGTCCCGACCATGATTAAAGGAAATTTGTCCAAATTAATGTCTGTTCTTAAACTAGATCTAGACAAATGATCTGTACTTCCCTTGTCCTTATGGGGGTGGATTAGTATTCTTAAAATGAATCTCCTACCACGTTTGTTATACCCATTGGGCATGTTGGGCTTTTATCTTCCTAAAAATTGGTTCACCCACCTTCAAAGGATGTTTAACTCCTTCCTTTGGAAGAATTCAGTGGTCTGTCAAGCCTACATTAAACTATTGGCTCCCATACTGAAAGGTGGGGTGTCCCTACCTTCCATATTTTTATACTGTGGGGCCCAGAATGTTATGGGACTCCAGGACAGTGCAACCTGACCCAACCTGATATACCTCACTTTGGATAGATATCAAAAGAGCCCTCACAGCTAAAGCAGGCTGCTCTTTAGCCAGTTTGCTCTACTTGCAACCTTCTCAGCTTCCTCAGGCCCTACACTCCACACCCATAGAATGATTCTGTAAAGCTTGGCTCCAACTCCAAACATACTTGTCCCTGTCCTAGACCAAATCAACTGATATTTAATAACCCCCACTTCCACAAAGGTCATCGGAGTATCCCACCATCTTTTTGCCCACAATGGCAGGATTGTAAACTAGCCAGTTTACTTCAGGATGACGAGTTACTATCGTATCCAAACTTGCAGGCCCAGTTTCATTTAAAGAGCCAAGACCTCTTCAAATATCTGTGATTCAGAAATGCAATATTTCCCTTTCTGGGCCCTAAACCCTAGAACATGGCCCCGCCAGGGGAAGTAGCTTCCCTCTTGCCACTGGTAGAGCAACCACACGCAGTATCCATCTTATATAAGCACTTCCAATCCTTGGACTCACACCTCCCTTCGAGCATTTGTTATTGCTGGGTTCAAGAGCTTCACATACCGACTGATGGCAGTCTCTGGCAAGTCTCATGGTGTAATTTGTACAAATATATTAAACAAGACTGGCTCCACCTTATACAGTTCAGTATAATGCAGAATTTATACCACACCCCTGCTAAGTTGTTCAGAATGGGCAAACTCCCATTCCGCTTTGTAATAAATGACATGAGGCCACAGGCTCTCTCCATCACCTCCTATTGGCGTGCCCCAAGGTTCAGGCGTTCGGAGTTCTGTTCAGCAAATTTTGGATCCGCCACTGGGGCTGGAGACTGTTTTCACTCCAGAAAGCTGTTTGATGATGATCTTTCCCTCTGGTACCCACCGTATCAGGAAAGCTCACTTGTCATTGATTGCTGCCACTGCAAAACTGGTCCTCCTGTGGCATTGGAAAGAGTATTCATTTCCAACAGTCTTGGAGTAGCACCAAGAGATCTTGATGGCCATCCAACTAGAAAAACATATTGCATCTATGAGGAAGAGACCTCAGTCCTTCTGGAATATATGGGAGTCTCTATATATTTTACTCTCCCTCTGGGATGCCTAAGCCTATCTTGTTACTCATGGAGGCCTTTCCCTCTTTTTTTTTCTCCCTCCGTTCGCCGGTCACTTGGGCATCTCTCCAGCTAGGGCACTCGGGCATGTTGCCTCTACTTCCCACCATGCCCTTCACCCAGCCGAGGAATCTGGTTCTGGGCTTCCCCCCCCACCGTGACCTCCCAAATGGGGAGGCAGAACTACGGAGAGTCAAGCCTGGATCTGAGCCAGTATTGGGCGTGTGGACTCAGCCTATTCGCCCTGCCTTCACCTCCCAAGCAGCCAGGGTTTTTCCTACCTTGGTTGTTCCTGCCCCTCAGAGCTCAGATGTGCAATGGCATCTGGGCATGGAGTGCCGACACCTGCCGCAGCTCTGCCCCTACTTGCATGAGTGCTGCTACATTGGTGTGCTCCCAACTGCCACCAGAGGCTGCTCTTGAGCAGTGCATCCCCCAGATCCTTCCCCAGGAAGAGAAATCAGTCCTCCAGGTGCTCGATCTCTTCCCTCCCCTGCCAACCCCCAGCAGCCGGAGTCCATCTCTGAACCAGGGTCGCCGGTGTGGCATGAGGTGTGGTATCCAGCACCTCAACCCTCAGCACCACCGGGCTGATCTTTCCCTGTTTTGACCTATTATTTTCTTATGTAGGTCACAGACAAAGGGTGGGGGAGGGAGATTTTGTTAATTGTTATTTTTCTTAATAATGTCTATGTATTTTTCTGTCAGAATATTATCATGCTGTTGACTCAGTAGTTTTTGTGTTTGCGCTTGTTTGTGTTAACTTTAAAAAATTTAATAAAGGGAGATCACATGCTGTCTAGATTTGTTTTGGTAGCTTTGACTTGAGGCTCCCTCCTCTCTCTGCCAAACAAGTGCTCTCTGAGCTAATCCAGGCTCAATCCTACTAAAATTTTGACTGCGTGCAATTGCACGCTACAGACAACTTCTATTCATTTCTGATTTTACGGTTTTCCACATAGGGTTCCGAAGAGATGGACATGGATATGTGGCAAGCCCAACCGAGACACACTCCCCCTACTACTCCAGAAAAAAAATCTTCTAAAAAAGCAAGGGCACAGATACAACAATCAAGTCGACAAACTGCCTCCTCTTCTACTGCAGTTCCTCTAACTGAAGACCGATTCTTGCAGGAATTGCAACCTTTTAAGAATCTCTACAGTCTATTACCTCCAAGTTAAAATCCCTACACATGGACCTTGGGGACCTAGGCCGCCGGGTTGGCAACATGGAGAGCCCACACTACACGCTGGGATGATGGCAAACACAGACTAATCCAGAAATCACTTGTCTCCACCAACAACTCAAACGGCTACAAGAAAAAATTGAAGACCTGGAAGGAAGAAGCCAAAGAAACAATCTGCTCATTTTTGGGCTACCTGAAGCACCTGAAGGCTCCTCACCAGTCGTTTTCTCACATAAATTATTAATCAAAATTGTGGGACCCTCTCCTTATAATCCCACTTACCTAATAGAGCGGGCACATCGCTCTCTTTGTCTGCACCTTCTGGAAGGCTCCCCGCCCTGACCTTTCTTATTTAAGTTTCTCAGTTACTTGGAAAGGCAACATGTTTTACAGAAATATCGGGAATTACAGAGCATCACCTGGGAAGGGAGATTGCTTAGAATATCACAGGACTTGCCGGCTGAAACTAGGAAGAAGTGTGCGACTTTTCACAGCACTGTCTCCAAATTGATTGCAGCCAGCATCAAATTCAGGATGCAATACCCCGCCACCTTACAGGTCCATTTTGCTGGCCAATGGCATTCTTATGACTCTGCTGACCAAGCCTCCCAAGATCTTGCTACTTGCCTCCTGGACCTCTTTAAAACCCCCTGAAATACTGTTTTTATTATCATGGGCTGCAGTTTGGAGGGCCAGACATTAAGTTTAAAAATCACACCTGGTTTGGAGTTGTGTGATTTCTGGTGGTGGACAGCCTAGGATTGAGTCAATTGCTTTGCTTTATCTCTCAGGTTTGAGAGGGCCTTCTCGTTTGGGTGCTGATCACTTACAAATGAGGAACCGATGTTCTTCGGTAGCTGGGACTCTTGTGATGGGACTGTTGTGGTGCAACCCCTTTACCTTCCCTTGGGAAATGCAGTGACTGAGGTGGTGATTCGTGAAGTCTGTCCTACTATTACATCGCTTCTCAAGGGGCGGAGCTTTCTTTAGTTTTATTGCAATTCTGATTTTTATACTCCGTAACCTACTGTCTTGGAGTACTGACTGTAGTTATGGAACAAGGTAGGATTGCACTATTAATGACGTAATTATGGGAGGTATTCCAGCTCCCTTATCACTGCAGTGGAGCACCTATAATCAGTACTATAAGCCTGTGCTGTTGCTCAAGAATACTCATTTGCAGGCTTAGCCCCATCGGGTTATCATTATAAAATTAGCTCAGGAGAGCACGGGTAGGTGGGGGAGGAGGGAGAGACTGCCTGAGCTCTAGCTGCTGCTAAGCCGAAGCATATCGCAACTTGGTTATTGGGAGGGGACACCTGGTAGCTCATATATGGGTGGGTTCATGTGACTTGCTGCCTTGTTTTTTTTTTAGTAGGTCCTACCCACTTTTCTAATTTTTGTTTAATGAATGATAACACTGGGCTCCGATGTTGGACCTATCAAGTTAAGGCTTACTTCAGTGATATTACCCGGCTGGACAGATATTCTATCCTGATGCTGATCGTCTGTTATTACCTTATTATAACGTTCTGTATAGTGAATGTTACCAGGTGCCTTAGGGCTATGGGAGGTTGGGATTTCTGTTCATGTTATTGTGTTTTCTATTCAGGATGGGTATGGGGCTTTGGGGTGGTGTTTTTGTTTTAGGGATTTGGGGGAGAGAGGAAGGTAGGGGATGGTTTAATTGGTGTCTGATTATTATTCATTGGGTACAGGTATATTATAGAAGGGGTAGTTCCAAACTGCTGGTAGTTATTTTATCTATATGGTACATAGTTTCATTAACCATTCTTGTTCAACTTTTGAGAAAAAGGGACCGGGATTTAGGATGGGAGGGTGGACGCGGAGTGCACTTAGGGGGTAATGTCTCGTTAATTAGTCCTTTTAAAAATTGTGACTATGGCTAGAGGACTGATTAAGTTTCTAACTTAGAATGTCAGAGGTGTCAGAGAACAATCAAAAGGATATCAAGTCCTTAAACATAATTTGCTATTACACGCACAAATTTCCTTCATTAAGGAAACTCATCTTCTCCCACAAGAGGCACATAGGTTCCGTAGACAGGACATTGGTCAGGTCTTTGCCTCTGGAGCCTCAACCTCAAGTAAAGGGGTGGCCATCTTAGTTAACCACTCAGTCCCTCTGCAGGTGGATCAGGTTATTGCATACCCACAGGGAAGATACGTTCTCTTGAAAGGCCTCGATCACAGGGAACTTGTTCTAGGGAGTATATATGGACCAGTAGGGGGTGACCCAGCCTTTCTCACGGAGTTATAGATAAACTAACCCTCTTCCTTTCCCTCCAATTTTGGGAGGTGATTGGAATATTCCTCTTACACAAGACCTGGATCGGTCTAACTACCCCTCAGACCTCCTTCAGAAGCACAAAGAGCCCTACAGGAATTCATGGACTTGCTAGGCCTTTGCGACCCCTGGAGAATCTTAAATCTGCTGGCCCGTGGCTACTCATTTTACTTTATGGTTCACCACACTTCTTCCAGACTGGATTACGTTCTTATTAGTAACTTCCTTATCCCTGGCCTCTGCAACCCTGGTCTAGAGCCTGTTGTTCTCTCCGATCACGCAGCGCTCTGGGTGACCCTGGTCCTAGAGGATAGCTTCAAACGAGAAACAACCTGGAAACTAAATCTTCAGCTTTTAAAAGATGAGTATGTCATCTCTAGAATCCCCTCTCTTATCCAGTCATTCATCCTGTCCAATCAAAATACAGTGTCAAGGGTAGACCATGAATGGTGTGCTTTGAAATGTTTATTAAGAGGAGAATTCATCCGTCTCGCCTCTACCCATAAATATCATAGAGAGTCGGAAGCTCTTTCCCTGCTGACTCACATCTGTACTTTAGAACAATCTCTTTCGGCCACCTCCTCCCCAGTTTCTCTTAAGGCCTTGCTTTCTCTCAGAGACAACTATGCTACTCTGATACAAGAGAAAGCAGAGTTTGCAATATTTAAAACTCAGACTAAATATATAGAGCAAGGGGAGAGAGCATGCCATTTGCTTGCTCTCCACGTAAGGAAATTGGAAGCTTTGAGAATTATTACCTCCATTAACGCCCCGGATGGCTCCATCAAAACCCACCCTCATGACATAGCGTTAGTTTTTGAACAGTTTTATTCTACCATATATGGCCAACTTTCATCTCCGCCATCTCAAGAAGAAATTTGCACATATTTAGATTCCTCTTCACTACCACAGCTTTCGCAACACCATCAAACCCTTCTCTCTAATTCTGTTTCCTTGGAGGAAGTGGAAACATCCATAAACAAACTAGCACTAGACAAAGCCCCGGGACCTGACGTTTTTTCTTCGAAATTTTATAAACTCTTTAGTAAAGATCTTGCTCACATACACTTCGCCTATATCGGTTTATCTTGTCCTCTAACGTCCTCGACCCTTCGTTGCTGGAAGCTACCATTGTATTACTTCTCAAACCAGATAAGCCACCCATTTGTTCAGCTAGCTATCGCCCCATTTCTTTATTAAATTGTGATATCAAGATTCTCACAAAGATCCTAGCTTCCAGCATAGAAAAAGTCTGGTCTTGTCTACTCTGTCCCGAACAGGTGGGATTCATTTTGAGTAGGTCCTCTGCGGACCACCTCCGTAAACTCTCTCACATCTTTCATTGGGGGAATCTTCTCCCTCTCCTATGGCCTTGATTTCTCTTGATGCTGTAAAGGCCTTTGATAGAATGGACTGGTCCTTTTTGTGGTCAACCCTATGCAGGATGGACTTTCTCCCTTCATTTTTGCTGTGGCTTCAGGTGATTTACTCCGACGGCCAAAATATATTGTAACGGTGTATTTTCCCCTCCCCTTGTATACTGGCACACGCCAAGGATGTCCTCTCTCTCCCCCTTTCTTTTCAACCTATATCTTGAACCACTTATCAGGCAACTGAAATCTTCCCCCAGCATATCTGGTACTCTGGTTGGAAACCTTGTGCTTTCACTCTCTGTATATGCGGATGACGTTCTCCTTCACCTTTCTAACCCTAGTTCCTCTCTTACGGAGGCCCTTAAGATAATAGATACCTTTAGCAGATAATCCAATTATAAACCAAATCTTCATAAAACAGAAATATACCCCCGCAACCACTGAACCTATAAACAAGACTTTGTTTCATTTGGTATGAAGTGGTCCTCCCGCTGCATTAAGTACCTTGGTATTTATTTAACCACTGACCCTGCGCTATTATGGAAACTAAATCTGGAAGACCTGTGGAGTGCTATTCGCGAAGATTTAGTCCATTGGAAGAGTCTCCCTCTTCCCCTATGGGTCAGACTCAATATAATTAAAATGAATGTGCTCCCCAGACTTTTCTACCCAATAAATATGCTTAATATCTGGCTTCCACTCTCCTTCTTTAAGTGTATTCACTCCGATATTACCTCATTTCTTTGACTGGACAAAGCCCCTAGATGTTCTTACGTAATGCTGGGATTACTGAAAGAATCTGGTGGCCTGTGCTTACCTAATTTTATGTTATATTACTGGGCCAGTCACCTTTACAAATGTGGAAAATGGCTTTCTATACCTTTGATGACAGCAGACAGGCAATATGTCCCCATCTGGTTGCAGCTAGAATCCCACTTTATTTCCAACTCTAATCTAAGCCCCAATATTATTTTCTTCTCACCCTGGAAACTCATTCCGAAAACCCTTGGTTCCTCCCTGATAGGTACTAAAGCAGCTTAGTGCCTATTTAAAGATGTCCCCCCTAAAGACTTCTCCCAACCTATCTTTTCTAACTTAAATATTAGAATAGGAGGTCAGTCACTAGCTACCACTTGGCTCCCGGCACCTCCTGAACTGAGAGTATCAGATTTCTATTCTCAGACATCTATGCTCTCTTCGCTTGAGTTTCTTACTAGATTCCGACTGGCACCTAGTTATATTTTCAAAGCCTTCCAATTATGACATCTTTTAGTTAAACAATTTGGCATCTTACCACAACACTCTCCATTTGGGGACTTCATGCAGTAGATCTGTGACTCCACCTGCAAACCACGCGGTGTTTCTTCTTTATACTTGTACCTGCTTAACCATTCTCAACCTCCTTCCCAAACAAGTTCTAAAATTTGGGAATCTCTTCTCCCAGATCTTGAACTCAACTGGCCATGCCTCTGGCAGGATCTATACACTTACTTATCTCAAGATCATCTCAGGCTTACCCAGTATCGTATCCTAAATAACATGCACTGCACTCCGGTTAAATTGGCTAAAATGGGTCATCTATCCTCCTGTACTTGTCTCAGATGTGGCAAAGAAGAAGGCACCTTACTACATCTACTTTGGTCCAGCGAGAAGGTATGTTCCCTGTAGGCACAAATTGAGGAGTGGTTAGAGCCCTTCTTAGGTCTGAGGGGCCTTTTCTACCTGGACATTTGTATAATGGGTGATTACTCCCAAATACAGGTCAAAGAAAGGAGATACCACATGGCTATTATCTGTTTAGGGGTTAAAAAGGTTGTTCTTAGACACTGGTTAGACCATTCACCCATCACATCTAGGGGAGTGGCTATGAGAACTTTCTTCCTCTTTAAGGACAGAACAACTAATCACAAATCTATGCTACCGGATGCCCCTATTTAACAAAAAAATGAGTAAATTATATGTTCTTTATCTTTCTTAATTGCCATTAGCTCTCTGACTCCTTATTGTCGAACAATGGTCCATCTTCAGTTTTTCTTCTTTTTTCTTTTCCTGTATTCAAGTTTGATGCCATGTGCACTCCACGGGGGTGCTGTGGGGTGATGGGGGAGGAGAGGGTTTTCTTTCTCCAGTTTTCATGTTCCTGTTAAGTTGTACAAGCTGTAGTGTGTTGTATTTAAAACTAATAAAGCTCTCTAACTATATATATAAAAAAATTAATAAAGTATACTGAATTATAAAAAAAAAAAAAAGAACTCCATGCATGAAATTTAAACTGAGTCCAAAATCAGAGATAGACTCCAATTTAAAGATATTTTCTGGAAACAAACAGCAAATTCCCATAGCAAATGCTTATGAATACTTGGGGGTGTTAGTTGATCAGAAACTCACATACTAAAACTGTGTAAATTTAGTGGTTAAAAAGTGCAATACAAAATTGGGAGCTCTATGGAGAATATCTTTCTGTTTGGATAAACCGATTAGGAATCAATTGGTGAAACAATTAATACTACCCTTTCTGAGCTATGGAGGTTTAGTATATAGACATGCTCCAAAAAAAGACATTAAGAGAACTAGACCAAACTTAATATAGACTTGCGAGATTGGCTTATATTAGCAAATTCAGAGAACACCATTGTAAAATATATGAAGACTTGAATTGGATAGGCCCAGAATCAACAAGGGAAGTTCAGTGGTCCACCTGGTGTTACAGATTGATACATGCTAAATATATCTACCCACTGAAATACTTGCTGACCATTGGTAGGGAAGAGGGCAAGTATAATCTTAGGGGAAGCTCTGAAAGAATGCTGTGGCCAAGATCCCCAAATCGGTTTGGAGATACTACTATTCAAACTGCTATAGCTTATACCTGGAACAAAATACCAAACAAAATAAAAGCACTAAAAACTGCCTGTGAATTCCAGTTAGCAATGAGAAATTATTATAAACCCCATTGTAATTGTTACATTTGATCTTAACTAAATGTGAGACTCTTTACACTTGTATGTATGTAAGGTTCATGAAATGTACTGTCTGTATGTTTATAATTGATGTTTATATATTTTGTACAGGGCATTCTTATTGAAAACAGGGACTTGTCTCTAAAGTTTATACCTGGATAAAAATAACATTTTATCAATCAATCAAGTACAGGCAGCATACTGACTGATAAGCTAGGATGTGTGTCCATATTTCATCCCCTAATTTAGCGTAGCACCTGTCAAGCGACAAGAGGTGTAGCACAATCAACATCAGTGCCTTCTGTCACCATGCTGTGTTATTACAGTATGTAAAGTTCCACCTAATATTGATTTTTAAATCCTGTGAGACTGTGGAATGCTAAAAAAAACAGTTGCAGTAGAATGTGTAGCATGTTGCTGTTCGGACATTGCTGTGAAATCAACAAATCCCACATGATTTCACAAAAATCTGGCTGCGCATAGCTCATTAACAATTACAGTGGAAGGGTGTGCAGTGTTAAATCATTGGGATTACAACACTGTAAAGTCAGTTTGTTAATGCAGTGTGAGGCAGTTGACAGAGAGTGTAACAACAGTATTGAGGATGCAGTATGCATTGTCAAATTTAAGAAACCATATCCCAAGCAATGACTTCAAAGTGTGCACAGTTCTTAAAGAAAGCAAACATTAACCTGCAGATAGAAACAGAGAAACATAGAATTAGACAGCAAATAAAGGACCACCTGGCCTACCTGGTCTGCCCATTTCTCTGCCTACATAAGGTCTAAATCCTAAGTGACCTGCAGCTTACCTTCTCTTTTGTACCACTGTGGTTGCCTTCTGTCTATCACATGCATGCATGAATTCATCTATTGTTTTTGAGCTACAACCTTTGCAAGGAGGGTGTTCCGTGCATCCACCACCCTTTCTGTGAAAAAATACTTCTCATATTACCCCAAGTCTGCACCCCTAAGTCTCACCCCCACCTTATACTGTGACCCCTTGTTCTTGCACTTCTCTTTTTTTGAAAGATGCTTCCCTCCTGAACCCTGTTTATCCCCTTGAGATATTTGAATGTCTCTGTCATATCCCCCAGCTTCCTCCTTTCCTCAAGGGTATACATATTGAGGTCTTTTGGTCTTTCCTCACACGTTTTCTGGAGCATTCCTTTCACCATTTTTGTTGCCCTTCTCTGAACTGCTTCCATTCTTTCTGTGTCCTTCTGGAGATGTGGTCTCCAGAACTGAACACAGTATTCCAGATGTGGCCTTACCAATTGTCTGTACAGTGGCATCACCATCTCCTATTTTCTACTGGTGATACCTCTCCCTATGCACCCCAGCATCCCTACAGCTCTCCTCACCGCCTTCTCACATTGCTTGGCTCCTTTCAGGTCATCCGTTATAATTACCCCCAGGTCTCTTTTCACTTTTGTTGTTAGTATCTCCCTTCCCCCATCTTGTATTCCTCTCCAGGATTCCTGTGCCCCAAGTGCAAAACTTTGCACTTTTTGTATTGAATTTAAGCTGCCACACTCTTGACCACTCCTCCAACTTGCCTAGGTCTCTTTTCATTCTTTGCACCCCATCTGGAGTGTCTACCCTACTGCAGATCTTGGTGTTGTCTGCAAAAAGGCTTCCTTTCCCTTCCTGCCTCTCCACAGTGTTGCTAATGAAGACATTGAAGAGGACTGGCCCCAGTACTGAGCCTTGTGGCACCCTCCTGTCCCAGGACTGAACTCTGTTAACAACCACCCTCTGTGTCCTGCTGCTCAGCCAATTTCTGACCCAGTTCACTACCTTGGGACCAACTCCCAAACTGCCCAACTTGTTTATAGCCTCCTGGTTGAGACAGTGTCAAATGCCTTGCTAAAATCTAGGCAGGCCATGTCCTGGACCCCCCAATCGACCACCATGGTTACATAGTCAAAGAAATCTATCAGATTTGTCTGACATGATCTACCCACTGTGAATCCATGTTGCCTTGGGTCTTGTGCCCGCTGGTTTCAAGATATGCTACAGTCCTTTCTTTTAGCATCAATTTCATTATTTTCCCCACCACTGAGGTCAAACTGACCGGCCTGTAATTCCCAACTTTCACCTTGCTCCCACTTTTGTGTAGTGGTACCACATTTGCCCTCCACCAGCCCTTTGGCACCAATCCCTGTTCCACTGAATTTTTGAATAGGGCTGTCAGTGGTGCCCCTAATACCTCTCTAAGTTCTTTCAGTATTCTGGGATGCATCCCATCTGGACCCATTGCCTTGTCCAATTTTAGTTTCAGGAGTTCCTTTAGGACTCTCTCCTCCATGAATTATACAATTCCATCTTGCACAGGACATTAAAGGGAGATCCTTTGAAATCCATTCTGTTGCCATGTTATTGAGTTGATTCAAGATCTGATTTTTTTTTTTTCATATCCAGTGGCAAAAATCTCACAAAAACTCCCCAGCGTGCTAGTGGGAAAAAAGGCAGTGCACACTAGCCCAGAAAAGTTAAATATGTTTATTTAAAGTGGCAAAAAATCATTGCAAACTGCAAAAGTACAAAATACAAAACAGTGATAATGAGCAGAGTTCTGTCAGAGCCCCTGGAGGGCGACTGACCTAGCTCTGTAACATTTTCTGTCTCTCTGGCTCTTTGACTGGGGTCGGAGTTAAGGTGCTTTTGTGCCTCTTTATAAGCCCTGATTTAAAGAGGTTGTATCCCAGCTATAATATTCATTCTTAAAAAAGGACGACTCATCATGGAATGAATCACACAGTGCAAACAAGCTATGTGCAAGCCATGCAGTTAGTGCAGAAATACAAAAACATTATGCTTAATACTGGACTATGAGCTTTGAAAACACAAGTTTCACAAGTTATGATGGAACGGGATTAGAGAAGATACTAAACACATGTTCAAAATAATTTTAAAATCTATTCAAAAACATCTGAGGTAAGAGATATAAAGGTATGAGGACGGTCATACTTTCTTATTATATGGCTAAATGTGTACATTGTTAAAAAGCTAGCAGTTGGTTAATGGTGCATGTTAGAGATAAACACTAACTTGCCGGCTAGGCAAGAAGCCTTGTTAAGTACTGAGTCTGTCTGGACTCTGACCCAGGTGATGCAGCTATATTGGTCAATGTTAGACTCATACCCTTGCTCGATCCCTAAGAGGTGAAAAACAAAATTGTCGTATCCCAATTTCCCTGAGATGCTTGTGTTTAAGAGAAGACTGCCATAATGCCTCCTAAAACAGATGAAATGTGTTAGTCACTTAGGGAAGACTCTGGCAGATACAGTAGGATAGGGATGAGAAGTGAAGATGTAGGAGTTGAGTCATGAGATAGAGGAGTGGGGTAATAGAGGTTGGAAAGGTGAGAGAAGGGTATTAATAGAGGCTTAGTAGAAAAGGCAGATTGGATGGAAAGGTGATCATCCAGTTGATTGATATCAGACATTTCTTGTATTGTTCTGAGATTCTCGTACATAGAGGGGTAGTTCACCAAAACACAGAAAAAAGCCATCCGCTGTGGGTAAAAAGAGAGGCATGTATAGTATTTAAATACAATAACAAAAATGGTGTTTAATCAGTAACATCATTCAGTCTCTCTGGTTTCAGTGATGTCATCCAGTGAATCCATCTGGATTCTTTTTGCAGTACACATTCTGGGAGCGTGGATATGTTGTTCATCCACACTCTTTATCATGTCCCATTCCACTTTAAGAGCTACTGGAAGTCTTCAAGCTGGCTCCTCCCACCCACCCGGGTGCTATATACCTCGGCTCTGCCCCATGATGCCGGATCTTCCTTTCCGCTGGAAGATTCAGGTTGCCTCCCTCATGCTCACGCATTTTGTAGGCCCTGGCTTTCAAACCTTCGGTTATTGCGAAAATTTGCATCGTTCACGTTAGCGATCGCAAGTCTACCGCTTCGATTATGGAAGACAAGTCTTCCCCCAAATTTCGTCGGTGCCCATGCGGCCAGAAAATGTTGTGCACTGATCCCCACACCACATGTTTTTATTGCCCCAGTGTCAACCATGACACTTCCAAAATGCGATATGTGTCGCGCCTTTCATCCCAACGTCCTCGACGACCATCTCACATGACTGAAGGTGGGAGGCCTGAGAAAAGGAACTCTCTGGTGAAATTCAAGGAGGCTCAGTGGGCGGTTTCCACGGCTGCAGTATCCACCGAGCAATGGGTATGCATGCAAGCATTCGAGGAGGAAGCGGCTTGTGCTGCAGAGACTTCTCTGAGCTTCTTTGTTCCGCTCAACCAGGGCTCCACCTTCTCGAGTTCCTTCCAAGGAGTTGTGCCAGTCTCTCCCAAACGAGGGAGAGGTGCCTGCGGGCTCGCACGCCTCTCGATCCCGTAAGCGGGAGAAGGATCTGGGATCGTCTTCATCTTGACGGAGACATTCTTGGAAGTGGGAGAGATCTCGGTCCCTGGAACATGAGGTCTCGACCTCGGTCGAGATCGCTTCTTCGCCACTAGCTTCTTGGCTTTGCCGTCTGGTCAGTTGACCGGTTGATCGACAATGTTGAGATCATCTTTGATCTGATTGATCGATTGTCGCTGGCTCTGGTCGACGATTCTCTCAATCTGACTCCTAATTTAGTCTTCCCAGATGATGAGACCCAGCCTGCTGGGACTCCCATCGAAGAAGTGGTCCCTGATCCCAGGAAATCACCAGTCCCGCCGGTGTCTCCCAAGCAACCGAGTTGGCCTGTCTGATCTCGATCGAGGTCTCAGACCCCCTTGACTGAAAGGCCAAGGAAGAGCCATAAATGCTCTAAAAAGAGGTGACGCGATCAGTCGTCCTCATCCTCCATGGAAGAGGAGAGGCTCCAGCGGAAACTCCGTCGGCGCTACGAGGACCTCATGGCAGCAGCTGATTTTGACCAGGCACAAGCCGACTCTGGCTTCCACACCAGCCATTACCTGGCTTTTGCCTCCTAGGCCGAAGCTGACTCCTTTTGGAGCTGATTATGTCTGTTCCGTAGCCCACGGAGCTGGTAAAACTTCCAGTTCGGCCCAAAACGGTCTCTCCACTGATTGTGGTGGAACCACCACCCAAACAGCCTGTGCGAGGGCCTCCTTCCAAGGAAGACAGACTGGACACTGGGATTCCCCGGTGTTTGTCAGTCATGGTCACCTCAGACCATACTCAGCGAGTTGAAGGTGACCTCGGTGCTCGGTCGTTGTATCCGGATTCCTCGGATTTGGACGTCACTGGCTTGCATTCTCATCCAGGTAATGATGAATCAACCATTGGCTTTGAGACAGAGGAAGGTTCCTCATCTTTTCAGGGCATTCTTTGCCTCATCTCTGAGTCCACAGGGATGCCCCTGGAGCCAGTCCAGAAAAAGGCAGAATACCCTCTTACAGACGTCTTTAAGAGAGGGGATACCCCGATGGAGGCCTTTCCTGCAGCTGAGGCTATTGTTGGCCCAGCCCTAGAACTTTGGCAGCACCATCTGCCCGCATGGCCCGCAAGTATGCGGTGCCCATAGGGTCCCTTGCGGGGTTCACAGAGCACCCATCGGCCAAGAGCCTGGTGACCACCTCTGTGTTCAGGCGTACTGGCAGTTCCGCTGACACTGACCGACCTCCTGATAAAGAGTCCAAGCTTTTGGACCATTCATCCAGAAAGGTCTATGCAGCTTCCTCCTTGGGCCTTCGTCAGGCAAGTTCGGCGAGGGTCGCTGGATGAAGTCCTCCCACATCTCCCTGCGGACATGCAGACCACAGTCAAGCAGGTCCAGGATCAGGGCCGAGTTGTTGCCAAACAGTAGCTTCAGACGGCCCTGGACATTGGGGATTCATGTGCCTGCTCGATGGCTGCCGCAGTTGCCTCTTGTCGCAGGGCTTGGCTGAGGCTCTCCTCCTTCACGGCGGATACCCAGCACAAATTAGCTGATGTGCCCTTCCTAGGGACCGACCTGTTTGGCCCAGGAGTGGCTGGTCACCTGCAGTGCATTGAGCAGTCCAGTGACACCTTGGACGCCACTTCTGACTAGGGTTCTTCGGGCAAGAACCAGCAGAAGAAAAAGAAGAAGCCTTTTTGGCATTCTTCCCCTGCTGCTCAGCAGTCGTCCTTTCAAGGTGGACAGCAGCACCAGCAACAGCAGTAGGCTCAAGCTTGGCACCCCCGGCCCAAGTCCGGACCCCCACAAGCCCATAAAGGAGGCTGAAGTTCAGGTCCTGGAGTCTCCTCCTCCAAGCCTGCTCGGTGATGGGGCGGGCGCTGTCAACCCCTCTCCCATCTAGCCAGCTCTGGATCCTCCCGTGAGGGGCCGGCTCCACCACTTCTTTTCTGCCTGGTCCGTTGTCACCTCGGACAGGTGGATTCTCGTAGTGGTCGGTCAGGGACAGCCTCTGGAATTTGAGCAGTACCCTCCAAGCCGAGCCCATGCCCCTCAAGAGGAAAGAGTATCTGCTCAGACATAGTCAGCTCTCCAAGACGACATCATTCAGCTCCTCCTCAAGGAGGCAGCAACTCCAGTGGCTGATCCTCCAGCAGACCCAGGCTTTGTCTCCAGGTACTTCCTGGTGCCCCAGTGGACGGGGGGGGCTTGTGCCCCATTCTAGATCTGCATGACCTGAATCAATATCTCAGGTCACACACCTTTCAGATGGCCACTCTTTCCCAGATCATACCGTCCTTGGAGTGAAACATGGTTCTGTTCACTGGATCTGCAGGATGCGTTCTTCCATGTCCCAATCTGTCCATCCCATTAGCGGTTCCTCCGCTTCAGGGTCGAAGGGACCCTGTACGACGAGTTCTGAGCCATGCTGTTTGGCCTGTCATCGGCCCCACGGGTCTTCACCAAATGCATTGCAGTGGTGGTGGCTCACCTCAGGTTTTGGGGGGGGGGGGGGGGGTCAGGATTTATCCTTACTGTGACAATTGACTTCTAACAGGAGGTGGAGAGAGTTCCAGGTACCTGACCCTCCAGACCTGCTCCCAACTCGGCCTCCTGATCAACAAGGCCAAGTCAGAACTCATGCCTTCTCAGGTGAAGGGCTTCATCGGGGCAGAGCTCGACTCTAGTCAAGCCAGAGCTCGGCTCCTGGTGGACAGGGTGGAGGTTCTTTCCTCCTTTGCCAAATCATTTCTGGTTGGGCAATTGCACCGTGCCTGGGACTTTCTGTGCCTTCTGGGTTACATGGCGCCATGCACCTCAGTGGTCTGTTGGACCCAGTTGCACATGCACCCCCTTCAGTGGGAGCTGGCCGCCCAGTGGACTCAGCGCCATGGTCATTTGAACTAGCTGATCACTGTAACCCAGAAGATGTGGGATGCTCTCCACTGGTGGACCGCTCCAGACCAGTCACAGGAAGGGATCCCATTTGTCTGCCCCGAGCCGATGGTCATCTTCATGACCGATACCTCTCTCATGGGCTGCAGAGCCCACATGGGGGACAAAAAGGCCCATGGGCTCTGGACCCCCGAGGAGTCCCAATGCCACATCAACCTGTTGGAGCTCAGAGCAGTCAGACTGGCACCATCAGTTTTTACTCCTCAGCCCTGGGGTCAAGTGGTTCAGGTCTAGACGGACAATACCATGACCATGTACTACCTTAACAAACAGTGCAGCACACAATCCCATCTGCTGTGCAGGAAGGCGCTCTGCATCTGAGCCCTCATGAGCCAATTAGAGGCAGATCTCCTAGTCATCCATGTGGCAGGAGCCTCAAACCAGCTGGCGGATGCTCTCAGCCACTTAGGCCAGACATCCCATGAGTGGTCTCTCTATCCAGAGGTAGCTTACAGCCTGTTCTCCCACTGGGGCAAACTGATGGTGGACCTGTTTGCCTCCAGGGACAACACCAAGCTGAGGTTGTTCCATGCCTGCCCCCCCTCAATAGGGCTCACTGCAGGGGGATGCCTTCTCGAGGCCATGGACCCCAGGCCTCCTCTACGCCTTCCCTCCATTTCCCTTCATCCACAAGGTGCTCCTCAAGGTGAGGAGGGACAAGGCAAAGGTGATCCTGGTAGCCCCAGACTAGCCACGCCAGTTCTGGTATCCAGATCTCTTCAGCCTCAACTGCAGGCCCCAACAGCAGCTTTCAGCATGCCCGGACCTGATATCACTCAACCAGGTGAAGGTATTCCATCTGGACCTTCAATCCCTGCACCTCACAGCCTGATACCTGAGCGGCTAGAGTTCCAGGCTTTGGATCTTTCTGAAGATGTCTACATAGAAACATAGACTTTGACGGCAGATAAGGACCACTTGGCCCACCCAGTCTGCCCATTTCCCCTACCTACTGGATAAGCTGCAGATTCTAGTTGACCAACAGCCTACTTCCTGCCACCCCCACTACAATTGCCTTGTGTCTGTCCCATGCATGTTTGAATTCCCCCACTGTTTTAGCCCCAACAACCTCCCCAGGAAGGCAGTTCCACGCATCCACCACTCTCTCCGTGAAAAAAGATTTCCTCACATTACCCCTGAGCCGTCCCCCCTCTATCTTTAAATTGTGTCCCCTTGTTCTTACACATCTCTTTTTCTGAAAGATGCTACCCTCCTGGACTTTATTGATTCCCTTGAGGTACTTGAATGCTTCTATCATGTCTCCCCATCCCTCCTTTCATCAAGGGTATTCATATTAAGCTCTTCAGTCTCTCTTCATATGATTTCTGATGCAGACCCTGCACCATTTTAGTTGCCCTCCTCTGGACTGCTTCCATCCTGTCTATGTCCTTGCGTAGATGAGCTCTCCAAAACTGCACACAGTACTCCAGATGGGGTCTCACCAACTGTCTGTACAGAGAGATAACCACTTCCCTTTTTCTACTTGTGATGCCCCTTCCTATGCATCCCAGTATCCCCCTGGCTCTCCTCACTGACTTCTCACATTGCTTACCCTTTAGATCATCTGATATGACTACCCCCAAGTCCCGTTCCATTTTTGTTGTTGTTAGTACCTCCCCTGCTATTGTGTACTCTTCTCCTGGGTTTTTGTTTCCCAGGTGCATTACTTTGCACTTCTTTGCATTGAATCAGAGTTGCCATATGTCTGCCATTCCTCCAACCTTGCCAAGTCCCTTCTCATCCTTTCTACCCCCTTGTGTATCAACTCTGTTATAGATCTTTGTATCATCTGCAAAAGGCATACCTTTCCTCCAGACCCTCTGCAATGTCACCTATGAAGATGTTAAAGAGGACTGGACCCGGTACTGAGCCCTGAGGTACTCCACTAGTGACCCCCCTTTCTTTGGAATGTGTGCCACTCACTATTACCTTCTGTGTCCTGTTTTGCAGCCAGTTTGCAACCCAGGTTACCACCCTAGGACCCACTCCCAAGCTGGCTAACTTGATTATTAATCTTTTGTGCGGGACTGTGTCAAATGCCTTGCTAAAGTCTAGGTAGGCCATATCCACAGCCCCTCCCTGGTGTATTACTTTGGTCACCCAGTCAAAGTAATCTATTAGATTCTACACTGTGGTGGAGGCAGCCAGAAAGGCATCAACCAAGAAATGTTACACCATCAAATGGAAAAGGTTTTCCATTTGGTGTCAGGGCAAGGGCCTGGACCCTTTGTCCTGTTCAGTGGCTAACATTCTTGACTACCTTTGTTCTCTCTCCAAAGGGGGTCTACGGTCATCGACCCTTAGGGTGCACCTGGCAACCATCTCTGTTTACCGGGTGCGGGCCGGTCAGCCAACGGTGGTGCAGGAGACAGTGGTCTCGTGCTTTTTTCAAAGCCTGGATCACATATCCTCCCGATGTGAACCTTTACCTCGTGGGATCTACTGCTGGTACTGACAAAGCTCATGGGCAAGCCATTCGAACCAATGCACAAGTGTGAGTTGTCACACTTGTGATGGAAGACAGCCTTCCTGGTGGCTGTCACGTCTGCCAGAAGGACAGGGGAGCTCCAGGCACTTTTGGTGGACTCCCCTTATCTGGTCTGCCACAGGGACATGGTTGTCCCATGCCCCAACCCAAAATTCCTTCCCAAGGTGGTGTCAGAGTTTCACCTTAACCAGGTGTTAACTCTGCTGGTATACTACCCTAATTACACCTTGGAGGCCGAGTACAGGCTCCATACTTTGGACCTGAGACGTGCTCTCTCCTATCACAAGGAGAGGATGGCAGAAATTCTGGGAGACGTTCACCAGCTGTTTGTCACCTACGCTGAATCTGCTTCTGGCAGACCTGCAGCAAAACGGACGATTGCATGATAGATAACATCATGCATTATTCTGTGCTAAGAGTTGGTGGCCAAGGAGCCAACCAGCGGGATAAGAGCTCATTCTACCCGCCATACTGCTGCATCGGTGGCTGCTTAAAGGGACATCCCTATCCAGGAAATCTGCCGGGCTGCTATCTGGAAGTCAACAAACACCTTCATTACCCATTACCACATCGACCTTGAGTTACGCCGGAATGCTGGTTTTGGGGCCTCAGTTCTCCAATCTCTGTTCCCTAAGTAGGGGATGTGCACCTTGCCTCCTTCCCTCCTCCTGGAGAACTGCTAGGAGTCTGCCAAAGAGTGTGGATGAACAACATATCCACACTCCTAGAAAAACAGGTTACTCATCTGTAACAGTAGTTCTAGGAGTGGTATATGTAGTTCATCCACACGGACCCACCCAACCTCCCTGGCTGTGGACGCACAACACCTAGTTTCCAGCGGGCTAAGATCTGGCGTCATGGGGCGGAGCCGAGGTATATACCTCCCAGGTCGTTGGGAGGAGCCAGCTTAAAGACTTTCGGTAGATCTTAAAGTGGAAGGGAACATGCCACTCCTAGAACTACTGTTACTGGTGAGTAACCTGTTTTTGCTGTCTGTCCCCGCCTCACGGGTTAACTGCTACATGGTCTAAGACTGCAAATTTCAAACTGTCTGGGTTATATCCATATAGCAGTGAATAGTGGTTGCTAAGGCATTATCCAACTTACCACCCCTAATGGCCGTAATATGTTCTTGCAGTCTGTTCTTCGTTCTCCATATGGTTCTGTGTATGTAGTGTCTGGGGCATGGGCACAAGGCAGCATGCACAACATATTTAGTGTTGCACGTAACATGCTGTTAAAATTTGTATTTCTCTGTTGTCTCCTGGTATACTTGTTTTTTCGCTCAATGTTTACTGGTATTGCAATGATGGCACTTAAACATGCCTTTAGGGGGTTAGGTATGGAAATCTGACACCCGAAATCCCAGCAGATGCGAGCCCGACACTGTAATCCTGACTATTAAAATGTTGGCAAGTAGTAAATACCGACACGACAAAATCCCCGACTATCCTGTTACTGTAACAGATAAAATCCCTACTATCCTGTTGGCTATGAAACAGCAGTGATCAGAAGCACAACACATTATTGAGCAAGTGTTTCAATCATTTTTCAAGTTATGCATCACTTACTTTTTAGTTGAAGAAATGGAAAATCATAGATTGCCCCCCAAGGAACTGCACTACCCTACCACCCTACTACAGCAGTCAATTAGTTTTTTAAGTTACTTCCTGTTACCTCACATTGAAAAAAGTAAAAGCACAGATCGGGTAGGAAGTCTCCCGCTCATACTTTTCAGTTACCTCCTATTGAAAAAAGTAATGGCACAGATCGGGTAGCAAGTCTCTCTCCTCCCCACAGTCAGTAAAACACCACAGCTCTAAAAGGTTACGGCAGGTGAAATCCAAACCAAGTTTTCCGGTCTCCTTTGCCAGTCACTGGAAAGATTGCAGTTGTCTTTGATAAGTGCCGTTGTTGATTCTGATCGTTATGTCTCTGTATGGTCTGCCATTTGGATTGTTGTGGTGCTGCTTCAATGCACTGGTTACCTGGTCTGAAATGGTAATAATGTGAGCTTTACTATCCTTATGATCTTCTTCCACTGAAAAATATTCTTTCAGACCTCTGGATACTGCACCTCAAGCATAGCGTGATATGGGGTACAGCATTTTAACTGTTGAAGTCTCAAGGCTTATAAAATAGGAATGTATTCGCTGCAGAGCTTTAATGTTTCAAATGCATAGTTGTTGTCAAACATAATTTGAGTTTGTCTGTAATGAACTTTTTTTTGTTTGTTTTTTTTTTTTTTGCCATGGTAACTGCAAAATCTTTTCTTTAAGAGCATAGTTTAAAAAACGGACAGTAATTTGATCATACTACTCTGTAGGGTGGATGTTTTCAGGCCATGTGCCTATATATGTATGCTTAATATAAATTGGAAATTCAGGCCAAGGGTCTAGTGCACTTTGGAAAAAGACAGGCATTTGTTTGTCGGGATGTGATCGGACTGTCATTTGTATGGCGGGATTTTGACCACGTCAGGATTCTGATGTTGGGCTTTTTGTTGTTGGGATTTCATACAGATCCCATTTAGGGGCTGTGTCCAACCACATGTTCTGGTGGGGTAGGGGTTTAAGGTGGCTATGTTCCAAAAGATCACCAAGGTTTCTAGGGACATGGATATGTTGTTCATCCACACTCATTGGCAGGTATCCTTGCCGCTTTAAATCTTGCCGGAAGGTCTTCAAGCTTGCTCCTCCCACCCACCCGGGTGGTATAACTCTCGGCTCCGCCCCATGACGCCAGATCTTCCTTACGGCTTGGAAGCTCAGGTTCCTCCTTAACGCTCTGCGTTTGAGACTAGTTCCTATTTCTCCGTTTGCGGATTTAAAAATAAATTTTGCAAAAAGACTTTGATCTTCTATCCCTCGCGACTGCGATGGACAAATCGACTCCGGTTCGGAGATGCCCATGCGAACTGAAGATGTCTCGGACGGATCCACACTCCACGTGTGTCTACTGTAGGCCTTGACACGACCCGCGGGCTTGCGACCTGTGCTCATCTTTCTGCCTCGTCCTCGAAGACGTGCTGCCCGATTGCAACTGGGCCGTCCAAGCGTTCCCTCGGTGAAGTCCAAGGAGGCCGGTTGGCGGTGTCAGCGGCTGGCCCGGGCTCGGTGAATCAGCTCGGCGGATGGTCGCCCTCGAAGAGGAGGCGGCGCGGGCCGTATCTTCCTCGACCGCGGCATTTATCCCGCTCTCTCTGGGTTCTTCCTACACGGCTTCTTTTAAGGAGCTTTGTCTGTCCCTCTCCACTAAAGGAGAAGGGCCTGCGTCTGCTGGACCTTATTCTCGGTCAAAGAGGGACAGGGGTAGAATCCCTCCGTCGGCGCTCTTGGGAGCCGGAAGGTCCCTCTCCCGGGCCGTCGACCGTCGGCCCGGTTGAACCGCTTCGGCCGGCCACTGGCCTCACGTTGTCCCGTCAGGTCAGTTGACCGAGACTCCACCGATGAAGTCGAGATTTTCTCGACCCATTGGACAGAGCTGTCGCCTTTAGCAGCCGAGATTCCCCTCTCCCAGTTCCCCGGAGGTTAGAGGATCCGTGGGCTCGCCTGTGCCTCCGGTTCCGGAGCCTCGGATGGACCATCCGAGCGGAAGGGTGCCGTTCCGGCCGACACCTCCCGCACCGACCTCGGAAATTCGGGACTCTCGGTCTCGGTCTCGGACCTCTTGGCGGTCCAGCCGATCCCACCGTCAAAGCGGTCTCGGTCTCGGCACGCGGTAATGCGGCGTCGCCGCTCGTCTCGTCCTCCTCCTCGGATGAGGAGGCCGGCGTAAGTCGTCGGTGATGCGAGGACCTTATGTTGCAACAACTCCTCCTGGCGAGGAATAAGCCGGCCCGTCGCCTTCCCGGCCATTAAGTAACTGTCACGGGCAGCCGACACAACCCTCGACTTATCCGAGGCCTATACCCAGGCGGTTGTTCGGCCAAAACCAGCTGCCCACCGATTCGGTGGAACCTCCGCCTCCACAGCCACCAATTGGGGCTCCGACCAAGATTCTCGGTCGGCTGAGGTCTACCCATCGGCTGTCAGTTACCCTCACTCCGACCGACCTCGGCAGGTGAAGGTGGCTCAGGCCAGAGGCAGCTCTTGAGGACTCTTCCGAGTCCGAAGATGATTCCTCCTTTTTCTCCAAGCGACTGGACTTGGAGTCTTCAGGAGGTCAGTCAATGGACGATATCCCGTCGTCCTTCCTAGGACTGCTTCGGCTCATCTCGGAGTCTACCGGGATGGAGCTCGAACCCGTTTCCAAGCGGGCCAGGTATCCCCTCACGGAGATTCTGGACCGAGGGGATTCTCCGGCGGAGGCCTTTCCGGTGGCCGAGGCCATAGTGGGTCGGCACTGGAGCTTTGGCAGCGCCCTGCTTCCTCCCTGCGCCTCGGCCAGGATGGCCAGGAAGTATGCGGTCCCTACGGTTCCTTGTCCGGTTTTGGAACACCCTCTGCTGAGGGGTTGGTTACCGACAGCGTTTTCGGCAGGCGCGGCAGCATGAGGATGTGGACAAACCTCCTGACAAGAGTCCAAGAAATTGGACTATGTCGGGCGAAAAGTCTCGCTCGTCCTCTCTCGACCCGTCAGGCCAGTTCGGCCGTCCTCATGGCACATTTTCTCATGCCCTGTTGGGCTCCTGGATGAGGTCATCCTCATCTTCCGCCCGATCTGCAGACTACGGTTAAGCAGGTGCGGGACCAGGGCAGGGCAGTGGCCAAACAGCAGCTCCAGACTGCTTTGGATATGGGGACTATGTGCCAGATCGGTGGCGGCCGCAGTGGCTATCGTCGGCGGGCTTGGCTGAGGATATCCACCTTTACCGGATACCCAGCACAAGTTGGCGGATGTTCCCTTTTGGGGACTGACCTCTTGACCCTGGGGTGGAAGGTCACCTGCAGAGGATCGAGAGGTCCAATGCCACCTTGGACTCGGTCTCTTCCGCTCAGAAGGACAAAGGCCGCAAACCACAGCCTAAGCCCTTTCGTCCTTCTGTGCCCCCGGCGCGCCCGGCCCAGCAACGTCAGGGCCAGCAGGCTCGGCCTTGGCATCCCAAACCCAAGCCGCCGGCTTCCTCTAACAGGAGGCAGGGAGGAAAGGGCCCAGGAGGTCCCTCGGCCGGTCCCTCCTCCAAGCCTGCCCAGTGACGGGCTGAGGGGTGTCGCCCCCATTCCCGTCACCTTACCCTAGGTCCCCGTAGAGAGCGCTCAGCACTTCCGTTCCGCCTGGTCGCTGTTACCACGGACAGGTGGGTCTTGGAGGTGGTGGGAAGAGGCCTGCCTCTGGAATTCGAGCAGGCACCACCCTTCAGAGCCGTCGCCCCTCGGGGGGCTTCGGGATCCCAGCCTCACTGGCGGCTCGTCGAGCCGACATCGCTCTCCTCCTCCAGAAGGAGGTGGTAAGAGGTGGTGGACCCTCCTTCAGACCCAGGGTTTGTGTCCAGGTACTTCCTGGTTCCGAAACGGACGGGGGGCTGGCGCCCCATTCTCGACCTACACGACCTAAACAAGTTCCTAAGGTCTCGAACCTTCAGGATGGTCACTCTGGCTCAGATAATACCATTCTTGGAACGCGGCGTGTGGTTCTGCTCTCTGGACTTGCAGGACGCGTTTTTTCACGTCCCTATCCGTCCGTCTCACCAGAGATTCCTTCGCTTCCGAGCGGAAGGATCCCTCTTCGAGTTCCAAGCCATGCCCTTGGCTTGTCTCCAGCTCCCAGGGTCTTCACCAAATGCATGGCAGTGGTGACAGCATTCCTCGGCGCCGAGGGTTCCGGGTGTACCCTTACCTGGACGACTGGCTGATAGCAGCTCCCTCCAGGAAGGAGGTGGAGTGGTCCAGAGATCTGCCCCCAGGTCTGCTCTCAACTGGGCCTCCTTATCAACGAGGCCAAGTCGGAACTCGAGCCGAAGCAGGTGATTCTATTCATCGGGGCGCAGCTCGACTCTCTTCGAGCCAGAGCGCGGCTCCCGGCGGACAGGGCCGAGGTTCTTTCCTCCTTTGCCCGATCATTTCTGGTTGGGCAATTGCGCCCTGCCCGGGACTTCCTGCGCCTCCTGGGTCTCATGGCGGCCTGCACCAGCGTGGTCTGTTGGGCCCGCTGGAACATGCGTCCCCTTCAGTGGGGACTGGCCAGCCAGTGGTCACAACGCTGCGATCCTTTGGACCAGCTTGTGTCGGTGACACAGGGGATGTGGAACGCTCTCCAGTGGTGGACGCTTCCAGATCATTTGCAGGAGGGCATCCCGTTCGTCCGCCCGAGCCGGCGGTCTCTCTGTGGGCCGATGCCTCTCTGATGGGTTGGGGTGCCCATCTGGGGAGCACGGGCTCATGGCCTCTGGTCGCGGGAGTCCGATGCCACATCAACCTGCTGGAGCTCCGGCGGTCGCCTAGCTCTCACCGCCTTTGCTCCGTTCCTCCGGGGTCAAGTGGTCCGAGTCAGGCGGACAATACCACGACCATGTACTATCTAAACCGCCAGGCGGGGCCGCTCCATGCTTCTATGCAAGGAAGCTCTCCGCATTTGGTCACTCGTGCGCGGCCTGGGGCGGATCTCCTAGCCATTCACGTGGCAGGGCCTCCAACACCCTGGCCGATGCCCTGAGCCGGATAGGGGCTGCATCCCACAGTGGTCTCTCCTGCGGAGGTAGTACAGCATCTGTTCTCCCTTTGGGGCACACCTCAGGTGGACCTGTTTGCCTCCAGGAGAGCGAAGCTGAGTCTGTTCCATGCCGCCCCCTCAGCAGGGCTCGCTGCGGGGGATGCCTTCGAGGCAATGGACCCGCGCCTTTTACGCCTTTCCCATTTCCCTTGATCCACAAGGTGCTTCTCCAAGCGAGGAGGGACAAGGCGCAGGTGATTCTGATAGCCCCAGACTGGCCTCGCCAGTTCTGGTACCCAGATCTCCTCAGTCTCAGCTCCAGGACTCGCAGCTTCCAGCTCACCCGGACCTGCTCTCAGTCAATCAGGGAAGGTGTTCCATCCGGACCTTCAATCCCTGCACCTGACGGCCTGGTTCCTGGCGGCTAGAGTTCCAGGCCTTGGGTCTTTCCGGCGAGGTCCTCAATGTAGTTGAGGCGTCCCGTGGAGTCGACCAGAAAATGCTATGCCTTCAAATGGAAAAGGTTTTCCATTTGGTGTCAGAGCAAGGGCTTGGATCCTTCCTCCTGTTCCTTGGCAAGCATCTTGGACTATTTATGGTCCCTTTCTAGTCAAGGGCTTAGGTCGTCGACCTAAGGGTGCACCTGGCAGCCATCTCTGCTTACAGGCGCGGGCGGGAAGCAGTCGATGGCGCGGGAGAAGGTGGTCTGGCGCTTTTCAAAGGCCTTGATCACATTTCCTCCAGTCGCGGGAACCCCCACCTCCGTGGGATCTACTGCTGGTACTGGCAAAGCTCATGGGCAGCCATTGAACCTATGCACAGGTGTGTCTCTCTCACCTGTCGTGGAAGACCGCCTTCTTGGTGGCTATCACGTCAGCCAGAAGGATGGGAGAGCTCCAGGCGCTTTCCATCGAGTCTCCTTACCTGGTCTTCCACAGGGACAAGGTTGTCCTCGCCTCCACCGAAATTCCTTCCGAAGGTGGTGTCGGAGTTTCACCTTAACCAGGTGTTGACTCTGCGGTGTTCTACCCCAATCACACCTCGGAGGTTGCAATATAGGCTCCATACTCTGACACCCTAGAAGGGCGCCGCTTATTATAAGGAGCGCACGGCTGAAATTGGGAGAGGTTCGCCAGCTGTTTGTCACCTACGCTGAAGCCGCATCTGGCAGACCTGCAGCCAAGCGGACGATAAGCAGGTGGGTAACCTCCTGCATAGATCTCTGCTATAAGTTGGCGGGCATGGAGCCTCCCAGAGGATATAGCTCATTCTACCGCCATACTGCTGCAACGGTGGCTGCTTCCAGGGATGTCCCTATCCAGGAAATCTGCAGGGCTGCTACCTGAAGTCAGCAAACACCTTCATTACCCACTACCACATGAGCCTTGAGTCACGCAGGATGCTGGTTTGGGGCCTCGGTTCTCAGTCTCTTTCCCAAGTAAGTATTGAGGGGTGCGTCTTGCCTCCCTCCTCCGGAGAACTGCTAGGAGTCTGCCAATGAGTGTGGATGAACAACATATCCATGTCCCTAGAAATACAGGTTACTCACCTGTAACAGGAGTTCTAGGAATGGTATATGTTGTTCATCCTACACTCCCGACCTCCGGCTTGACGCACAACCTGAGCTTCCAGCGGGCCAGATCTGGCGTCATGGGGCTGGAGCCGAGTTATACCACCCGGTGGTGGGAGGAGCAATGAAGACCTTCCGCAAGATTTAAAGCGCAAGGATACCTGCCAATGAGTGTGGATGAACAACATATACCATTCCTAGAACTCCTGTACAGGTGAGTAACCTGTATTTACTCACCTGTAACAGAGTTCTAGGAATGTATATGTCATCTACACTCCCACCCGACCTCCCGGCTTCGACGCACAACCTGAGCTTCCAGCGGGCCAGATCTGGCGCCATGGGGCGGAGCCGAGAGTTATACCACCCGGGTGGGTGGGAGGAGCAAGCTTGAAGACCTTCCGGCAAGATTTAAAGCGGCAAGGATACCTGCCAATGAGTGTGGATGAACAACATATACCATTCCTAGAACTCCTGTTACAGGTGAGTAACCTGTATTTATTTCCTTGGAAAATGTGACTCAGGGTGCTACCTCTAGGGCCCTACTTAACTCCCTATCAGACTGTGAGATTCTAGTTCTTATGGACTATTTTACATATTGGTGGTGCCCACTTATTGTATTTCAGCACCAAAGAGGCTGGTGTCTCTTTTTCTGTATTCCTAATGTGTGGGACTAGTAGGGTACTCCTGTCTTTTTTTGTCCCTTTGTAGTCCCCGACAATGGCTTTTACAGAGTTCCCCCTCTCTTGGAAGCTTTGTTTGAGGTCAAGTGCCTGTCTTTCAGAAATTTCTAAACTGGTACAGTCAAGGCTCCAGATAAGATTTTACAAGATGAGTATTGCACTCCTCAGTTTTAAAGGGAGGTGAGTAAAACCAAATTTGGATGTGTATAAATAACAAACTTCTTGCATTAAAGAGCACATTTTTATTAATGCATTTTTTACGTGAAATACAAACAAGTGCTGATGCTATTATGCGAGAGAGCTGGAGGAGACACCAATAAAGATTAATATAAAAAAGTCTGCAGTGTCAGTTTGATCTCACACACACCACCAGCAGCAGTCTCCAGCATCTAACAGCTGTGGTTGCCTTACCCACCATCCTACAGACTGGCATTCTCTTCCCTCCAACACACACAAAGATAGTTTTTTTTTTTTTTTAACACTGCTCAGATTCTAAAAGGCAGTCCGATGGATCCCATCAAGACACTCCTCAGATCGTGGCAGCTCTCTCCATGTTTCCTTGCGGTGCGTTTAAGCTGCTCTGCATTTAAATGCAGTGCCCAATTTATGAAAAGCTGCTACTGTGACTCTGCACTACCCCACGACCCTGCTACCACAAAAACAGACAATGACTTTATCACTTACCTCCATGATCATTGCTGTGTTCATGAGAAAATGCATACTAGCGCCTGCTGTCACAGATCCAGTCTGCCTGCCCACCATCTGCCTGCCACGTTCAGAGGGGTTCCCGCCCATTAACAAAGTGCAGGATCAGTTTGAGAACTAGCAGCCAATCGCTACACAGCATCTGGGTGGGCACTGTGGAGCTGCAGATGCGCACATGCAGCGATTGCCTACTTTCACTGACACTTTCGGGGAGCGGGCAAAGCGCTCTTTGGGTTTGGTTTTGTTTTTTGGGAGGTGGGCTGCCTTTTTTTTTTTTAGGTGGATCCAAACTTTGGAGGATGTGGTTTGATGATGAACTAAAACAAAAGGACACAGACAATCAAGCATTGTAGGAGCGTATTTGATACGCTATTATTGTTAAAAATGGAGCGTAAATGCTGTTTTTAGAAGCGTAAATGCATCCTGTACACAGCTTATCTGGAGCCCTGGGTACAGTTCTTTCCTATACATAGGAATTGTCCAACTGGGGTGTAGTGTATGAGTGCATGCGGGATGCATGTTGCTTCCATAAAGTAAGGCATTACCTGCTGTCATTTTTTTGAGGGTACAGTTCTTCAAGCACTGACCAGTAGACGTTTGTAGATTTGCATAAAGGAAGTCCATATTGCTTGAATGGGTCTCATGGGTGAAGGAATGATTAAGGCTGTTATTATTAATCCATTTAATGAATTTGGTGGCACTTTCACCTGTGCCCTCCCAGACTACAGTGATGTCATTTATAAAACGATGCCATCTGATTATCCTCCTGAGGAAAGGTCTGGAACAAAGACATGCTCGTTCTCTCACCAGCCCAGGAAAATGTCTGCATAGGAGGGTGCAACAGTGGCCCCGTGGCATGCCCCTGAGCTGGAGGGAGGAGGAGATGTCAAAGGTGAAATAATTGTCTGTTAGAAGGTATTCTGTATTCTAGGTGGAAATCAGATGGCATCACCCTACCTAGTGAAGAGGTGGATAAGACAGTATGTACTTCTAATAAGCCCAAGTCATGGGGTGTGCAAGTGTACAAGGATGTCACATAGAAATCTAATGGTAGCTCTCCTTCCACTCCAGATCTTGCAACTTGCCCATGAGATCCATTGTGTCTCTCAAATATGAGGGGATAGTAAACATAATCTCCTTGAGATAGTAATCTATATATCTTGATAGTTTCCAGTGACTGATCCTATCCCGGACCATGTGTTTAAGGAAGCACATAGACGGTAGATTCAATGGGATGGTCAGATCTAAGAAAGTTTGCTTCCTGAAACATGAGATCTTACTTCGAGAGGGTTCCTGCAGTAGGTCTTCACATATAGGACTGGACCCCATGGCATCAGGACTGCACAGCAAACTACTGGCTAGCAATACATAGTGGGGGACCACCCCCGGTATCACATGACAGGACTTTGGCGTGACAGTGTATAGGGGTGGTCCCCACACCGCCCTTTAGTTCTTTCCTGCTGTCGACCTGAATTTGTCGGACTTCTCAGTGAACTCCGCTTCAGTCGACTTCCATTTCCCATAAGTATTTCTAAATTTTCTGTACCTTTTCTTCAATTTTGTTGTATGTCTTCACGCAAAATTAAAAAGAATTGCTCCAGTTAAGGGAACACATAAATCCCCTTGCGAGGGCCTTCTGGCACTGGGAGCGCATGGCCTGGTTAAAGGACTGGCAGATCTTACAATCTGCCACCCGGTGTTTGGGGCTGTCTCTATCTTGGACAGGGAGATTTCTATACCCTTTCCAAGTCTTCAGAAGTGTGGCGCGTAGATCCCACACGGTGATGACCACTCCCACTGCATCCTCTGCCTGGGCCCCAAATATGGGGTGGCAGATTGTGAGATCTGCCAGTCCTTTAACCAGGCCACGTGATCCCAGTGCCAGAAGGCCCTCGATGCCCATCTTCTAAAACAACACCTTGCATTGATGGAAAAGGAGCTTCAGGAGCTGTGAGAATGTTCCTCTTCACCCACCTCAGAGAAGAAGGAAAAGTGCCAGGAAAGGGAATGGTCTCCCTCTACCCAGTGTCACCAGACAGCTGACACCACTTCAGGTGGGGCCTCCAAATCGGTGAGTACACCTCCTCCTAGGTCTCCATCCACCCCAGCGGATCGGACGCCTCCTCCTCCCCACCTCGGTCAGTGGGCAGCAAGGGGGTTCCTCTCCGGAGGATTTGCCTTCGGAACTTGTTGACAGCTCAGCTGATATGTCTCCCTCTGGACTCCAGCTCCTTTGTTTTTGTCAGCTTGACCATGTCCGGTAAGTCGGACATTGGCTCTTCCGACGCCTGCCTGGTCGAAGCTGGTCAGTCAGTCGCCAGCCTGTCCGATGACTGCTCAGCAGAAGCTCTCCTGTCAGATCCTTCCTTGGTTCCCGACGCCGTGCAGAGCCTGCTTCCAGGTTTCCCTATGTCCCGCAAGGGTTCTCCCTCCTGGGCCTTACTGACGCAGCTCGACTACTCATTTCCCCCAGACCTCCGGGACTCAAGTTTTGCTGTCCAGGAGACCTCTCCTGCTTCAGGCCTTCCTGCTGAGATTTCTGCTTCTGCAGCGGACCACTCGATGGGGGTATTGATTAGCTTACACCCCTCGCCTTTCTCAGATTAGACAGGCATCATTCGACCCCCGATGCAGGGCCAGTCTCCAATTCAAGTACCCACTGATTTGGGAACGGACTCTGGATTTTCTGCTCCAACGCCGGAGCCCCCTCCTGGCCCATCAGGGATGCCTATAGAGACCCCGGGCCTGCCAACAGACCCTCATGCTCCCAGTGGTCCCTTGGCCCTGCCACTTTCTGGGCCTTCAGCCCCTCCACCGTCGGACCCCTTTGGCAAATACCCTGGCTACCTGCTGCCACAGTTCCTATTTTACCCGACACCTGGCTAAAAAATTGGCTAGACAACAGGATGCATGGGGTAGTAGTAAATGGAATGGAATACACAGTGAAGAAAGGAGGGTTACTAGTGGGGTACCGCAGGGTTCAGTACTGGGACCAGTCCTTTTTAATGCCTTTATAAGTGACATTGCAGAGGAACTGGAAGGAAAAGTATGTCTCTTTGCAGATGACACAAGGATCTGCAACAGTGTTGATACACAAGATGGAGTGGAAAGGATGAGAAGGAACTTGGCAAGGTTGGAGGAATGGTCAAATGTATGGCAGCTCAGATTCAATGCAAAGAAGTGCAAGGTAATGCACATGGAAACAAAACCAGGAAGTGTACACAATGGGGGTGAGATACTGACAACAGTAAAATAGAAAGGGACCTGGGGTAATATATCTGATGACCTAAAGGTGGGCAAGCAAATGTGAGAAGGCAGTAAGGAAGGCAGGGGGATACTGGATACATAGGAAGAGGCTTCAATAGTAGAAAACAGGAAGTTGTTATCCTCTGTACAGACAGTTGGTAAGACCCCATCTGGAGTACTGTGTGCAGTTCTGGAGACCCCATCTCCATAAAGACATAGACAGCGTGGAAGCTGTACAGAGGAGAACGTAAAATGGGTACGGGTCTGCACCAGAAGACACTGAAGAAAGACTAAAGGAGCTTAATATGTATACCCTAGAGGAAAGGAGGGAGAGGGACATGATAGAAACTTTCAAGTACCTCAAGGGAATTAACAAAGTCCAAGAGGTAGCATCTTCCAGAAAAAGAGATGTGCAAGAACAGAGGCACAATTTGAAGATAGAGGGACGGCTCAGAGGTAATGTGAGGAAGTATTTTTCACTGAGAGGGTTGTGGATGCATGGAACAGCCTCCCTGAGGAGGTTGTGGAGTCAAGAACAGTGGGGGACTTCAAGAATGCATGGGACAGGCATAAGGCAGTCCTAGTGGGGGGGGGGAGGAAGTAAGCTGTTGGTTAACTAGGATTTGCAGCTTATCTGTTAGGTAGGAAAATGAGCAGACTAGGTGGGCCAAGCGGTCCTTATCTGCCGTCAAATTCTATGTTTCTATGAGGGCCATCGCTGAGTTACAGTCGCAGGTGCCGATGCCAGGGTACCTGGCACCGGGCCACATGCATCAGGGGTACCATCCTTACCCCTTCTGGTATCAGACTCCTGGCTACCCCCCCTTACTCTACCACGGGGTACCCAAACTACCAGCCTCCACCTCCACTGCCTCCACCACCTCCTCCTCCTCCTCCTCGGCTGGAACCACAAGGGACAATTCTGGCCTGGTGGAAGGATGCTAAATCCCAACTCCTGCAGGAGCTGGGGCCACCCCGACTCACAGGACTGTGATGAGGAGCCCATCCGCAATCGACCACCGGCCATCGGACAGGGACTCGGGCAGGCACCCAACGAGAGCTTTCCCTGGAGCGAAGGCCATGGAGGTGGTACCCAATGTTACCTCCTCACCAAGCAGACTGGAGAGTTCCGACTCTGACTCTGTCGGTCATTTGGAGCCTCATTCCCCTATAGAGCCACAACCGAAGGAGTCTCCAAAGTCTCCACCGGGGAACCCGTCCTTTGTGACACTCCTCAGGTCTATCCAGCAAGCCTGGGGCTGGGCATCTCAGGAGATAAACCCCAAAAGGAAGACGCTCGCTGAGCATCTTGACCTAACTAATGCAGTCCCCCATCCCCATCCCACTATAGACGGGGCCACACAAGGACTTAACGTCGACAATATGGCAACAATCTTCATCCATTCCTGCGGTTTCAAAGAAAGCCAACAGGACTTATCACCCCCTGGAAGGGGCATGCCATTTAACAAGCCAACCTAAGGCCAATGCTATCATTATCACTGCAGCCGATGATAGGTCAGCCCAGCCGAAGCACCTAAGTGCCTCCCCACCAGACAAAGACTCCAAACAGATGGACCAGTATGGCCGCAAGGTCTGTGCTTCCTCCACCTGCGCCATTCGGTCATCTGGCTTGGCTCCAGCTTGCGGGACTGGTGCAAGACATCCAAAGCACTCTTCTGGATGCCCCTTTCAGAGGTTCTGTCCTTTTTGGAGGCGATGCTAATGACATTATAACGGAGCTACAAGAGAGTGGCAGATCAATCAAGGACATCAGCTCCATGTATCACTTGAGTCAAAAACCCAAGCAGCCTTTTCACTGCCCCCAGAAGAGGTGGAATAGGAAGAACCAGGGCAGACATCAGGGCAAGTGACTTGCCACTGGTTCTGGTGCCCAGACTCTCCAGGCAAAAGCCCAGAAAGCTGCCTGAGGTGTAAAGTGTCTCTCCCCTCTGCATCTGACTCGAGGGGATCATCTTCACCTCCTACTGTGTTTCAAGAGGAACAAGTGGGGTTCACCCTCCACCTAGAAGGGTGGAAGGCGATAACCGCAGATGCTTGGGTACTTCAGCTTATTGCAAGAGGGCACTCACTCGAGTTCCTGGACAGACCCCCTGCCAATCCTCCAGGAAGGTCTCATTACCCATCAGGCCATTGAAGCCTCATTCAGCAGGAAATCCAGGCTGTTTTGGAAAAGACAGTTATAAAGTGGGTTCCTCCAGGGCAGATAAGAAGGGGATATTACTCCCACTTCTTCCTAGTACCCAAAAAGACAGGAGATCAGAGACCCATTCTAGATCTCAGCCTGCTCAACCTCTTCGTGGAATACAAGAGGCTCTGCATGCTAACTCTCCGGGACTCTTGTCCCTGCTCCAACAGAACCAATGGTTGTGCTTGCTGGACATGCAGGATGCTTACCTGCACATTCCTATCCTCCAGACCCACTGCCATTTCCTGAGGTTCTCCTTCCAGGAGAACCATTATTAGTTCAAGGCCCTCCCCTTTGGCCTTTCCTTGGCACCTTGGGTGTTCACCAAGTGTCTGGCGGTGGTAGCTGCAGCCTTGCGCTGCAAGGGAATTTATGTGTTCCCTTACTTGGACGACTGGCTATTGTCAGCACCATCTCAATACAGTCAGATGAAATCTCTTTCCACCACCCTGGACCTCTTTTCCACACTTGGCATCACTGTGAATTATCCCAAGTCTCAACTCTCACTCTCTTAGTTCCTACAGTTCATTGGAGTGGTGCTAGGTACAGTCCAGGGCAGGGCATTTCTTCCTATTGACAGCAAGCTGTGTTGGTGTCCAGCTCCCGTTGGACCACAGCAGGCTTAGTTCTTCGCCTGTTGGGTCTTATGGTGGCTGCCATCCCCACAGTTCCATTGGCCTGACTGCATATGAGGATGACCCAGTGAACCCTCAGGGTCCAGTGGGACCAGTGATCGGACGACATGGACTGCAGGGTCTTGGTCTCCGACAGCATGAAGATGGATCTCCTCTGGTGGCAGGAACTCTTCAACCTCTCCTTGGGGATTCCCCTTTCATCCCCCATCCCCTACCATGACCCTCACGATGGATGCCTCGGGTCAGGGTTGGGGAGCCCACCTGGGAGACCGTCGGACTCAGGGGACATGGTCTCCGCAAAAGGGGCATCTGCATATAAACATTTTGGAACTGAGAGTTGTGCTCTATGCTGTTCAAGCCTTCCAATCCCTCTTTCTACCGGGAACACTACTAATCCAGGCTGACAACACAGCCACGGTCTGGTACATCTACAAATGGAATAACCCGATCATACCCCCTCTGCAGGGAGGCGATGCGGGTGTGGTACTGGGCAGTCCAGCACAGCCTGTCTTTGATAGCAGTCCATGTTCCAGGAGTTCACAATGTCCTGGCGGACAGTCTCAGCCACTCTGTCACACAGGCTCACGAGTGGGAGCTAAAGCAGGATGTAGTGGAAGATCTTTTTTGATCAGTGGGGTCAACCAGAGATAGACCTCTTCGCCTCCCCATCCAAAGCAAAATTTCCCAGCTTTTGCTCGCTCATTCCTGGGTGTGGTGTTTTATGGCAAGATGCACTCTCTCTAACCTGGACAGGGAGATTTCTGTATGCTTTCCTTCCCTTTCCAATTCTTCAGAAGGTTCTGCTGAAGCTTCTAGCAGAGGGCACTCACATGATTCTGATAGCTCCTCTCTGGCCTCAGCAGATTTGGTTCCCTCTGCTGCAGCAACTGGCATTGGAACCCCTGGTACCACTTCCTCTCTCCCACAACCTTCTGTCTCAGGAGCAGGGCAGCCTGGTGCATCTGAGCCTCGGGTCTCTTCACTTGCATGCATGACACCTTTGGACATAGCAGTTTCACGGTTCGGCGTCTCTTCTCGAATCGCCCAAGTTCTAATAGAGACTAGGAAGCCCTTCACTAGATCTACGTATGCCATGAAGTGGAAGAGATTCTCTATCTGAGCCACAGCCAAGGGCTTGGACCCATTCTCTTGCTCAGCACCCCAGGCCCTTGAGTACCTCTTGCACCTGTCTGATTCGGGCCTCAGTTACTCTTCCCTGAAGGTCCACCTTTCTGCAGTTTCTGCCTACCACCTTTCGGTGGAGGGCAAAACCCTTGCACAGTTGGAGGTCTCCAAAACCTTTCTTAATGGGATCCTCCACCTCAAGCCTCCGGTCTGTAATCTGGTTGCCCCCTGGGACTTGCATGTTATATTAGAGAAACTTACTTTGCTCCCCGTTGAGCCGGCAGGAAGTTGCGACATGCGCTATTTGTCCTGGAAAGCACTCTTTTTAGTTGCTATCATTTCAGCTCGAAGGATTTCAGAGCTTCAGGCCCTCATTTGCAAGGAGCCTTATTTGATTTTCTACTGGGACTGGGTAGCTCTGCGGACTAACTCTTTCTTTCTTTCTTTCTTTCTTTCGAAAGTAGTCTCGGAATTTACTTTGAACCAAGATGTTCAATTGACGGTTTATTATCCAGAGTATTCCAGCAGGGGGGAATACCTCTTGCACACATTGGATGTGCACAGGATTTTGAGATACTTTATCTTTCGGACCAAGGAGGCGGTTGTTTGTAGCTTTCGCACCCAGATGACCAGGTATGGCCATTTCAAACCATGGTTTGTCTAAATGGTTGACAAATTGCATCTTGTACCTTTACCAAAAGTCCGAGAAACCCCTTCTGGGGGAAGTGAAAGGCCACTCGTCCTGCGGTATGGCTGCTTTGATGGCCTTCTTTCGGAATGTGCCCACCTCTGATATTTGCGCTGTAGCCACTTGGTCTTCTGTCCATATTTTCACCAAGCATTACAGTCTGGACATCGCCTCTAGGCATAGGGCTGGGTTTGGTCTCGCTGTTCTGCAAGGCCTCTTGTCCTAAGCAGCTTCTTAGTTGGCAGATGTTTCCTCCTTCCGGAACCATGTCTCTGATTTCTTTTTTCATGACTGGTATTCAGTCCTATATGTGAAGATCTACTGCAGGAACCCTCTTAAAGTAAGATATTACAGTTATGTGTACCCCCCCTGCAAATGGGGGTTCCCAAAAGTCTTCCAGGAGCTTGCCTGAATGCTCCAAGTCTGGGCGGTGTTCGGCGTCTGAGCTGTTTAAATGTGGTTCCAAGTGAGTGCTATCTGAGCCTTCACGTACTCTCTCTTTAAGAGCTGTCTGCTTGCAGACTTAATTAGTTTGTATGGGGGGGACTGTGTATTTAATGCTTGAATCCCGCCCAAGCTGCTGGCTACTCGCTCCGTTTCTGCCATCGCTAAACGCGCAGAGGGAGCTTACTGAAAGGTGTAACTGTCTGTTGGTAATCTGTTAGAATGACTGAGAAAATGTAGTTTGTCTAACCTGTCTTCATTTCAGCATGAACTGTTTCAGTGTAGCTCTTTCATTTTGGTCCTGAATTGCTGACTTGGACCCATCAGGATGATAGGGAGACCTTAAAATGGAGCCTGTGGACGAATCAGAACTTGGACTCTTAATTTTGAGCCAGCCACAAGGGGATTGTATGGGCAGTGACTCTGGGAAATGTAGTTTTGACCATGGCGCCTTTTTTCACCAACAGAGGGAGTTCTTTTGTGAGTGACAACCGAATCAGCCAGCCGAACTGAGAGGAACTCAAAGGAAATGCCCTGCTCTGTTACTGGAAAGCTCAGATCAGTTGTGACAGTGAAGAGAGAAGGAGCTCTGTGCTTCTGCGGTGTATAGTTTCGCGTGGGAAGCGTGTGTGAGGCCCGACCTGCAGCCATTGTAAGTGCCAGTTCGGACTGAATCTGATTTGTGAGGAGAAAGAAGGAAGTCTGAAGAGTGGAAACCAGGCTCACCCTGTAGAAGACTGGAGAAATTGCTGAATCGCGCTCGGTCTGTCAGGAACTGAAGCTGCTGTGTGTGCTCCCGGGTATTTTGCAGTAAGTGCGATCAGGATCAAGGAGCAGCCTGCCTGGTATAGTCCATTCCATTTACATATGAATGTGCGTAGTGCTTGTGGGGAATCGCTATTTCCAATCCCCTGTACTGTGTGCTGTGTGATGAAGCTGGAAGCAAACCCCAGCTTGTCTCGGACTAAATCCATTTGCTATCAGCTGCAGAGGGGTCCAGTCACAAGGACCTTGTCTCCTTGCCCTGTCGTTTCTGACAATCCAGAAGAACATCCACCATTCGGTTCTCAGCTTGGGTACTGTGAGTACAAATCAGGGTATTCCCCTGCAGCTTATCATCAATTACAAGTGTGTCATCTAATTATTGTTGTTTCATTTCTTCATAGACTGAGCCATCCGGCTCCGGATTACAAGTGGGTGTTGTGCATATATTTTCTTCCTACAGGGCCCCATACAGCTGCACCTGCCGGCCAACCCCGGGCAATGGACCTGGCTAGCCCCCCCCCCCATCTTGGGTACCCAGAATTTGACTTTTTGGACCCTATATGCATGCACAGTACTGTGATTTGAACTTTACTAAACTAAATCAACCTGATTGCCCCCTCCCATGTTACTGTCCCCTAAATAAATCAGATTTGTTGTTGTTATACTATATACTGTCTGTGGTGTTGGTACTATGGAAACAGTATTGTATCTTGCTGTGTATGTTTAACCTTATTTTACAGGGGGTCCTCAGAGACGTGCTGCAGAATCAGTCTCGAGGGTAAGTGATACTTTATGAGTGAACAGTGTGTATACGTGGGGGATTGCGGCAGTAACTCCTGTGTACTGTGTGAGCCACTAGAGGGAATAAAAGGGTGTCTCAGTGGGCTGTGACCAAGCTAGTCTAACCACCACAAACCCTGACCTCTGGGTGGAGGCACCCGCCATAGAACCTAGGCCCTCTCAACCTGTCAGTGGTGAAGCAGGCAGGGGTAGTAGCCCTTGGGATAGTGCCACCTGGGGGTTACATATGTAAGAACTTACCGTAACATTAGATCTTCGAGAGAGGTTACTGCAGTTGGTCTCAATTTCCCTCCCACCTTCCCCCAGCTCCTGTTTTTTCTCTCCTTTCCCAGGGCTTTGTCTTCTTTAGCTCCGGGCTCAAGGAGTTCTTTCTCCTTTCTCCCGTTTTCCTCTTTTGGGGTCTTCCAGCTGGAGAACTGAAGGGTAGGCATGGGGACCACCCCTATATACTGTCACGCCGGCATCCTGTCATGTGACACCGGGGGCAGTCCCATGCTATGTATTGCTAGCTAGAAGTTTGCAGTGCGGTCCTGACACCAGAGGGCACAGTCCTATATGTGAAGACCTACTGCAGGAACCTTTCTCGAAGATCTACTCTTACGGTTAAGTTCTTGCATAACTGTAATTTCTCCTGCCTCCAGTGCTTCGCTGACCATATAACTCACCTATTTTTTAAATGTTTCTGTTGGCTTATAGTTTAGTTTCAGATAACATGTTTCAACCCCCAGCTATCTTAATACTTCCCCTACATCTTCCTTGACAGTTATCACCACATTTCCACCCTTATCGGTTGGTTTTATTATAATGTCTGTCCTTTTACTCAGATTATTCAAGGCATCTTGTTCCTTTCTGGAGATGTTGCAAAACTCCCTTGCTGTGAGATGCTTATTTGTAAGTTTTGTGACCTCCTTTCTCAACAGGTTTTTGAAGACTGCTTTGTTGGGGGAGTCATTGTGGACTTGTGGGCAAAATTTAGATTTTTCTTTGAAAGGTGGTATCTCTTGTTCTGTCATACCATTACTTGATAAAGTCCAAACGTTTCTGTCCCTGTTGGAATCTGTATCCTGTGTTTCCATGTTCAGAATTTATAGTGCTTGATCCATGTATGTGTCTGATGTTCTATCATCATTCATATTTTCTGAGTGTATAATATTCAATATGTTTGCTTCATTGCTGCTCACAGTCAAGTCAGTGGTGTCGTCCATAGCTTTGTGTCCGGTTGTTGTTCAGCTGTTCTGTCTGCTCCCATTTCTTTTTTTCTTTTTTTCTTGCATATTCTTTTTACCCCCCAGCCAGAGACTCCATCGGGTGACCAGCCCTAGCCCCAATTGCCTCACCCGATCTGCCATCCTGTCGCTCCTGCCTGGTTGACCCAGCGTATCCCTTCACCGGGAGGGAGGGCTTGCCCAGGAGAGGCAGCAGGAGGGGAGACTGGAGTGCCCATAAGCACACCCTTGCATCTACGCCGGGTGGGAGATGACAACGGGGGCTTCCTAGCTGGGGAGGTGCGGCCACCATCATCCAGTCGGCCAGGGTGGCTAATTTTGTTTTGTTGTTTTTTCAGCCCTCCCAACACCCCAATCAGCAGCAGCCTGTGAGGGCCGACCTGGGGTGGGGCACGCAAGGGGCCTGTCAAGGCTCCACACACCCCCACCAACCATCATCAAGTGAAGCGGCTTTGTCCCACCCCCCCTGGGAGAGAAGAGTCCAATGGACGCTGTGAACTCCCTCCCTCCCTGCCGGACTCCACTTCTGGCACCCAGACTCAGGACGTGAACCCGGGTCGCCAGCGTGCCGAGCAAACTCCTTCGCTCTGTGCCACAGAGCCGGCTTGCCTCCACTTCTGATGTTTCTATGTATCTGTCAAAGTGTACTCTTAACTTAGTGTTCCTGAAGAACTTGAATAGACTTACCTCCTTTTCAAAGCTATTTGGTCTTCTCCAGTAAGTTCTTCTACCCTGATTTTAGTTCTGTATTACTCAGATTTATTATTTATAATTTCTTGCCCTCTGGATCGTATTTCACTTCAGCCTGCATGGCAGGGTCCTGTGTCCCACCTTGGTTGTTTCCCTCTCCTTGTCTTTTTCCTTTTTTTCTTGAATTGTTCTCTGGTTCTATTATGTTGTTTGCAGATGTAGTCGTTTCCTTGGTTTGTTCTGAAAAAGTGGCGTCTCTGTGTTGTTGATTCTTCTTTTGCTGGTGTGCTATCTGCATGTTGTTCACTACAAGATGAACTGTTGTCTTGCCTGTTTCTTCTTCTTAGGCTTGGGTTGTTTCTGTCATTAGATTTACTGTTCCTTCATCCCCTGAATCTAGTGCATGAGTTTGACCTTTTGCCCCTGCTTCTGGACCTGTGCTGTCTATCCCACTTGCAAATGTTGCCTTATTGGTAATCTCCCTCGTCCCCTTGGTATTTATTTTCTTTTGTTGTGCAATCTCTTTCTCGTGTGTAGCAACAATTCTAAATATATTTTTATATAGTGCAGTTTATTCAGGATGGTTATGATTTTTAAATTCATTCATTACCTCCTCAATCTCATTTATTGCCTTCTCATATGTTTTCCTGGTCTTAGCTGATTAAAATTTCAGCCAGTGTCAATGAACAAGTGTTAAAAGCTGTCTCCCATTGTTGCTTATTGTTGAATGTTTCTGGACCAGCTATGGGGAGTTTGTTGAAATGGAGGCCATGTGGGATCCAGTTTTAGTTTTGATACCCGTTAGTGTTGTTTTGTTGTACCAGAGGCTCATTTCCTGGCAAAAAAAACTATTCAAGCTTCAGTAACAGTGGCATTCGATGGTTTTCGAAAGAAATAGCAGATGTACTGGGAGCAGTTCCAAATGTCTTATCTGCCCTTCGCAAATGTTGGGCACCTATTTTTGCATTCCAAGGGTAAGTGCAAGGCAGTGGTGGAGGAATCCTGGGTGCTTAACTTAGCCCAGAGGACATGTTCTGTGTGTTTTCCATTATGGCGTCTGCACTTGCACAAAACGTTTGGTCCCGTTTGAAGCGTGGACATTTCTATGGCAATTGGCCAGTGGACCAAAACCTCAAACTGCAACCAGTTTGGTAGTCAGAATTGTGACGTGAATGCAGCAGTCGGGTAAGAACTTTGTTGATGCATGTGGGCTGGACCAATACCGCAACTAGGGGAAATCCTATCAAGGGGCATGCAGTGGTCCATGGTAGACGAAAAAACTCAAACTGAATACTGTCAGAGCCTCTGGAGGGCAACTGACCTGCCTCCCTCATCTCTGTATCGCTCTGACACTTCAACTGAGGGCGGAGTCAAGGTGGTGATATGCCTCCTTTTATAGGCCCTGATTTAAAGAGGTAGTATCCATGTTACAATACTCATTCTTAAAAAAAGAGGCCTCATCATGGGGGATTAATAACTGTGCCAAACAAGCTATGTGCAAACCGTGCAGTTAGTGCAAAAATACAGAAACGTGTGCTTGACACATTAACTGTAAGTTTTAAAGGCACAAGTTTCACAAGTTAATGTGCTGTCCTACAGTAGATCCTTGCACTCCATTGGTCCCAAACATAACTGTGACTCATGGAGCCCTCGGAAACGATTTCTTGCCCTCCAGTTCAGAAGTCACAGAATGGTTTGTTTCAGTCTTCTTTGGGCATAAGCATTTGTGCCATCATTCCAGACGCATAACATAGGTAGCAATAACTGTGTTCTTCTGTCTCTATACCCCTTACAGTGGGCCTTACTTTGCACTTGTTATGCCTTTGTAAACATACAGTGCCTTGTAAGTTGTAAACTGTATGTAGCACTATTTAGGTCTGTAACATGTTTGCTTATCATCAGAAGTTTTGTCTTAACAGGGCATCATTGTAAAAAATTTATTCTCGATGTTTTTTAGCCTGAATAGAATTGAAGTGAATTGGATAACTGTTTCTTCTAGGAGTGTGAATATGTTGTTTATCCACACTTCTTGGCATGTCCTCTTCCACTTTAAATCTTGCCAGAAGTCTTCAAGCTGGCTCCTCCCACCCACCCGGAGGGTATATACCTCAGCTGCACCCCATGACGCTAGATCTTCCTTTCTGCTGGAAGATGCAGGTTTCCTCGTGCTCTCAAAGCGTTTTGTAGGCCCAGATTCTAATCGTCGTTTTTGGCCGAAAATTATTTTAAAACTCGTTCAAGTTAGTGATTGTGATTTTACCGCATCTACTATGGATGAAAAATCTTTCCCCGGATTTCGCCGGTTCTCCTGCGGCCAGAAGATGTCACGCACTGGATTCCCACCTAACGTTCGTTTACTGCCTAGCTGTCGGACATGACACCTCGTCGTGTGGTTTTTGCCTAGCCTTCCATCCCAACGTCCTGGATGACCACAAGGTGCATTTGAAGCTGGGGAGACCGGAGAAAAGGAACTCACCAGTGAAATTGAAGGAGGCGAGGAGGACGGTTTCCACGGCTGCAGGATCCACCGAGCAGCTGGAACAAATGTAAGCATTTGAGGAAGAAGCAGCTTGAGCTTCAGCCAATCTAAGCTTTTTTTTCCCCATTGAACCTTGGCTCCACATTTACGGGCTCCTTCAAGGAGTTGTGCTAGTCTCTCCCCACCAGGGGTGAGGCACCCTCAGGCTCACACTCCTCCCGCTCTCGGAGGAGAGATAAGGTTAAGGACCCATCGTCTTCATCTCAACAAAGATGTTCTTGTGACCGAGAAAGATCCAAGTCCCAAGAGCACTCGATCTTGATTTTGGTTGAGATCGCATCCTCGCTGCCAACTTCACGGATCTTCAGTCTGGCCAGGGGTCCGAGGAGGTGGCCGTCGAGGTCGAGATTGTGCTCGACCCAATTGACCCCTTGTTGCCAGCCATGATTGATGACTCCTTGGAAAGAACTCAAGTCCTTGTCTTCCCTGATGAGGATACCCAGCCTGCTGGTGTCGCCATCAAGGACCCGGTTCCGGACCCTCGGTTTTCACTGACCCCAGTGTCTCCCGATTGACCAAGTCGGCCTCCCTGATCTTGGCCAAACGACCGAGGAAGAGCCACAAGCACTCTAAAAAGAGGCGTCGCCACAGGTCCTCATCCTCCTCGGATGAGGAGAGGCTCTGGCAGAAACTCCGTCGGCGCTATGAAGACCTCATGTGGCAGCAGCTGATCCTGACCGGGCAGAAGCCAGCTCCGCCGCCTACCCCGGCCATCACTTGGCTCTCGCCTCCTAGGCCAACGCCAACTACTCCGGAACCGAAGCCACCGGTTCCTCCACCCATGGGGTCGGCCTGTATTCCAGTTCGGCCTGTCCCAGTCTCTCCACCGATTCCAGTGGAACCACTGCCTAAGCAGCCTCAGGGAGAGGTGCCCTCAAAAGAGGACCGAACAAACACCAGGCTTCCCTGCTGTCTGTTGATAACAGTCACCCCTGATCGCCCTCAGTGTATTGAGGGAAACCTAGGCAGGAGACTGCTGTGTCCTAACTCTTTGACTTGGACATTACTGGACTGCACTCACATCCTGGGGATGATGAGTCGTTCATGGCAGAGATGGAGGAAGGGCCTTCCTCCTTCCAGGGCATCCTCTGCCTCATCTCCGATTCCACCAGAATGCCCCTGGAGTCCATCCAGAAAAAGGCGGAGTACCCCCGTACTGATATCCTCAAGAGGGGGGATACCCCGACGGAGGCCTTTCCAGTGGCCAAAGCCATTGTTCGCCCGGCCCTTGAGTTTTGGCAGCGTCCTGCTTCCTGCCCAGCACCATCTGCCCACATGCCCCGCAAGTACCCGGTGCCCATGGGGTCCCTTGCATGGTTCACAGAACGCCCTTCGACCGAGAGTGTGGTGACCGCCTCTGTGTACAGGCACACTGGTAGTTCAGCCAACACTGACCGTTCTCCAGACAAGGAGTCAAAAAATATGAATCACTCTGCCCGTAAGGTCTATGCAGCCTCTTTCTTAGGCCTTCGTCAGGCCAGCTTGACTGTCATTATGGCACACTTCTCTCATGCCCTTCTCAGGTCATTAGACGAGGTCCTCCCTCATCTCCCAATGGACATGCAGACCATGGTCAAGCAAGTCGGTGACCAGGGCCATGCTGTCACAAAACAGTAGCTCCAGATGGCCTTGGACATTGGGGAGTCTTGCACCCGCTCATTAGCAGCTGCAGTGGCCACTCGCTGCAGGGCTTGGCTGAGGCTTTCCTCCTTCCCTGCGGATACTCATCATAAGTTTCCTGATGTGCCCTTCCTAGGCACCGACTTGTTCGTTCCAGGAGTGGTTGGTCACCTTCAGAGTATAGAGCAGTCCAATGCCACCTTGGATGCTACTTCTGTTAAGGGTTCTTCGAATAAGAATCAGCAGAAGAGAAAGAAGAAGCCATTTCAGCATTTTTCCCCTGGGGTCCGACAGACCTCCTATCAAGGAAGTCAGCAGCATCAGCAGCAGCAGGCTCAAGCTTGGCACCCTCGCCCCAAGCAGGGCTCTCTACAACCCCATAAAGGAGGCCGAGGCGCAGGTCCTGCAGCCTCCTTCTCCTCTAAGCCTGCTCAGTGGCGGATTGGGTGGCCACCCCTACACCCGTCATGCCAGCTCTGGGTCCTCCTGTGGGGGTCGGCTCCACCACTTCCTTTCCACCTGGTTCACTATCACTTCGGACAGGTTGGTTCTCAAAGTGGTCAGTCAGTCAGGGACTGCCTCTAGAATTCGAGCAGTACCCTCCCAGCCGAGCCAGCGCCACTCAGGAGAAATGGATTTCCATATGCACCCAGTCGGCTCTTCGAGACGACGTAGCTCAGCTCCTCCGCAAGGAGGCAGTCGCTCCAGTGCAGGATCCTCCAACAGACCCAGGCTTTGTCTCCAGGTACTTCCTGGTGCCCAAGTGGATGGGGGGTTGGCACCCCATTCAAGATCTCCACGACCTGAATCAATATCTCAGATCTCGCACCTTCCGGATGGTCACTCTGAACCAGATCATACCATCCCTGGAGCGAAACATGTGGCTCTGTTCACTGGATCTACAGGACGCGTTCTTTCACGTCCCAATCTGTCTGTCCCATCAGCTGTTCCTCCACTTCAGGGTCAAGGGGACCCTGTACGAGTTCCGAGCCATGCCATTCGGCCTGTCATTGGCCCCAAGGGTCTTAACCAAATGCATTGCAGTGGTGGAGGCCCACCTTCGGTGTCAAGGAGTCAGAATCTACCCTTATCTCGACGTCTGGTTCTTGGCAGTCTCCTCCCTACAGGAGGTGGAGGGGTTCAGGGAACTGGCCCTCCAAACCTGTTCTCAACTGGGCCTTCTGATCAATGAGGCCAAGTCGAAACTCCTGCCTTCTCAGGTGATGGGCTTCATCGAGGCAGAGCTCGACTTGTCAAGCCAGAGCTTGGCTCCTGGCGGACAGAGTGGAGGTTCTCTCCCCCTTTGCCCAATCATTTCTGGTTGGGCACTTGCGCCCTGCCTGAGACTTTCTGCACCTTCTGGGTTACATGGTGGCATGCACCTCAGTGGTCCATTGAGCCTGGTGGCACATGCGCCCCCTCCAGTGGGAGCTGGCCACCCAGTGGACTCAGCGATATGGTCATTATGACCAGCTGATCACTGTAACCTGGAAGATGTGGGACACTCTCCAGTGGTGGACCGCCCCACACCGGTTGTAGGAAGGGATCCCGTTTGTCCGCTCTGAGCCGACGGTCGTCCTTATGACTGATGCCTCTCTCATGGGCTGGGGAGCCCACATGGGGGACAACAGGGCCCATGGGTTCTGGACCCCCGAGGAATCCCGATGCCACATCAACCTGTTGGATCTCAGAGCAGTCAGACTGGCACTGTCAGCTTTTGCTCCTCAGCTCCGGGGTCCAGTGGTTCAAGTCCAGACGGACAATACCATGACCATGTACTACCTAAACAAACAGGGCGGAATGCACTCCTGTCTGCTGTGCAAGGAGCCACTCCGCATCTGGACCCTCATATGCCAGTTGGAGGCGGGATCTCCTAACCATCCATGTGGCAGGAGCCTCGAACCAGCTGATGGATGCTCTCAGCTGCATAGGCCAGACATCCCATGAGTGGGCTCTCCATCCAGAGGTAGCTTACAGCCTTTTCTCCTGTTGGGGCTAAACGATGGTGGACCTCTTTGCCTCCAGGGAAAACACCAAGCTGAGGCTCGCTGCAGGGGGATGCCTTCTCGAGGCCGTGGACCCCAGGCCTCCTCTACGCCTTCCCTCCATTTTCCTTGATCCAGAAGGTGTTACTCAAGGTGAGGAGGGACTAGGTGAAGGTGATCCTGGTAGCCCCAGATTGGCCGCGCCAGTTCTGGTACCCAGATATCCTCAGCCTCAGCTGCAGGCCCCCAGAGTGGCTTTGTACACGCCCAGACCTGCTATCTCTGAACCACGGGAAGGTATTCCATCCGGACCTTCAATCGCTGCACCTCACAGCCTGGTACCTGAGCGGCTAGAGTTCCAGGCTTTGAGTCTTTCGGAAGATGTCTACACCATGGTGGAAGCATCTAGAAAGGAATCGACCAGGAAATGTTATGCCTTCAAATGGAAGAGATTTTCCATTTGGTCCCAGGGTAAGGGTCTGGACCCCTTGCCCTGTCCTGTGGCTAACATTCTTGACTACCTTTGGTCTCTCTCCAAAGGGGGTCTCAAGTCATCGACCCTTAGGGTGCACCTGTCAGCCATTTCTGCTTACCAAGTGTGGGCCAGTCAGCCGACATTGGCGCAGGAGACAGTGGTCGGGCGCTTCTTCAAAGGCCTGGATCACATATGCCCTCCGATGCGTGAACCTCCACCTCCGTGGAATCTGTTGCTGGTTTTGGTCAAGCTCATTGGCAAGCCATTTGAACCCATGTACAAGTGTGAGCAGTCACACTTGTGGAAGACTGCCTTTCTTGTGGCTATCATGTCAGCCAGAGGGACAGGAAAGCTCCAGGTGCTATCGATGGACTCCCCTTACCTGGTCTGTCACAGGGACAAAGTTGTCCTGCGCCCCCGCCCGAAATTCCTTCCGAAGGTGGTGTCAGAGTTTCACCTTAACCAGGTCTTGACTCTGCTGGTTTACTACCCGAATTACACCTCAGATGCTGAGTACAGGCTCCATACCCTGGACCTGAGATGTGCTCTCTCCTATTATAAGGAGCGGACGGCAGAAATTCATGGAGAGGTTCACCAGCTGTTTGTCACCTACGCTGAAGCTGCTTCTGGCAGACCTGCAGCCAAACAGACCATAGCAAGATAGATTACATCATGCATAGGTCTGTGCTATCAGTTGGTGGGCAAGGAGCCTCCCAGAGGGATGAGAGCTCATTTTACCCGCCATACTGCTGCATCAGTGGCTGCTTCCAGGGACATCCCTATCCAGGAACTCTGCCAGGCTGCTACTCAGAAGTTAGCAAACACCTTCATTATCCACTACCAAATTAACTTTGAGTCACGCCGGGATGCAGGTTTTGGGGCCTCGGTTCTCCAGTCTTTAATTACTAAGTAGGGGGTGTGCGCCTTGCCTCCCCCCCCCTCCCGAGGACTGCTTGGAGTCTGCCAAGAAATGTGGATGAACAACATATCCACTGTCCTAAAAGAACAGGTTACTCACCTGTAACAGTAGTTCTAGGAGTGGTATATGTTGTTCATCCACATGCACCCACCCAACCTCCCCGGCTTCGGGTGCATAACCTTGCTTCCAGCGGGCTAAGATCTGGCGTTGTGGGGTGGAACTGAGGTATATACCACCCAGGTGGGTGGGAGGAGCCAGCTTGAAGACTTCTGGCAAGATTTGAAGTGGAAGAGGACATGCCAAGAAGTGTGGATGAACAACATATACCACTCCTAGAACTACTGTTACAGGTGAGTAACCTGTTCAAATAATGGTGCATGCTGGTTAGCTTTGTCCTGGCCATATAACAGTTCCAAAGCACAATGCAGGCTGACCTAACCCTGACCTGGCCATATTAACAGTTCCAGTTCACAGTGGAGGCTGGCCTATCCCTTCCCTGGCCAAATAACTGTTTCACAATGCAGGATGACCTACTGTAGCTGTGGCCAGACCACATAACTGTTCTCATGCACAGTTCCGGCTCCTTAGCTTTGACCTGGCCATATATTGGTTCCAGTGTACAAAGCAAGCTGACCTAGCCCTGGCCATGTAACAGTTCCCATGCACAATGCAGAGTGGCCTGGCTTTAGCCTGGCCATATATCCCAAAGTGCAATGCGGGCTGACCCTGCTTTGACCTGGCCTTTTAACCATTCCAATGCACAATGCAAGCTGGTTGAGCTTTGGCTTGCCATATAACTGTTGCACAATGTAGGATGTCCGAGTGCTGGCCTAGATACACAACCATTCCAAAAAACAGGACAGGTTGACCTAGCCCTGGTCTGTTCATATAACCATTCCAGATAGCAATGCAGGCCAACTGAGCTTTGATTTGGCCATACAGCTGTTTGAAGGGCACAATTTGTAGTTGGCCTAGCTTTGACCTAACTATATAGCAGTTCAAAAGACAATAAAGATGGACACAGTTTTGTCCTGGCCAAATAACCATTCCAAATCAGAATGCAGACTGACCTAGCTTTGGCCTGACTATAAAACTGTTATAAAATGCAGGCTGACTAAACCCTGGTCTGGTCCTATAGCAGTTCCAAATAACAGTGTGCACTGACCTAGATTTGGCCTGGCCACATAACTTTTCTGAAGCGCAGTGTAGGCTGACCTGTCCTGGTTTGGCTACATAACCATTACAGGCTGCGTTAGCTTTGGAGTAGCTCACATACCATACTCACATGCTGGTAAAAACTGGATTAGCAAAAGAACACAAATGTGGAAAACTGAAAAAGGCTTCAAGGCAGCATCTGCGTTGAAAAGTTTATTGATCAAAAACACATCATAGCTGGAAGCACTGCACTAACTTCAACGCTTTGTATCCTCACAGTGATGCTTTGTTGGGGCAGGACCTAGGCCATTGTGTCTCCCTTTTTTTGAGAACAAATTTAAAGGCACAGTACCAGAATAATTAGAAGAGCAGTACTTAGCCGGCCTGGTGGCACTGAGGGTTGAGGCACTGGACGCCACACCTCGTGCCAAACTGACGACCCGGGTTCGGGAATGGACTCAGGCTGCTGGGGGTTGGCAGGGGAGAGGAAGGATTCAGCGTCCCACAGCTGCTCTCCTTCCTCTGGGGCGGGTGGGAGAACTGCATCGATCGCTCTGCAGTGGCAACTGGTGGAGGCCAGATGCACTACAGTTTGCGTGCGCAATCAAGGGGTGGAGTGCAGCGGGCATCTACACCGCTGTCCGCTGACACTATTGCACATCCGGCTGCTAGGGGAGATAATGGTGGAAAATTGTGGGGCGATCGTGGCGGCTGATGGCCGTGCCCTGTGCTCCCCGACATGAGAGGTGTGCCCCTCTGGTGTCTGAGCTCCAGGTCCCCATGGGGGGGCGGGATCCTGTCTATTTGCCGGCCTGTGGGGGAGAATGTGTCACTGGCCAGACCTGGTCCTGGGATGCCGGCTGCTGGATGACTCGCCATTACCGCTTTGCAGTGGAGGAGGAAAAAGCATTCTATGATAAAAGAAAAAAAAAAAAAAAAAAAAGCACTACATAAATCTACAAAAATTGCAGAATTGCTTCACGTAGGTTTTTTAACATAAGGAATTCTGCAAACAAGAAATGTGATTGTTCTCTAGGAACACTAATTAGGAACCCTTGGAGGCAGTATAGCACAGTGGTTTAAGAGCTCTGAGCTGCAAACCTGGAGACCGGGGTTTGAATCCCACAGCCCCCACTTGCATACTGTGTGAACCTGAGCAAGTTGCTTAACTTCCTTGTGTTCCCAGGTCACACCTGGAAACAAGCTTCAGCTTAGTGTGCCTTTTCTGGTTAAACAATTTCCCTTTTCCCTTAATGCAGTGAAACAACGCTGACCTAGGTTGCCCTGGCAGTATAACCATTTCAAAGCACAATGCAGGGTGACCAAGCTTTGGCCAGGTCATATAGTCATTCCAAAGAACAGTGCTGGCTTATTTAGCTTTGACCTGGCAATATATGTATTTAATTAATTAATTTATTTATTTAAGTCTTTGTTTACCGGGTAGGTGCACTGATCCAAGGACCGTTTTCAGGCATGACCCGGGCCACAAGCAATGGCACAGAACAAACTATTTGAGATATTATACAAGCCAAATAGTAGTAGCAGGTTACAGGCAATACAGATAAATCACAAGGAAACAGTACATTCACAACAAGTGAAAATTGGGGATGTTCTCTCTACTAAGCAACCTGTCCGTTCCGGTGTCCCTCAAGGCTCGATCTTGGGTCCCCTTCTATTCAACATATTTTTAAATAAGCTTCCAAATGCCTGCCAAGACCAGATCCCTCTATACGTAGACGACGCGGTAATTTTCACCAGCAGTGCTGATCCCCTACTCCTGGAGACCTAAGTGCAGTGTAGCTTTGTGAATGTGAAGGCCTGGTTCAAATTGCAAAAGCTCATACCTGACTATAAAAAAAAAAAAAAAAAAAAAGACAGTGTTATTCTATACCTCACAGCAAAAACAAAGCCCAACAGCTAACCATCACAAACTGCTCTGGTGCAGCTCTTGAACAGACACAGCTATTCAAATATTTAGGTATGACGCTAGACAGCACCCTGTCTTACGTTAACCACATAGACAGTGTCGCCAAAGCTGTAAACACGCGACTTGAACTGCTGTTCAAACATAAACACTGTCTGACTTCTGAAGCACTTAACTTAGCAATTCAAAGTTCAGCAATCTCTATCATTGATTATGGACTTGTGTTCTATGGATCCGCCACTAACACTGCTCTACATCGTATATCTACAGCCCTCAACAAGGTCTGCTGACTACTAGCGGGAGCTAGACACCTCACACATACATGTGACATTTTCGAGCAGGCTAACTGGCTCCAGTTAAAGGGTAGGATCACCTATCGAACCTGCTTTCTGGCAAAGAAAATCTCCCTTGGCCTCATGCCCCCTGTGGTTTAGAGGATCCTTAGTCCACATGGTAACACCCAACAAAAGAGAGCCTCCGATGAACTATCTTTCACAGAACCTCACTGCCGTACCTCCCAGGGTCAGCAAGCCTTTGCAACCAGAGCCCCTCAGTGGTTCAACTCAGTACCTAGTGATATCACCAACACAGTAACACTAGGACCTTTTAAGTGCAAACTGCGGCAGCATCTGGTGGCCAGTGCCACTTGCAACTGTTTTAACTGAAAGTGGTAACTGCCAGCTCCCTTCTGACTCCTTTCCTCTATTCACACCTCTGCTCCTCTCCACCCTGTCTGTCTCTACACTCTAGCCCCCACGCCATCCCTCTTAGCACTGCTTTCCACCCCACATCCTTTCCCTCTCACCCTACCTTTCCACCCTCTTCCATCTCCCCATCCTAATTCTCCACCTCTTTCCACTTTTCTACACGTTGCCTCCCCACTCCATCCCTTTTGCATAACATTCTGACTCCACACCCCCCCTCCTTACCCCTCCATCTCTCTTTACAACTCCCCTCCTCTCTATACCTTCCTCCCCTTCTCACCATATCTGTATCTCCCTCTCCATCTATCCTCCTCCCCTCCCATCCCCACGTCTCCTGTCACTAATCCCCCCCACCTTCACACCTAAACTTACTTTCTCTAACCCCCGACAGTAAACCTGCCTCTTTCTGCTCTTTTTCCCTGCTGGGAAATTAATTATGCTATACTGTTGTAGTCCTATTCACGCTTATAATATGTTTGTATATAGTGCTTGCATATTGTAAAATGTCTGTACATACTGTTGTATTGTATCTAGATGTTATTCCCTGTACACTCTGTACCCGGGTCGCACCTGGAAACTAGCCTCAGCTCAGTGTGCTTTTCCCAGTCACCAAAATTTTAAATAAATAAAATAAAAATAAAATAATCCTCCTATCACTCCACCTCTGTTCTCCCTACACCTGTCGTCCTGCCCTCCTCCACCCCCCCTCACCTATCCCCTCTCCTGTCTACTCCTCCACTTCTGCCTCACGTTATCCCCTTCCCCTCCACCTATCCCCAAGTCACTCCACCCCTGTTTTCCCCACTACATCGGTCCTCCTCCCTCTCCTTTCTCCACTCCCCCTCTCACCTATCTCTGTTCCTGTCTTCCTCTCTCCCCTATCTTGACAAAGCCCCTCGGCTGCATTTCTTTTTCCCTCATAAGCAAATGTTGATTATGTAAATCTGCCACCTCTACTAGCATTCCTTCCTTATCTCTTGTAATTGAAGTACTCTAGATTTTTTTTTTTTTTGGTACACTTGCCTGTTTTCCAAGTTTGATTGTGTTTATTAATTTAGTCCGAATCCACTTGTTCTTTGTTTACTGAAACCTTGTAATATTCATTATTGTACTTGTATATTGTGTTATGACGTGGAACCTGTGTAAAAGAGCTTCCTGCCCAAAGGTTTAATCCGAGATTTCAAATAAATAAAAAATAAAAAAACATGATAGAGTACAGAGAGATAATGCATGATGTACAGTTACAAGTTTCAAAACAGAGGAGCCATAAAATTTGGTACCAGCAGTAAATACTAAATTGAGACATGGCAAACAAAACCTAGAAGGGTAAACAGTTTGCAAGCAGAACAATACCTAGGTGCAGGTGAAATGAGAAGAAGCAGGGGAGATAAGTGCAGGTAGGGAATCATAGAGCTAGTTCAGAGTCATCCGCTGAGTGCACTAGGTACTGAGGCGAGTGACAGGGTGAGATTCCTAGGAGGGGTCTGTAGTAGGGGAGGGAGGGGAAAGTAGTGAAATTAAGTGCCAGTGGAGTCATAGGCACACACCAGGTTGCTGTGTAACTAGATAACAGGGAAAGAAGGAAGAAAAGAGAGTAGGAAGACAAGGCAGTACATCTATGGAAAAGAGCTGGGAGAGGGAGGTGGAGGCAAAGGGACATAAAGTAGAAGGGTTAGGGATGGGAGGGTGTGCAAAGCAGTATGTGGGGAGACAAAGGACCAAAAAAAAAAAAGAGGTGGGGCTGGAGTGAGGGAGGGGGTAGATGTAATTGCACCCCAGAGTGGGAAGGTCACCCTAGGGGAACATGAGCAGGTGGATTCCAAAAGTAACCAGGTTCTGAGATTGGATTTGAAGGAGTGGTGTGAGGTGGCCATGCAGATAGCTGGAGAGAGGCTGTTCCATAGAGATGGTGTGGCAACTGATAAAGCTTTTCTCCCCATAACAATGGAGACTCTGGGGACTTCCAATGGGGGGACCAAAGTATTACGCAGACACCTAGGGACAGTACATGCCTTAAGGTGAGAAACATACGAGGACATGATACCATCACATATGTGCCATCAGTGATACTACCAAGGGCATAGTCAAAATGACATTTGAGCGAGGACCAACCAAGAGATTTGTATAGATTGCAGTGATGGGTAGAGAAGGGGGCCATTGGCGTAAAGCGGCAGACGCTATTATAGACTGAGTTAAGTCTAAGGTGAAGGGTAGCAGACAGCGAGGAGGAGTAAATTGGAGAGAAATAGTCAAGGATGGGGAGCTGGTTTCCACGGGCACTGGAAAATTGGGTAGCGGGGGTAAGGTAGTTTTTTACGTGATAAGAAGCCCCAAGTTTTTGGTTGATTCTGTGTACTACAGTGTTTGTGTGCACAGTGAATGAAAGGGATGAGTCTAGGGTTACACCCAGGTATTTGAAATCAGAGACAACTGCAGTGGAGATCCAGAAGAGGAGAGCACTGAAAGGGAGGAGTTGGATTTAGCAACATTAGTTAGGTAGGGTTTGGATCCAAGGGCATTGCCTTGATTTTCTTCTTATTCACCAGGAGCATGTTAGATATGAACCAGTTGTGGGCATGGCCATAATTTTACGACAGCACAGAGGATATGTTTTGGATGGATTTGTCACTATGGTAGAGGACCAGGTCTTCGGCATACAGTAGGGAAGGGCAGTTTAGGCTGTCGGCAGGGAGGGAGGTAATGAATAGGGAGAAAAGCAGTGCTCCCAGGATGGAACCCTGTGGGACACCCATAGTGACAGGCAGACCTGGGGAGGTGGCATTGCCAATAGTCACCGATTGGGAGCAGCCAGTCAGGTAACTGTGGAACCATTGCTGAATCTCAAGGGAGCAGCCAAGCTGGTGGAGTTTGTTAAGGAGGAGGATGTGGTTGACCAGGTCAAAAGCCTTAGTCAAGTCCACAAAAACTGCACCAGTGGCATTATCCCGATCCATATTCCTGAGGACATGATTGGTAAATAGGGCAAGCACACAGTGCAGTCTGATCTAGCTTGGTCTGGCAATACAATTGTTCCAAAGCACAATATAGGCTGATCTAGCTTGGTCTGGCAGTACAGCTGTTCCAAAGAACAATGCAGGCTGAAGAAATTTTGACCTGGCAATATAAAGGTTCCAGAGAACAATAGAGGCAGACCTGCATGATGTTCCTCTGCATCTTGTCTGTGTCAGACATCAGAATCCTCTGTTAGCTATGTCATAATAATTTATGTGGCAAAAGACTATGATGTCACAGGCTGAGGATGAGTGTAGATAAGGAGTAAAAGTTGAATGGCCAGGTTCATGTCTTCATTCTATGTCAAGGTCTGCCTTCATGTGTGTAACAATGGGCAACAACTAATGCATCCTAGTATATTTATTTTCTTACCTACTTTCTATGCCTTGGAACCAATGATCTCATTTCTTCAATGTGCTGTTTAATTAGAAGTGAATAAAAACATTTAAAGGTGTGAAATATTTGAAAAATAAGCTATTTTATTTATTTATTTTTTGTTATATGTTATAATGTTTCCAAATATAATTTTCAGTGTTTTCCATTATGTGTCAGTAGCTCATTAATCCATTTCCTGTGCATTGACTACTTACAGTAGTTTCTAAATACAGTATTGGACTCTAATTCCATGGTTGTTCTTGGGAGGCAGATATCTGCATATTGCATCAGATGCTGTAATGCAGCCAAGAACTAAGGTTTTACATTTACTAGTAAGAGGCTGATTTCAACCAGAAATGCGTGCTGAATTCCCTGTTTTACACAAGTGTGAACTTCAAACTCGAGTGTAACAAAGAGCTTCTTAACAGCCAGATAATCACAGCTGCCTTAAACTGCTCCCCCCCATATTCACATAATTGACAGATTTTTCATTGAACCTTTGATGTCTGAGACTCCCTCTCAGCTCTATATTCCCCCATGCCACAAGTCTTCTGTATAGTTTATTTTTGTTGTTAGTGTTTTTCCTTTCCAGCTGCTCATATACCCTAAATCAGACTGAAACCATCATTTGGACTGTAGCTGGTCTTTTTCCCCGACTCTTTTTTTTCGCATTCCACTGTCCACTCCATGGGGCAGGCAGCAGCTGTTTTGGCCTATGTACAACTGCAGTGCTCTCTGGGGGAGAGGGTGGAGACAAGCTCCCTGGCCCTTCAGTAGGTGTTGAAGTGGCACTGAAACCCAATGCCAACCCTCTCTGGGTGGAGTACAGCAGCTGTTCTAGCCCACAGCCAGTTTTCTACTGGCTCCCAGAGTCCACTCTTGAACCAGGTTGCATGTATGTTAGCATGATGCGCTGCTGGTGGGCCATCGGAGCAGCCCCCTCTGAGTATTTGTGTACTTCATGAAGCAACTTATCTGGTTGATCTTGGTATTTAGTTGTATTGCCGAAGATGAAGCCATGCACTCACTTCCACAGCTATGTACTTCTACTGGCTGAGAAACAGCATTCAATGGCTGGAGGGAATGAAGCGCTGTGTACAGTGCATGTGATCGTGTGCGGCAGTAAAAGCAAATGGCAGAATCAAAAAATCAAAAATATTTGGACCTGTGTCAGTGTGTAATTGCGTCCATATGTGTGTGTGGGGTTATTGAGAGGTGGGTGGGCTTTAAACTCCAAGGAAAAATCATTCAATTTTGTGAAAATGGGAGGGAGGGCAGTGGAAAGGGGGGTGTTATGACTGCAAATTATCATAACTAGTAATTATAAAAACAACATATGGGGAGCTGTATTCAACTTTGTTTTGTTGGTTTACACACACTCGCTGTGAAATGATGTGATAAACCACTTAAGCTTCGCTATTGTGGTATATGTGGGCAGGTTCTCTTTCCTGGTGTATGTGGGCATCAGCTGTCTGAAGTATGTAAAAAAAAAAAGTTGTACAGTGCTCACATACATTATTCTATATGTAGCAGTATATTAAAGAGGAAGCCTTATAACATAGAGTCATATACGAGGGAGTTTACCAGTATCTGGGGAAAAGGGAGTTATGCTACTAACTGCAGCTTTCTTTCCCAGTGGTAATTTTTGTACTTCTTCTTTTGTTTTTGCAGAAAGTCCCGTCTGTTTTTTAAATACTGGCACCAGGATCAGCTGGCAAAGTGTGTGGACAGACTTGACCGGGCAGCAGTGGTCATTCAGAAATGTGAGTGAGCATGAGTGCATATGGGTGTGTTGGTGCACATTGTGTTGTTCTGCATCTGCACCCCTAGAATGTTGCAACCCAGAATCAGCAGGAACAACATACTTTATCCCATTAAAAAAAAGAATATGCATGGGAGAACACTTATTTATTAATTGCAACAGGCGCCAAAGTCTTAAACTCTGTATTGTCACAGTTCAACATGGAAAAAAAAACTTAACAGTTCATAGTCTTTACAAAGATTATTTATCTGATACAATACTCACTACTCAATGTCTTTTTCAAAAAGGTTTGGATATTTGTTGTGCAAACCATCTATAGTACATTCTTTACTTCAGCAAAATACCATGTGAAAAACAGAGAGTGATGAAGGCGATGACTGCTGAAATGGGCTGGGATTATTAGTGAGCAAAACTGTTTTTGATCTGCATTTGCACTTGATGTTTTGATGAAGTGAAACAGCTGTAGAATATACCATGGGTAGTTTGTGCAATAAATAGTCACACAGTAATTTAAGGTTGAAAGTGACTCAAGATCCATAATGTACACCCCGTGCTACCAAGCAGGGACAAAATGTTATTCTACCATGTAACAGTGTATTCAACCATGGAACAGTTTATATAGATTCCTTATCCACTCTACTACCCAGGGTGCCCAGTGATTCATGTGGTAAGCAGAAATTTGTCCAGACCTACTTTGAAGGCCTGTCCTGTCTTTATGTCCACTGTCTTCACTGGTAGGCTGATCCATTGGTTAATCAACCACTGTCCGGGAAAAGGGCCTCCTATCTTTATGCTAGAGTTTACTATCCCCAAGCTTCAAGTCATGTCCCTACATCCTGCTGTAGAACACCAGATAACGTACTATATCTTATTTATTTTGTTTATTTGGTTTTGGTAACCGGGTAAGTGCACTAGACAGAACTGCCTATTTTCAGACATGACCCGGGAGAGTACAAATCAAGGAACTGGTAAGAACAGATACATATACAGTGTTGTACAATAGGAGATTCCAAACAGTTATACAGAGGTGCAAGTTACATAGTACTGTACATAGAGGAGGTACATATCACACAGCATAATAGGAACAAAACAGGCAAAAAGGCGTAATTTACTGTTAATAATGTACAAAACATGACAGTGCTGTTGGTAAGTCAGCAAGGAGACAATTCCCAGGCAGAGATATGGAATAAAGAGCGTAGCTGCAGCTGAGGAAGAGTGGGGATGGGAGGAATCAATCTTATTTATTTCTTGAAAAGTTTCACCAGGAAGGCACACTGAGCAATCGTGATTACTGGTCTCTCGGTGCATCCTGGGGAAGGGGGAACAGAGGGGTAATACAAGTACAAACCAATGCTTGCTGCATATATACAATTCAGGTTTTAAACAGTACAGCGTACAAAAAAAAATAAGTTGGTTAATACACAAGAGCAATGCCAGTGCTGGGCACATGGTTACAATACATGATATATACCGTACAACATTAAACATATACTAAATGGGTAGGGTAATATGCAGATTGTAGAAGCAGCTGGAGACCAAACAAGTTCAACAGATGATCATGTCTTAAGTGCATTTAAGTGCTGACAGGGCAAAATGTAAAGCGAACAGCTAGGAGAAGCTTTTGTAGTGTGGAGAAAGAACGAGAAGGATAGCTGGGGCAGTTGCAGGTAGGAGTGAAGAAATATAGTAGGGCAGATGATAAGGATGAAAGGGATGATGAATTTGAGGAGGTAGTGAATTCCAGAGTTTAGGGAACCGGTATGAAAAAGCAGATTGGCCTATTGTTGTAGAGCGATGAGTGACAGGCAAGGTGTGGGGTCAGTTGATCTGAGAGAGGGAAGGGAGGAGGAGAGGTGAGAGAGTAGTGTGCCAAACCAGAATTTAGCAGTAGTTTTAGTGCAATGGGAGAGTTGTCTGTTATCCAGAGACTGGAAGGTCAGAGAGCGGTAGAGGTCACAGTGGTGAGTGAAGGTGGGGAGGTGTCCAAAGCAACAGAAGGAGTTGAAAAAAGCATACAGTTTGGCTAAGAAGGACTTTGGAGCGGCACCTTAGTCCATGTCACAGTAGTCAAAAATAGGTAATATAATTTTCTGGATGAGTTCATGCCAAGCGATAAGAGGCAGGCTGCTATGTTTCCTGAACAGGCCACCGAGTTTGGGGCATGGTTTTTTCAGGATGGCATCCACATGTCCAGAAAAATTGAGGTGTTGGTCGAGCCAAACTCCAAGGTACCTGAATGAGAATGTGTCCTCGATGGTAGTCCCGTCTAGGGTGTGGAAGGAGGGCAGGGGGCATAGTCTGGAGAGTCTCTGCTTGGTGCCAAAGGTCATGGAGACTGTCTTCTTGGTGTTTAGGAAAAGTTGATGGGAGCGAAGCCAATGTTGAACCTTGTTGAAGTCAAGTTGTAGACTGGTCGCTACATTGGAGGAGGAGTGGCCGGAGGTGAAGAGGACAGTGTCACCGGCAGACATATGTATGGAAGAAGATGAACAGACTGTCGGGAGGTCATTTAAGAAGAGTAGTAGTGGGCCTAGCACTGAGCCCTGTGGCACACCAGTGTGAATTTAGAGGGGGGGGGTAATGCATCAGCTATCCTGACCGAGTTTGTCCTACCTACCAGGTAGGCTCTGAACCAACAGGTGGCAGATTCAGAAAGGCCACCAGAAGTGAGGGTATTTCGGAGGAGGAGTGGGAGACAAAGATGGCAGAAGTAATTACGTCACCGTCCATCCCAGTGAGGATAGAGTTGGTGAGTCTAAGAAGGGAGGTAATGGTTGAGTGGTTTTTGCTGAAGCGAGATTGGATGGGAGAGAAGAAGGAGGAGACAGTGAGGTAGGAGGATAGTTGGGAGAGGACCAGATGCTCCTGGAGCTTAGCTAGTACTGGTAGAAGTGAGATTGGATGGTAGTTATTGTGGGTGGAGGCGTCACCTCCTTTAGGTAGAGGGATGACAGTTGCATGTTTCAGTCAGAGGGGACAGCTGCAATGGAGAAAGAGAGGTTTAGAAGGTCAGATAGTGGTGAGGAGATAGCAGACGCAGAGAGGAATAGCAGTTTAGGGTTGAGACAGTCCAGGGACCCACCTTTGGATGGAATGAGGGCTAAGAGAGCATTGAGAACGTCAGTTGGTGAGATAGGAGCGAAGGAGAAACTTCCAGTAGGGGGGAGGGTAGAATGGGAGGAGGATACAAACGCAGGGCTAGAGGGGGAGGGAGGGAGAGATGATAGGAAGGTTGGAGCACAGGAAGTAAAACAGGCATTGAATTCAAAAGCAACAGCATGGTGGTCTGAGATGAGGGAATTATTTATCTTTAGAAGTGGTGTTGGTGGTTTTGTTGGCGGGGGGGAGAAGGAGTGAACGACCTTCCAGAACCTGAAAGAGTTAGCAATATTAGTTTGAAAGGGGGAATGGAAGTATTCAGCTTTGGCCAGTCTGATGGCTTTTGTACAAGACGGGGTCATTGGGCAGCTTAGACACTTTGTGCTTTTTCCAGGCACGGTCTCGGGCATTCTGACAGGCTAGAAGTTTAGGGGTGGCCCATGGGAAGTGGTTCCCATGGACTGTGGTGCATCTCAGTGGAGCATGCTTGTTCCAAGTGATGAGAAAATTATCCTTAAAGAAGGCTAGTGCTTGGTCAATAGAATTAGATGAATTTATCGGAGACCAGTCTGCCTGAGTTAGATCATGGTGGGGGGGGGGGCAAGGTCAGATGATCTGTAAGATCAAGTTATCAGGATTTTTTGCAGAATTTTTGGTCTGTGAATCTTGTGAACCAGGAAGATCATATGATGATCACTTAGAGCATCAGGGAGTAGGCCTGAACGGATGACATGATGAGGGTGAGAGCCCAGTCAATCAGGGAGTGGTTGAGGCACGTTTGTTCATGAATTAGCTGGGTGAGGTTTAAGGCTGTTAGTTCATTTCTTGTCTTGGCTAGAGAGGAGACCACCCAGTTAAGACTGAAGTCACCTATGGTTTATAGTTTGCCTGTAGTGGCTAGAGAGTTTATGGTGGAGACCAGTTTGGTAGCAATGTTAGAGTTAAGGCCGGGGCGGCAATAAATCCCAGCTACATAAATGGGGACGGAAAAAGGCAGGGCAAGCCCTAACAGTAGTGCTTCATATGTGGAGGGGATGTATGAAGATAAGATAGTTGTAGCTTGGAGAGAGGAGGAGGAGGTGTAGATTGCCATGCCACCACCACGGGTGGCACGATCTTGGCGAGAAAGTGTATAGCCGGGGATGGAAATGGTAGCATCAGGGATTTTATTGTTGAGCCAAGTTTCAGTTAGGATTAGGAGGTCAGGTCTGAGAGAGATAACTACTGGCTGGAGCAGATCAAGTTTTGGGAGGGGGCTCCGTATGTTAATGTGGACAACCTTAAGGCCATGAGGGAGGAGCGAAGTAGCCGATGTGGTAGAGTTAGGGCATGAGTACAAGGACAGAGGACTGGGGGAAGGGGCAGGACCTGGGTTAGGGCTTATATCTCTGGCTTAGAGAAGTAGCAATGTAATGATGATGAAATGAAGCTTAGTATTTTTATACCAGGAGCGAGAGCCCTAGCTGTCTCTAACTGTTCAACCTTGTCAATAAAATCATTGGATAAGAAAATAAAAAAAGGGGAATTACTTATGAAAGTTTTGAATACTCTGAACATGCAGATTCTAAATGGGAGATGTAACGGGGACAAAATGGGTAGATTAACACATAACTATTATTGTGGTGGGAGTACCCTGGATTATGTCTTGGTGGATGTTTTCTCATACAATAACGTATTAAATTTGAAAGTGATAGATAATTTGGACAGTGATCATAGATCCATTGAACTAATAATTAAAGTAAAGGGAGTAAAAAAGGAGAATTTAGAATGTATAGAGTAGATGGAAAACAATCTGATGATTTATAACACAAAAAGAATAAAGTGGACTTCATATAATATTCAGAAACTTCAGAATCTACTAGATGATTCAAAGATATTAATTAAGAAAAGGCAAATTCAGGAAAACGCCCACCGTGACAATATAAAGGAGAATCAGAGGGAATTACAACAGTTATATATAGAATTGGAAGATCATTTCCATAAAGAATTAAAGAAATGTCAATCAGAAACTAAAACCAGAAATCTGTATAATGCAGAATGGTTTGATGATGAGTATAACTTCATACGTAAAACTACAAACCGACTAGGGAAAAGGGTTACAAGGTGTATCGAAGTAAATGATAGAGTAGCATTAAAAAAGGTTAAGGAGGAATACAAAATGCTTATAAGAAAGAAGAAATATGAATTTACCAAAAACTTATAGTTTAATCTACAGGGTGCAATATCCTGTAAGGATAATACATCTTTTTGGCAACTAGTTGCCTATGGTGCAGGCAAGATGAGATTTAATCTTGAAGCAGTTATCCCTCCAGAAGTATGGGAGCAACATTTCAGAAAATGTTTTGATAAAACAACAGTATTTTTAGAAAATAAGGACGTAATGCCAATTAGTAATATAAAAACAACGAAGCACAAGGTAAGGAACCTATCTATCTTTAAAGAAGAAATAATTTTAGCTATTAAAAGACAAAAAAAAAAAAAACCTGGGGTGGATGGAATCAGTGCAGAAATATTTCAAGGGGATCCAGAGTGGTGGGCTGATGTTTTGTTACCACTTTTTGAGAACATAATCCAAACTAATAAAATACCTGATAGATGGAATATAGGGGTTATAGTTCCCCTCCATAAAAAAGGGCCGATAACATTACCAGAAAATTATAGACCAATAACTTCATTGAATATAAGTGCAAAATTATTTACTAGAATGCAAATTTGGATAGACGATGATAAAATACTATCCCGAAATCAAGCTGGGTTTGGTAAAGGGAGGTCAACTATTTGAACAAATTTTTATCCTTCGCTATATTATGGAGAAATACTTGGTCAGAGAAAAAGGGAAAATCTTTATGGCTTTTCTTGATATAAAATCCACATATTATTCAATTAATAGACAAATTCTATGGGAAATTCTTATTAAAAAAGGGATTAATAAAGACCTTTTAGAAATTGTAAAAACCTTGCATTCTAATAATAAAGAAATAGTAAGGTATAGTAAACAAGGTGAAATGACGGGTAATATAAGAGTAGAAGCCAGTGTTAAACAAGGCTATTTACTAGTTCCGACCTTATTTAATTTATATATAGATATATTAGTGGATAAGCTAGAAGAGATAGACACGTTCCCTCAAAATGTAAATAAACAGAAAGTAAAAATTCTGTTATTTGCAGATGATGCTGTGTTAATATCCCAAACCCTGCTGGGTCTAAAAAGAGCATTGATTAAAGTGAAGGAAACCCTTGTAAAACTTGAACTTCAATTAAATATAGAAAAAACTAAAATAATGGTCTGTGGTGAGGGAAGGAGAAATGTTAAGGAATGGAAAATAGGGTCAGATTCCATTGAAGAAATTAAAGAGTTCCAATATCTGGGGGTCATAATGAATAGAAATTTAAGTTGGAACACACTTGTAAAGAAAACAATAAATAGTGCCACCAAGACAATGTTAGCAGTTACAAGATTTGCAAATACAATTGCAAATAATTCCTTTATTGTACAGAAAAGGTGCTATGAAGCTAAGATAAATGCACAAATGTTATATGGTGCAGAAGTATGGGGCCCTGGCACTAATCTCAAATCTATGGAGATAATGCAAAATGTATATTTAAAGACACTACTTGGGGTCCATAGGTCTACCCTAAATGCGGTGATAAGGGCAGAAACAGAAATATTGCCAATTTCAACAGTAATTAAAAAAAGAAGTTTAAATTTTCTAAAAAAAAAAATAATGGAAGCACCAGACGATAGCTTACTCTATCATTGCTAGGTAGAAGAAAAAACTGAAAAAATTGAAAAAACTGATGATCACTTAATTAAGAAAGGGTGGTTTAAGATACTAAATGATGAATTTAACAAGAATGGAATATTGTATAACAACATGTATACTGAATCATGCGACCCTAACAAATTTAGAGATATAGCTACTCAGAGACTTGAAGATACCGTTAAACGACGAGACATGAGCAGTATAAGGGACTCATGGCAGTATATAACATACAAGAAAATAAAACATATTTTTAATGAAGAGAAATATTTAAGGGTAAACAACAAAAAGCCATAACAAAATTAAGATTAGGATTATTATCAAACAAGGGAATTTTAATCCCAGGCAATCCTGTCTACCCATGTATTTGCAAGGAGATGATAAATCTTGTAACTAGACATGTTATGCTGGAATGTCCTGCCTTTGAGAAAGAGAGTTGTTTCTGTCTTCAAAGCTAAGTAAATTTAAGAGGATGGAAACTAATAAGAAATTGGAAAGGATTCTTGATCCAACTGAAATAGTAGATATTTTTGCACTAGCTAGTTTTGCACAAAGAGTACTGTATAAGTTCGAAGACTGAGTAAAACTGTAAGTGATGTGGGGAATTATGTTTTATAAGAATGTATTTTCAATGACTGGTGTTGAGAAACTTATTAAAATATGTATTTTAATTATTTTTATGAATATTGTGTGTAACAAACATTGTTTTATACATGCTGTCAATAAACTTTAACCTAACCTACCCTTGAGGATGTGAAAGACCGAGATCCCCAACTTCCTTTTCTTAAGGGTGAACAAATCAAGGGCCTCTCTTCATAACTTCTGACCCCCATACCACTGATCATATTGGTGGTCTGTATTGCAACCTCTCAACTCCCTCAGTCTATTTTTAAAGAGACCAAACCTGCATGCAGTACTGCAGCTGAGGCCGGACCACAGCCTTGTAAAATGACAGGATTACTTCCCCTACTCTGCTAGTCACCACTCTTTTGGTGCACCCCAGCATTCTGCTGGCCCTCTTGACAGTGACTGTGCAATGCTTGTCCTGCTTCAGCCCCCTTATCTATTTTGACATTCAGGTCCTTTTCCTCCTTGACTGCAGCAAAAAGGAGCCCCTCAGATTGGGTAGGTCTAACCTTTGTTCTAGGAACAGGGATACGTTGTTCATCCACACTTCTTGGCATGTCCCCTTCCACTGTAAATCTTGCCGGAAGTCTTCAAGCTTGCTCCTCCCACCCACCCAGGTGGTAAATACCTCGGCTCCTCCCCATGACGCCAGATCTTCCTTTCCGCTGGAAGATACAGGTTCCCTCATGCTCTTGCAGCAATTCGTAGGCCCTGGATTCAAAACGTCGCTATTTACCGAAATTACTTTTAAAACTCATTCGAGTTAACGATTGCGATTCTTCCACATCGGATATGGAGGAAAAATCTTCCCACGGATTTCACCAGTGCCCCTGCGGCCAGAAGATGTCGTGCACCGATCCCCACCTAATATGCGTTTACTGCCTAAGTGCCGGACTGACACCTCGACATGTACTTTTTTGCTTGGCCTTCCATCCCAACGTCCTGGATGACCGCATGGCACATTTGAAGCTGGGTAGACTGGAAAAAAGGAACCCGCCGGTGAAACTGAAGGAGGCGAGGTGGGCGGTTTCCGCAGCTGCGGGATCCGCCGAGCAGCTGGAACAAATGAAGGCATTCGAGGAGGAAGCAGCTAAAGCTTCGCCCAATTGAAGCTTCTTCGTTTCACTGAACTTTGGCTCCAACTTTTCGGGCTCCTTCAAGGAGTTGTGCCAGTCTCTCCCCACCCAGGGTGAGGCGCCCTCGGGCTCACACTCCTCCCGCTCTCGGAAGAGAGACAAGAACCCGATGTCTTCATCCCAACGAAGATGTTCCTGAGACCAAGAAAGGTCCGAGTCCCGGGAAACCGCGCTCTCAGCTTCAGGCGAGATTGCATCCTCGGCCACCGGCTTTATGGACTTTCCGTCTGGCCAGGGGACCGAGGAAGTGGTCGACGAGGTGGAAATAGTCCTCGATCCTATTGACCCTTTATCGCCGGCTCCGTCCGATGATTAGGACTCCTGTCCTCATGTTTCCTGATGAGGAGACCCAGCCTGCTAGTGTCCCCATCAAGGAACTGGTTCCAGACACTCAGGTCTCACCGATTCCGGTGTCTCCCGATCAACCTAGTTGGCCTCCCCGATCTCGATCGAGGTCTAGAATCCTCTCAGCTGAATGACCAAGGAAGAGCCATAAACTCTCTAAAAAGAGGTGATGCCACAGATCGTCCTCATCCTCCTTGTATGAGGAGCGGCTTCAGCAGAAACTCCGTCGATGCTATGAGAACCTCATGTGGCAACAGCTTATTTTGACTGGGAGAAAGCCGGCTCCACTGTCCACCCCATCCATCACTTGGTTTTCACCTCCTAGGTCGAAGCCGACCCCTTCGGAACTGACTCCCTCGGTTCCCCTGCCCGCGGGGCCAGCCCGTGTTCCAGTTCGGCCAAAACCGGTCTCTCCACCTATCGGGGTGGAACCACCACCTAAGCAGCCTCAGAGAGGGGCTCCCTCGAAAGAGGATCGACCAGACACCAGGCTTCCCCAGTGCCTGTCTATCATGGTCACCCCGGATCGCCCTCGGAGCATCGAGGATGACTTGGGCGGTAAACCGGCTTATCCTGACTCTTCGGACTTGGACGTCACAGGACTGCACTCACATCCTGGGGATGATGAGTCCTCCATGGCAGGGTTGGAGGAAGGTCCTTCCTCTTTCCAGGGCATCCTCTGCCTCATCTCCGACTCTACCGGAATGCCCCTGGAATTCATCCAGAAAAAGGCGGAGTGCCCTCTCACCAACATCCTTAAGAGAGGGGATACCCCAATGGAGGCCTTTCCAGTAGCCAAGGCTATCATGGGCCCGGCTCTTGAACTTTGGCCGCACCCTGCTTCCTGCCCAGCACCATCTGCCCACATGGCCCGCAAGTATGCGGTGCCCATGGGGTCTCTTGCGGGTTTCACAGAGCACGCTTCAGCCGAGAGCCTGGTGACCGCCTCTGTGTTCAGGCGTACTGGGAGTTCAGCTGACACTGATCAACCCCCGGACAAGGAGTCCAAGTATATGGACTATTCTGCCCGTAAGGTCTGTGCAGCCTCTTCTTTGAGCCTTCGTCAGACCTGCTTGGTGATTATTATGGCACACTTCTCTCATGCCCTTCTGGAGTCATTAGACGAGGTCCTCCCTCATCTCCCAGCGAACATGCAAACCACGGTCAAGCAAGTCCCTGACCAGGGCTGTGCTGTCACAAAACAGCAGCTCCAGATGGTCTTGGACATGGGAGATTCTTGTGCCCACTCTTTAGCAGCTGCAGTGGCCACTCGTTGCAGGGCTTGGCTGAGGCTTTCCTCCTTCCCGGCGGATACCCAGCACAAGCTTGCCGATGTGCCCTTCCTGGGTACTGACTTGTTCGGTCCAGGAGTGGATGGTCACCTTCAGTGTATAGAGCAGTCCAATGCCACCTTGGATGCCACTTCTGCTAAGGGTTCTTCAGGCAAGAACCAGTAGAAGAAAAAGAAGAAGCCATTTCGGCATTCTTCCCTTGTGGTCAGGCAGCCTTCCTATCAGAGAGGTCAGCAGCAACAACAGCAGCAGGCTCAAGCTTGGCACCCACGGCCCAAGCAGGGCCCTTAACAGCCTTATAAGGGAGGCCGTGGTGCAAGGGCCTCCTCCTCCTCTTCCAAGCCTGCTCAGTGACAGGTTGGGGGTTGCCTCGCCCATTCCCGTCACGCCAGCTCTGGGTCCTCCCATGGGGGGCTGGTTCTGCCACTTTCTCTCCACCTGGTTTGATATCACTTCAGACAGGTGGGTTCTTGAAGTGGTCGGTCAGAGACTGCCTCTAGAGTTCGAGCAGTACCCTCCCAGCCGAGCCCGCACCCCTCGGTAGGAAAGGATCTCAGCTTGCCCCGAGTCGGCTCTTTGAGACGACGTAGCTCAGCTCCTCCTCAAGGAAGCTACAGCTCCAGTGCTGGATCCTCCGACAGACCCAGGCTTCATTTCCAGATACTTCCTAGTACCCAAGCGGACGGGGGGGGGGAGTGGCACACCATCTCAGATCTCCACGACCTGAATCAGTATCTCAGGGCTCGCACCTTCCGAATGGTAACTCTGAATCAGATCATACCATCCCTGGAGCACAACATGTAGTTCTGTTCTCTGGATCTACAGGACGCGTTCTTTCACATCCCTATCCATCCGTCCCACCAGCAGTTTCTCCGCTTCAGGGTCGAGGGGACCCTGTACGAGTTCTGAGCCATGCCGTTCGGCCTGTTATTGGCCCCTCGGGTCTTCACCAAATGCATTGCAGTGGTGGCGGCCCACCTTCGGCATCGAGGTGTCCGAATTTACACTTATCTTGATGATTGGCTCTTGGCAGGTTCCTCCCTTCAGGAGGTGGAGAGGTCCAGGGATCTGTCCCTCTGAACCTGCTTCCAACTCGGCCTTCTAATCAACGAGGCCAAGTTGGAACTCCTGCCTTCTCAGATGATGGGCTTCATCAGGGCAGAGCTTGACTCTCGTCAAGCCAGAGCTCAGCTCCCGGCAGACAGGACGGAGGTTCTCTCCTCCTTTGCCCGATCATTTCTGGTTGGGCACTTGCACCCTGCCCAGGACTTTCTGCACCTTCTGGGTTACATGGCAGCTTGCACCTCAGTGGTCCATTGGGCCAGGTGGCACATGGCGCCCCCTCCAGTGGGAGCTGGCCGCCCAGTGGACTCAGCGCCCCAGTCACTTCGACCAGCTGATTACTGTAACCTAGAAGATATGGGACGCTCTCCAGTGGTGGACCGCCCCAGAACGGTTGCAGGATGGGATCCCCTTTGTCCGCCCTGAGCCAACGGTCGTTCTTGTGACGGATACCTCTCTCATGGGCTGGGGAGCCCACATGGGGGACAGCAGAGCCCACGGGTTCTGGACCCCCGAGGAGTCCTGATGCCACATCAATTTGTTGGAGCTCAGAGCAGTTAGACTGGTGCTGTCAGCGTTCACTCCTCAGCTCCTGGGTCAAGTGTTTCAAGTCAAAACAGACAATACCACAACTATGTACTACCTCAACAAACAGGGTGGCACGCACTTCCATCTGCTGTGCAAGGAGGCGCTCCACATCTGGACCCCTCGTGAGTCAGTTGGAGGCGGATCTCCTAGCCATCCATGTGGCAGGAGCCTCAAACCAGCTGGCAGATGCTCTCAGCCACATAGGCCAGACATCCCATGAGTGGTCTCTCCATCCAGAGGTAGCTTACAGCCTGTTCTCCTGTTGGGGCAAACCGCTGGTGGACCTGTTTGCCTCCAGGGAAAACACCAAGCTGAGACTGTACCATGCCCGCCTCCCTCAGCAGGGATTGCTGCAGGGGGATGCCTTCTCGAGGCCGTGGACCCTGGGCCTCTTCTACGCCTTCCCCCCATTTCCCTTGATCCACAAGGTGTTACTCAAGGTGAGGAGGGAAAGGTGAAGGTGATCCTGGTAGCCCAGACTGGCGCACCAATTCTGGTATCCAGATCTCCTCAGCCTCAGCTGCAGGGCCCTGGAGCACCGTACTCGCCTGGACCTGATATCTCTAGCTCAGGGAAGGTCTTTCATCTGTACCTTCAATCCCTCCACCTCACAGCCTGGTACCTGGCGGCTAGAGTTCCAGGCTTTGGGTCTTTCCGACGATGTCTACACCGTGGTGGAGGCATCCCGCAAGAATTGACCAGGAAATGTTATGCCTTCAGATGAAAAGGTTTTCCATTTGGTGCCAGGATAAAGTCTGGACCCCTTATCCTGCTCTGTGGCTAACATTCTTGACTACCTTGGTCTCTCTCAGGTGGTCTATGATCATCGACCCTTAGGGTGCACCTGGCAGCCATCTCTGCTTACTGGCGTGGGCGGTCAGCCGATGTTAGCGCGGAGACAGTGGGCAGGCGCTTTTCCAAAGGCTTAGATCACATATCCCCTCCATTGTGTGAACCTCCACCTCCATGGGATCTTTTGCTACTTTTGGCAAAGCTCATGGGCAAGCCATTCGAATCCATGCACAAGTGTGAGCTCTCACACTTGTCGTGGAAGACGGCCTTCCTGGTGGCTATCACGTCAGCCAGAAGGACAGAAGAGCTTCAGGTGCTTTCAGTGGACTCCCATTATCTGGTCTTCCACAGGGACAAAGTTGTCCTGCGCCCCAACCCGAAATTCCTTCCGAAGGTGGTGTCAGAGTTTCTCCTTAAGCAGGTGTTGACTGCCAGTATACTACCCTAATTACACCTTGGACGCCAAGTACAGGCTCCATACTTTGGACCTGAGATGTACTCTCTCCTATTATAAGGAGAGAACGGCGGAAATTCAGGGAGAGGTTCGCCAGCTGTTTGTCACCTATGCTGAAGCCGCTTCTGGCAGACCTGCAGCCAAACAGACCATAGCAAGATGGATTACATCATGCATAGGTCTGTGCTATGAGTTGGTGGGCAAGGAGCCACGCAGAGGGATAAGAGCTCATTCAACCCACCATATTGCTGCATCGGTGGCTGTCCCTATCCAGGAAATCTGTCGGGTTGCTACCTGGAAGTCAGCAAACTCCTTTATTACCCACTACCACATCGACCTTGAGTCACGCCGGGATGCTGGTTTTGGGACCTCGATTCTCCAATCTCTATTTCTTAAGCAGGGGGTGTGCGCCTTGCCTCCCTCCTCCCAGAGAACTGCTTGGAGTCTGCCAAGAAGTGTGGATGAACAACATATTAACACTCCTAGAAGTACAGGTTACTCACCTGTAACAGTAGTTCTAGAAGTGGTATATGTTATTCATCCCCACACACACAGCCGACCTCCCCGGCTTCGGGCGCACAACCTTGCTTCCAGTGGGCTAAGATCTGGTGTCTGGGGGCCGAGCCGAGGTATTTACCACCTGGGTGGGTGGGAGGAGCCAGCTTGAAAGCTTCCGGCAAGATTTAAAGTGGAAGGGGACATGCCAAGAAGTGTGGATGAACAACATATATCACTCCTAGAACTACTGTTACAGGTGAGTAACCTGTTTTTTACTCCCCAAGTGTAGCACCTTGCATTTGGCTACATTGAATCTCATGCTCCAGGGATTAGACCAATTGCCCACCTTGTTTTGATCCTTCCAAAGTTTGTCACTATCCTCAAGGGAGTCCACTACCCTGACTCGATTAGTGTCATTTGCAAACTTAAGCAGCCTGCTGGAGACCCCAGCTTCCGGACTGTCCTTGAAGGTCTAGAAGAGCAGTGGCCATGGCTCCAATCCCAGAGCTGTACTGTTGAGCATTCCACTCCACTTGGAGTTCTGCCCTTAGCAATCATCCTCTGTTTCCAGTCCCAAAGGCAATTAGCAGTCCATCTTGTGTATACCACACTAGTGTATTTTGCCCAGAAACTTGTCATGCACCACAGTATCAGAGGCCATATTAAATGCAACGCTGAAAATAGAAATTAGAGTTAGAATCAACATTTCAACCTTGGATCTTCTTCAAGAATTATCTCAGAGAGACGCAGCACCTTCTTTCTTTTTTTTCTGTCTAAAGCCATGCTGAAATCCAGATAGGCTACGTCCATGACTCCACCCCTGACCACCCCCCTGGTCACCCCCTCAAACAAAGTGGTCTGCTTGGTTTGACATGATCTGCCTCTTGTAATGCCATGCAGAGAAGGGCAAGAGCCTTTGCCTCAATCAAGTGCTCCACTCTTCTGATAATGACCTCCAGCACATTTCCCAGCACTGTGGTAAGGTGATTGGCCTGTAGTTGCCTGGAAACAACCATGCCCTTTTTTTTTTAAAGATATTTACCACATTGGTCACTTCTGTAGTCCTCTTGCACTACATCTGTCTAGACTGAAAGCTAATTGCAAGTGGTTGTCCCTGTAGCTCCACTATATTTATGGGGTATGTCCTGTCCACCCCTTGGGATTTACCTGGCTTGATCTTTGCCACTTAGTCTGCAACCAGCTCAAGCATTATGCTTGATAGGTGCACTGTGGCTACCTCTGATGTTATGGGCCCGGTCAGTGAGCCCACAACTGGACCTTTTAGTGAACACTGAAGAGTAATGTTCAAACTTAAAAAAAAAACAAAAACAAAAAAAACCCCACACATTTAAGTGATGAGTTTTATATTTAGTGACGAGGCATTGCTAAGAAAATGATCAGTTTTAATTGAAAATGAAAAGTGTATACAACTCATTTGGAGCACCTTATTGACCTGCCCCGTTGTATTTTTTAACTCCTTGCCCTCTCTAAAGTGTCATTTTTGTGGAACTCAGAACTTGGTATGTTTTTTTACTACTGTATACAGTATGTTGGTGTCAGAGTTTGATATTGGGTTCTGCCTTTTTGTAATAAGAGGCACCATTACTTAGCATGGGATATGGGGAACACTTGAGTATTAAAACTGGAATGTCTGGCTGAGGGACAGTTGACAGGAACAGTCTCTACTAGACATAGCAGACAGCACTCTCCACATAGGGTCCAAGTGCTAGCTTGATAAATCTTAAGAATGTATTTACCCAGGATACCTCAAATCTGATGCATCATCTTGACTAAAGCGGGGTCCTGCCTCTAAACAGATGCAGTGGAGCCTGCTAGAACTAAACACAATGTCATACTAACATACTAATTGCCAGCAGATTGGGCATTACAGTTTATCGAATCTGCTCAAACCTCAGATCCCTAGATAGGAATTCAGGGCCCCCCTTGTGTTCCAGAAACCCCTATCATCCACCCCGGACCAGACCATCATCTGATATATCCGCTTTCTGTATCTGTCCCACCCTCACTTGAAGCCCTCCACTGTGGATCTCTGAACCAGCTCGCCAGGCAGCGCGTTCCAAGGATCCACCACCCTCTCAGTGAAAAACTTCCTCCTCTTTTCCCCCCTCATCCTTCCACCTTTCACCCTCAAACCATACCTTCTGGTGATACCTCCCTGCTTTAGTCTAAAGATCCCCTCCATGTTTACCCTATTTATTCCCTCGAGGTACTTGAAGACCTCAATCATGTCCCCCCGCCCCCGTCTCTCTCCTCTCCTCCAATGAAAGCAGGCTGAGCTCCTCAAGTCTGTCATCATACGTCAAATCCCCTAGTTCTCATATCATCTTAGTAGCCCTCCTCTGTACCCTCTCCAGGAGCTGTATGTCCCTCTTCAAGTGTGGTCTTCAGTACTGTACACATTGCTCAAGGTGTGGTCTAACCAGTCCATTATACAGTGGCAGAATCACTTCCCTGCTCCTAGAAGTGATCCCCCTTACGATGCCTGCCAACATCCTGTTTGCTTTGCTAGCTGCTCTCCTGCACTGCTCAGAGTTATTCATACATGCATTCACCATTACCCCTAGATCTTTTTCCCCCATTGAGGTCTCCAGCACCTCCCCTCCTAGGGTGTACCTGTGTTTAGGGTTTCCCAACCCAAGATGTAACACCTTGCACTTGCTGGTATTGAAATTTAATTTCCAGGTGTGAGCCCACCTTTCCAGGGTGTCCAGGTCCCCTTGCAGGGCCAACCTCCCCTCTTCCTTCTCAACTACTGTTCTCATCTTGGAGTTGTCAGCGAAGAGACTCATTTCACACCCTATACCCTCCGTGGTGTCAGATATGTATGCATTAAACAGGATTGGACCCAGGACCGAGCCCTGCGGTACCTGACTATCGACCTCTCTAGGGTTCAAGAGCTCCCCACTGACCACTACTCTCTGAGTGCATCTAGCTAGCCAGTTTCCTATCCATCTGACTATCAAAGGGCCCACTCCCAACCCCGTCAGTTTCTCCACCAGACCATTGTGGGGGACAGAGTCAAACACCTTGCTGAAGTCCAAGAATAGTACATCCACAGGCTTTCCCCTTTCCAGTTCCGATGTTACCCATTCGTAGAACTCCACAAGGTTGGTTTGACACGATCTACCTGGCACAAACCCATGTTGCCGACTATCCAGACCTCCTACCTCCTCCAAGTACTCCCCCAATCGTTCCTTTAGTATACTCTCCATTAATTTTCCCACCACCGAGGTCAAACTGATGGGTCTATAGTTACCTGGTACTTCCCTCGACCCCCCTTTATGAATTGGCACCTCATGTGCCTCTCGCTAATCCCTAGGTACCCTCTCTGTCTCAAGCGACCTGTTGAAGAGCTCCGCCAGAGGTGCAGCAAGTACCAAACATGCCTGATCATAAAAAAAATGCAACTAGGCCTCATGCCGGAATCCATAAGCAGTCTGTTCAAGAAAGCTGTGTACACTAAACAAACAAGAAATATGACAAAAGGAGGACTGCAAGTTCCTTTCTAGTGCACATCACTGGCTCAAAAATCCATTACTTTTAAGGGCCACAAATGGTTTGATGACTGTCCGAAACGCTGACAGGAAACACAAAGCTGAGTCTGTTCAAAGGGGCTACCGTCCCACCTTAAGAATGCAACCATTTGTAACTGTGCAAGAAAATAATTCAACATATTCCTCCTGCCTTATCCCCGCCTCTCCTCTTCCCCCATTCCCCCCTTCGACTTACAACCCTCCTAAACTACCTTTCCCCTTTAATCTTGTCCCTCACCACCTCTGGCTACTTTGACAATGCCAGTCTGTCTGCTTACCTTTCCCCCCATCATCCCCAAAGCTTAACACAGACCTATTTGACATGTGTCGCTATTCCCAGTGTATCCCTACTCTGCAACAACTTGACGTAATGTAATTTACTCTACTTTTAAGATGTACCTGAAACTAGCAAGTCTTGTACCTCATGTGCCATTTTAAGGATGTTCATGATGCCTACCATGTTTTTCTTTTTTCACTATTATCTTAATTTGTAATTATTGTATTGTATTGTATTTGTATTGCTCTGTTTTGTCCCTGACTTGGAACCTTTGAAAATGAGTCTTTGACTCAAAGGTATCAATCCCAATCGAAATAAATAAATAAAAAAAAATGTTCACCAATTCCCATAGTACTCTTGGATGAATGCCATCCGGCCCAGGAGATTTATCTTTCTTTAGGGCCTTAAGGGCTTGCCACACCCATTCGGTGGGAATAGCATCATCCGTCTCCCCCCCCCCCACCTTACTGGCCCTTTTATCCTTGTCCTGATGTGACACCCTTGGGGTACCTCTCCCTCCCTCCTTCGTGCTCCATTTCTGTAGCTTCCCAATCCCACACACTACTGCTTTTATCCCCCATTGCCTTGCTTTGTAAATATCCATCCCTCCCAGTGAAGACAGAGCGAAGTACTTGCTTAATACCTCCACCTGGTCCTCACCTCTTCCACCACCCACCTTCTGATCTCAATCTGCCGAGCTGGCCTTAGTTTTTCTGTGCTCCCCAGTGTACCAGAAGAACCCCTTTCCCCTCCCTGTATCCCTGTGTGCCAGCCTGCTCTTTTACTGGACTTTTGCCCCCTGCAACATCTGGGTGACTTTTTTAGATGCAAGACAGTATGTTTCCTTTTCCCTATCCCCTCTCATTGTTTTGTATTTTTTGTAGACAACTTTCTGTTCTCTGACCGCTACCTGAACCTCACTGGACCACTAGCATGGTTTATGTGACCTTGCTCCCTTACGCTTCACCTTAGTGCAGGTCCTGACTTCCTCATGAAGTCCCCGTTTTATGACCTCCTATCTCAAGTTCAAGTTCAAGTTTATTGCAGGAAAACTCCATTGAGCAAGCTCATTCACAAGGAGGTCCTGTGACATAAACACTTAAAGTACAAACACAGATAGGTAATAATAGTATATACATGAAATACACGTTACATGATACAGGCTGGATATACATACAAGGGTACCACATAGGGTGACCGCAGGTGGTAAACATTGATATGAGACAGGGAAGCGACTTACAGGTCGCATACTGATAAATGAAACATGATGACTGGTGTGTGCAATACATATACAGTATTTTGGCAGCTAGAACAAACAGCAGTCTACAACTGATATGGGGGGGAGGAGAGATTTGGTAGAGTAGCAGTGGAGCGTAAGCAAAGATAAAGCCAGGAGTAGAAGGGGAAGGGAAAGCAGTTAATATGACAAATCAATTATACTTTACCAGTGGATAAATATGGTACACATGGGGAAGGAAGAGACTTAATGACAGTTACAGGTGTCTTTTATTTTGGCTGAACTTAGTGATTTGTAGAAGTTTATTGAAACTGTGCTAGTTAGTTTCAGTACGGTTTGTAATTGGTTCCAAATGGAGGGAAGGGCATATGCAATATCACGTTTACCAAAGGAAGTCCGCGTCCTTGGTATGTCAAGCATAATAAAGTCAGATTTTCTTAACGAGTATGCACTATGTGAGATACTAATAAGGGAAGAGAGATAGCTTGGCAATTTCTGCAGGAGCAGTTTAAGAGTCCATAGCCCAGCATGGAGCAGGCGTCTAGTAGTAAGGGATGTCCAACCAACAGCTGCATATAAGTCACAGTGGTGCGAGCGGTAAGGAGTTGGTAATGAACCGTAGCATACGGTGATAAAGGATGTCCAGTTTACTTAGATTTGCAAGAGTGGTGGAGGAATAGATTACATCGCCATAGTCGAGTAGGGAGAAAAGTGGCCTGTACAAGCTTGTTTCAAGGGGAAAAGGGCCTATTTCTGTAGAAGAAACCTAACCTTACTTTTAACCTTCTAGAGACATCTTCGATGTGGTCACTGAAAGATAATTTATTGTCGATCCAGATACCTAGATATTTAAATTTGGTTACAACTTCCAGAGGCTCGTTTAGCGTGGTGACAATGAAGTCTTGGGCAAGAGTATTGGGGGGGCCTGAGACAGCACTGCGGGAGAATATCATCGCTTTAGTCTTCTTAGCATTGAGCAGAAGCTTTGCCTTTATTAGATTATGCTCAAGTTGTGCGAAGTCCGCTTGAAGCACTCCCTTGATTTCAGATAACGATGAGCCAGAAGTATACAACACAGTATCATCTGCAAAAAAGTGCAGATTGGACGTAGATATGTTAGCATCTAAGTCATTGATGTACAGAGAAAACAAGATAGGGCCTAAGATGGATCCTTGGGGGACTCCTCTTGCAACTGGCAAGGCAGCAGAAAAAAAGCCTTCCGCCTTTACTTTTTGGAATCTTCCAGTTAGGTAGCTAGAGAACCACTGGGTGGTATGGTATGTGGCACCCAACTTTGCAAGGCAATTGACTAATAGTTTGTGATCAACAGTATCAAAAGCTTTGCTGAGGTCCAAAAAGACTGATCTCTTTTCCACATCTGTCATTGTTGTAATCCCCACAAAGTCTGCCCCCCGGAAGTCCACAGCCAGTGTCCTAGATTTCTCCCCCCCCCCATGCTTATTTGAAACCAGACAGTATTGTGGTTGCTCCCAGTCAGGGGATCCTCTACAACTAGGTCCCTTACCATATTCCCATCCACCAGAACCACATCCAGCACATGTCCCTCCCATGTGGACTCCATCACGTGCTGTGTTAATAACACATCCTGGAAGCCGTACAGCAGCCTCTGCTCCTTGGCCACCTTAGAGGACATGGTTCTCTAGTTTGTACCTGGCATATTAAGGTCCCCCATCAACACCACTCCCTCCCCTTTTGGTCTGCACTGGGCAATGATGTTGTCCAGCAAACCATCCTCCAGAACATCACCCATCCTGGGGGGCCTATATACCACACCCAGCTTGACCTTACCTCCTGTGGGGGTTTGTAAGGTGACCCATAAGGCCTCCACATTTCCCTCTGCCTCTTCTACCCTAGCAATTTCAGTGTAATCTCTAATGAACATAGCCACTCCACCCCCTCTGCCCTCTTTTCTGTCCTTCCTAAGCACAGTGTCCCCCCTCACGTTTAGGTCCCAGTCATGTTTTTTTTGGCTTACGTTTTCCTAACCGCCGCCACATCCAAGCCCCTCCCCCAACAGCATGGCCTGGAACTCTGGCAACTTGTTTCCCAAGCTCCTGGCATTTACTAACACCCCCACCCCTTATCTTGATCCTTTTGTGGAACCCACCCAGGTTCCTTATACTTCCATCTCTCTCTGCTCCTCCTGAAACCTCCTCCCCAGTCTGTTCCCCCCTCCTCATTTAGAGGAGAGGCTTCTAGTCAGCCCACCCTTATGCCTTCCCCATCATACGTTTAAACCTCACCTTTCTTGAATGTAGTCTGCCACCCCTGTTTAGGACTTCCTTCCCTAATGGGGCAAGATGAAGCCTGTCCTTGCATACAGTCCCTTATCCTCCCAAACTCCTTCCCAGTTCCCTAACACCCCCGACCCACTTTCTTAACCCACTTCCTAGGCAGTCATTAACCTCTGTGATCTTCATTTTGTTCTCCACTGAGGCCTTTGGTGCCGGCAATATTTCCAAAAGGAAATGTTGCATCCATCATCCATTATCCCGACAGTCTCTGGCAAGTTCTCGGAACCTTGCTTGGATTTCCAAAACGCTGTCTCCCTCTATATCCTTAGTCCCAAAATGCACCAGGAAATCTGGTTTCCCTCCAAAATCCCTAACCAGTTCATACACCATGAACTTTGCTCTGTGCACTGTCAGCCCAGAGATACTCACTACCTTCACCTGGCTATGGCATCCACCCCCCCGTCCCACCCAATGGATACCCCTAATCATCGAGTCTGCCTGTAACAGAACCTTAACACCGCCATCATCCTTATGGTTACCTCCACTACGTGCTCTCAACCCCCCTCCCCCCTGTCTGTGATCTCAATTCCATGGAAATCTTCCCGCCTTAACATAGAAACATAGAATTTGATGGCAGATAAGGACCGCTTGGCCCACCCAGTCTGCCCATTTCCCTACCTACTGGATAAGCTGCAGATCCTAGTTAACCAGCAGCCTACTTCTTCCTACCCAGAATTGCCTTATGACTGTCCATGCATGCTTGAATTCCACCATTGATTTTGACTCCACAACCTCCTCCGGAGGCCATTCCATGCATCCACACCCTCTCTGTGAAAAAATACTTCCTTAAATTACCTCTGAGCCGCCCCCCCATCTTCAAATTGTGCCCTCTTGTTCTTGCACACCTCTTTTTTTGAAAGATGCTACCCTCTTGGACTTTGTTGATTCCCTTGAGGTACTTGAACATTTCTATCATGTCCCCCACTCCCTCCTTTCCTCAAGGCTATACATATTAAGCTCCTTTCGCCTCTCTTCATATGTCTTCTGGTGCAGACCCTGCACCATTTTAGTTGCCCTCCTCTGGACAGCTTCCATCCTGTCTATGTCTTTTGGAGATTGGGTCTCCAGAACTGCACACAGTACTCAGATGGGGTCTCACCAGATGTCTGTACAGAGGGATGATAACTTTCTGTTTTCTACTGGTGATGCCTCTCCTATGCATCCCAGTATCCCCCACCCTCCTTTCTGCCCTCTCACATTGCTTGCCCACTTTAGGTCATCTGATATGACTACCCCAGGTCCCTTTCCATTTTGTTGTTGTTAGTATCTCACCCCCATTGTGTACTCTTCCCTGGGTTTTGTTTCCCAGGTGCATTACCTTGCACTTCTTAGCATTGAATCTAAGCTGCCATAATTTGACCATTCCTCTAACCTTGCCAAGTCCCTTCTCATCCTTTCCACCCCACCCTGTGCATCAACTCTGTTGCAGATCTTGTGTCATCTGCAAAAGACACACTTTCCTTCAGTCCTTCTAATATCGCTATAAAGACATTGAAGAGGACCGGTCCTAATACTGAACCCCGCGGTTCCCCACTAGTAACCCTCCTTTCTTCTGAGTGGACCCATTTACTATTACTCTCTATGTCCTATTCTCCAGCCAGTTCTTTACCCAGGCTGTCATCTTGGGACCCACTCCCAGGCTGGCTAACTTGTACATTAATCTTTTGTGTGGGACTGTGTCAAATGCCTTGCTAAAGTCTAGGTAGGCCATGTCCACAGCCCTCCTGATCTACTACTTTGGTCACCCAGTCAAAGAAATCTATCAGATTCGTCTGGCATGACCTTCCGCTGTGAATCCATGCTGCCTAGGGTCCTGTGCCCTCTGGCCTGTAGATACTTGACAATTCTTCCTTCAGAAGTGATTCCATCATTTTCCCTATCACTGAGGTTAAACTAACAGGTCTGTAGTTTCCTGCTTCTGCCTTGCTCCCACTTTTGTGAAGGGGAATCACATCTGCCCTCCTCCAGTCCTCGGATACCACCCCATCCTCCTATGATTTGTTAAAAGGGTAGTCAGTGGTGTCACTAGTTCTACCTTAGTTCTTTTAGAATTCTGGGATGAATCCCATCAGGCCCCATTGCTTTGTCCACCTTCAGTTTTAAGAGTTCTTTCAGAACCCTTTCTTCTGTTAATGGGCTGGTATCAACTTCTGTATCCAGAGTGTTTCTACTGTTTGTTTTATGCCTCCCCTCTTCATTTGTAAATACTGAGCAAAAATATTTGTTTAGTATCTCTGCCTTTCACAGTCTCCTGTGCCCACCCTCCCTCCCCTTTATTAAGCCTCACTATCCCTCCCTTGGTCTTCCTTCGCTCCCTGATGTACCTATAAAAGGTTTATCCCCTTCTTAACTGAGTTGGCTATCTTTTCCTCGGTTTGGGCCTTTGCTGTTCTGACTGCCTTCCCAGCCTCCTTTTGCTTTAACTGATACAGTTCTCTGTCCTGCTCCTTCTGTGATTCCTTGTGCTTCCTGAATGCTTTCTTTTCTCTTGAACCTTCCTGCCACTTCCTTTGAGAACCATAGTGGTTTCTTACATCGTCTTGTTTTGTTTATTTGCATCACACAAGGTTTGTTACCTCTGTGATGGCAGTTTTATTATTCCCATTGTTCTTCCACCCTCCTTCCTGCCCATTTGCTAGTGCATTCCTTAGGCACTCACCCATTTTGGCAAAGTCAGCCCTCCTAAAGTCCAGTACTTTTGTCTTTGTATGGCTTGACTCTATTGCTGTGTTTATTGTGAACCATACTGTTCGATGGTCGCTAGTTCCCAGATGGCTACCCACTTCTACATCTGTGTTCCTCTTTCCATCTCCATTTGAGAGAATCAAATCTAATATTGCTCCCTCTTGAGTGGGCTCCAGTACTAGTTGTCTAAGGCATGCCCCCTGTAGGGCATCTAGAATAACTCCACTCTTCGAAGTGGCAGCTGCAGCTGCACTCCAGTTAACATCTGGCATATTCAGATCACCCATCAGCAATATCTCCCCTTTTTCTGCCATTCTAAGTATACTTTCTATCATTTCCTTGTCCATTTCCTCCCCTGAGAAGGAATCTGTCACAACCCTGTGCGGATTGTGGTGCCATTGCCTGTCTCCAAATTTACCCACAGTGCTTCTTCTCCTCCCTGTTTGCCCTTTTGTTCTGTTGCTTTTATTCCTTCCCTTATGTAAGAGCTACTCCTCCTCCTCTTTTTACCCTCCTGTCCCTCCTGTAGATAGTGTATCCTGGTATGTTTACGTCCCAGTCATGGTTTTGTGTGTACCAATATTTCTGTGACTGCCACGATATCCAGATGTTCCTCCTCCTTCAAGGCCACTAATTCAGGAAGCTTGTTACCCAGACTACGGGCATTGGTACTCATTGCTCTCCATTTTTGATGGGTTTACCTTCTGTTGCAGCATCCCCCACTGACCGTTCTACCTCGGTCTTTTCTCATTAGTACCCTGTTTTGTAGGGAGGCTGGATTTTCCTGCTGCTTGTCAGTGCCTCCCCTTTGACTAGTTTAAAAGCTTGCCAATGAAGCATTTAAACCCGATTGCTCAAAGACTTGTTCCCTTCCTGGACGGATGCAGTCCATCCTGCCAATATAGGCTGGTGTCCCTCAGGTGGAACCCAGTCCCCAATGAAGCCAAACCCCTGTGCTCCGCACCATTTTTTTTCAACCATTCTTTAAACTGCATGGTACTAATTACCCTCACCTCCCCCATGCCTTTGACAGGCCTCTGAGAAGGATACTGTGTGTGCTACTTGTCTTAGGCCCCTCCCCAACTCTGTAATGTCCTCCTGCACTGCTCTAATCTCATGATGACCCAAGTCATTTGTCCCTAGGTGGACAAATACGTCCAGCTCAGACTCCCTTGCAGCTGTTCTCGTGATTCTGAGGATGCGCTTCCTGTCCTTCCAAGCCATGGCACCAGGCAGGCACCTTACTTCAGTTTTCCCAGCTCCCCCCAGTTCTATATCCCTAATAATTGAGTCCCCCACCAGGAGCTGCTTCCTTTCCCTGTGGTGTCCTCTGCCTCCTTCCTGTGGACCTCCCTTGTGACAGTTGTCATCAGTCTTCTCTGTGGGTGCATCCATAGGGGAGCTACGCTCCCCCAAAATGGTGTATGGATTGTGGAGTGGAACAATTGACTGGGTGTGCCTCTGTTCCACCATCCTCACCCTCCCTGAGCCCACTGTGGTCCAACTGCTGTGCTTTCTTCACAACCTCTGAGGTAGTCGTGGTGGCGCTAGTGCTCCCTGGATGGGGGAGGTTCCCTTCCTACTGTTCAGTGTGGCCTGGGGGAAGGTTTCCTTACTACTCTCCAGTGCAGCCTGAAGACGGGCAACTTCCTCCCTCAGGGCAGAGAGTTTTCTGCAAATAGGGCAGCATCTCAACCTCCAGAAAGACTTATAAGAGACCCCCTTGTCACTCTCCCCTTTCTGCCTCCCTTGTTATTTTGCCCACTTAACTCAGACCCCCCTGAATAGGTGTCTCCTTTAACCCTCTCTTATCTGAGCCATTTATCCTGGCACTGATCATTTCTCCTTCCCCCACACCGCCATCCTCCCCCCTTGTAATAGTACCTATACCTCCAGAGGCCCTCTGTGGGTCCCCTTTACCTAGGGCCCCATCCTTGGTACGGACCGCCCTCCTGAAGGGGGCCCCCCATCTCCTTGTCTTCCAGTTTCTCTCCAGTTGTGCTTTCCTCCCTTGTGTCTGCAATATGTTGCATCTCCCCCATCTGCTTAACACTTAAGTTTCCCCTTCTCCCTCTGGGACTATTTCTATCCTTTCCATTGCCAGTCTGTGATGCCCTATGGGTATCGACTCCCTCCTCCCGGCCTCTGTATCAGTTACTCATTTCCACCAACCCTTCTTCCCCTCTAGGTTGCTTAGTAGCTCAAATTTATTGTAACACTCTATGTCAGCGTCCATCAAGTGACCTGAGTTTCTCCTGACTGACCCTCTAAGCTGCCCTTCTTCCTCCTCTCTTACCCAGTCTTCCTTAGGAGCCCCTTCCCACAGTCTGCTCTTTAGGCTTCCCACAGCAGCCCTCCCTTCCCACCATCTGCTTTTCTAGGCTTCCTCACAACAGCCCCTCCTGACTCTTCCCCCTCCACTCTCTTTATATTCGGAACGTTTACCCCATAAGTTTCCCCTTAGTGTCAACATCCATATCTAAGGGTCCTCTGTCCCTAATATCCCCCCACCTGCTTGCTGTAACATAACCTCCTCTAATTTCTAAGCGTTGTCCCAGCCTCCCCTCAACACCACCCGTCTGCCGCCCATATCCACACCCCTTATCCTTGGACACCCCCCAACTCCCCCAACTTACTCCTTAATCAATATACTTCACTCCTGATACGAGATAGCTGTCTATAGAGTGGGCAGCCACCATCTCTCCAGGCCCAGTTGAGAATTATTGCCACCCCACAGCCTGTGCAGCCTACAACCCTTCCGAAGATGCCTGCTGTGGTGGAATGAGGCCACACTGCTTGTCCCTCTCTGTTCATAATGGGCACACACCCCGTTTCTCAGTCCCTTCCCTCTGGAATACAGTCTCTCTCTATACTGACTGCAGTTGTTTATAAACCCAATTTCAACCCAATCAATAATGTTCCCAAGTCTCACAAACACATACAGTCCAGTGTGTGTCCAGTCCCGTTAACAGTGTGTGTATACAGACATCAGGTACTGTATGATGTCACAGGCCACCAGTTCCTGTTGCTTCAGGTTTCAGTCACAAACAGAAATGCACAGCCCTTCAATCCCAACCCCCAGTGGCTTTTCAGTATTTAAGAAAGCCTACAAAACAGGGAGGGTGGAAGGGTTCTACCAGGCAAACATCATAAATTTCACTCTAATTATCACTGCCAAACAAGTGTTCCCACAACCAGCACACAAGCCCCAATAGTTACAATATCACAGCCCAAGTAACAGTTCTAACTCAAAGTAGTAATTTTTAACACACAACTAATTTCAAGTATAAACTATTCAAATATTTCAGTTAAAACAGAAGATAATCTGAACCTCTTTCCTGAACACCCTCCTTCTTCTGTTCCCATGTCATGGAAGACTACATGACTAAAGGATTAATTGCAGTTTAAATTACCTTGTTTCCTGCAGTAACTGTAGATCTTCATTGAGGATATCTGTTCCACTGGCCACATATTTGGAACTGTAACGTCCGGCATCAGGAGCACTTGGAAACCTTTGCTAGCTAGGGTGCCACCCATGATGACATGCAACATTTCGTGGGCATCCCCACTTTTCCTCAGGTCTTTCTACAGGCCCCGACTGCTCATGGGACCTGCAGAGAAATAATGCAGTTGTTTTATCCACTTTGCCTTTTTACTGCTTTTCTTTAACTTACTGGCATTGTTCTTTTATGCTGCCAGCAAAAGAACCTTTATTTAGGCTTTTGTACCTGTGGCTACAAGATCTACAAGGACAGTGCTCACACAGTTTGTGTTTGCTGTTTGGGCCTGTCCCACAGTGTCAGGACAGCAAGAATGCAGTTGCAGTTCAGTGGGAAACCAGGTTGGTGCAATCAAGTGGATAACTACTCCCAGAGCTAGTTGCGAGTTTCAGGGATGGACTGCACTCAGCAGAACAGATTACACTCATATACTGGAAACATTGTTCACGAATTTAATGTGCTATGTAGTTGACTTTACAAACATAAACACAAAACAGTGCAGTGCAATGTGCCAGTCACCTGTAGGAAACTCGCTGTTTTGTGTTTGTAAAGTCTGCTGCATGGCACATTAAATTTGCAAACAGTGTTTCCAGTGTGAGACTATAATCTGTTCTACTGAGAGCAGTCCATCCTTGGACATTTCCACAAAGTCAATGCCTGCAAGATCTGCCAGGGATTCAACCAGGCCTTAAGGAGACACCAAAAGAAGGCTCAAGAATCCTTCATTGCTACCAGGCCCATGGAAGCCACTGCCAAGGCACAGGCTTCAAACCGGCTTCTCCCTCTCACTCGACCGCCTCCAGGAATGAAACTCTGTGGTGCTCTGTGATGCTGTCACTGATGCAGTCATCAAGGACTAAAGACAAAGACAAGGAGAAGTCCTCCTCTTCTGGCAACCACCACAAATATAAAGCTAAAGCTCCTGCTTTGCCGGTAAGGTCAAGTTCTCCACTGAAGGAGGGTGCGTCCTCATTATCTGCTGTGGTGGTGATGACTACAGCACCCCACCCCCAAAAAAAACACTGATAAGGCACCAAGGTCTGGCTCTGGCGCTGCTGTACCTACTACAGATGGTATGCGATTCCCATTGTCATGTTATACCTCCACACCGTTGCTTGTCCAGGCCCTTTAAAGGTTGTCATCGACTGCCAGGTTGTGCTGGTATCATTCTCTGAACACTTTTGCCTGTTGCCATCGCTCCTGCTGACAAAAGTGGCACTATTGACAGGATCCAGAAGCACACCATTCATTCCTCCATCACAGCGACCAGCTCCATCGATGGCTCCTGTTGCCATCCTGATCTCCTTAATACGGAGGATGATTTGGAGGATGAAGAAAGTGATGATGGTCCCTATGAGTTTTTTTTCTTCCTCCAGCTCTACCCTGTCCTCATGCAGTGAGGACTTTGTGGTGTGCAGTCACTGCCCTCTTTCTGATAGTCCCCCTATTTAGACGTTACTCAGACAAATCCAAAATGTCATTTGGTTTGATGCTGAGGAGGACTCCAGTAAGAAAAATGTAGTGAATATTTTGGAGGTTCCCACTGCATTCTCCATTGTAGCTCTTCCTGTCTGTATATCCCGACTTAAAGGATACTACCTTTGTTGCCTGGTATAGGCCTAATAGCTTGTCTGCAGTACCTAGGAAAGCTGATGAACAGTACCCTGCTCCATCTGTTAACCCTTATTATTTCCGAAACTGATTCTGTTGCTGTCATGGTTATTCGTGACCTTCTGGGGCCCCTAGACACATGCGACTTTGTTTCCTGACAAAGAATCCAGGAGGCTGGATGTTATTGGCAAAATAGCTTATGCCTCTGCATCCTTGGGCCTAAGAATTGCTAACTACCAGGCATAAATGATTAACTATCAGAATAGGCTGTGGAAATTTGCTTTGTCTAGCATTCAGGCTCTGCCTGATGGTCCTGCCAAGACTGATTTGTTTTAAGCTACCTCAGCTGGCGTGGATACCAGCAGGCATCTGCTATGCTCTGTATATGTTACTTCTGCCAAGGCTGCTTCCGCAGACATATGACTTTGCAGATGTTCATGGCTTAGGGTAGCTGGATTTGCTACTGATATACGACAGGCTGTGCTAAATGCCCCTTTAAGAGGCTCCAGGCTGTTTGGGAGTAATGTTGCAACTATTACTCATGAGCTTTAGTCATCTAGGATGACTTTAAGGTCACTCAACTCTCTGACCCCTTAACCCACTGAAAGGTGTGGTAGGGGCTCCTTTAGTAGGCCTGTGGTCTGTGGTGGCTGTGCGTGTTGTTAGCAACCCCGTGCAAAAAAAACGTGCTGGTGGTCACCTTCCTGCTGGTGCCCATGCAAAAGACACCCACAAGTATTGGTCAAAGCAGTGCCCCTACGGCCCCTGGTACCATCTTACTCCCCTCTTCCGCCACCTCTGCTGTTGCCTTTGGGGGTGATGGTAGGGGCAGGATTTCCTTTATCTGCAGAGTGGAGAAATCATAGCGGATGAGTTAGTCCTGGAAATAGTAGAAAAGGGGCATGCTCTGGAGTTGCTGTGTACCTCTCAACCTCCTTCTCATTATCTTCCAAATCTCTTGTCCCTTCTGCTACAGAAGATTCAGTTGCTCATGCACAAGCCAGTTATTGAACCCATTCCTTCTCAAGAAAGAAAAAGAAAGTTCTGTTCCAGATACTTTATGGTTCTCAAGTGGACAGGAGATTTGCATCCTGTACTGGACCTGAGAGACCTAAACTTGTTCATTAAGTACAAAAAGTTTAATGATGCCTCTTCAGGCTCTCTTCCCCCTGCTGCTAAAGGGGGATTGGCTCTGTGATCTGGACATGAAGGACACATACCTTCATATCAGAATTTGCATCTGCCATAGGCAGTACATCTGCTATGCTGGAGGAGAGCCATTATCAGTTCTGAGTCTTGCCCTTTGGCTTATCCTCGACTCCATGATTATTTACTAATTGCTTAGCAGTTGTGACAGCGGTCCTCTGGAAGAAGGGATTTATGTCTCCCCATATCTGGACAGTTGGCCCTCAGAAGGCCCGTCTAGGAAAGCAATTCTTTACATGTTGTCCAGAAATAGATAATTGTTTGAGGAACTGGGATTTACAGTAAACGTACAAAAATTCATATTTGTTCCTGTCAGTGCCTCCAATATATTAGTGCAGTATTGGACACGGTGGTGGGCAGCGCCTTCCTTTCTGCAGACAGGGTGGAGGCTATTGTTGCCCAGGCCAAACTGATATGCAGAAGTCATTGTATGTCTACTCGGATGATGTTACATCTCCTGGTACTGATGCTGCTGCCATAAGTTAGTTCCTTTTGCCCATCTGCACATGTGCATACCACATTGGACTCTCTGGATACAGTGGGATCAGCTGACAGATTAGCTGGGACAAAAGGTCCTCCTCACATCTCCTCTCCACTCTGCTCTAGTATGGTGGATGGACCGCATGAACCTGTTACAGGGTGTTCCATTCTTTTCCCGACTCCCATGCAAGTCCTCACAACAGATACCTCAGGGTCTGGCTGGTGTGCTCATCTTGGATCCTTTCAGACCCCAGGGTCCTGGACTGATCTAGACTTGGATCTCCATATCAATGTTTTGGTAATGTAGGCTGTTCTACTTGGTCTCCAGGCTTTCCAAGAACACCTCTTCCCAGGTCCCCTGCTGATTCAGACAGACAATGTCAGTGTCATGCACTACATAAACTCATCAAGGGGCACTCACTCTTACCATTACGCAGGGAAGGAACGAGAGTAGTAGATACCATTTATTTATACAGTAATGCCTCCATTAGGGCTATATATGCCCTTTTCTCAAGGTGCACCTGTTAAAGTATCAAATTACAATAACAAAATACATAGACATAAAATACAATATACAGTGACAACATGCCCAAATCAAATGATTTACATTCAAGGAAAATTTGACAAATACAAGAAGAAATACACATTATTACAGTACCGTACATTCTATCCAACGAATCACCTCATGTACTCCCAGTACAATTTAATCTATTACATGCACGACAAAACTCAAATCCTAGTACAAATTAGATTACCTATTACATGTACAACAATGCTCAAATTTCCTATAAACAGCAATTTTAAAGACCTTTGATTTCATATATGGGTCTTTAAGGTACAAAGGGAGCTGATTCCAGCAAACAGCTGCTTTATACTGAAAGGTCATACAGTGTAAATTTATTGTTGTACTTGGGAATTACTAACTCTCTAGCCATTTTTCTTCTCAAATTACAGCCATGTTTTGGTTTTTCTAACTTTTGTACCAACCCACGTATCGAATTATTTCTTAAAATCCCATGAACTTGTATGGCCCATGCCCGTTTTCTTCTGGTCTCTAGTGGACTCCAACCAAGAGAGTGAAACATCACACAGTGATGGGTGGTAAAATCATACTTCAGTACAAATCTAGCAAGCCTGTCTTGGACCAAATCTATTTTTATCATTAACTGTTTATTTGCATGACAATAAATATGGCTTCCATAGTCCAAAATGGGCAATATTAATTGATTTACCATAGTTTGATGTACCTTCCTAGTTGAACAATGTGATGCATGTTTTGCTGCCCCAATCTCATATTAACCTTCCCCCCCCAACTCATTTATATGACAATCGAATTTTAAATACTGATCTATATAAACTCCTAAATATTTATATACCTCAGTTTGCCCTAGTATGTTTCCTTCCCTGGTTCTAACAATTAACTTGGGACTTAAATGTCCTCTATCTTGTTTAGAAGAAAACAACATTTTTTTTTTTTTACTGTTCATTACTAACCCTAAATCAGAAAAACATTTCTGCATAATCTGAAAATCTTCTTGTAATTTTCCTTCTACTTCCTTATGATGTTTCCCATCTGCTATTAATATGGTATCATCTGCATATAGACGAACAGAGGTGTTTCTCAAACATTCAGGTAAATTATTAATACTTATGGTAAATAAGAGTGGGCCTGGTATTGATCCTTGCGGTACCCCTCTAGTAACATATAATGGTTTAGAACTAATTCCATTTATGCTAACAATCCGTTTCCTGTTTTCCAAGTAAGAGTGGGACCACTGACATGGCTCCTTTGCCATCCCCATATTTCCCAATAAGTTCAACAAAATATTATGATTAACAAAATCAAAAGCTTTTGACAGGTCCACGTACACTGAGCCCACGGACCTTGCTTCTCCCAAAGGGTAACAACCAGATCTAATAGGTCCGTGAGCGCAGTGGCTGTGGACCTGCCCCTCCTAAAACCAGACTGAAGTGGGGACAACTTCCTATATTTTATAAATAGTCCATTAGTTGCTTATGGACTATTCTTTCTAATATTTTGAAAACAGTGGATAATAGGACAATAGGACGATAGTTTGTAGGAACAGTGGGATGACCTCCTTTGCAATAGGGACAACCTTGGCTAATTCCAATTTGTAGGAAAAATCCCTCACTCAAGCTCCAGTTAAACAAACCAGACAGAATAGGTGCTATTTCAAATGCTGATTCTTTTAGGAAATAATTTTCTATTCCATCAAGACCACCAGCTTTTTGTATTTGCAATTTGTCTATCATAGTCTTTACCTCTTTAATAGAAGTCATCTGAAATCTAAAATCGGGACTATTTTACCACTAACTTGTTCAAAAAATGTTTTCTGTTCATTATTTATTTCTACCATCTCAATATCAGGGAGTTATAAAGTATTAGTTTAACAACTCTGCAGTAGAATCCTTCTGCTGCAGAATTCAATTTTCCTTTAATTGAACCACTGGGTTATGTCTGACAGGAGCCATTAACCTATTTATCAACGACCAATAGTCCCTAGGATTTTTTGTATCCTGTAATTTTTTTTTTTTTGTGATAGAAAGCTTTAGTATTTCTAATAACAGTAATAACTTTATTTCTTACAATTTTAAACTTAGCCCAAGTGTCTGGACACAAGGATTTATTTGCCTTCTTCCATAATTGCTTACTTAATCTAATCAATTTACCTATTCTATGTCCTAACCATGGAGGTCGAGGAGCATTATTTTATTTACTTCCTTTGGTGCGAATCTGTCGCATGCCTCAAGAAACCCAGTGAATTCACTGCCATGTCAAGATCAGGCATGAGAAAGACTCAATACCAAGGCAATTTTGAAAAGTATCCACAAAACAAGTACTTATTAAATTTCCTATAACATCTCCTAAAAATGAGATGTTGATTTTTATCCTCTGTTAATGTTATACTAGTGTTTATGGTACATTGAATCACACAGCGATCTCCTAAGTTAGGGGCTTTCACACTAAAGCGCTCTACTATCACTCAGTTCAGGGGAGACAAAAATTAAATCCAAAATGTTTCCTTGACTTGTTAATTTGTCCTTTCTAGTAGGGGAATTGATCAATTGAACAAGTTGCAAGGATTACATAGCATTTTCTAACTTCTGTCCTCTTGGGCACCCCCAGGCAGCATTGAAGTCGCCCAAAAGAATAATTTTATTTTTTGGCTGATATAATTTATCAAGGCATAACAACAACTTTCAAAACAACTCGATTTTAGCTTTGGAGGAGGATAGACTGCTCCCACTACCAGATCCAGAACTTCCACATAAACCACTAAGCATTCCACTCCTTCTCTGTTACCAGAGTACATCATATTTGAATGCTCCAATGAATGTTTAATATACATCAAAACTTCCCCTCCTCGAGACCCCCCTGTCCTGTCTAGGATGATACTAATCCTGTAAATCAATTTCTTCATGACTAATTCCCCTCTGTAACCATGTTTGTTAAAATAATAATATCGGGAGACTCTATACCAATCCGTACCCTGAAGGTATCCATTTGTTTTACTAAACTCCTAGCGTTGTCATGCATTACCTTAATCTCTCCTTCCCTTGGACCAGGATTCAGTTCCATGTCATACAGAGGACTGAAGTTAGCCAGAGTGCATGCTTGGGAACCAGGCTGAGACTCAGTTCACGTGAAATGTTTCTCTTCAATAAACTATCTCTAACCAGAGAAAAATAATTTCTCCATTTTAGAGATAACCGTCCCTCAGTTAAAAAAACACAGCCTGCCAAACAACTCAGCAACACTTCCTCTTACTAAATTTGTCTCCCTTGGCTGGAGCACACACAGACCAGAATAAATATGGCCGTTAGATCCTTCAAGGCCCAAAAATACCTATCCCCATTTCTGAACAAACTGTTCAAAGTAATATAAAAATACTTCCCTTTATAACTTCACCCACCAATGGCTATTGACTGTATCACAAATTTCTCTGTACAGTATTAAATATTCATTCAATAATCTACCTTGAATTGCTGTCACAATTATATTCATATATAAACTACTTAACTTACATTAGCTACAATTTCACAGTTACAGTTTTAACTATAAACTATTAAAACGTCTGCTTTTCTTAAAACTCACTCTATTGTAACAGCAGTTTAACTATTTGGGTCTAGGCTAAGCATTAGATAATCTGTTCATGTATCAAACCTTGTCATAAAATTTCTGTAAGCACTTTTTTAAACGTTACCATTAAACACTCCTAAACTAAACTTAAAACAGTGCTTCAAACAATATTTAATGTTAAAACATTACCCCTAGGCAATTACACAATCTTTTCCCAATTCTGATTGCCTTGATCAGCCTTCCTACAATATTCATGGTATATTAGACTGCTGTTATACTAATTTTACCTAGTATATTATAGCATCTTTAGGCTCACCCAACAGAGATAGTCCTTGATGTTTCTTCTACTGAGTGGCGTTCGTGCTGTGTGCAGCGTGGGACTTTTAAAGGAAACTGCCCCTCCTCCTCTGTGACATTGGCGGTCTTCGGTGGACCGAGAACTCCGTTGTTTTACCAGCAACAGGTTAACTTCAGAGGTAGGAGTACTGGCACATACAGGTTTGCAGTTAATAAGCACTACAGTTCTCAGTTCCCCACTCAATATGCTGTTCTTAATAGTGAAGGGGTAAAACAACCGTGTGTGCTGCAGCAGTTCTTGTTAGGCAGATCGTACCTGTTCAGGAGCAGCGCGGGACTTTTAAAGGAAACTGCCCCTCCTCCTCCTCTGTGACATTGGCGGTCTTCGGTAGACCGGGAACTCCGTTGTTTTATCGGCAACAGGCTACCTTCAGAGGCAGGAGCACTGGCACACACAGGTTTGCAGTTAATAAGCACTACAGTTCTCAGTTCCCCACTCAATTTGCTGTTCTTAATAGCAAAGGGGTAAAACAGCCATGTGTGCTGCAGCAGTTCTTGTTAGGCAGAGCGTCGTACTGGGCGATATCTCGTGGCCTTCAGCCATCAGCTGTGTTTCTCCCAGGTGTTCAGACATCTTGCAGACACAGGCAAAGCAGGTCTCAGTCCATGGTACACAAATAGGAACTGCTGACCTCTGAGGTAAACAACCTCTTTGCATAATGGCGATCTTCCAGAGCTGAGCCTTTTTGCATCCCTGCATAGTGCAAAAGACCAGGAAGTTCCTGCACTGAGAAGAGTAAGCATCCAAAGACATTCACAGTTTCATTGCAATCTAAGCATTTATTTGCAGTGTAAGAAATGTGAAGGAGCAGGCTATCTATATATCACTACGTAGCAGGTGTTCGGCTAGCCTGCTCCTTCATATTTCTTACATTGCAAATAAATGCGTGGATTCCACTGGAACTGCGAGTGTGTTTGAATGCTTTCTCCAAGTGCAGGAACTTCCTTTTGTGTAGTTATCGGGTTGGCCACCCATTCATTCCTGTACCAGCCATGCACTGTGATTTCGTGGTCTGCATTTGGAGCCATTCACACAATGCAAAACTGCCGTGTTTGAGCTTCCTTGCTCCAGGGCATGGAGTTTTTTGGTGAGACGCATTGTCCCTCTCCTGGAAAAGGAAATTCCTTTATGCTTTTCCTCCAGTCCATCTCATTCAGAGGGTTCTGCTAAAACTGTGGGTTGAGCATGCCACCTTAATATTAGTAGCTCCCTTCAGGCTTCACCTTATTTGTTTTCTGCTTTTGCAGCATCTGGCAGTGGAACCTCCTGTTCAGTCCCTCTTTGTCAGGGCCTGCTGTCGCAGGCTCAGGGTCCCTGGTCCATTTGAACATGTGCTTCCTGTATCAGCATGTCTAGCCTCGGAAGACATAGCCATTGCCCATTTTGAGATTTCCCCAGGTGGCTGATGTCTTGCTCGCAGCTAGAAAGCTTTCTACGATTCACACATTCTTTGAAATGGAAGCGCTTCTCCATTTGGTGTGCTTCCCGTTCAGTGGATCCATTTACGTGTTCTGTCAGTAATGTACTGGAGTACCTTTTGTCCCTATTTGATTTCAGTATAAATCCATTTGATTCCAGTCTCCAGAACTTGTCTATTAAGGTGTACTTAGCTGCTGTTTCAGCATTCCATGCCCTTATTGATGGGTGCACGGTGGCTCAACTAGAGGTGTCCCGTATGGTTTTGAAGGGTATTCTGCACCCACACTTTGTAAATTGGTTCTGTCTTCCACCTTGTGACCTGAATTTCATACTTGAGAAATTGACACTAGCTCTGTTTTCTTCACCTGTTGTGACCAGTGAGATGCATTTCCTTTCATGAAAAATGCTGTTCTAGGGACATGGATATGGTGCGCTATCCACAGATTGGCAGTCTTCCTTCCCCTTTAAAGCCAGATGGAATGTCTTCAAGCTAAACTTCTCCCACCCACTTGGGTGGTATCCTTCTCATCTCTGTGATGTCATATCTTCCTTTCTGCAGGAAGAGTCAGGTCTCCTCCTTCGCAGCTCTCTGTGCACGGTGTAGGCCCTTTTTTACTAACTGCACCTTCAGCCATTTTTCTCAACCAGAAAATCTTCGGAATGGAGTGTGACGAACCCCAAACTGGCCCGGGGTTCAAATGGTCCATTGCGTGCAACCAAAAGATGTCATGTACTGACCCTCATGCCTTGTGAATGCACTGTTTAGGGGCAGAACATGAAGCGCAGGCATACGCCTATGTAAGACCCTGCTCCTCTCCTTTCTCGAGGACAGGTACACTCGTCTCCTCCTTGGCTGCCCAGATGAATGGGATCCTCTGGTTTGGTCCAGAGATGCCCGCAAGGCCGTTTTGGTGGTGGTGGGTTTGGCCTCTCAGCTGGCCTCTCTTGAAGAGGCAATGACCCAGGCTGCTGCAGTCTCCTCTTCTGTGCTGGGGCTGCTCCCAGTGGGTGCCAGACCCTCAGGGAGGGCTCTTCTAGGGGGGACAGATCCTTGAAGGTGAAGTTGAAAAAGACTCGTCACAGGTCATGGGATGGGGAGCTGGCTTATCTTCCCACTCTCATGATTCCATCGACCATTTGAAGGCTGTCAAGCTGTTGGCTTTGGCCAGTTCTCCCAGGGCTGAAGAATGGGCTGCTAGCTCCATGGAGTTCCCATCGGGCTCGTTGGCTGAGACATGGGCCGACAAGCCAGCTGAGATTTTTCTCGATCCAGTCGACCCATTGTCAGACAAGCTGGGGATGGTCTCTCTCTCTCTGACTCCTGTCCTTTGGCACTCTGCCAAGAGGAACAAGGAAAGTCAGCTGACCATGTTGTCTCCTCCTAGGAGATTGCCTTCTCGATTTTTGCAGCAGGACCCAGTCCGTGTAATATACACAGTCCCTCCTCCTGTGGCTCCTCGATGGCAGCACTCTTGTTGCCGTTCGAGGTCAGGACGAGACCCGGTCCTGATTCTGGTCTCAGAACTTGGGACATTCCCAGTTTCAACCTCCCAGGAAGCGCTGTTGGTGCTCCTCTTCCTCCCGGTTCTCGGATGATAAAAAGCTTCATCGCAAGTTGCAGTGGCACTGTGAGGAGTTCGTGTGGCAGCAGTAAGTCCTAGGGCAGGGTCAGTCTTTCCTGCAAGCGCAAGCACTCTCATGGTCTGTTCTGGTTCAGTCCTGTCCAGTCAGATCTACTCTGGCCTCTCCCCTGATTTTGGTGGAGCCTCTGCTAACACAGCCTTTGCACAGAGCCCTGTCCAAGGCTGCTTTCCTGGCATCCAGCCTCCATGCCTGTCTTTCATCCAGATAACCCACTCTGATGAATCCAGAATGGTCCATTGGAGCAAATGGCTTAGGACAGTGTTCGAGGAGTTGTCCGACACTGTTGGCTCCTCCACACACTCCTCTAGAATCCCAGGCTTCAGTCGGGAGTCCTCCGAAGAACTTGGTTCGGACCAGAGTCCCGTCTCTTTCGGGACATTCCTCTGACTTATCTCCTAGTCCATGGAGATTCCTCTGGAGCCAGTCCAGAAGTGGGACAAGTACCCCTGATGGAGATTCTTGACTGGGATGACTCCTTGGGACGGCCTTTCCAGTGGCAGAAGCTATCCTGGGTCCCGCCTTGGAGTTGTGGCAGCACCCAGCTTCTTGTCCTGCACCTTCTGCCTACATGGTCTGCAAATATGCCGTTCTGACTAGGTCTCTCCCCAGTTTCTCTGTCTACCCCTCGGCCAAGAGGTTAGTGGTGGATTCCATCTTCTTTCAGATGGGCAGTGCTGGGGATGTCAACAACCCTTCCCCTCCGACAAGAAATCAAAAAAGCTGGACCATGCAGCAAAGAAAGTTTACACTGTGTCTTCCTTGGGCCTCAGGTAGGCGAGCTCCACCATTATGATGACCAAGTTCGGCAATGTTTTGGCAGGGGTCCAGGACCACATCATTTCCCACCTTTCTGCAGATTTGCAATACGCAGTCAAAGTGGTCCCTGACCAAGGCTCCACTCTTGCTAAGCATCAGCTACAACGGCCTTGGACACAGGTGACTCTAGTGCTTGGTCTGTGGTGGCGGTGGTGACTATGCACTGCAGAGCCTGTCTTAGGATCTCCACCTTCACAGCAGATACCCAACATAATCTGGTGGATGTCTTCTTCTTGGGCACTGACCTCTTTGGGCAGGGGTGGAGAAGACCTCATGAGATTGAGAAGTCTAATGCCACCCTGGACTCCATCACATCCTCACAAATGGACCCCAAGGGCCATAAGTTGAAAAAGCCCTTTTCATTCTGGCCCTTTCAACCCCAGCAGCCTAAGCAGTAACATCCCCAGTCAGGGCAGTCCCAGGTCTGGTGACTTAAGTCTAAGTCAGCCAACCTGGGGCCCAAAAAGTATGAAGGTCGGAGCAGCGACACTCCCCCCAGCAGCCGGAGTCGGGTCCTCCTCCTCCTCCAAGGCTGCTCAGGGATAGGTTAGGGGCATCTGCTTTCTGACTGTCACATCCTTGCCTCAGTTTCCCATGTTGGGGTCAGCTCGCCATTACTGGCATGCCAGGTCTGCTGTTACTATGGACAAATGGGTGCTTGATATGGTGGGTCGAGCTCTGCCTCTGAACTCGAGGGCTCTCCTGCCCTACCGGGCCTATGCTCCATGGTAGTCCGTGGCATCCCTTGACATGCTGTCCGCCCTTAGGGAGGACATTACCCAGCTCCTTGAGAAAGACACTGTAGCTCATATCCTAGATGCCACAGCAGTGTGGCTTTGTGTCCAGGTACTTCCTGGTTCCCAGAAGAACGGGGGAGGGGGGTTTGGCACCCCATACTGGATGTGCACAATCTGAACCAGTTCTTGTGGATACGCAAGTTTCGAATTGTCACTCTGAACCAGATAATTCAATCTCTGGAGCAGGACATTTGGTTGTTCTTTCTGGACCTCCAGGATGCCTTCCTTCACATCCCAGTTCATCCTTCCCACTGGTAGGCCCTTCTGCTCCATGTGGAGGGGATTCTGTACAAGTTCCTAGTCATGCCTTTCGGACTCTCTTCAGCCGCCAGGGTCTTCAGCAAGTGCATCACTGTGGTGGCAGCATTCTTTAGGTGCCGCGAGGTCCAGGTCTATCCATACCACGATGATTGGTTGATTGCCAGTCCAAAACGGGAGACAGTGGAGTGGCCCAGAGATCTCCCCTCCTGACTTGCCCAGCCTTGGATCTGCTCATCAGCCCCGTCAAGTTAAAACTCAAACCCTTGCAGATCATAGACTTCATCAGGGCAGAGCTCGACTCCCTGCTGTCCAAGGCCCAGTTCCCAGCAGACAGAGCAGTGGACCTTACCTCCTTTGCCCGATCATTTTAGGTTGGGCAGTCGCGCCCTGCCTGGGAATTCCTGCAGCTGCTGGGGTACTTGGTGTTCTGCACCAGTGTGGTTCAGTGGGCCCACTGGCAGATGCACCCCCTGCAGTGGTAGCTTAGCCTTCAGTAGTTTCAGTGCCTCAGTTACCTGGACCAGTTGGTTGAGGTAACACAGCCAATGTGGGATGCCATCCAGGGGTGGCCTGTCCTGGAACACCTGCAGAAAGGAGTCCCATTTGTCCCTCAGAGCCAGCGGTCTTTCTGATGACAGATGCATCTCTGGTGGGTTGGGAGCCCGTGGGGACCACAGAGCCTACAGGCTGTGGAACCCCAAGGAATCTCTATACCACATCAGCCTGCTTGAGCTCGGGCAGTGCATCGGCTCTGATGGCATTTACTCTATCAGTTTCAGGTCAGGTCATGCAGGTGCAGACGGACAGTACTACATCCACTTACTATCTCAACAGGCAGGGCAGAATGCTTTCCCTCTGACCGTGCCAGGAAGAAGTCCTCATGTGCAGTCTGGGTTCTGATCTCCTGGTGATTCATGTGGCTGAAGCATCCAACCACCTAATAGATGCCCTCAGCTGGGTGGGCAAGGCTTCTCACGAGTGGTCCCTTCATCAGGAGGTGGTAAACCACCTGTTCTCCCAGTGGGCACTCCCGTGGTTGATCTATTCACCTCATGGGAGATCACAAAGCTGAGGCTGTTCTGTACGTGCCCTCCTCCCTCAGTGGGAGACACTGATGGGGGATGCCATTGTGAGGCCCTGGACCAGTGCCTCTTTTACGCCTTCCCTCCTTTTCCCCTGATCCGCCGGGTGCTGGTAAATGCTAGGAAGGATAAGGCACAGGTGATCCTGTTAGCCCCAGACTGTCTGTGCCAGTTCTGTTACCCAGGTCTTCTCAATCTCAGCAGCAGCAGGCCTCTGTGGTGCCTGCCTTTCCACCCATACCTACTGTACTGTCACAAGGAGAATGTTTTCCATCTAGGCCTTGAGTCCCAGCAACTGAGAGCCTGGTTCCTGAGCGGCTAGAGTTCCAGGCTTTGGGTCTCTGTGAGGAGGTTCTCCAGGTTGTGGAAGCCTCCCAGAAGGGGCGACCCACCAGTGCTATGTTTTCTAATGGAAGTACTTTTTCATTCAGTGCCATATCAGGAAGCTAGACCCCCTGTCCTGCCCTGTGGTTAGCATTCTGGACAACCTGTGGTCCTTCACCCAGTCATGCCTGAGATCAGCGACCCTCAAGATGCACCTGGCATCCATCTCAGCATACCAGGCACAGGCTGAAATGCTAATGGTGGTGCAGGAAAAGGTGGTCAGGCACTTCTTTAAGGGCCTTGATCACCTGTCCCCACCAGTGTGTGAACCATGTCCACTCTGGGACCTGTTGCTGGTCTTGGCAGTGCTCATGAGCAAGCCATTCGAACCAATTCACAGGTGTGACAGCTGTCGACTGTTGTGGAAGACTGCCTTCTTGGCAGCCATGACCTCCACCAGATGGATCGATTAGATCCAGGTGCTCTCGGTGGAGTATCCGTACTTGATGTTCCACAGGGACAGGGTTGTCCTCCACCCCAATCTGAAGTTCCTCCCGAAGGTTGTTTAGAAGTTTCACCTTAACCAGGTGATCTCTCTACTGGTGTACTTCAGCAGTCTAACCTCAGAGGCTGAGCACAGGCTCCATATTGGACCTGAGGCGAGCACTCGTTTATTACACGGAGTGCATGGCTGGAGTTTTGGGAGAGGTTTGTCAGCTCTTTGTCACCTGTGCTGAAGCTGCACCTGGCAGACCAGCAGCTAAACGAATAATTGGCAGGTGGATTGTCTTCTGCTATATATATTTACACCACTGACTTAGCAGAGGGTCTGGAAGGTAGGGTGTGCTGATTTGCGGATGATACGAAAATCTGTAATAGGGTGGACACCCCAGCTGTGGTGGAGGCCATGAGGCAGGACCTGAAGAGACTGGAATGGTGGCCAGAGTCTTGGCAGCTAAAGTTCAGTGCCAAAAAATGTGCTGTAATGCATTTGGGACATAAAAATCCATGCGCAGTATGCACTCGGGGGCCGGGGCGTCAAGAAAACTGAGCAGGACAGGGATCTTAATATCCAGCAGCCTCAAGGTAGGGAACCAACGCAGCAAGGCAGTGAGAAAGGCAAATGGAATGCTGGCATGCATGGGGGGAGGGGCATCACTAGCAGAAAGGTAGAGGTACTGATGCATCTCTACAAAGGCATGGTGAGACTGCACTTAGAGTACAGGGTACAGTTCTGGAAACCGCACCTACATGAGGACATAGAGGACACAGAGAATGCTCAGAGAAGAGCAACCAAAATGCTGCAGGTTATGCAGGGAAACCGTCTGAGCAGAGTTGATTCCCCTTTGTACTTTGTGTACGCTTGGGAATCATTCAGAGTTGTGGCCCAATGGAGCAGATATCCTTGATGATGACAGAGCAGTTACTCACCATAACAGTAGATCTTCAAGAGAATCTCCTTCATTGGGCCACAGCCCCACCCTTCTTCCCCTTTTCTGAGGTATCTGCTGGCAGGTTTGCCCACTTCCTTGTTAAGTGCCTTATATACATATATATAGAATAGTGGATGGTTGACCATCCACAACAAAACTTGTTTCCATCGAGGGAGTCGATGGCATCATTGAAACCTCGAGAGCGAGATGGAAACAAAGCTTTTGCTGTGGATGGTCAACCATCCACTATTTTATATAGTATATGGTTGCCCACAGTTTTGCAAGGTTCATACCTTGCATTCACATTTCCGTTTTTTTTTCCCTTTCTCTTTCTGCACTCACGTACCTGAAGATTCCAGTGCTCGATGCAGTTCTGCCCCAGAAGGTTCCGGTTCGCCCGACTCCTCGCTACCATCCCATGCCACACTAACAACCGTAAACTGCGGCAGTAAATTTAAAAAAAAGAAACACTGAAAACAGTTTGGACACACAGAGCTGATCACACAGTCCGTGTCCAAACCGTAGTTATAAACTGCTCGCCTGTCTAATTGCTAAATGATGACACCATTTTCTTCTGTTTTTTTTGAATCCCTGCTGGGAATCAGCCAATCAGGTGGTAGGGCAAGTCAAAAAAGTTGTACTATCGATGTGACGTCAAAACAATAGTACAACAACTTTTTTGACCTTTGAACTGTACTACAACAAGATTTTGAAAGCCATTGTTTTCCATCCACAATAAACCCTAACCATATACTATAATATAAAATCACACATACCCCCATAATACAAAGCATCATGGGCTGTATATGCAAATCACCACAGAATATTATACTGGTTCAGCTTTAAGCAGAAATGCATGGTGCCGATACGCCTCTCACACAGTTTGCAAAGGGTGCCAACAGAAGACACAGACATGTGTTTCATCCTACCAGGACTCATCAGTGTGCCTCATTTGTATGACACCCCAGTGGAATGAACTAGCTACCCTAAGATGGTCTATCTAGGTTATGTTGTGGTGAACCCAATAAAAACAAAAAAACAAGTTAAAAGATAAAGGCAATGGCTACCTCAAAGGGCATTGTCCAGGAAGTCAAGTTTCAAAGAAATACAAAATCACACATACCCCTATAATACAAAGCATCATGGGCTGTGTATGCAAATCACCACAAAATATTATGCTGGTTCAGCTTTAAGCAGAAATGTATATGTTATGTATAATATATTTCCAATCCCATGTCTCTCCCAGTGTGCCTGGTACTGGTCTGATCTCATGGTAGGGGGACCTCCAAACTTATATGTAAATGCATGTAAAATGTTATTTATACAGTGATACAGCCATTAGGGTTCAAAGAATCCATATTTACAAGGCATACCTGTTTGTATAAAGTACTAATTATTTTCATAATAATGTACATAAAATTATTGGCAAGTAATTACAGTTTAAATACACGTAACAAAACACTTGTATAAAAGTCAGACAGTTAACTTTTACATTCATGGTGTTCACCTATTACATTGACATCTAAAGCTTAACTCCTGCTTCACTGCTGTTTTGTATGCAGTAGTAGATCATTCTAAGTCACAAAGGAAAGGGGGAAGACCATTCCAACATGAAGCAACCTTATACTGAAAGGTCATAATACTGAATAATTTTTTCATTTTTGGGATCATCAGTTCTCTGGCTCCCAATTTTCTTAAATTCAATCCATGTTTTGGGTTTTGAAGTTTAACTACTAGATAATGTTGAGGTTTGCTTTTGAGTAATCACTGTACCTGATTTAGCCAAGTGCCCTTAGCCCACTGGATAAGTGGATTCCATTCAAGTTTAGTGTGCATTATACAATGACGGGTGCTAAAGTCACATCTTAGTACAAATCTCACTAATCTATTATAAAGTACATCCAAGTTCTGTAATTGCTTTTTTGTAGTGTGCTTATAAATATGACTTTCATAATCGATTACCAGTAATTCTAATTGATTTACTATGCTTAAGCGCATTTTTTTGTTGTGCAATTTAATATATGTCTCATCGCTCCTATTTTAGCATTTGTTTTCCTTATTAATTCTATTGTATGTTGTTCAAAGGTTAGATGTTGGTCAATTTGAATACCTAAGTATTTGTATACTGTTGTTTGCTCTAAGATTTTCCCCTCCTGGGTCATTATTTTTATTTTTGGAACACTTTTATTTTTTTACTCTGGGCCGAGAAACATTGTCTGTGTTTTTTTTATTATTTATCAATGGCCCCAGGAAGGAAAAATATCCCTGCATGCCCAAAAAATCACTTTGCAGTTTTTGTTCTACTTCTTTACCTACAGATACCATCTAGCGTCATCTGCATGAAGTCTAATTTGTGAATGCTTAATGTAATTTGGTAAGTCATTTAAATAGATTATGAACAAGAGGGGGCCCAGTATTGATCCCTGGGGTACCCCTCTTTTCACAAAATCTGTTTAAGACTACTGACCATTTAGGATAACAAACTGAGATCTCTTATCTAGATAGGATTTAAACCTATTACAAGCTTCTTCCTCCAGTCCTATTTTTTCCAGACTCCTTACTAAAATATTGGGATTAACTAAATCAAATGCTTTTGATAGGTCCAGTATACTGCACCCATGGACCTCACAAATCCAGGAAGTCTGTGAGTGCAGTAGCCATGGACCTACCCTGTCTAAAGTCTGATTGAAATTGGGTTGATTTATTATATTTCTCAAGATATTCCATCAGTTGGCCATGGACAGTCTTTTCTAAAATTTTGGAAACTGTTGACAACAAGGCTATTGGCTGATAATTGGAAGCATCAATGGGACCCCCCACTTGTCTACAGGGATTACTTTAGCCTGTTTCCAACTCGGTGGGAACAGACCCTCCCTTAGACTCCAGTTAAAGATGTCCCTTAATATTGGTTATAACTCCAGGGCAGCCTCTTTAAACAAACTATTTTCTATTTTATCTGGATAGTTAGTTGTTTTATTGATCGATATAAAATATCAGTTCAAAATCAAACAATGCAAATTAAAAACAGATTAAGACATGCAGAGTGATATAAGCTTCTCAGAGGTAAACATGCACCAATCAAATAAATATCTAAGCAAGCTTCCATCTATAAAGTGCTATACTCCTGTGTTAACATTTAATTATTAACATATATACATTTTTTTAAACTGGACCACTAACCTTGTTAATCTTTAATTTATTTAATTATTTTTAATACTTCATTTTTGTGACTATCCTAAATCTAAACTTAGGTAAATAATTTTCTTGAGAATCCTCTGAACTTTGATATTGAATCACATTATGTTTGCTTTGTACAAGATGTAATTACTGGTTTCAGATCAGGGAGCTTAATAAAGTAGTTATTCAGTAGCTCCGCAGCACTATCTGCTCTGAGCACTGTACCATTTTGACTGAGTTTTATCTCAGTTTGATTTTTAATAGGATGTGTAAGATTTGTTATTTGGGAATCAGTTGATCCCCTGATTTTTTGTTTATAATAACGTGCTTTTGATTTCCTTATTTCCTGAATTACTCTGTTTCTTGTTTTTTTTTAAATTTGTCCCATACTTCACATTTTAAGGATTTATTAGCTTTTTTTTTTCCAAAGTTGATTTTTTTGTCCTAATTAGCTTCTTAATGGTTAATTACAGTTATGCATGGCAAGTGGTTTTGTTTTTGGGTAACTTTTTTCTGAGGAGCAAATTTATCACATGCCTCTGCAAACAGTGTCGTAAATTCCTGTACAACCAGGTTTAAATCAGGAATGAAGAAAATCCTATACCATGGCAACCCCTGTAAATGTTTTCTAAATAGCAGTTTGTTCAATTTAGTATAACATATTTTATACACCATTGGTACTACAACTGTTGGAATAACATTTTTGTTGACAGAGATAGTACATTTAATCACATTGTGATCCCCTAAATTGGGTTTGCAAACACTTTTTTCCACTACAATTAATTCAGAAGAAATAAAAATCAAATCCAATATATTACCTTTACTTGTTAAAATACATTTTCTTGAGGGAGAATTTATTATCTGAACCAAATGTAAACATTTCATAGAATTTTCCAATTTCTGTCCCCTAGGACATCCCCAAGCAGCATTAATGTCACCAGTCAACATTGTTTTTGATTGTCCTATGTGTTCCATCATATTATGTGAACATTTATCAAAATGAATAGTGTTTACCTTGGGCGGAGAATAAACAGCTCCCAAAATCAAATTCGATGCCTGAATCTTTATTAATAGGCATTCAATTCCTTCTGTCTTCCCTGAATATAAAATCTTGAAATGGCCAAATCTAATATAGATTAAAATCCCCCCCCCCGCAACCCTCGGTCCTGTCTGTGATGATAGCAGTCTTTAAGTTCAACTCCTGTTTAACAGATCCCTTTTTTGAGCTAAGTTTCAGTCAAATTTACTATATCTGTTTTTTCCAGATCAACCCAGGGTTCTTTTTATTAATTAAGCTTCTTGTATTATCCAATACCAATTTAATGGTCTCTCCTTTAGGACCTGGGTTCAGCTCAGTATCTCCACAAAGGGACAGAGATAACAACAGCATCTGAGTAGGTGAGGAGTAATTCCTAGAATGAGTTGTAATGTATATTTTTTGAAGCTCTTGTCTAATCAAATTAAAGGGATTTCTCCCCTTGGTTAGCTTGGAGACCCATGGTTGATTTAGTCTAATCTGAAAAAAATTTAAGTAAACACCAGATCTTGCTCCTGAAGTATCAAGACTAGAAGGAACATGTGTTTGAACCACAGGTAAATCCCACCAATAACCCCAACATTTTAAACAGCAGGCCCTTCGTTATTATTTCTAAACTGTTTTTCTGGTGCTAAAGTAGAATAAAACACAAGTGCTATTTATTTTTAAAACTGGTGTTCTCACCACAAGTTATATATCTAGCTGTCATAAACTTTTTACTTTTGTATTGTTAAAACATGCACATTAATTTCGTTAAAGCACCAGACAACAAATAAACATTTAAATACAGCTGTGCCTGTTATCTAAGCGTAACACGTTGCTAGCTGACCTGGCAAGTTCAAGTTGTAGAATGTTTTCAATGTTCTTTCTGTTGCTGAGTGTTGCTCGCGCTACGTGTTATGCTGTAGGAAGCGCGGGTCTTTTATATGGTACTGTCCTCCTCCTCTGCTGACATGTTCTCCATTCCTCCTTCCTCTCAGACTGGCTCAGTATTACTGACTGCAGGTGGAATTGCAAAGGGGAGCAATGAAACAAGTTCTTACAGCTTAATGCAAGCTCAACAGGTTAGAACGCAGCAAATACAGGTACAGCACACAGTTCTTTTGCTATCGGAAGACCGATGATAGCAGGCAGATGGTAACAGCCACAGTGTACCTGTAGTGTTTTAAAGCATCTGGCAGGGAAATGAGCAGTGGGCCCACCCACAATTATATATGTGCTAATGCTGCATGTCATTATTTGGTCCCAAGCCCAAATGTGTGGCCCAATGGAGGGATTATGTTTAAGATCTATTGTTATGGTTAGTAAATACAGTTTACTCACCTGTAACAGGAGTTCTAGGAGTGGTATATGTTGTTTATCCACACTTATTGGCAGGTTCCTTGCCACTTTAAATCTTGCCGGAAGGTCTTCAAGCTGGCTCCTCCCACCAACCCGGGTGGTAAAACTCTCGGCTCCGCCCCATGACGCCAGATCTAGCCCGCTGGAAGCCAGGTTGTGCGTCGAAGCCAGGGAGGTTGGGTGGGTCGTGTGGATGAACAACATATACCACTCCTAGAACGCCTGTTACAGGTGAGTAACCTGTATTTCTAGGGACGTGGATATGTTGTTCAATCCACACTTATTGGCAGAATCCTAGCAGTTCTCCGGGAGGAGGGAGGCAAGGTGTGCACTCCCTACTTAGGAAATAAGGACTGGAGAACCGAGGTCCTAAAACCAGCATCCCGGCGTGACTCTAGGTCGATGTGGTAATGGGTAATGAAGGTGTGTGCTGACTTCCAGGTAGCAGCCCTGCAGATTTCCAGGATAGGGACATCCCTGGAAGCAGCCAACGAAGCAGTGGTATGGCTGGTAGAATGAGCCCTTATCCCTTTGGGAGGCTTCATGCCCGCCAACCTATAGCAGAGATCTATGCAGGAGGTGACTCACCTGCCTATCATGCACTTGTCTGCAGGTCTGCCAGGTGCGGCTTCAGCGTAGGTGACAAAGAGCTGGCAAACCTCTCCCGAACTTCAGCCGTCCGCCTCCTTATAATAAGAGAGCTCTTCTAGGGTCCAGAGTATGCAGCCTATATCCGGCCTCTGAGGTGTGATTGGGGTAGAACACCGGCAGAGTCAACACCTGGTTAAGGTGAAACTCCGACACCACCTTCGGAAGGAATTTCGGGTGGGGGCATAGGACAACCTTGTCCCTGTGGAAGACCAGATAAGGAGACTCAATGGAAAGCACCTGGAGCTCTCCCATCCTTCTGGCTGACATGATAGCCACCAAGAAGGTGGTCTTCCACGACAGGTGAGAGATGTCACTCCTGTGCATCGGTTCGAATGGCTTACCCATGAGCTTAGCCAATACCAGCAGTAGATCCCATGGAGGTGGAGGTTCTCGCACCAGAGGGGATATGTGATCAAGGCCTTGGAAAAAGCGCCCGACCACCTTCGCCTGCACCACCAACTGCTTGCCAGCCCACACCCGGTAAGCAGAGATGGCTGGCAGGTACACGTTTAGGGTCGTCAACTGAAGCTCTAGCTGAGAAAGGGACAACAGGTAGTCCAGAATGCTAGCCAAGGAACAGGAGGAAGGGTCCAACCCATTGTCCTGACCCCAAATGGAGAATCTCTTCCATTTGAAGGCATAGCATTTTCTGGTTGACTCCTTACGGGATGCCTCAACGATGTTGAGGACCTGACCTCATTAAAAAGACCCAAGGCCTTGAACTCTAGCCGCTCAGGAATCAGGCCATCAGGTATAGGGATTGAAGGTCCAGATGGAGTACCTTCCCCTTGTTGACTGAGATCAGGTCCGGATGGGCTGGAAGCCACTTCAGGAGCCTGGAGCTGAGGCTGAGGAGATCTGGATACCAGAACTGGCGGGGCCAGTCTGGGGCTACCAGAATCATCTGCGCCTGGTCCTCGTCACCTTGAGAAGCACCTTGTGGATCAAGGGAATAGAGGGAAGGCTATAGAAGAGGCCAGGATCACGGCCTCAGAAGGAATCCCCCTGTAGCGAGCTCTACTGAGGGGGGTGGGCGTGAAACAGCCTCAGCCTCGCATTCTCCCTAGAGGCGAACAGGTCCACCTGAGGGGTGCCCCAGTAGGAGAACAGATCTTGTACTACCTCCGGCAGGAGAGACCACTAGTGAGATGCAACACCTATCTGGCTGAGGGCATCGGCCAGACTGTTGGAGGCTCCTGCCACAAGGATGGCTAGGAGATCCACTTCCAGGCTGATCACAAGAGACCAAGTGTGGAGAGCCTCCTTGCACAGGGGCAAGGAGTGCATCCTGCCCTGTCGGTTGAGGTAGTACATGGTCGCAGTGTTTTCCGTCTGGACCTGGACCACTTGACCTGTACAAACGGAGCGAAGGCGGTGAGGGCTAGTCGGACTGCTCGAAGCTCCAGCAGGTTGATGTGGCATTGAGACTCCTGAGGGGACCAGAGGCCGTGGGCTCTGAGCTCCCCCAGATGGGCACCCCAACCCATCAGAGAGGCGCCGTTGGCTCGGGGTAGACAAATGGGATACCCTCCTGCAGATGAGCTGGAATGAGCCACCACTGGAGGCCATTCCACATCTCCTGGGTCAATGTCACTGGCTGGTCCAGAGGACCGGAGCGCTGTGACCATTGGCGGGCCAGTCCTCATTGCAGGGGATGCATATGCCAGCGGGCCCAAAGGACCACACTGGTGCAGGCCGCCATGAGGCCCGGAAGACACAGGAAGTCCCGGGCAGGGCACAATTGCCCAAACAGAAATGATTGGGCAAAGGAGGAAAGGAACTCATCCCTGTCCACCGGGAGCCGTGCTCTGGCTCAAAGAGAGTCGAGCTGTGCCCCGATGAACTGAATCACCTGCGATGGCACGAGTTCCAACTTGGCCTCGCTGATGAGGAGGCCAATCTGAGAGCAGACCTGGAGGGCCAGATCCCTGGACCGCTCTACCTCCAACCTGGAGGGGGCTGCAATCAGCCAGTCATCCAGGTAAGGGTACACCAGGACCCCTCTGCACCACAGGAATGCTGTCACTACTGCCATGCATTTGGTGAAGACCCTGGGAGCTGGCGAGAGGCCGAAGGGCATGGCCCGGAACTTGTAAAGGGATTCCTCTGCTCTGAAATGGAGGAATTGCTGGTGAGATGGACGGATTGGGACGTGAAAGAACGCATCCTGAAGGTCCAGAGAACAGAACCACATGCCTCGCTCCAAGGATGGAATGATCTGAGCCAGAGTGACCATCCTGAAGGTGTGAGACCTTAGGAACTTGTTCAGGTCGTGTAGGTCGAGAATGGGGCGCCAGTCCCCTGTCTGTTTTGAGACCAGGAAGTACCTGGACACAAACCCTGGGTCTGGAGGGGGGTCTGCCATCTCCCTGATCACCTCCTACTGGAGGCAAGGCAATGTTGGCTCGTATGAGCCGACAGAGGCTGCTGAACCCACCAGCCCCATGGGCGGCGGCTCGATAGGAGGGAACTGCTCGATTCCAGAGGCAGACCCTGCCTACCACTTCCAACACCCAGCAGTCCGTGGTGATAGCGGACCAGGCGGAAAGGAAGTGGTGGAGCCATCTCAATGGGGAACCCGGGAGGAGCGATGAGGTTGGGGCGACACCCTCAACCCGCCACTGGGCAGGCTTGGAGGAAGGGCTGGCGAGGGCCGCCTGGGCCTTTTCTCCAGGCTGCCTGCTGGAGGAAGCAGCAGGCTTGGCTTTGGTGTGTCAAGCTCGAGCCTGCTGGCCCTGATGCTTTTGTTGCTGGGCCAGACATGCCGCAGGGGCTGAAGGACGAAAGGGCTTACGCTGCTGCTGGCGGCCTTTGTCCTTCTGGGTAGACGTGACCAAGTCCAAGGTGGCGTTAGACTTCTCGATCCATTGGAGATGACCCTCCACCCCAGGCCCGAACAAGTTGATGCCCAGGAAGGGGACGTCTGCCAGCTTGTGCTGGGTGTCAGCCAGTAAGGTGGAGATCCGCAGCCAAGCTCTGCAGCGCATGGCCACTGTGGCCACTACTGACTGGGCACATGAATCAGCAGTGTCCATCAAAGTTTGGAGCTGCTGCTTTGCTACCGCCCTTGCCTGATTCCACACCTGCTTGACCGTCGTCTGAAGGTCAGCTGGGAGATGAGGAATCACCTCATCCAGGGAGCCCAAAAGGGCGTGTGAAAAGTGTGCCATCAGAACGGCCAAGCTAGCTCGACGAAGGTCTAGGGAGGAAGCAGCGATACCTTTTGCCCTGAGTAGTCCAATATCTTGACCCTTATCGGGCAGTTTGTCCACATCCCGAGCGCCCCGGAACGCCGGAAAACGCTATTGGTCACTAACCCTTCGGCAGAGGGGAGCCCCGAGAAACCGGAGACTGAACTGGTAGGGACCTCATACTTCCGAGACATCCTGGCTGAAGGTGTGGGACAAGATGCTGGCCACTGCCACAGCTCCAGGGCCGGGCCAACAATGGCTTCGGCCACTGGAAAGGCCTCCATAGGGGAATCCCCTCGATCCAGTATCTCCGTGAGGGGATACTTGTCCTGTTTTGAAATGGGTTCGAGCTTCATCCCAGTGGACTCTGAGATGCATCGAAGCATTCCCAAAAACGAGGATGGGCTCTCGTCCACTGACTGACCCCCTGCAGACTCCAGGTCGAGCAGCCTAGAGAACAAGGAGGAGGAGTCGTCGTCAGACTGCGAGGAGTCTGCGAACAGCTGCCGAGTGCCTGAGCCACCCTCCACGTGCCGAGGTCGATTGGGAGTGAGGGTGACCGGCAACCTATGGGGCAAGCCCTGACCCGACCGAGAATCCTTGGTCGGGGCTCCAGTCTTCGGTTGTGGAGGCGGAGGTTCCACCACAATGGGTGGAGCAGCCGGTTTGGCTGAACAACCGGTGCCGGTTTCAGCTCTCGACTACTCTGAGGGTTGTTTGGCCACTCAGGTGACAGCCACTTAATGGCTGGAGAAGGCGACAGAGTCTGCTTATTCCCGGACAATAAGAGCTGCTGCCATATTAAATCCTCATAGCGCCGACGCAACTTGTGCCGGAGTCTATCCTCCGAAGAGGATGACGAGGATGAGCAGCGACCATGCTTTCCATGGTGCTGAGACCAAGACCGCCGACGTCGGCTAGACCGGCTGGACCTGGAAGAGGTCCGAGACTGAGACCTTCAGGGATTCCGAGGGTGGGTCAGATAGGGGACGGGGGGAAACATGCTCCTCCCTCGGTACAGGGACCTTAACCGGGGACTCCAGCACAGGCAAGTTCCTGGTTTCCACTGGGAGAACCGGTGAAGTAGGGTTGTCGGCATCACCAGTCAACAAACCGTCTGACAGGTCAAGAAAAATCTCGACTGTGTCGATGGATGTCTCGGCCAGCTGACCTGACGGGGTCACCGTGAAGCCAGCGGCCTTAGCCGCAACCTCGACTTAAGTCGAAAGTCGACCATCCAGTGAAGGGGATCTCTCCCACTCCCACTCCCACGAACGTCGACGGTGGGACTTACCTTTTGAGTCCTTCTTCTTGGACTGACTGGAATGTCCCGATGGTCCTTCTCCCTTGGTGGAGAGGGATTGACAAAGCTCCTTAAAAGAAACTGTATATGAAGAGCCCAAGGAGAGCGGGATAAATGCCGTGACCGAGGAGGAAGAAGATATGGCCTGGGCACGCCTCCTCTCGGTGATCATCTGCTCCAACTGTTCTGTGGAGCCCGTCCACCGTGGATACCGCCGCGGGCCCTCCTTCAACTTGACCGGATACCGTTTTCAGGGCGCCCCAGAAGAAGCTTCGAGCAGCGTGTTCTCCAAGACCGAAGCTAAAAGGACGGCACAAGTCGCAAGTCTGCGACTTGTAGCCAAGCCCTAGGCAGTAGACACACGTGGAGTGCAGATCAGTTCGGGACACTTCTGCCCGCAGGGGCACCGATGAAAGTTGGGAGTCGATTTGTCCATCGCAGCCGTGAGGGAAAAAGAAGACTGAAGTCTTGTAAATTTTAGAATTAGTTTTGGGTTAACTGAAGAGTGTGGATCCAGGCCTAAAACGCAGAGCGCTAAGGAGGGAACCTGAGCTTCCAAGCGGTAAGGAATATCTGGCGTCATGGGGCTGAGCTGAGAGTTTTACCACCCGGGTGGGTGGGAGGAGCCAGCTTGAAGACCTTCCGGCAAGATTTAAAGCAGCAAGGAACCTGCCAATAAGTGTGGATTGAACAACATATCCACGTCCCTAGAACTGTTCTTTCTGCCAGCCCCTTACCTTTCAAACTATCACAGTGTGAGTGTGCAGTCTGCAGTCTACCTGGCCTGTAAATAAACTGAAGGTTGCAACTTTCAGTCTTAGTGAACTAGTTTTATCACTGAAAATATTAGTTTGTTGCCTCTGCAGTGAAGCCTTTTCATGGGTGAGCTCCTTTCAGTATTTACATAGTACTGTATATTCCTATCTAGCCCAGCTGAGGTGCAAGTTCATGACTTTCAATAAGGGTGGTTCTTCCACCAAGTTTTACAACTGGGAAGACAGAAACACAGGGGAAAGTTATTTATTGATTGACTGATTGAGTGATAGATTTTAAAATTGGTAACCAGGAAAGGCACACTGAGCCTTATGTGACCTGCTTGATTTCGCACTGGTGACTGGACTGGGATTTACACTGAGGCATCCAGTTTTGCAGTACTTTGTTCTTCCTATTATAAATAGTCAGTGTTGATTCATCCGGCTGGCCCTCTTAGAACCATACGAGTGCCACAGGATTTGCAAAAGTGGCATGTTCCACTCACGGAATGTGGGGCATATGTTTTTTTAAGTGTTTTTGCAGCATTAGTTTTTGTTTCAAAATATAGTAAAAATCATAAGATTTATTATATATGTACAAGAACACTGTGACAATACTCTTATGGGTATGAATGTTTCCTTCTGCATCCTTGACATCCCAGAGCTGCTCACCTTTTGCTTGCAGTTCTTTCGCCCCAAGAATGTGCTTGGAGACACTGTTTTGACCATATGAGTGCTCCTCCATGCGCCTAAAATATTTAGTTAGTTAGTTTTTGTTGACCGGGTAGGTGCGCTAGCCATAAAGATGACTATTTTCAGGCACGACCTGGGAGGTTACAGGAGCACAAAGTGAACAGTACAAGAATCAGGAAGTAGATACCAACGGTGCAAAAACAAGATGTAAATGTATCAGAAGCTTTGCAATAAACTGTACACAAGTATTACAGGAACAGAAGGTAAATAGTTCAAAATCAGGAAGTATAATACAAACAGTACAGAATCAAAGGTTAGATACCAGCAGTGCAGAAATAAGATGTAGAGGAATCAGAAGCTTCACAGTAACTGTACATAATGCATAGCAGAAAACAAAACCAGCTTATCATCAGCTAGTAAGTACTTAAACATACAGAGAATTGGGTAAAATATAGTTTAATGGGTACATCTGAGCTAAAATAAGATCCAGTAAACAAGGAGTGGTGGTGGCAAGTACGGGATCTAGGATTCAGAACTATATCTCCTGGCTCACAGTAATCATGAGATCAAGCTGTCTAGGAGCTAAAACTTGAATCAGGATGTTCTGGCTCTCAGCTGTTATGCACTAACCATAATGCCTCACTGCCTGGTGGTAAGTCGGATTTAAGACAGGATCTCCTGGGTCACAGATCTGCTTTCAAATCATTAGACCATGTCCAGCTCTTAAGCGTGCTTCCACAAGTCCCAAATTAGTTTGATTGTTGCTTAGGGTTCTGCTGTTTACCTTGAGTACCTGTCTGATTTATTGACCTTTTTTTCAGGTTACAAAGGCTTCCGCTGCCAACGAACGTATAAAGCCTTGGTGGTTGCACTGTTGCATGAGAGAGAGCTGGAACGAGAACGGGAGATGGAACTGGAGAGGGAGAGAGAGAGGGAAAGGGAACAAGAGAAGGAGAGAGAGGAGCAACACCAGCTGGAGCTTGAACAGGAGAGAAAGAGACAGCAGGAACTGGAGCACAAGAACCATGGTGACTATTCCGCTCCTGTCTTTTCAGAAAAGGGTGCATGGAATAATTTGTATTGTTATTGTTGAACTGTTTTTTTCCAACTGCTGTTCTAATTATAATTATGCATGTAATGTAGAATGCATTGAGAAATATGGAAAGACATTCTATACATAATGACATTTTTCATACCCTACGCAACATTATAACCTGGCTATAGACCCTGCATTAAGTGACCATACTTTGGACAGCTTAGGGTTGATAGTCAGTCATGCATAAATCTGGAAGGTTCTGAAAAAGTCTTTACCCATGAAAGCTTTTCTGTTAATACTATTTTCTGTAGGCCACCCTAATAATTTGAAATAATGAACTCTTTTCTATTAGTGAAGGTCAAGCTTCCATGGCCATCGTAATAAATTGAAGTAAAGAACTCCTTCCTATTAGAGGAGGTCGAGCTTCCAAGTATTCAGTATTTGTTTGCCTGTTAGTTGGCCTGGCATTGCAGCCGTTAAAAGCATGGAAATTTGCCAGCAGAAGACGACTTTTAGGTCTATCAAGTCTGCCAGAAGCAGAACATATGACACTTATGATGATCTTCAAGGATATCTCTTTCATCAGGCCACGCCTATGGAACTATGAGCTGCCAGACACTAGGACCACAGGAAACTTTTGTAAGCAGTCCAGTAGGGGCGGCCCACAATTGTATCAGATGTCGTTTCTTCCATATAAACATTCTCTCCTCAATTCTTTTCCACACGTCAACCATACTTGTCAGACCATGCATGGAAACAACGCTGTTACAGTTGCTGCTTTTTATTTTTCTCATCCTAGTCATGCAGTCATTTCATAAGTGATTTTGACTGCATATATGTTGACTTAGGAGCTGTCAACGCTGTTCTATTGTGGTGTGTCAAATAGTATACTACGGAGATTCGCATGATGTCTGCTATGCTGCTTTGCCAGACCAAAACATTCAGGCATGCCTGATCTGTAAAGGATTTAACACAAGTCACCCAGCAATGCCGAAAAGGCACTTTAGAAAAGCGCCTTCTTAAGCAGCAGGTAGCCCAAATGGAGAAGGAGCTTCAGCAAAAGAGCTCGTCCACGTTGCCAGCGCATTCCTCAGGATCCAAATCATCTAAATCCCAGGAGAAGATGTCCAGGTCACAGAAACACAAGCACCAGCAGAGGGAGTGAGAAAAAGACAAAACCTCCCTGGTCTGTTCTTGGTCACCACTCCATGTGGGTCCAACCACCTTGGTGCCATTGATCTCTCTGATGGCGACATCACCTGCTGCCCAGATCATCGAAATTACTTCCAGTTCTAGGCAGGCTACAAGCTCCACCAAGCCTAGCATGGCTGGTGCATCGCTGTCAATGCTGGGGCTTTGACTCCCCATCAGCCTCTTCCAGCAGTTCGGTTGATTATTCAGGGGCCGACATACAGAGGCAGTACTGTTGTCTTTAACAGACATCCTTAAATGCCTTCTGCCTCTTCCTCCTGTAGCTGGAGCTCCATTGGCGTGATCCCTAGCCACTCAGCCAGATCTGCGTGCAGAGCCTGCTATGTATATGCCTCAGCCCCAAACACTGATACATAGATACATAGATACATAGACAGTGTCGGCAGATAAGGGCCTATGGCCCACCTAGTCTGCCATTTGAGCTTGTAAGTTCAGTTTGTTTCCTAGAAGTCTATTTCCCTTACCCTGACCTCTAGAATTCCTTTATGTCTATCCCATGCATTCTTAAATCCTGATTGTTTCAGCCCCACCACTTCCTCTGGCAGGGTGTTCCACTTGTCCACCACCCGTTCTGTGAAGAAATTCTTTCTCATGTTTCCTCTGAATCGTCCTCCTCCAACTTCATCCCATGCCCTCTAGTCCTGAAACATCTTTTCGCTTAAAAATAGTGTTTTCCTGCACCCTGTTCCTCCCTGTAAGATACTTGTATGTCTCTATCATATCCCTCTCTCCTCCTCTCTTCCAGGGAGTACATGTTCAGTTCCTTCAACCTGTCTTCATAGGACTTGTGATGCAACCCATGCACCATCTTTGTTGCCCTCCTCTGAACCTTCTCCACCCTGTCTATGTCCTTACATAGGTATGGTCTCAGAACTGTACACTGTACTCAGGTGGGGCCTCACTAGTGTCTTGTATAAGCGGAATTATGACCTCCTTTTCTTGCTGGTGATGCCCTGCCTATACATCCCAGCATCCTATTTGCTTTACCTGATGCCTTGTCACACTGTTTCCACTTGAGGTCATCAGAGATGACAACCCCAAGATCCCTTTCCTGCTTGGTGCATGCTATATCCTCACCCCCAACTGATATATTGTGCCGGGTTTTTGTCCCATATGCATTATCTTGCACTTCTTTGCATTGAATTTCAACTGCCAAACCCTTGACCATTCTTCAAGTTTCTGCAGGTCCCTTCTCATTCTGTCTACACCCTCTGGTGTGTCTACTCTGTTACAGAGCTTTGTGTCATCAGCGAACAGTGAAATTCTGCCTTCTATATCCTGTGCAATGTCACTGATGAAGATGTTGAATAGGACCGGTCCCAGCACTGATCCCTGTGGTACCCCACTGGTCACTCTTCCCTCTGTGGAGTGACAGCCATTTACCACCACCCTCTGTGTCCTGCCACCCAGCCAGTTACCTACCCACGACACTACTGTCCTGCCACACCATATTCCCCAGTTTGTGTAATAGTCTTCTATGTGGCACAGTGTCAAAGGCCTTGCTGAAAGTCCAGATAGGCCATGTCCACTGCCCTCCCGATCCACCTCCTAGTCACCCAGTCAAAATTCAATGAGGTTGGTCTGACATGACCTCCCCTGGTGAAACCATGCTGCCTTGGGTCCTGTGGTCCATTGACAACCAGATGTTCCACCAATCTCTCCTTCAGTAGTGCTTCCATGATCTTTCCCACTACCGGTGAGGCTGACTGGTCTGTAGTTCCTGCTTCCTCTTTGTTCCCACTTTTGTATAAGGGGACTACATCTGCTGTCCTCCAGTCTTTGGGTGCCTCCCTGTTTCCAGTGATTGGCTGACAGGATGGCCAAGAGGTTCCAGCCACCACCTCTCTTAGTTCTTTAAGGACCCTGGGTGCACCCCATCTGGCCCCATTGCTTTATCAGCTCTTATTACTTCCAGTTCCTTCAGGACCTTTTCTCGTAAAAGGGACTTGTGTTCATTTCTGTACCATTCTCACCCTTGTACTCCTTCAGACCCATTCCCCCTCTTCCTTAGTAAAGACTGAGCAGAAATACCTGTTCAATATGTCAGCTTCTGTTGTCATCCTCCACGCGATCCCATCCTCCCCTTCAGTCTCACTATCCCTCCCTTTGTCCTTCTTTTTCACTTATGTACCTGTAAAGGTTTTGTCCCCTTTAACCACTGATTTTGCAATGTGTTCTTCTGTCTGAGCTTTGGCTTCCTTACTGACTTCCCTGCCTCCTTTGTTTCTCCTGGTACTTCTCCCTATCCCTTCTGCCTGTGTCTTTTTGTATTGCCTGAATGCAATCTTTTGGCTTTCACTTTCTTTGCTACCTCTTTGGAAAACCATAATGGTCTCCTCTTTCTTTTCCTCTTGCTAACCTGCTTAATGCATAATTCTGTTGTTCTTATAATCCCCATTTTAAATACTGCCCCTGTTCCTCAATCCTGATTCCTGTCCCATTCCCTTAATGCCTCTTTCAAGCATCTCCCATTTCCCAAAGTCTGCCCCCTAAATCCAGGATCGTGTTTTTGTGTGGTTTGCTTCTGCTCTTTCTGTGATTTCAAACCACAATGACTGGTGGTCACTGTTACCCAGGTGCTCCCCCCTGTTACCCCCATCACACTGTCCCTGTTTGTGAGCACAAGGTCAGTATTGCCTTCTGCGAGTTGGTTCCATGACCAGTTGCTTGAGAAGACACCCTGAAGGAGTCAGGATAAATCTGCTCCTAGTTGATGCTGCTGCTGGGATGCTCCAGTCCCGTCTGGTATATTGAAGTCTCCAACCAGTACTACCTCACCCTTGTCTGCCATCCTTTGGATGGCTAGCATCAACTCTCTATCTGTTTCTTCCTCCTGGGCTGGTGGTCTATAGACCACACCTGTGTAGATGGCTGGCCCCATTTTCCTTTCCAGCTAACCCACAGTATCTCTCCCCATTTTGTTCCTCCTGGATCTGTGTGGCCCTTATGTCATTTTCACATACAGTGCCCTCCTCCTCCCTTCCTGCCTGCTCTGTCTCTTCTGAATATGTTGTAGCCAGGTATGGCCATCTCCAGTCATGGTTATCATTACACAGGTTTCAGTGATGGCCACAATGTCCAGTCTGACTGTACCATGACAGCCTCCAGATCTTCCATCTTGTTGCTAAGGCTCCTGGCATTTGCACACATGGCTTTCCATGATTTGACCTCCTAGACTGCTTCACTGTTCTACTCCAGCCCCTTCCTTGGTTGTCATTTATCCCTGGTTCTCCTTGCTGTCTGCCCTTCTGCTGAATTTTGCCCTTTTCTGCTTATCCACCTTTTGGACACTAATCTCCAACTTTTTGCACACTGCTTTGCAGAGATAGCCCTCCTCTGGTTCACTGGTTCCATTACTAGTTGTGAGGGGTGAGCAAGTAGTACCATCCTTGCTGGCCTGCCACCCTTTGCTAGTTTAAATGCTTGTCAATGTAGCATTTAAACTTATCATTGAGTGCTTGGATTCCCTCCAGGATGGATGCAGGCCGTCAGGCTTGAACAAACCTCCATCCTCCAGATGGGTCCCCAGTCACCAATGAATCAAACCCTTCCTCACAGCACCAGTTCTTCAACCATGAGTTAAAGTTCCTAGTGCATGCACTCCTATGCTCTCCTTGCCTCTCACAGGTAGTACTTCTGAGAAAGTGACAGAAGTAGCTACTTGCTTGAGACCCTCCCAGTTTCCTAAACTCTTCCTGAACTCTTTGGCTCCCCATTTGCCAAGTCATTAGTACCTAGGTGGATAATGACATCCAGCTCACCCTCCTGTCTTGCCTTCCCAGTGATCCCCAGTATCTTCCTTCCATCCCTCCATGCCGTGGCACCTGAGTGCACCTCACCTCCCTGTCCTCCCCTCCTGTGTTCCTAGCTGGATCCCTCTTATGATGGAGTCCCCACCGGATGCTTCCTCCTCCTCTGGGGTCCACTGCTTTCCCCACTGAGGTCACCTCCTTGCCTAACCTCCACATCCTTTCCTTCCACTTCCTGGGTACCTCTATTTGGTTGTCCTCATTTGCCAGTGTGGCATATGAATTCTTGAGTGGAATAGGATCTGGGATGTGCCTCTGCCTGACTGCTCTAACCCTCCCTGAGCCCACTGTCATCCAAGTGCTCCTCGTTCTCGGCATCCTTTGAGGCAGCTGCATTGGACTGGGTGGTTCCTGGACAGGGGTGATGGTACTCCTGACCCAGTTTACTTCCGCTCTGAGTCTGGCTACCTCATCCCGCAGTCCCGAGAGATGCATGCAGATAGGGCAGCACCTCAGTGTCCAGAAGGTCTGCTGGTCTTGCCAGCGCGCTCCCTTTGTCCTGTTGATGAGACTGACAACATCCTAGATATAATCCTAACCTTATGGTGCAGGATGATGAGGAGGACGCTGAGGCTGAAGATTATGTGGAAGGTCACTATGAAAGGACTAGTTCCACAGTCTCAACATGCAGTGAGGACTTGATGGTTTACACCCTAAGCCCCGGCCCCCCCCCTCCGAGGACCCATCCTTCATAACCATGATGCAGCAACCTCAGGCTGCCATGGGATTTGACTTGGGGGAACAGGATACAACCAAGGAAAACTTAATAGATTTCTTTGCATTACCGGATTTCCCTCCCATTGTAATTCCACCACCCTCCCTGCCCTTGCGGATGTCACCTTTGCTGCCTGGCATAGGCCTAATGTGATCCCTGCCATACCCAGAAAGGAAGACAAGCTGTATGTGACCCCTTCAGGTAGGCTTCTCTTTGCAGGCCATCCTGAAGCTGATTCTGTGGTCATAAATGCTGCCCACAATAGATCAAAGGCACCAAAGCATCTTAATTCTGTTCCTCCTGATTAGGAATAGAGGAGGTTGGATGTGATGGGCAAAAGAACCCATGACTCAGCTTCTTTGGGCCTGAGAATTGCAAATTACCATGCCCATATAATCAATACCAGAACACACTCTGGTGAAAAGATAAAGCAGCTGCTCAAGCTCTTCCAGAAGGTGCACCAAAACAAGAGTGTAAGCTCTAATGGCTGGGACTGATGTAGGAAAACACCTGCTACATACAGCCTATGATATATCAGATGCATCAGCTAGAGCAGCTGTATCAGGAATATGCCTCAGAAGGCATTCCTGGCTAAGGGTGGAGGGCTTTGCAAATGATGTCCAGCAGTCAATTCGCAATGCATGTTTCAGAGGATTTAAATTGTTTGGTGCAGATGTTCAAGATGTCGTCCTCTAATTTGCAGGCCTCAAGCAGAACCCTGCTATCAGTACACTCCCTCTATCACACCCAGCCAAGGAGCAGACAGAGTGTGCCTTTTCATCTGGCTGGTACTAGACACCGTACCACTACCAGACAGTCGGGTAAGGGTAAAGGAGCAGGAGCCCTTCCTAACCCAGCAGCCACTTGAGGTGCCCACTCAAAAGCCCCTGGGGTGGTGGTGCAGCAGGAACTGCAGCTGGCTATGCCTGATGCCTTTTACACCCCCCAGCCACCATTACCTCCAGGGGTGGTTGTTGGGTGTCGTCTGTCCCTCTACCTGGACCAGTGGAAGGAGGTGACCTCAGATGCCTGGGTCCTGGAAATAGTAGCATAAGGACATGCATGTGGGACTTCTAGAACTACCTATATATCATCCACCAGTGCCTTCATCTTATCCTCCAAATCACATCCCACTGCTTCTGGAGCAAATCCGCTCCTTACTACAAAAAAGAGAAATACAACCTGTACCCATGAACAGAGAAACACAAGATTTTACTTCAGGAGGGGTCTTGCAGTAGGTAATCATCTTGAGGACTGCGCCCCCTGGCATCAGGGCCACACGGAAACTTTAGCTAGCAGTGTCTGATGGGGGCCAGCCCACCCGCTGTCATGTGGCAGACGTCAGTGTGACACTGTGTAGTGGGCTGCCCTCTTGCCCACCTTCCAGTTTTTTCCCTCCATCAACCTGAGCATGTCAGACCGCGCAGAGATTGTCACTGCAGTTTGACCGTGTTTCTTCAGATGAGTACCCGTTTTTCTGTCCTTTTGAGTTATATTTTTTATTTTGTGCATGTCATCGCTGTCTTCCACCAAATTGCAGCAAAATAAGTGCACTTCATGCGGCACGCAGCTACTGCACAAAGACTCTCACTCCCTCTGTCTCTTCTGCCTAGGCCTGGAGCACAAGGTCAAGGATTGCGAGGCCTGTTCCAGTTTCAACCAGGCCACATGGAAGCGTCACCAGCAGGCCCTCGAGGCTCATTTACTAAAACAAAAAATAGCCACGATGGAAAAAGAGCTCCAGAAACTCAGAAGCGCTTCCTCCTCTCCCACTGACTCCCACATGCATAACAAACAGAGGGATAAAGAGAAGCACCAGGAAAGGACAGGTTCCCCTCTCACCCGCAGCCGCCCTTGGGTGAGCAGTGGCCTTCCTTCTCCAGGAAGTCTGCTGCTGCCTCCAAGTCTGCCCTGCCTTCTCAGGAGCGGCCCTTGGATCCCCCACCACCACTAGTTACAGTGGCCGCGGGCACCTCGGCAACATCTGAGGCTTCCGCCACTCTTAGGCCCCTTTCCACTGGTGGGTCTGAGTTGTCTGGCGGGGTTGGTAAGCCACTCATCGGGCCCTCTGACGGGCGCCCAGCCCAGGCAATGAAGTCAGGATCCAGGGTCTCTGGTGGCACCCGGCCACAGTCAATTTTGATTGTTGGTCCACCTGATTTCCGCCTGACCAATCCAGTCAATAAGCCAGTCGTCTGTTCACCTGACATCCACCCAACTGATTAGCTCACTTCGTGATCTGGTGAGGGCCCCAACAATGTCCAGTTGCCGGACTTGCAGCAGCTTTCTCCGGTTGGGTCTCCCCACTGGGTCACCACCTCCTCCCCTCTGGAAGAGCCTCTTCTGCCCTCCCCAGACCACTGGAGTGCAGAGGACAGGGGTCATCCGTCAGGTGATGTCTTCCCCAGCTCACCTCCAGACCTGACGTTGGAACTCCCAGGTAACCCTCTGGGCCCACACCCTCCGAATCCTCTGGCAGGGAAGCTGGCACTGATGCTGGACTTGCCTCCCACCAATCCAGTATCTGACTCTGTTTTCCTTGTTCCTTCGGGGCCAGGTCTCAGGCCTCCTCCTTTGGGTCTGCCAGCACCACCATCAGGGCCCCCCATCAGTTTACCTTCATTCAGGTCACCCGATGCCACACTGTCCAGTATATGTTCCTCCAGGCTACCCACCATTAGGCTGCCAGATGCCGGGGTATCCGCCTGCTTACCCTTTACCTGGTTACCCGGTGCACACCTACCATACGCCGGGCTACCCGGCATTGGGGATTTCTTTGGGATACCCACTGGCTTACCAGCATCCTCTGCCCCTCTGCCTCCTCCTCAGCCTCAGGTGGCCCTCCGGGGTATTCTGCGATCCTGGTGGACTGAGCTGGATAGCCCCCACCTCCTAAGCGATGCTATCCAGGTTCCGTTGATCCAGGTGCCCGGGCCTACCCCTATGCTGGATGCACATCAACCAATGTCGGGCTGCCGAAAGAGCCTTTGGCAGGGCGGTCGACTGATAAAACCCTTCCTGGCTCCCAGAAACCTTCTCATCCTAATGTCCAGTCTTTGGAGTCCTCATATCCAGGCTCGGATTCTGACTCTCCTTCCTCTGCAGGGTCAGGGTTTGAAACTCTTCCTATAGAGGAGTCTAGGCCTAATGAATCTCCAAACCCCCCACCTGAGGACCCTTCTTTTGCAGACCTCCTGAAAAAGATTGCAGAGCTCTATGAATGGAAACCCGATGCTCAGGATGCTAAGTGCCAAAGACTGGCAAAGCATTTGGACATCCAGGAGGCAGCTCCCATCCTCACACCTCCTTGGTTAGAGTCACATGAAGACCTGGCATCTGCCATTTGGATGATGCCCTCTTCAATACTGGCAGTAGCCAAAAAGGCAGACTGGACATATAGAATGCCAGAGGGTAAAGATTACCTTAGCGTTCATCCCAAGGCAGACTCGGTAGTCATTGCAGCAGCTCATGTCAGGTTCACTGAGCCGAGACATATCGGCACCTCTCTTCTGAATAAGATGTTGAGGCAGCTGGATCAATTTGGGAAGAAATGTTATTCTTCTTCCACTTTAGCTATGCGTGCCTTAAACTACGTGGCACACATGCTGGTTTACCAGAAGTCTCTCTTTAGTAAGTAAGTATGTAAAATTTATTTCTGTAAGGTGCCCTTCCCAAGCTCAGGGCACCTTTACAAAATTCCATAAGCAGCATTAAAACCACAATAATAAATAACATTTTATATATAACAGCTTTAACATAATTTACATCACTGAAATGCTTCATTAAAAAGGAAGGTTTTTAGGGCTTTTTTAAAGCCCTCCACAATCAGGCTATTTCGTATCTGGCAAGGTAGAGAGTTCCACAGGGTAGGAGCCATAAAGGCAAAATGTTCTTCCACCAGATGTTTTTAAGGTTACCTTGGGAATCTCTAGCAATCCCTCGCCAGAGGATCGGAGAGAGCGGGAGGGGCAGTAAGAAGTCAGGAGTTCTTCCAGGTAGTGGGGTCCCAACCCGTGTAGGGCTTTATAGGTCATCAACATGACCTTGAAAGTGATCCGCCACTGTACCAGCAGCCAGTGCAACTCGCGAAGCACAGGTGTTATATGGTTGGACCTTGGGCTTTCAGTCAACAACCTAGCCGCCACACTTTGCACCAGCTGCAAGCGGCGAATATCCACTCTCAGCAGCCCTAAACAAAGGGCATTGCAGTAATCAAGATGACTGGCAACAAAGGCGTGGACCAGGGTAGGAAGATCCTCTGGTGGAACCAGGTGTTTTACCCATGCTATATTCCTTAGATGGAAAAAGGATGATTTGACCACGGCTGACGCCTGTGCCCTCAGGGTCAGGCCCTCGTCAAATATAACACCAAGGTTATGTACCTGGCCAGATGCCATAAGCGGGGTCTCCCTCAGAAATAAACCTGAGGGTTTTCCCACCCATGAACCTGACATCCTCAACCCCGGTTCCACCACCAATACCTCTGTTTTTCCCGGATTCAACTTCAGCCAGTTGGTACTCATCCAATTCTGTATCTCCAGGAGGCAGTTGTTAAACAATGTACTTGACTCAGACTCCTGTTCGGGCACAAAAGAAATATAGAGTTGAGAATCATCAGCATAGCAATGAAACTTCAACCCATATTGTCTTATAATGTCCCCCAATGGAAGCATGTACACCGCAGATAACATGGGGGACAGTACCGAACCCTGTGGCACCCCACAGCGTAGATAGTGAGAGGCCGAAGAACGAATCCCCGACACTACTCTCTGACTCTTACCCTACAGGAAAGATTTAAACCAACTGTGGACCATCCCCCCTTAATCCACAGAGAAACCACAGGTGATCAAGCAGCACCCCATGATTCACGGTGTCACACGCTGCTGAGAGATCAATGAGAACCAAGATGGAACGAGTTCTCCAATCTCTCACCATCAGGAGATCATTTAGTACCCGACCAAGAACCATCTCAGTACTATGCCTTTTCCTGAAGCCAGATTGGAGAGGGTCATAGATACTGTGGATAGTTAAATGGTACTCCAGCTGCAATGCAACCACCTTCTCGACAGTCTTTCCTAAAAAGGGAAGGTTTGAGACCGGTTTGTAGTTTTCTGGGCAGTCGGGATCAAGGGAGGATTTTTTCAAAAGGGGGCTACTATTGCCTCCTTCAAGGGATCAGAAAAGATCCCTTTCTCCAGTGACACCTCAAGTATCCCAGTAAGGATTGGGCCAATAACCTCTACACACCCCACAAGTAGGTGAGTAGGGCCCGAATCCAGTCTACAGCAGGTTGGCCACAAAGTCTGGATAATCCTCACTATATCCATGACTGCCGGTTGACTGAAGGTGAACCAAGTTAATTGGGTATTTGTACCCCTTGGTTGATCACTGTAGGACCCTATGGGAAGGCACTGGCTGATCTTATCTCTGACAGTGGAAACCTTATCAGCGAAGAACATCCCGAATATCTCACACTGTAATTGTGTCGACGCTCGACTAGCTTGAAGACAGACTGGATTGCACAATCTGTCCACAGTCTGGAAGAGCTGGACCGGTCTATTCCTTGCTGTAGCAATTTCCCTGGACAGGAACTCTGCCTTGCTGTGGGAAATTACTAACTGATAGGTCTTATAATGATCTAACAGTCTTAGCCTGTCCACTTCCATGTGAGTTTTCCTCTCCAATCTTCGGCCCTGTCTCTTCAACCCACGGATCTCGGTGGTAAACCATGGGGCCCCCAGGTGGAGAGTACAGGGATGAACACGGACTGGAGCAATGACATCCAGGGCCCTCACAACTGCCATATTATAGGCTTGCACTAAGGACTCTGGGTCAGTGCTATCCATTGGAAATCTCTGAGGTAACTCCTTCCAAAGGATGGAACTGTTCCATCTCCTTAGGGGCAGGCCTGTTTTGGGGGGCTGCAAAACTGAACCTCAGAGCATGATGGTCAGACCAACTGATGGGCTCCACCTCCACAAAAGAGACTTTCATCCCCAGATGGAATATCAAATCCAATGAGTGTCCCCAATGGGTTGCAGAGGTAATAACCCGTGTCAAGCCCAGTGAATCCATCAATTAGAGGAGGTTTTGACCAAACAGCGCAAGTTCATCGTTGACCCAGGCATTGAAATCCCCAAGAATTAACCATTGGGGGATTCCATTACCCTCTTGGCAATGAAATCCACAACCTCCCTCAGGAATTCCTTCCCCATCACTTGGTGGATGATAAATGAGAAGTATCCTGGAGCCTGCACCTGCACCCACAATACACTCAAAGGAGTTGGTACATCCCACTGGTATTTCTCTGAGGTCCAGTTCCTGTCTAAAACAGATTGCAACTCCCCCACCCCTACAGTCCACTCTCGGGTGGTGAATCACCGAGAACCCGGCCGGAACTGTGGATTCCAAAATGGGGCCTGCATTTTCATCAAGCCAGGTCTCGGTGATGCAAGCTAAGTCCACAGATATAACAAAATCTGCCACCAGAGCAGTTTTGTTTCTGATAGATCTAACATTGCTTACCACCACCCGAAAGGGATAAGACTCCAAGGATGACTCCACCTCCTGTCTGGCCAAGTTAGTGCCCTTGGGTATGGGTACAAGACATGATGGACCTTGCCCCTGTATCCATTTTGCTCCAGGGCACCTCCTGGTTTCAACAGTCCCCATCTGCCCACTCTTTTCCCATCCTCCACAAGAGTTCCAGGATCTCCTATTCCTTCCACTCCTTCGTCTCGAAGTGACGAATATTCGGCATCTCCTATAAACTTCCGAAGGAAATGCGGGACATTCAAAGGGTCGGAGATCCTTCAGTCTTGAAGGGGATTACCGCCTGACTGTGTTTTTACCAACCCAGCACATTCAGACCCTATCAATAATACAAATTATAAAAAAAAACGCTAAATCAGTATTTTTATTTAATCTTAATATACTCCCTTAATAAAACCACTCCACACGCTACTCAAATCAAAAAACATAAAATAAACAACTGTTAAAAAAATGAAAACCAAATTACACTCAGACGGCAACTCCACTTTCTCTCACAAAGTGGGGGAAAAGAGGGAGATTTACAAATCCCACCCACTGTCTCTCACACAGAAGGGGAGAATAACACAAAATTACCACATTAATACCTACTTAAACTAATATAAAATAAACAAAATAAATAAAATAAACGATTAATTAAAATAAAATATTCACTCAACAAAAAAGTCTCAGTTCGTTCAAAAGTCCTGGTCAATCCTGTATTTCTTCTTAAACAATTTTATCACTCCTTTTATCCAAGAAACAGATGATAGTAAGCATAAAGTTCCTGTCTCAGGGAGCCATGAATGAAATTCTGTTCCTCCTGTGGGCTCTCACTTCCACAGAGGACAAAAACCAGTCATGAATCCCAGCGATAAAATCCCAAGTCAGTTCTTTAACCAGACTTTACTTCTCAATCAAAATCAATTTAAATTGTTTCGTACGAACTCGCCACTGTCACTTCCTGTTTAATCGTGAAATCCCACAGATTCAAGTAGCCAGCTTTATTTTATGTCTTCACTCCAACTGATGACGAAATAGGTTATTTTCAGTCAATTGCATCGACATTGACAACATCCCCTGAACTTCACCCAGCCACAAAACCCTTCCGTAGACCTGCTCTGCCCCACGGCCGCCCACCAGCTACCGTTCAGCAGAACAGAAGCACTACAGAGCCGGCCACACTACGGCGGCAGGCCCACAGCATACCACTGGGTTGGATCAAGGGGCCGAGAGAAAATTCCTCTCGGGGGGATCAACCAACTTGCTGCCCCATAGACTTCTCGATGACCAGTTGACTTCAGCTCCCTCCTCTACTGAAATGGGACATAACGATAGAAGACAAGCCCCAAATCTGTTCCACGCTTCACCTCTCAGCTACAAATCACGAGAATTTCACTTTAGTTGCCGGCTTTTTGGTCTCAGTCACAGCACCTCTCAGTGCCTTTCAGTAACCAGTAATCATACTCCAGGGATAATTCAGGGATGATCTTTACCAATTCCACTCATATAAAACAACCAGAGTCAGTACCATCCAACAGGGCCGTTGAATAAACAAGACAAAATAAAATAAAAGCAAATAAAGCGAAGCAACAAAACAGAACAAAACAAACTGCCATTGAAGCTATGCTGGACTCCAAGTCCAAAACTATCCTGGCTGACACTATCCAGTCCACCAGGGTCACCTCTCGGCATTCGCTGAGGGCCATGTATGACACCAAGGACTGCTTGGCCAGGGGCACTGCTATGGTGGTTAGCCTTAAGAGGTATTCCTGGCTAAGGGTTTCTGGCTTGGCTCCGGACGTTCAGGCGGCCATCTAGGATGCTCCCTTTAGGGGCTCCATCCTCTTCAGAGGTGATGCCCAAGACATCATCACCAGCCTTCAGGATAAGGGCAAGGCCCTAAGCTCGGTCCGCAATATGTACCACCCTAGATTTCAGGCCAAGAAGCCTTTTCATGGCAAAGCTAAGGGGCAGACAAAATAGCAGCAGACAGCTAGACGTTGGACAAAACGTCGAGCACCGTCGGCAATGGCCGCCCTTCCCACCACAGCTCAAAGAGTCTCTGGCGTGGCTCTCCTCATCCCCCCTCCCTCTCGACTCCCAGTCTGCGGCCCCCCCCCATCCCTCAGAGGAGCCAGTGGGCGGGCGGTTCGCCAGTCACATGCCAGGATGGGTGGCAGTCACCACCAACTTGTGGGTCTTTCAGTTGGTTGGGCAGGGCCACACTCTGGAGTTACTGGAGAAACCCCCAGACAGGCCTCCAGGGGTGTCTCATTATTTAAAGTGCACATTACCCTCTTAAGGGAAGCAATCAAGGCTGTATTACAAAGAAAGCAATAGAGCCCGTTCAATCAAGCCAAGTAGGAAAGGGGTATTATTCCTACTTCTTCCTGGTCTTGAAAAAGATGCAAGACTTGCATCCCATTTTGGACCTCAGCACTCTAAACCTGTACAAAGAGTACAAACGATTTTGTGTGCTGACCCTCCCAGGTCTGCTGCCCCTCCTGCACAAGGGACAGTGGCTCTGTGGCCTGGATATGCAGGATGCCTACCTGCATATACCAGTTTTTCAGGCCCATTGCCACTATCTCAGGTTCGCCTTTCAGGGTGAGCATAACCAGTTCAAGGCCCTCCATTTTGGCCTGTCCTTGGCACCTCTGGTATTTACAAAGTGCCTTGTGGCAGTGGCGGTGGCCCTGAGGCACCAGGGCTACTATGGGTTCCCCTACCTCGATGACTAGCTCCTGTAAGCTCCATCGAGTGAACAGCTGGAACTTTCCCTGTTAGCTACCCTGGACTCCTTCACACAGGCTGGGATCAGTTTTAACCTTCCCAAGTCCCAACTTGCCCCTTCCAGCACCTCCAGTTTATTGTAGTGGTGCTGAATATGGTCCAGGGTATGGCTTTTCTCCCACTGGACAGGGCAGAAACTTTGCAGAAGCAGGCTCATCTAGTAGTCTCCAGCAGGCAGGTCATGACTGGGTCAGTTCTCTGACTACTTGGTCTTATGGCAGAGGCCATCCCCACTGTTCCTTTAGCCAGACACCATATGCGAATTTCACATTGGACGCTCAGAGCACAGTGGGATCAGAGGTTGGTTGACCTAGACCACATGGTCATGGTCTCCAGTTCGATGCAGCGGGATCTTCTATGGTGGCAGGATCCCAACAACCTCACCAAGGGGGGGGGGGAGGTCCACTTCCAGTCCCCTACTACAGATGCGTCAGGGATGGGTTGGGGCACTCACCTTGGGAGCCACAGGATTCAAGGGCTGTGGTCTCCATCAGAGCTTTCTCTGCACATAAATGTGTTGGAGATGAGGACAGTGCTGCATGCTCTTCAGGCCTTCTAGCACTTGCTCCACCGGGGCCCACTATTAGTCCAGTCAGACAATATGTGCATAGTCTGGTACCTCAACAAGCAAGGGGCACTCTCTTGTATCCCCTCTGCAGGGAGGTGATGAGGGTGTGGAATTGGGCAGTACTGCATCGAATTCACCTCACAGCTATTCACATTCCAGGCGTGCAAAACGTCCTAGTAGACAGTCTCTACTGCACCACGGTTTGAGCCAATGAGTGGGAGCTCAAGCAAGTGGTGGCTGAAGACATACTCGACCTATGGGGTCTTGCAGACCTAGATCTGCTTGCCTCCCCATACAACACAAAACTACCCAGGTTTTGCTCGCTAGCTGCTGGGCATGGTGCCTTTTGGCAAGATGCGCTATTTCTCTGTTGGACAGGGAGGTTTTTGTTCACCTTCCCTCCCTTTCCAGTTCTGCAGAGGGTCCTGCTTAAGCTTCAGGCAGAGGGGGCTCACATGGTTCTGATTACCCCACATTGGCCATGTCAAATTTGGTTTCCACTTCTTCAGCAGTTTGCAGTGGAGCTTCTGGTTTCCCTGCCCCTCTGCCACAATCTCCTGACTCGAGAGAGGGGCATGCTGGTCCATCTAGGGCTGAAGTCCCTTCACCGTCATGCGTGGCACCTCAGGACATAGCTGCTTCATGTTTTGGAGTTTCCTCCAGAGTGGCGCAGGTCCTGGCAGAAGCTAGAACGCCTTCTGTGAGAATGACATATGCCATGAAGTGGAGGCACTTATCCATTTGGGCCACCTCGAAGGGGTGGGACCCTTTTTTGTGCCCCATTCTCGGTGACCTGGGCCTGAATTACTCTTCACTGAAGCTCCACCTGTTGGCTGTTTCTGCCTAACACACCTTGGTGGGAGACAAAACTGACTCAGCTGGATGTTTCCAAAACCTTCATGATAGGAATCCTTCACCTAAAACCCCCAGTGTGCAGTCCCGTGCCACCTTGGGACCTCAATTTTATTTTGGAAAAAACTTACCTTGCCTCCTTTCAAACCAGCTGGTTCTTGTGATATGTGCGATTTGTTGTGGAAAGCGCTCTGCTCTGAGGATTTCTGAGCTACAGGCCCTGATGTGTATGGAGCCTTGTTTAATTTTTCACAGAGACTGGGTGGCCCTGTGTACCAACACTTAGTTTTTACCGAATGTGGTTTCTGAATTTACATTGAACCAGTCACTCCAACTGCCAGTGTATTACCCTGAGCATTCCAACCAGGGGGAGGTGATTCTGCATACCTTGGATGTTCATAGAATCTTGCATTATTACACTAACAGAACCAAGTCTGTCCGGAAAACAAACCAACTTTTCATTTCTTTGACACCCAAGTGGGAGGTACCTCAGTTTCCAAACAGTGTTTGTCCAAATGGTTGGTAAATTGTATTGTTTTCTGTTACCAGAAGTATAGTAAAACTACCCCGAGGGAGGTAAGGGGCATTCTGCCAGAAGCATGGCAGCCTTTACTGCTTGCTTTAGGAATGTGTCGGCCGCAGACATGTGCCACGGCTATTTGGAGTTCTGTCCACACTTTCACAAAGCATTACAGTCTGGATATTGCCTCTAGGCGCAGGGCAGGCTTTGGCCTATCTGTCCTTCAAGGACTCCTGTCCTAAACTTTCTGCCCTCTTGCAGATCCTTTCCTGCCTCCCGTGTTTCAGTTCCTTCTGATTCACACTGCTTGGTACTCAGTCCTCAAGGTGATTACCTACTGCAAGAGCCCTCTGGAAGTAATATAGTACAGTTACACAAGAACTTACCATAACAGTAGATCTTCAAGAGAGGCTCTTGCAGTAAGTAACCTTTTTTCCTCCCTCCATCCCCCTAGTTTCTTTGCTGCTCTTTTTCTGTGAGCTCATTCTAGGCTCCAGGAGCTTCTTTTTCCATTCTCCTGTCATTCCTTCTCGGAGCTCTCCGGTGGGAGAACTGGAAGGTGAGCGTGGGGACTGCCCATTATATAGTGTGACACTGACATCCATCACATGACGTCAGGTGGCCGGTCCCCCATCAGACACTGCCAGCTAAAGTTTCCTTGTGGTCCCGATGCCAGGGGGCGCAGTCCTCGAGATGGTAAGAGCCTTTCTCGAATATCTGCTGCTACAGTAAATTCTTAAGAAACTGTACTGTTCTGTTCTCGATATTTCCTAGTTCCAAAATGTACAGGGTATCTGAGGCCTATTTTGGATTTTAGGGACCTGAACTTTTTTATAGAGTACAAAAAGTTCAGGATGTTTACTTTGCAGGGCCTGTGTCCACTACTGCAGATAGGGGATTGGATCTGTTCCCTAGACATGAAAGATGCCTACTTATATATCAAAATTCGAAAACCTCAGGAAATATTTGAGGTTCCTGTTTGAAGGTTAACATCACCAGTTCAGAGTATTACCATTTGACTTTTCACCTGAGCTGCTGGTCTATATCAAATGCTTGGCAGTGGTGGCAGCAGCCCTTCGCAGGGAAGGCCTTCATGTCTTTCCTTACCTAGATGAATGGCTGCTGAAGGCCTACTTAAGGGAGCAACTCCTGCATACCCAAGCCCAAACCAGACAAGTGTTCGATGCTCTGGGGGTCACTATCAATGTGCCAAAGTCTGCCCTGACCCCTTGCCAGCATTCACAGTATATAGGGGCAGTTTTGGATACAGCTCAAGGTACGGCCTTCCTGCCTCTGGACAGGGCAGAGCATCTGATTGCACAGGCTGGGCTAGTCCATGACAGCCAATATGTAACAGAACATTCCTTCGGCTTCTGAGCCTAATGGCAGCAGCTCTAGCCAGGCTACATATTAATAGACCTTGAGAGTCCAGTGGGATCAACTCGGGGACAATTTAGAACAGAGGGTTCTAGTAATCTTTCCTGTACGCAAGGTGCTGAAGTGGTGGATGGAACCCAGCAACCTGCTGAAGGGGTTTCCTTTCCTGATCCCTTCTCATCAGCAGATTTTAACAACAGATGCTTCTGGATGGTCTAGGGGGCACATTTGGTTTGGGGCCCCATCAGATGCAGGGTGTATGGACCAAAGTGGAGAGCACCTTGTATATAAGTGTTCTAGAAACAAGAGCTGTTCTGTATGGCATACAGACCTTCCAGGCTCACCTGTTCCTGAATCCTTTGTTTATGCAGATGGACAACATCAGTGTGATACATTATATCAACAAACAAGGGAATTCTCTTTTACCCCCTGTACAGGAGGCAATGAGGGTATGGTATTGGGCTCTAGAAACCTGTCTAGAACTTTCAGCAGTACACCTTCCAGGTGCCAAAAACATCTTGGTAAACAGACTAAGCCAGTCACAGCCCAGAATGCACTAATCCACCTGAGGAATATTGCCAGGGTGAAGCACCTGGTTCCTCCAGAGGATCTTCCAACGTTGATCCATGCCTTCGTTACCTCCCGCCTTGACTACTGTAACTCCCTGTACCTAGGGCTATCGGGGGTTGAACTTCGCCGTCTGCAGCTAGTGCGGAATGCGGCAGCCAGGTTGTTGACTGGTTCTTCCAGATCCAGTCATATAATGCCTGTGCTTTGCGGACTGCACTGGCTGCCAATGTTTTGGCGAATCACCTTCAAGGTCGGTTTGCTGACCTATAAAGCCTTACATGATCTGGGACCTACTTACCTGAAAGAGCTCCTTTGCCCCTACTGTCCCTCCCACCCTCTCCGATCCACTGACGAGGGATTGCTAGAGATTCCCAGGGTTCGTTTAAAAACTTCGGGTGCTAGATCGTTTAGTTTTATGGCACCGACCCTGTGGAATTCTCTACCTCGTCAGGTGCGAAATTGCCCAACCGTCCTTAGTTTTAAAGGAGCTTTAAAGACCCACCTTTTTAGGATAGCTTTTAGTGATTTATATTAGTTTTAATTTTATTGTATTTATTGTTTTATGAAACTGTACAGGCGCTTTGGTTTTAAGAAAAGCGCCTTTTAAAAATAAAGTTTGAATTGAATTGAATGGGAACTGCTGACCTCAGTGGTGGAAGACCTGTTTGAAAAGATGGCGTGATCTGGAGTGGACCTTTTTTGCGTCACCACACAGCGCAAAACTTCCGCTTTTCTGCTCGCTCATTTCCAGGGCCTGGAGTTTTCTGGTGAGTTGTGTTGTCCCTCTCTTGGAAGGGGAGGTTTCTACCTTCCCTCTAATTCAAAGTGTGTTACTTAAACTTCTGATGGAGGAGGCACCACTAATCCTCACTGCTCGCCTATGACATCGGCAGATCTGGTTCCCCTTACTGCAGCAATTGACAGTGGAACTTCCAGTGCCTCTGCCTTATGCCAGGGACTTCTGTCACAAGAGAGGGGAACCCTGGTCCATCTGGACGTCTGATCACTTCTCCTACACGCATGGCTCCTCCAAATATAGCTATTACTAGATTTGTGGTCTCCCAAAAGTTGGCTGATGTTTTGATGGCTGCTGGAAAGCCTTCTGCCAGGGCCACTTATTCCATGAAGTAGAAGCCGTTTACTTTGTGAGCCACTTCTTATCACTTAGACCCTTTTACCTGTCCAATAAACCAGGTTCTAGAGTATCTACTGTCCTTGTCAGATGCAGGCCTGCAGTACTCCTCAATTGAAGTGTACTGCACTGCTATCTCAGCTTTCCATGTGTCTGTTGAGGGTGGTACGGTTGTCCAGTTGGAGGTGGCCTGTACATTTCTGAGAAGAATTCTGTATTTGAAGCCTCCTATCTGTAATCCAGTCCTGGCTTGGGATTTGAATTTTGTGTTGGAAAAGCTTACTTTGTCTCCTTTCGAGCTGTCCCTGACCTGTTGCCTATGTTTAATTGCCATTACTGTACTTCTGCTCGAAGGATTTCAGAGCCACAGGCTGTAATGTGTGAGCCTCCTTATTTGATTTTCCATGAAGACAGGGTGTCTTTACATTCAAGTCCTAAGTTTTTACCAAAGGTGGTGTCTGAGTTTACCTTAAATCAAACCATCCACCTGCCAGTTTATTTTCCTGACCATTCCAATCCAGGGGATGCATTGCTCCATACTTTAGAAGTGCATAGAATACTCGGGTTCTATATTCACCATATGAAGGACTGCCGGAAGTCATCACAGTTTTTTATTTCATTCACCCCTGGGAAAGAGGGCACTCTGGTTTCCAAACAGTGCCTATCTCATTCACACCATAAGAGCTCTTTGTAACTTCTACCACTTGTGTCCTGTATACTTTTAGCACTGCATCCTGGGCTTTTCTAAGCAAAATCGAGCCATAATCAACATGCCACAAATAAATGTGACTGCCTCTTGAACTGTAAGTGGTACACACAAAGTACGAGTGGCAAAGTTATTCAGCACAAAATTACCTTTCTAATGGTGCTATGGAATCAACTGTAATCAGTTTGGTTTTTATTTTATACTAGCTGAAATACCCAAAAACTTTTTTTTTTTTTCAAATTTATTCAAGGTGCTTAGGCGAGGCTTGAAAGACAGATGTCAGCCATGCTCACCATACCTTAAACAAATGTGAATAACTCCTGAAGTATACATGATAGACACAAAGTATCAGCAGCACAGTTGCCCAGCACAAAATTACATTTCTAATGGTGTTGTGCAATCAATTCTAAGCAATTTGGTTTGTTTAATATTTAGGTAAAAACTGCTGACTTCCTCAAACTTTTCCAGGCCTGAGTGAAAGTCAGCCGAGTATGTCTATGCTTTCAGATACCACCTACAGGCGTATCTAGGCCTGAATGAGCTGTCCTAATGGTTAACAAACTGCATTACGTTTTGTTATAGTAAGTACAGTAAGGAAAATCCTGGGGTTGTTTGTGGTCATTCCAGTAGAGGCATGGCCATATCTGTTGCATGCTTTAACAAACTCTGGCCAGAGCCGATAGGGCTGTGAAAAGCTGCCAAGTGACCAAAGTTACACATATGCGTAGAAATTATTGAATGCCTGGGTGTAACTTGGCCATTTTGTGGAGGTGTTGCACCAGGTTTTCAACATGGCCTTTTTGGGACCCTTCCTTGTGAAGTGTGCCGGTGTCATTTTATTCACTTGTCCCAAAAGGTGATTTTGCACAGCAACTGCGCCATTCTGTGCTACAGGTGTGAAAACATGTTTCGGGCAGGTTGTGAAAAATGACAGCTGTACTGTTAAAAAGGAGGTAAGCAAAAATGGCAATGCTGAAAATCTGGAGTGAAAATATTAATAACTGGTGAAGTTAGGAACATGCGTAGAAACTGCACACTCTTAACGTAGTCATTTTTTTGATTTTTTTCACCAAATTTGCAACATGGGCTTTTTGGGACCCCACCTAATGAACAGTGGCACTGTCATTTTGTTAATTGGTCCCGAAAGGTGATTCTGCGCAGCCACTGCAAAATCACTTTTCGGGACCGAGTAACGAAATAACAGTGACACTGTTCATGAGGTGGGGTCCCAAGTACCCCATGTTGAAAATGTGAGGCCAAAATTTAAAAAAATGGCTGACTTATCAACTTAAGTTGAAAACCCCATTGATTGTCATTATAGCATGCTTACCTTTGATTCTTCAGTTTGTGGTTCAGCTTTGAAGATTGCAGACGTGTCCCGGTCCAGAGAAGATGATAGCGCTGATCTCCGGAGATAAGTATGGGGTAAGGTGAGGTGGGTACTCAGTGGAAGGGTGGGGATGGGGGAGGGAGACTGGGGAGGCGACGAGGGACCGTTTTCTTTTTACAGTTAAAAGAAAAAAACACATTTGGGCATACTATGCGGTCTTACAATGTGCCACATGAGTTGAGGCGGTGGAGTGCGTGATGCGTACGGAGTTGAGAATCCTGATGTCGGCGAGGCGGACGACCAAGGGACCTTTTTTTTTTTTTTCACAGTTTAAAAAAAAAAACAAGTTGGGGATGGTTTCTTTATTTACAGGGAAAAAGAGTAAACATTTGGGCACACTAGAGCATGCAAGCTTTTCATGGTAGTTGCGGGGAATGGCATTTTGCCATTCATAGCATGATGGTGCCAGCTGAAGTGCACATGCGTGTGAGTCGCGCCTGCAGAGTTCATGCCCTGCAATGTGGAAGTAACAGCTGAAATATTGCAGTTGTTATTCCGAAGTGGCCAATCGTGGCAGAAGCTTTAAAGCTCCATTGGGCATTCGGAAGATTCCACGATTGCCCATTTTTAGAGCTACCATCTGATCCCAGAAGGGCTGTGGCCTAAAAATGTGTCTGCTGCTGAAATCTGTGCACCTGCTACCTGGAGTTCTGTCCACACCTTTATCAAACACTAAAGTCTGGATATAGCTTCATGAAAAAGGGCTGGCTTCGGCCTAGCTATGCTCCAAGGCCTACTTTCTTAGGTCTGTCAGCTCCTGCCACCCAGACTGTTTATGGTCAGTACTGCTTGGTACTCGTTCCCTAAGTGTGGCCTGATGAAAGAGATTCTTGAAGAAGACAGAACAGTTACATACGAATCTCTTTCATCAAGCACGTATAATGAGACACTTAAGGTAAGCCCCAAATTGGTGTGGGGGGGGGGGCTACACATGTATCCCTCTTTCCTGCATGCAAGATCTGACATTGAGGGGGCAGAGCTGGAGGACATGTACCATGGGTGGTGGGAGGGGCATAGCTTGGAGATGTCTCAGTGACTCAGCTGTATCCGGCTAACTGCCAGAGTGTGAATGTCAACTGAACAGCACTAATAGAACTATAGTTAACAGTAAGTAACCTATACATATCATAGAAACATTCACATAACTGAAGGGGGGAAAAGCGTGGATTGCCAGTTGTTAAGACAAGGAGAGGGAATTCAGGAGGCTCATGAGGAGGTACGTCTTGATGGAGAGGTTGGTGGCTAGGTGGAACCATCTGCTAGGAGATGTGATTGACCTGGAGATGATTACAGGTTTCAGGTGAAGATGGAATAGGTACATGGTGAAAACAGCAATGGGTGGAGTGGATTCTGAAAGGGTTCAGATGTCATACAAGGCAGAGCTACCAGCAAGAAGCACTGCCTAGGTATGTGTTTCTCGATTGAGGCCATCAGCATAATTTTCTGTGTCCACAGAGCTCTTTAGAGCCCCAGTTAAAAGGTTATGAAATTAAGAATGTCTTATCTTTAAATAAAGCTGGAAGATGCATGTCAAGTGAAAAGACACCAGGTACTTGATTACGTGTATATTCTGTGAAAGGAAATCTATGGATCAGAAGGTTTATGGTGGTAGAATAAGAAATGAGGCCACCAGTAAGTTCTGGAAGCCTCACTTGGTAGCCCTTTAAGGCCACCAGGATTTTGGGCTTGTGAACAACTGGCCTAGGCCCTGTCAGTACTACAGTGGAGTCAGTGAGGTTGGAACCAGGCTGACTTGATGGGTCATAGGTCTGTTTATGCCTCTAAAGTTCTGTTTCTAATATTTAGAGACAAGAACAAGTTTATATTTAATAGTCTTATTCAATGAGTTTCAAACTGCCACATTTTTGTGTAACCCCCCTGCAAATGGGGGTTCCCAAAAGACTTCCAGGAGCTTGCTTGAATGCTCCAAGCCTGAATGGTGTTTGGCATTTAAGCCATTTATCAGTGAGTGTTTTTAGAACCTCTGGTACTGTCTCTTTAAGAGCTGTCTGCTTGCAGACATAATTAGTTTGTATGGGGGACTGTGTGTTTCTTTGAGTACCACTCAAGCTGCTGCCAATTCACTTCATTTTGCAGTCACTAGGAGTGCAAGGAACCTATCTGAAAGATGTAACTGTTTGCCAGAAATTATTTAGAAATAATGAAATTACAGTTTGTCTAACCTGCTTTCTTTGCAGTCAGAACTGTGTCTGCTAGTTCCCTATTCTAGTTTTGAACTGCTGAACTGGACCAATCAGTGTGGGGTAAGCTAGCTCTAAAATGGTGCCTTGGACGAATCAGAACTTGGACTCATAATCTGAGCCAGCCACAAGAGGATTGTATGGGCAGTGACTCTGGGAGATGTAGTTTAGACTTCAGTGCCTTTTTGGATCAACAGCAGCAGTCTATTGTGAGTGACAGCCAATCCAGTCAAGAACTGGGAGGAACTCAAAGGAAGTGCCCGGTTTTGTCGGTTGGAGTTTCAGTTGAGCTTTGGCAGTGAAGAAGGAAGAGCCCTGTGCTTTTCAGTGTGCAGTTTTAGTCAAAAAGCGTGTGTAAGGCCCAGAGTTCCGTCTGCAGCTTGTGTAACAGCTTGTTAGGACTGAATCCGTCCTGTGAAAAGAATCAAAGGATCTCTGAAGAGTAGAAACCAGGCTCACCCTGTAGAAGACTGGAGGAATTGCTGAAAATTGCACTCGGGTCTGTCAGGAACTGAATCTGCTGTGTGTTCTCCCGGTATTGTGCAGTAATTGCGATTGGATACAGATGCAGCCTGCCTGGTATAGTGCTTTCTTTTATATGGATGTGTGAAGAGGTTTGTGTACCTCAAGTGAGCCCTGCTGACATTGAAGGACCCTATCTTATTTGGAGGTCGTGAGTACTAATTCAGGGTCGCTCCCTGTTGAATTGCCACATTAAATCCAAATGGAATTACTGTACTGCTGACTGTTTAATTCTCCTTTTCTCTGTGTAAAGGCCCCTACCAGCTGCCATGGTTTGGACTAGCCACTAGGGCTTGGGTACCCAGGGACAGTAACTGATAGGGATAGGCCTGTGCACAGAGCCATAAATGAGATTATTAGAGTGATAAGCTAATTAACCTGATTTCCCCTGTCCTTGTTATATCCCCTAAATAAATCAGAGCTGCTTGTTTCAGCAAAGTTATACTGCCTGAGGTATTTGTCTATGTTAAAGTACTGTACTGTGATTGTTGCACTGTATCTCATTTCACAGGAGGTCCCAGTGCGGAACCAGACCTGGGGTAAGTGTATACTGTGAAGGTAATTCTGATATATTGTGTGGGCCACTAGTGGGAAGAAAGGGGGGTTGCAGTGTCCCAGAGGGCTGTGACCAAGTTAGTTTAACTATTGCAAACCCTGACCTCTGGGTGGAGGCACCCGCCATTGGATCCAGGCCCCTCAACCTGTTAGTGGCAAATCAGGCAGGGGTAGTAGCCCCTGGGATAGCGCCATCTAGGGGTTACATTTGAATGAAGGAACTTCAGATTGGATATGAATTTTGATAATTACACATGACATATTAATTAACATAGGGGCTGTACATACTGTATATAGGAGGAGAGGTATAACTTTAAGGAAATTTAAGGGAGTGAATTTGGATGGGTGTGAGGGGTATCCAGTGATATTGGTGTGGTCAAATTGCATGACTCAGTATGAGCTACTCAGTTTGACCGCCCGTTAGAAAAGTGACTGTGGAACAATAGTGAGTAGGGGAATAGCGAAGCAGTACGACAACAACAGCGAGTGTAGGAATGGGCTGCATGTGGGACAGGGGAAGGGCGGTAACAGGATATGGCAGGAAGTCTGGCTGTGCAATTCTGAGCTGGCTGTCTTGCATAGTGATAGAGTGTATACCCCTACTGCAGAAGGCTCTGGGTTCGGAGCTTGCGGTGTGCGATACATTTTGCCGCATGTAATTTTTATACCTTTCCCTAATGTCAAACCCCACCTTGGAGTTGATAATCTCGCCCCCTGCATAAAAAATCTTGTTGTTTGTGTTAGGTCCTGTAAATGGGTCCTAGTGTCACTGTTGACCCACTCACTGTTGTGCAAGTCGCCGTAGTGGTTTTTGCCGACTTGCAGTCACCGTCATTGTCGGCATTGTAAAAACTTCGCTAACATGATATGGAACTGTGTAAAGCCATAAACTTAAGAAAAGTTGTAATCTTCATGAGGAGTATGAAGGAATCCATTTCAGGAGGGGCAGGGGTGGGGAGGAAGGGTGTCATTTTTCACTAGGAACACGGTGTCAGTTTGGGGTAGAGGTGAAATGTGGTAAATTTAGCATGGGGAAACGGGTCTATTTTTTGGGAAGGGGTATGGGACTACATTTTCGGAAAAAGAGTGAGGGTGTACATTTTGGGCTGAGCAGCAAGGATGTAACTTAGAGTGTAGGCTATAGCTTTCAGAAGCGATGAGGGTAAGAATTTTGGGAGGGATGCAGGGTTAGAAATTTTGATCTTACTTCGAGATGCAGCTCTTGCAGCAGGTTACACCATAAGGACTGAAGCCAGCAGGCGGCAGGACCCCACGGAAAACTTCTAGCTAGCTATACCCAGTGGGGTACCGTCCCCAACATTGGCCCCACCCCAGACGTCAGATACATCATAAAAGGGGCAGTCCCCCAGCATCCCTCAGTTTTTTTCCCGCCGTCGACTTGCAAGCATCGGTTCCACGGACGCCTTCAACCTACGAACAATGCCAGAACTTGAATTTCTCAAGATTTTAAAATTTGTTTTCCTAAAAAGCCTCACGTCTTCTTCCCCGACTCCTTCTACTGAAGGACACCCCTCAAAATGCGCTTCTGGCAAGCAGATCCGCTTTAAAGACAGGCATTCGGCCTGTGTACAGTGCCTAGGCCCAGACCGTGACACCAAGGCCTGCACCATCTGCCAGCAATTCAACAGCTGCACCAGGATCCTCCACCAGAAAGCTCTTCAGAGTTTCCTTCTCAAAGAAAAACTAAAACAAATGGAGAGTGTCCCATCACAAATTGGTGAAACATAAGAAGAGACTGAACACAGATAGAGATATATCCCCCAGCCGAGCCTCAGACTACCGGGCTAGCTCCACCTCTAACCGGTTGGACAGATCCCCTTCCCAGGCAAAATCCCTGCTCCCACTGGTCAAAGTCCGGACCTCAGAGGAGTCAGGTACGGTGTCTCTCCAGTCCTTAAAAATTAAGCCTAAGGACAGCTGATCATCTGGTTTGGCCACCAGGTCTGAGGCTCAGACTGACAAAAGTAGTCATCCAAGTCAGCCGCCAAGCCAGGCCCCAACTCTCAGGACTGACGCCGGGACACCGACCTCCGATCGATTTCCCAGCCTCCAAGGGGCTCTGATACTCCCCCTAGGAAGACCACAGAGCTGACATCCCTGAAGCAGATGTCAGACACCAAGTGGACATCGGACACCAAGCGGACACCAGACTTGCCAGTCGCCAAGCATCCTGTGGACCAGACACCACCCCTGCCTCTTGTACCTGATACTGAGCACAGGGGGACGTCGGAGGAGGATGTCGGTGCACAACCGATGATGAGACGTCTGACGACATGGAGAACGCCGGGCTGCCTCAGGACCGACTCCTGACCCAACTACACCTCAGGCACCGGTGCCTGACCCAAAGGACGGGCAAGCTCTGATGCCAGGCCCGTCGTCTGGCCTTCATATTAAGGAAGTGAAGGAACTTTTAAACTTTTGGTGGGACACCATCAAGAAGGACATGGTCCCTACCAAGCCCCTGCAGGAGTTCCCCACTCCTAAGGCACCATCTACTGATCCTAAGGATCCTACACCACCTCCCAGGGGTAGATCCTGTGAAAGTAAACGTGACTGAAAGAAGCGGCAGCACTCCAGGACCCCCTCAAGGTCTCCCAGTGATCATGGGCGCAAGAGACCCAGATGGAGATCCCACCCTTCCTCTGGGGAAGACTCTTGTCCAGACACTTAGGGCACATCCAGGTCACCCTCACCTCTCAGTATCCCGTCACATGACCTCCGTGATCTCCCCAGGTCACCCCTCATTTATGGACATTATGATGCATATACAGGAAAATATGGGGTGGGATACTGAGGAGCAGGACCCCAAAAGGCAGTGCCTGGCTCAGTACCTCAGACAACGGGACCCGAAGCCTGTAGTGGTTCCACCCTTGGTGGACACTTTTCAAGATGCTACCAAGGCAGCATGGAAGCATGCCTATTCCACTCCAGTGGTACCCAAGAAAGCGGATCGACTTTTAGAGCCTCGGTGGAGGACCCATATTTGAGCCAACAACCAGTAGCCAACTCTTTGGTTATAATGGCTTCCCATGACCATTCCCAGTGTCCACAACATCTCAGCACCCAACCACTGGACCAAGAATCCAGGCAGTTGGATTCTCTGGGGATGCGCATGTATGCGGCTGCTACAAGCTCCATACACTTCCTCAATTACCTCACCCACATGGTGTAATTTCAAAATGCACTATGGGACCAGTGGCAAGATATTCTCAAAGATTTCTTAAATGGGGACAAAAAGGAGGAACTTTTGAACCTCCTCAGAACCAGTTCTGATGTTGGGACTCGGGTCCTCTGAACCACATATGACTCGGTGGACTCTGCAGCCCGTGGTGCCACTACAGGTATTTGCCTCTGGAGACACACTTGGTTAAGGGTCTCCAGTTTTACCCTGGACGTCCAGAGGGCATTTTTGATGTCCTATACAATGGCTCAGTGCTTTTCGGTGAGGACTCAGAAAAAGTCATCACCGAGTTACAAGATGCCGGGAAGGCCATTAGGACAGTACAAGCTATGTACAGACCTTAACCTGACTTCTTTCATAGGTGCCAGAACCATTTTTGTGGCCATCAGGGCAGACATCAGCCCCATTCTGGCCGACAACCCAGGGGCAATTTTGGCAGAAAAGGTCAGCCAAAATACTCTGGAGGTCAGGGTCAGCGAAGTCAAAAAGCTGCCCAACCTGCCGGATCTAACTCCGCCACAGCACAGACTCCTTCCCGACCCCTGCCCCACCTCTGGATCAAAGGGAAAAAAGGGTCGGGGGTCGATTTACTTACCACCTGCCAGGGTGGCAGAGGATAACCTCCGACTGATGGGTACTGCAACTCATAAGTCGGGGGCACTTTATAGGGTTCCTTGACCGCCCACCAACAAGACATCCTCTGCGATTCTGTTACTCGGGACCGCATGCCCTGCTTATTCAGCAGGAGATCTCTGCACTCATAGAGAAGGATGCCATTGAGATTGTTCCAGGGAACCAGAGAGAAAGGGGATATTACTCCCACTTCTTTCTGGTTCCAAAGAAAATAGGGGACCTATGCCTGATTTTGGATCTCCACGATCTCAACACCTCAGTGGCATACAAAAGATTATGCATGGTCACCCTTCTGGGTCTCATTCCCATGCTTAGGCAAGGTGCATAGCTAGCATCCTTGGATATGCAGGATGTGTATCTCCATCTTCCCATCACTTGGCCACACTGGAAGTTCCTGCAATTCAAGTTCTTGGGATGCCATTATCAGTTCCGAGTACTCCCGTTTGGACTGTCCTCAGCGCCATGCGTTTTTGTCAAATACCTGGTGGTTGTGGCAGCAGCCCTCAGAAGACAGGGCCATTAAGTGTTCCTGTATCTAGACAACTGGCTTCTCATGGCCTCCTCTCAAGATGCACTGTTAAAGGCAATCCACGATACTTGTTCCGTATTCTGGTCACTGGGTGTCACCATCTGTCAGGGGAAGTCATCCCTCGTACCCTTGCAAAGGTTACAGTTCATTGGCTCAGTCTTGGATACCCACCAAGGAACAGTCTTACTGCCCAATGACAGGGTGGAATGCATCAGGACACTGATGCGGGACATCACATCGAGGAATCAGGTTCCCACGTGAACTGTGGTTTGCTAGCTTGGACACATGGTGACTGCCATCACCACAGTCTCCCTGGCCTGCCTCCACATGAGGGTTACTCAGTGGACTTGGGAGCCCAGTGAGACCAATGGCAAGATCACTTAGATTAGCTCATCAGGGTCACAAGGCCAGTTATTCAGGACTTACAGTGGTAGCTCATTCCTGAGCACCTCGCCAAGAGAATCCCCTTCTTGGCACCTGCTCCTTCTCTGAAACTCATCATGGATGCTTTGGTCTTTGTCTTCCCTCATGGCTGCGATGGACAAATCGACTCCTGGCTTCTGTCGGTGCCTGTGTGGGCAGAAGATGTCCCGGACAAATACGCACTCCATGTGCGTCTGCTGCCTGAGGCTTGGCCGTGACTCGCAGGCTTGCAAATTGTGCAAGTCCTTTTTGGCTTTGGTCATGGAGGACCTCGCTGCCAGACTTCTTCTCGGGCGACCCAAAAAATGGTATCCACCAGTCAAGTCTAAGGAGGCTCGTTGGGCGGTGTCCGCGGCAGCGGGCTCCGCGGAATAGTTGGAGCAATTGATTGCCCTTGAAGAGGAGGCGGCCCAGGCTGCTGCTTCTTCCTCCTCAGCCATGGCATTTATACCACTCTCTTTGGGCTCCTCCTACATTGCTTCAGTTAAAGAGCTTTGCCAGTCCCTCTCCACCAAGGGAGAGGGGCCTTCGGGACATTCCAGTTGGTCCAAGAAGAAGGACTCTAAGGGGAAGTCCCATCATCGATGTTTGTGATAGCGGGAGAGATCCCCTTCACCGGACTGTTGACTCTCGATTTCGGTCCAGGTTGCGGCTGTGGCCGCTGGCTTCACGGTGCCCCCATCAGGTCAGCTGTCCAAGACATCCGTCAACGTGGTCAAGATTTTTGGAGAAGCCAACAACCCTACTTCACCAGTGGTGGAAACCGAGGACTTACCTGTGCCTCCTGTGCCAGAGTCTTTGGTTAAGGTCCCTGCACCGAGAAAGGAGCATGTTTCCCCTGTCCCCTCTCTGACCCACCCTCGAAGGTCTCGGTCTTGGTCCTCTTCCAGGTCCAGCCCCCACCGACGTTGGCGGTCTCAGTCTCGGCACCGTGGAAAGTGGTGTTGTCGCCCATCCTCGCCGTCCTCTTCTGTGATGAACTCGGTGCAAGTTGTGTATTTCTTGAGAGTTTAATGTGGCAGCAGCTCTTATTGTCTGGGGAATAATGACTCCATCGCCTTCTCCGGCCATTAAGTGGTTGTCACCAGGCGGCAAAACAACCCCTGTAGTAGTCGAGATATGACCCCGGCACGGTTGTTTGGCGAGCCGGCTGCTCCAGCCATTGTGATGGAACTGCCGCCCCCTCAACCACAGACAGGGGCCCCGACCAAGGATTCTCGGTTGGGTCTGGGCTTGCCCCACAGGTTGTTGGTCACCCTCACTCCCTTATCGACCTCGAGAGGTGGAGGGTGGCTCAGGCACCCAGCAGCTGTTTGCAGACTCCTAGGAGTCTGATGACGACTCCTCCCTGTTCTCCAGGCCACTTGACCTGGAGTCTGCAGGGGGCCAGTTGGTGGACGAGAGCCCATCCTCATTTTTAGGTTTATTTCGGCTCATTTCGGAGTCCAACAGGATGCAGCTTGGCCCCGTTTCAAAACAGGCCATTTATCCCCTCATGAAGATACTGAACCGAGGGGATTCCCCTATGAAGGCCTTTCCTGTGACCAAAGCCATTGTTGGCCCAGCCCTGGAGTTGTGGCAGTGGCCAGCATCTTGTCCTGCGCCTTCAGCCAGGAGGCACGAAAGTATGCAGTTCCCACTGGCTCACTCTCTGGTTTCTTGGAGCACCCCTCTGCAGAGGGGTTAGTGACCGATAGCGTTTTCCGGTGCTCCGGAAACGCTCAGGACGTGGACAAACCACCCGATAAGGAATCCAAAATGCTGGATTATGTGGGGCAGTAGGTTTACACTGCTTCCTCCCTAGGTCTTCATCAGGCTTGCTCGGCCATTCTGATGGCACATTTTTCACATGCCCTTATGGGTTCCCTGGATGAGGTGACTCCTCATCTCCCGGCTGACCATCAGATGACGGTCAAGTAGGTGCAAGATCAGGGAAGGGGGGGGTGGTAAAACAGCAGCTTCAAACTTCGTTGGACATAGGTGATTCTTGTGCCCGATCAGTAGCAGCCACAGTGCCATGCGAAGCAGAGCTTGGCTGCGGATCTCCACCTTCATGGCAAACACCCACCACAAGCTGGCAGACGTTCCCTTCCTGGGCACTGACTTGTTTGGGCAGGGGGTGGAAGGCCATCTCCAGAGGATCGAGAAGTTCAGTGCCATCTTGGACTCTGTCATGTCTGCCCAGAAGGACAAAGGCTGCCAGCAGCAGTGTAAGCCCTTCTGCCACAGCGGCATGTCCGGCCCACCAGCACCAGGGCCAGCAGGCACTCACTTGGTGTCCTAAGGCCAAGTCTGCAGCTTCCTCCCGTAGGAAGCCGGGAGGCAAGGGTCCAGGAGGTCCCTCAGTGGGCTCTTCCTCCAAGCATGCCCAGTGACGGGTTAAGGGGTGTTGCCCCCAACCTCGTCACTCCTCCCCGGGTTCCTCCCATGGGGGGACGGCTCCACTACTTCTTTTCCGCCTGGTCTGCTATCACCACGGGTCGCTGGGTGCTAGAAGTGGTAGGCAGGGGTCTGCCTCTGGAATTCGAGCAGTTCCCTCCCTATCGAGCCATTGCCCCATGGGAAGCAACGGGTTCCACAGCCTCTCTGTCGGCTCGTCGAGACGACATTGCCCTGCTTCTCCAGAAGGAGGTGATCAACAAGGTGGCAGACCCTCCTCCAGACCCAGGGTTTGTGTCCAGGTACTTCCTGGTCCCAAAATGGACAGGGGGGTTGGTGCCCCATTCTCGACCTGCACGACCTGAACAAGGCAGCGCACCTTCAGGATGGTCACTCTGGCTCAGATCTTTCCATTCTTGGATCTAGGTGTGTGGTTTTGTTCTCTGGACCTTCAGGATGTGTTCTTTCATGTCCCAATCCATCTGTCTCATCAGCAGTTCCTCCCTTCCGAGCAGAGGGATCTGTTTATGAGTTCTCAGCCATGCCCTTCAGCCTCTCTCCAGTTCTCAGGGTCTTCACCAAATGCATGGCAGTGGTGACAGCATTCCTGCAGCACTGAGGTGTCCGGGTGTACCCTTACCTGGATGACTGGCTGATTGCAGCCCCCTCCAGGCTGGAGGTGGAGCGGTCCAGGGATCTGGCCCTCCATGTCTGCTCTCAGATTGGCCTCCTCATCAACGAAGCCAAATTGGAACTCGTGCCATCGCAGGTGATTCAGTTCATCAGGGCAAAGCTTGACTCTCTTCGAGCCAGAGCCCAACTCCTGGTGGACAGGGCCGAGGTCCTTTCCTCCATTGCCCAATAATTTCTGGTTGGGCAGTTGCGCCCTGCCTGAGACTTCCTGCACCTTCTGGGTCTCATGGCGGCCTGCACCAGCATGGTCCGTTGGCATATGCATCCACTGCAATGGGGGCTGGCCCGCCAATGGTCACAGCGCTCCGGTCCTCTGGACCAGCCAGTGACGGTGACCCAGGAGATGTGGGATGGCCTACAGTGGTGGCTCGTTCCAGCTCATCTGCAGGAGGGTATCCGATTTGTCCACCCTGAGCCAACGGTTACTCTGACAACAGACGCGCCTCTGATGGGTTGGGGTGCCCATCTGAGGGAGCTCAGGGCCTATGGCATCTAGTCCCCTCAGGAGTCTCGATGCCACATCAACCTGCTGGAGCTCCAAGTGGTGCATCTAGCCCTCACCGCCTTCGCTCTGTTTTTACAGGGTCAAGTGGTTCAGGTCCAGATGGACAACACCACGACCATGTTCTACCTCAACCGACAGGGTGGGACACACTCCTTGCCTCTGTGCAAGGAGGCTGTCTGCACTTGGTCTCTTGTGATCTGCCTGGAGGCGGATCTCCTAGCTATCCATGTGGCAGGAGCCTCCAACAGTCTGGCTGATGCCCTCAGCTGGATAGGCACTGCGTCTCAAGAGTGGTCTTTCCTGCCGGAGGTAGTACAAGATCTGTTCTCCCATTGGGACACCCCTCAGGTGGACCTGTTCACCTCCAGGGAGAATGTGAAGCTGAGGCTGTTTCATGCCCGCCCTCCTCAGCAGGGCTCGCTGCAGGGGGATGCCTTCTTGAGGCCATGGACCCCGGGGCCTCTTCTACACCTTCCCTCCATTTCCCTTGATCCACAAGGTGCTTCTCAAGGTGATGAAGGACAAGGCCCAGGTGATTCTGGTAGCCCCAGACTGGCCCCATCCGTTCTGGTACCCAGATCTCCTCAGCCTCAGCTCCAGGCTCCCGAGGCAGCTTCTAGACCACCCAGACCTGATTTCAGTCAACAAGGGAAGGGTTCTCCATCTGGACCTTCAATCCCTGCACCTGATGGCCTGGTTGCTGAGCGGCTAGAGTTCCAGGCCTTGGGTCTTTCCGACGAGGTTTCAGCGTCATTGAGGCGTCCCGTAAGGAGTCGACCAGAAAATGCTATGCCTTCAAATGAGAGATTCTCTTCCTTCTTCCTGTTTCTTGGCTAGCATCCTGGACTACCTGTGGTCCCTTTCTCAACTAGGGCTTTGGTCGTCGGCCCTTAAGGTGCACCTGGCAGCCATCTCTGCTTACCGGGCTTGGGCTGGCAAGCAGTCGGTGGCACAGGAGAAGGTGGTCAGGCACTTTTTCAAAGGTCTTGATCACATATCCCCTCCGGTGCGAGAACCTCCACCTCCGTGGGATCTACTGCTGGTATTGGCTAAGCTCATTGGCAAGCCATTCCAACCGATGCACAGGTGTCACATCTCTCACCTGTTGTGGTAGACCGCCTTCTTGGTGGCTGTAACTTCAGCCAGAAGGATGAGAGAGCTCCAGGCGCTTTCCATCGAGTCTCCTTATCTGGTCTTCCACAGGGATTAGGTTGTCCTGCGCTCCCACCCAAAATTCCTTCCGAAGGTGGTGTCGGAGTTTCACCTTAACCAGGTAATGACTCTGCCAGTGTTCTATCCCAGTCACACCTCGGAGGCCAAATATAGGCTCCATACTCTGGACCCTAGAAGAGCACTCACTTATTATAAGGAACGGACGGCTGAAGTTCAGGGAGAGGTTCACCAGCTGTTTATCACCTGCGCTGAAGCCGCACCTGGCAGACCTGCAGCTAAGCAGACGATAAGCAGGTGGGTCACCTCCTACATAGATCTCTTCTATAGGTTGGCAGGCATGGAGCCTCCCAAAGGGATAAGAGCTCATTCTACCCGCCATACCACTGCATCGGTAGCTGCTATCAGGGATGTCCCTATCCAGGATATCTGCAGGGGTGCTACCTGGAAGTCGGCACATACCTTTATTACCCAGTACCACATCGACCTTGAGTCACGCCGGGAAGCTAGTTTTGGTACCTCGATTCTACAGTCCTTATTTCCCAAGTAGTGGGTGCGTGCCTTGCCTTCCTCCTCCCGGGGAACTGCTAGGAGTCTGCCAATCAGTGTGGATTGAACAACATATCCATGTCCCTAGAAATACAGGTTACTCACCTGTAACAGGAGATCTAGAATGGTATATGTTGTTCATCCTAACCCTGACCTCCCTCCACTAGCTCAGCATCCTGGCTTTCAGCGAGGCTAGATCTGGCATCATGGGCGGAGACTGAGGTTTACCATCCAGTGGGTGGGAGTAGTCAGTTTGAAGACCTTCCAGCAAGATTTAAAGCGGCAAGGGACCTGCCAGTAAGTGTGAATGAACATATACACCATTCCTAGAACTCCTTTTGCAGGTGAGTAACCTGTATTTCTAGGGACATGGATATGTTGTTCATCCACACTCATTGGCAGGTATCCTTGCAGCTTAAATCTTGCGGAGCTCTTCAGCTGCTCCTCCACCCACCCGAGTATGACTCGGCTCCGCTTATGACGATCAGATCTTCCTTCCGCTTAGGCTCAGGTTCCCCTCATAACGCTCTGCGTTTGAGACTGGTTCCTATTTCTCCGTTTGCGGTTAAAATAAATTTTGCGAAAAAGACTTCAGTCTTCTATCCCCGTGACTGCGATGGACCATCGACTCCGGTTGGAGATGCCCATGCGGGAAGAAGATGTCTCGGACGGATCCACACTCACGTGTGTGTCTACTGCTAGGCCTTGAGCACGACCCGCGGGCTTCGACCTGTGCTCATCTTTCTCGGCCTACGTCCTCGAAGACCGTGCTGCCCGATTGCAACTGGGCCGTCCCGAGAAGCGTTTCCCTCCGGTGAAGTCCAAGGAGGCCCGGTTGGCGGTGTCCGCGGCGGCGGGCTCGGCGGATCAGCTCGAGCGGATGGTCGCCCTCGAAGAGGAGGCGGCGCGGGCCGTATCTTCCTCGGCCGCGGCATTTATCCCGCTCTCTCTGGGCTCTTCTTACACGGCTTCTTTTAAGGAGCTTTGTCTGTCCCTCTCCACTAAAGAAGGGCCTACGTCTGCGGGACCTTATTCTCGGTCCAAAAGAGGACAGGGTAAGTCCCTCCGTCGGCGCTCTTGGGAGGGAAAGACCCTCTCCCGGGCCCGTCGGCTTGATCCCGACCCGCTCGGCCCGGCCACTGGCCTCACGGTGTCCCCCGTCAGGTCAGTTGACCGAGACTCCCACCGATGAAGTGAATTTTCTCGACCCATTGACAGACTGTACGTCTTTAGCAACGAATTCCCTCTCCCGGTTCCCAGGAGGAGTTAGAGATCCGTGGGCTCGCCTGTGCCTCAGTTCCGGAGCCCTCGGATACCATCTGAGCGAAGGAGTGCGGTTCCGGCCGACACCTCCCGCACCGACCTCGGAAATTCCGGGACTCGGTCTCGGTCTCGGACCTCTTGGCGGTCCAGCCCGATCCCACCGTCATAAGCGGTCTCGGTCTCGGCACCCCATGTAAGGCCGTCGTCGCCTTCGGCCTCGTCCTCCTCACCGGATGAGGGGAAGCCCGGCGTAAATTACGTCGGACTGATGCGAGGACCTTATGTTGCAACAGCTCCTCCTGGCGGGAGTAAGCCGACCCGTCGCCTTCCCGGCCATTAAGTCGCTTGTCACCCGGGCCGACACAACCCCTCGACTTATCGAGGGCCTATACCCAGGCGGTTGTTGACCAAAACCAGCTGCTCCACCGATTCGGTGGAACCTCCGCCTCCACAGCCACCAATTGGGGCTCCGACCAAGGATTCTCGGTCGGCTAGGGGTCTACCCATCGGCTGTCAGTTACCCTCACTCCCGACCGACCTCGGCAGGTGAAGGGTGCCTCAGGCCAGAGGCAGCTCTTCGAGGACTCTTCTGAGTCCGAAGATGATTCCTCCTTTTTCTCCAAGCGACTGGACTTGGAGTCTTCAGGAGATCAGTCAATGGACGATAGCCCGTCGTCCTTCCTAGGACTACTTCGGCTCATCTCGGAGTCCACCGGGATGGAGCTCGAACCCGTTTCCAAACGGGCCAGGTATCCCCTCACGGAGATTCTGGACCGAGGGGATTCTCCGACGGAGGCCTTTCCGGTGGCCGAGGCCATAGTGGGTCCGGCACTGGAGCTTTGGCAGCGCCCTGCTTCCTGCCCTGCGCCTTCGGCCAGGATGGCCAGGAAGTATGCGGTCCCTACCGGTTCCTTGTCCGGTTTTTCGGAACACCCCTCTGCTGAGGGGTTGGTTACCGACAGCGTTTTCCGGCGCGCCGGCAACGCCAGGGATGTGGACAAACCTCCTGACAAGGAGTCCAAGAAATTGGACTATGTCGGGCGAAAAGTCTACGCTGCGTCCTCTCTCGGCCTTCGTCAGGCCAGTTCGGCCGTCCTCATGGCACATTTTTCTCATGCCCTGTTGGGCTCCCTGGATGAGGTCATCCCTCATCTTCCCGCCGATCTGCAGACTACGGTTAAGCAGGTGCGGGACCAGGGCAGGGCAGTGGCCAAACAGCAGCTCCAGACTGCTTTGGATATAGGGGACTCATGTGCCAGATTGGTGGCGGCCGCAGTGGCTATCGTGCGTGAGGCTTGGCTGAGGATATCCACCTTTACTCGGATACCAGCACAAGTTGGCGGATGTTCCCTTTTGGGGACTGACCTCTTGACCCTGGGGTGGAAGGTCACCTGCAGAGGATCGAAGTCCAATGCTACCTTGGACTCGGTCTCTTCCGCTCAGAAGGACAAAGGCGGCAAACGCAGCCTAAGCCCTTTTCGTCCTTCTGTGCCCCCGGCGTGCTCGGCCCAGCAACGTCAGGGCCAGCAGGCTCGGCCTTGGCATCCCAAACCCAAGCCGCCGGCTTCCTCTAACAGGAGGCAGGGAGGAAAAGGCCCAGGAGGTCCCTCGGCCGGTCCCTCCTCCAAGCCTGCCCAGTGACGGGCTGAGGGGTGTCGCCCCCATTCCCGTCACCTTACCCCTGGGTCCCCCCGTGGGGACGGCTCCGGCACTTCCATTCCGCCTGGTCCGCTGTTTCCACGGACAGGTGGGTCTTAGAGGTGGTGGGAAGAGGCCTGCCTCTGGAATTGAGCAGAGGCACCACCCTTCAGAGCGTCGCCTCGGGGGCCGAGATCCCAGCCTCACTGGCGGCTCGTCGAGCCGACAGCCGCTCTCCTCCTCCAGAAGGAGGTGATAAGAGTGGTGGACCCTCCTTCAGACCCAGGGTTTGTGTCCAGGTACTTCCTGGTTCCGAAGCGGACGGGGCTGGCGCTCCATTCTCGACCTACGACCTAAACAAGTTCCTAAGGTCTGAACCTTCAGGATGGTCACTCTGGCTCAGATAATACCATCCTTGGACAGCGGCGTGTGGTTCTGCTCTCTGGACTTGCAGGGCGCGTTTTTCACGTCCCTATCCGTCCGTCTCACCAGAGATTCCCTTCGCTTCGGCGGAAGGATCCTCTTCGAGTTCAAGCCATGCCCTTCAGCTTGTCTCCAGCTCCCAGGGTCTTCACCAAATGCATGGCAGTGGTGACAGCATTCCTGCGGCGCCGAGGGGTCCGGGTGTACCCTTACCTGGACGACTGGCTGATAGCAGCTCCCTCCAGGAAGGAGGCGGAGTGGTCCAGAGATCTGGCCCTCAGGTCTGCTCTCAACTGGGCCTCCTTATCAACGAGGCCAAGTCGGAACTCGAGCCAAGCAGGTGATTCTATTCATCGGGCGAGCTCGACTCTCTTGAGCCAGGCGCGGCTCCCGCGGACAGGGCCGAGGTTCTTTCCTCCTTTGCCCGATCATTTCTGGTTGGGCAATTCTCCCTGCCGGGACTTCCTGCGCCTCCTGGGTCTCATGGCGGCCTGCACCAGCGTGGTCCGTTGGGCCCGCTGGAACATGCGTCCCTTCAGTGGGGACTGGCCAGCCAGTGGTCACAACGCTGCGATCCTTTGGACCAGCTTGTGTCGGTGACACAGGGATGTGGGCAGCTCTCCAGTGGTGGACCGTTCCAGATCATTTGCAGGAGGGCATCCTGTTCGTCCGCCCGAGCCGGCGGTCTCTCTTCGACCGATGCCTCTCTGATGGGTTGGGGTGCCCATCTGGGGAACACCGGGCTCATGGCCTCTGGTCCCCGGGGAGTCGATGCCACATCAACCTGCTGGAGCTCGAGGCGGTCCACCTAGCTCTCACCGCCTTTGCTCCGTTCCTCCGGGGTCAAGTGGTCCGAGTCCAGCCGGACAATACCACGACCATGTACTATCTAAACCGCCAGGGCGGGACGCGCTCCATGCTTCTATGCAAGGAAGCTCTCCGCATTTGGTCACTGCGGGCAGCCTGGGCGGATCTCCTAGCCATTCACGTGGCAGGAGCCTCCAACACCCTGGCCGATGCCCTGAGCCGGATAGGGGCTGCATCCCACGAGTGGTCTCTCCTGCCGGAGGTAGTACAGCATCTGTTCTCCCATTGGGGCACACCTCAGGTGGACCTGTTTGCCTCCAGGGAGAACGCGAAGCTGAGTCTGTTCCATGCCCGCCCCCCTCAGCAGGGCTCGCTGCAGGGGGATGCCTTCTCGAGGCAGTGGACCCCGGGCCTCTTTTACGCCTTTCCCCCATTTCCCTTGATCCACAAGGTGCTTCTCAAGGCGAGGAGGGACAAGGCGCAGGTGATTCTGATAGCCCCAGACTGGCCTCGCCAGTTCTGGTACAGATCTTCTCAGTCTCAGCTCAGGATTCACTGGCAGCTTCCAGCTCGCCCGGACCTGCTCTCAGTCAATCAGGGAAGGTGTTCCATCCGGACCTTCAATCCCTGCACCTGGCGGCCTGGTTCCTGGTGGCTAGAGTTCCAGGCCTTGGGTCTTTCGCTAAGGTCCTCAATGTAGTTGAGGCGTCCCGTGAGTCGACCAGAAAATGCTATGCCTTCAAATGGAAAAGGTTTTCCATTTGGTGTCAGGCAAGGGCTTGGACCCTTCCTCCTGTTCCTTGGCAAGCATCTTGGACTATTTATGGTCCCTTTCCAGTCAAGGGCTTAGGTCGGCGACCCTAAGGGTGCACCTGGCAGCCATCTCTGCTTGCAGCGGGCCGGGAAGCAGTCGGTGCGCAGGAGAAGGTGGTCTGGCGCTTTTTCAAGGCCTTGATCACATTTCCTCCAGTCTGGAACCCCACCTCCGTGGGATCTACTGCTGGTACTGGCAAAGCTCATGGGCAAGCCATTCGAACCTATGCACAGTGTGCTCTCTCTCACCTGTCGTGGAAGACCGCCTTCTTGGTGGCTATCACGTCAGCCAGAAGGATGGGAGAGCTCCAGGCGCTTTCCTCCAGTCTTCTTACCTGGTCTTCCACAGGGACAAGGTTGTCCTCGCTTCACCCGAAATTCCTTCCGAAGGTGGTGTCGGAGTTTCACCTTAACCAGGTGTTGACTCTGCGGTGTTCTACCCCAATCACACCTCGGAGGGGCGAATATAGGCTCCATACTCTGGACCCTAGAAGGGCGCCGCTTATTATAAGGAGCGTGACGGCTGAAATTGGGAGGTTCAGCTGTTTGTCACCTACGCTGAAGCCGCATCTGGCAGACCTGCAGCCAAGCGGACGATAAGCAGGTGGGTAACCTCCTGCATAGATCTCTGCTATAAGTTGGCGGGCATGGAGCCTCCCAGAGGATAAGAGCTCATTCTACCGCCATACTGCTGCAACGGTGGCTGCTTCAGGGACGTCCCTATCCAGGAAATCTGCAGGGCTGCTACCTGGAAGTCAGCAAACACCTTCATTACCCATTACCACATCGACCTTGAGTCACGCCAGGATGCTGGTTTTGGGGCCTCGGTTCTCCAGTCTCTCTTTCCCAAGTAAGTATTGGGGTGTGCGTCTTGCCTCCCTCCTCCCGGAGAACTGCTAGGAGTCTGCCAATGAGGTGGATGAACAACATATCCATGTCCCTAGAAATACAGGTTACTCACCTGTAACAGGAGTTCTAGGAATGGTATATGTTGTTCATCCTATATCTACGACCTCCCGGCTTGACGCACCTGTCTTCAGCCCAGGCCAGATCTGGCGTCATGGGGGCGGAGCCGAGGTCCTACCACCGGGTGGGTGGGAGGAGCAAGCTTGAAGACCTTCCGGCAAGATTTAAAGCGGCAAGGATACCTGCCAATGAGTGTGGATGAACAACATATACCATTCCTAGAACTCCTGTTACAGGTGAGTAACCTGTATTTTCTTACTGCACTGCCTTTGTTGTGTAAGCACTGAGATTCTTTGTCTTTTTATTTAACAGTGAGTGAGTCGATCTCTTACTGCACTAGTGAGCTCTGCCGGACAAGTTGCTGAAACTTTCTGAGGTTATTTGTCTTTTTATTTAACAGCGAGGTAGTCAGTCTCTTACTGCACTAGTGAGTGATGGACAAATATTAGCAACTCTTGTGGATTCTAGGCAGAATTTGTAGTGTAAAACATGCATGAATAGTGCAGTGTGGAAACAACTATGCATACAAAATACAAAGTAATGTACAGGTACAGGGAAAACAGTAAGAAAACAGGACAAAGATGTGGTTCATTAAATAGTGTAGGGGCTGAGCCGGCCCGGTGGCGCAGAGGGTTGAGGCACTGGATGCCACACCTCACATCACACCGGTGACCTGGATTCGGGAATGGACCCTGGTGGATGGGGGTCGGCAGGGGGGGAAGAGATTGAGCATCCGGAGGACTGCTCTCTCTTCCCTGGGGAGGGTTGGGGTAGTGAACACTCAATGAGCACCCTCTGGCAGAGGCTGGGGGGTAGCCGACTGAACGTCGTAACGTATGCCAGGGGGTGGAGCCATGGCATGTGTAGCCTTGGTAGCTGGGCTCCACAGGGGACGTAGCACACAAAAAAGGACAACACCCCCCTCGCCACCGATAGGCAAAGGCGCCTCCCTCCACAGACCACACTCCCAGGACATGGGCTCGGCTCTCAGGCTGTCCCCCTCCTATCCGGCCCGGTGTCTCAATACTTAGAGAAAGAGCACCCTGGGCGGGCCGGCCCTTCCCCAGAGGGTAGACCCGGGGGGATGCCCGGTGCTGGAGAGGAGCCTGTGACCACCAAGCCATGTTGGGAGGTAGAGACTGTGGATCCAAGAGGTTGCTGGAGAGAGTTCGGAGGTAAGGGGTGAAAAAATAGAGTTTGAAAAAAAAAAAAAAAGGTAGGGGCTGCCCCAAGTGTGTCTGTATGAAAGAATAAACTGCAACATGAATTGTTTACTGTAACTTTAAAAAAAAAAAAAAACACACACAGACACAATGGGAAATTCCTAAGCAAACACTGCATTTTCAAATACCCAGAGTAACTATTTACCTTACGTACTGTATAGAGATTTTATCTGTTATTTACCATAATCAAACACATGTAACATCTGCATTGGGTTGGTTTGTGTGCCAGCATCAGGATCAGAGAGGCAGAACTGAAGATGAGTTTGCTTGCAGTTTTTGCTGCTCCATGTAAGGCTTTCAAATTTGTTTATAAAAATCAGGAGACCAATGTGCGCTGGTGGGTCTGTGGCATCCCCCTCCTGATCCCCCCCTCGATTGCAAGTATTACGTGGCACTATTTGGGGATGCCACGATTATGTATGCTCGCTATTTAAACGATCGCTATTAAAACTGCGCTATTTTGTAAGTTGTGGTTTTAGAGTCGCAATTTTAATAATAAATAATAAAACTTTATTTGTTGAGCACCTTTCAAATGCCAAGGTACTTTACAATGTTAAAAACAAGTTCCATAAATATTTTACAATTAAAAAATAGAGCACTAATAAAAATCATGGAACCCTTATGGTGTAACCTGCTGCAAGAGCTGTTCTCAAAGATCTACTGTTACGGTAAGTTCTTATGTAACTGTACTTTATCACCATAAGAGTATGGTGTAGAGTGTACACTTCATGATGGATGCAGATTTTCAGAGTTACTGTGGTAAAGATGTAAATTGAGGAAGCACATGCAAAGCAATATTTGCTGCCCATTTCTGATCAGTGTGCAGATTTGCATGCAGTCTAACACCTGCTCTGAGTATGAATTGATCTTTATACATATCACCCTCGGCTGTTCTAAGCATATCACCATTGGGTGCGTATACAACCCCCCTAAGAATGCTCTCCGTTCTCTGGGGAAAATTACTAAAGCCCTAGCCAAAGATGTCTCGACTGAACTCCTCATCCTGGGGGACTTCAACCTGAACTGGGCTCAGGCCTCAAACAAGGCTCACAGAGACATGGTACAAGAAGCTAACCTGGCACAGGTTATCATCAAACCTACCAGGATGAATCATAAAACGGGTAATCACACTGTACTAGACTGGGCTCTGGTGTCAAACCCCTCTAACATATAGATAGCAGGAACTATGGCTGATGCTCTGAGCGACCACTCACCAGTCTTCCATGTATGGAAGAACAGGGCAGTTAGGATCCCACCTAGGATCCTCTCAGCACGTGACTACTCTAAATTCTCAGCCGAACAATACAATACCTTTCTCATTAACATCGATTGAAGCCCGCTAAGACATCTCCCAACTCTGGTTAATGCTGTTGCCTTCTTCCAGAAATCTGTTATGAGTGCAGCTAACCTCTTTGCACCAATGAAGACTTTTCGAGCTAAAGGCTGATGCTGTAAGTGGATCACTCCTTCTCTAAAGGCTTTGATGGTCAGCTGAGACAAAGCTTGGAGAAAGTTCAAGTGCTCCTCAGTCCCTGCTGACCTAGTGACATTTAAAGCCCTTAGAAACCAATGCAAGAGTGCCATCAAACTTGCAAAAAGGGCATACGCCACTCACCTCCAGAAAAATAATCTAGGCAACCCTAGGCTTTTCTGGTTTCGTATTAATGAGGTACTAAAGGGAAAAAGTAAGCCCGTGCCTGGCACCATCGAGATCAGTGGACAGTTACTGGATGACTGGCCCCTTATTGCCTCAGCCCTCAACCATCACTTCACAAACCTAGATTCTTTCAAGGTTGGACTAAATTTGAGTCCCAGAACCCAGTAGTCCCCTAACCCTGACTATCCAAATTTTCACCTGAGGCTGGTTAAGGTGAAAGAGGTTTTCATCCTCCTAAAGTCCCTGAAAACCAGGGGCTCAGGAGGACCTGACGGGATCCACCCAAGGTTGCTGAAGGATGGTGCCCCAGCCCTCTCAAGACCTCTAACCTGGCTCATAAATCGGTCCTTACTAGCGGGTACCGTCCCAGCCCAGTGGAAACAGGCCCACGTGGTTCCTATCCACAAGGGTGGGCAACGGGAACCCATTGGCAACTACAGACCAGTTTCCTTGCTTTGTATCCTGGCAAAAATCCAGGAAAAGCTGGTCTACAGGCAACTCTGTGACTGTTTAGAGACACACCGGCTTATTGTCCTGTCCCAGCATGGCTTTACGGCCAAACACGGGACTGACATGGCCCTGATGAAGTTCTCGGTGGACGTGCTCAGAGACCTTGACAAAGGGACCCACACTGGAGTGGTCTTCATCAGTTTCTTCAAGGCTTTTGACCTGGTCGACTACACGGTACTGCTACACAAGCTGTGTAACATAGGCCTCGACCCCCACATTCTCAAGTGGTTTGAAAGCTATCTAACTGGTCATATGCAGAGGGTCAAGTGGAAGGACAAGTTATCGGACCCACTTCCCCTAAAAGAGGGGGTACCGCAAGGGTCCATACTTGGTCTCCTACTCTTCTCCCTGTTTACAAATGACTTGAATGCCACTGTGGGGGCAGCGCTGTTGTTCAGTATGCTTATGATGCTGTCATTTACTGATCCTATGACAACCTGGCGGGCCTATGCCCACTCCTCCAAGAAGACCTGCTGTCAATGGAGTACTGGTTAACAGACAATAGAATGGTTCTAAACACCAGCAAAACCAAGGCCATGCAGTTTGGACCAAGATCTCTAGGCCTAGACAGATCACAACATTTATAACTTACCTCTAGATCTGGGAACCGTATTGAAGTGGTTGCCTCCCTAAAATAGTTAGGCCTAACTTTGGACCAAGGGTTCACACTAAAGAACCATGTTGATCAAGTTACCAAAATCATACATGGGAAACTTAGAACCCTCTACCACCTCAAGGACAAGTTGATCCCTGAAGCAAGGTTTGCTGTTGCCTGGAGCGTCGTCCTCCCAACATTGACCTATGCTGCCCCAGTCATTCAGGGCATGGCAGAGCTTGAGATCAATAGATTACAGGTCTTGTATAACAAGGTGGTGTGATTCGCCACACAGTCCCACTCCAGGAGCCACCATTGTGACTTCCTAGCACTAATTAGCTGGCCTACACTAGAAGCTTGCTTCCAGTTCCCTCTACTGTGCCTAGAATACAAGCTAATTAGCTCAACCCCTCCACCTAGTCTCTCTGGTCTCATTGCAGCCAAGCTTAACCCTCACAACCTCCGGACCTCAGGCCAAAATCTTGTGGAGGTGCCAAGAGTGAGGACCAAGGCAGGGGGCAAGTCTTTTTCCTACACTGCCCTTACCCTGTGGAACAAACTGCCACCTTGGGTGCAGGAAGCCCCCTCAATCAAGAAGTTCCGCACAAGGCTCAAGGCCCACATGCTTGCTACTAGCACATACCAATACTATGTTACCTGAAACTTCCCTTTCTCTCCCTCCAAGTACATGCCTCTACCTAACGCAAGCTTGTCTCTCTAAATTTACTAAAGGCACAACGTTGTTATCTTCACTTAATTTATGTGCATAGCTTGTTGTTTTTCTGCCTTGTTTTTCTCATTTTAGAAACGTCGTTAAATCTAAACCTGTTGCATAATATGTATGCTATCACTGTGATTTGTATTCAACTGCCATGACTTATTTATTGTACTCTTACTGTATATCCTGTTATACCAATCGCTACGATGTGTATTTAACTGCCATGACTTATTTGTTGTACTCTTACTGCACATCCTGTTATACCATGTAATCCCAGGTCACCCCTGAAAAAGGGACCTCTGGGGCTCAGTGGGCCTACCCGGTCACCAAAATGTACTAAATAAATTATCTTAAACTGTCATGCCACTGAGTTGATGTCATGTTTTAGATTTTTATGACTTGCTCAAGTCCTTACTGGGGAGCTTTGGTAACCCTGTGCCATGATTGGGAGATTGGCTCTTAAACATAACTGCGCTGCAATCAAGGTGTCAGTGTGTCCTGTGCTATGATTGAGAGATTGGCTCTTAAAAGTAATTGTGCTGTTATCAAGGTGTTCTTTGGCTGCGTGACTGTATCTGTTTTTAAAGTGTTCCCATTGCTGTTGCATCTCCTGGTGTGAAATGCTTGCCTGCCCCACATTGAGTGCAGTACTGTGCTGAGTTTCAGTTTTCCACTTGTTCTGCTGCCCCGCTATTGGTGGTGGCAGTCCCAATAGGAGGAGCTAATATGTTTAAATTCCAACTAGCCCAGACATTGTGGCATCTGTTGCGGTGACTCAGTGGTCAGCAAAATGGCAGGGAGGCTTGTTGAAGTCCATAGGAGCAATGGGGAATGGGACATAGCTTTCTGTTGGATTTTTTTGGTGGTATTTTTTATTTTTAATCTGTTGCTATTTATTTTATATTTTATCTTGTATTTACTGTAGAGAATGCGAAATTGTGCTACTGTTGGGGTGGAGTGCTTATTTTATTAAGTTTTTTGTTGTGAGTTAATTTCTGTTGTGGTAGCCTCTGATATATTGGAGGTGGTTTGTAATGAATCTGACTATTCTAAGTCTAATTTAATTAGGTTAGTTCATTTCAAGGTAAATGGAATTATTATTTATTTTTCTCAGGTAGATCGAATTTGGGTGCTTATTTTTTAATTTCAAAGCAGATGTTTAGTGGATGTAAATCTTTTACTAGGAAAACCAGTTTTAGTATGTATATTAGTGTATTTTGTACTTGTTGTTATCATCTGGGGATGTGGAAACTAAACCTGGACCCATCTCCACTGCTGTCTCTGTCCCTTGGAATCGTGCACATGGTTTAAAAATTCTTCATATAAGTGCTTGTAGTCTAATTCTTAAAATGGCTGAATTGGAAATTATTCCTACCACATGAGTATCTTGGGTTTTACTGAGTCTTGGTTAAAATCTTCATCTCCTGATAGCCTGTGTGACTTACGGGGGTACAGAGTCATCAGACAGGATAGAGTGGGTAGGAAAAAAGGGGGTGGTGTTGCTGTTTATTTGATGGAGTATTTGCAGGTCACTTTGATCACAAACAGTGTTATCTAGCTCTTTAAATGATTGGCTTCTTCGCTTGGTACTTGGTGGTCATAAACAGGTTATTCTGGATTGTTTATATGATCCTCTTTAAATGGTTTGTCTGGTCTGGTTGATTGTTTTGAAGGCTGCTGAGCCCTATGTTGGATTATATGATTTTTGGGGATTTGGTGATGCAAACTTTAATTGGCTTAGTCACTGGGTTTCTCAGTACGGGTCCCTATTACATTCTTATCATTTGGTTTAATTACTTAGTTCCCCTACAAGGCTAAATTCTGGTGGTTTGCACCATTCATTACTGGACTGGGTTTTTACTATTAGGGAAAACAGTGTTATCAGCTGGTGTTTTGGATGATACCGTTAGTGATCGTTTGCAACTTTTTGTGTTGCGACATTTAAAACTGTTTGCATTCCTCTATGTATTGCACAATTTCATAATTTTCAAAAATGTAATTCTGATGCGTTAATGTTGGAATTGGCAAGTATTAATTGGTCCTTTCTGGGTTGGGTTTGATTTCTGTTATTAATCTTGCTTTGGATTTTTTAATAAACAGCTGCTTCCAATTCAGGACAGTTTTCCCCAAAGAGAACAGTTAAAATTTGTGGTGTACCAAAGTTATGGTTTTCTAAGGATTTAAAGTATTGGATAAAACAAAAGAAATTGGCAGGTCTGATTATAAATCCTCCCCCACTGTCAGGTCTTTGTCTAATTACCGTCATCTTAGAAATAAGGTTACTTATTTGACTACAGCTGCTAAGTCTGAATTTCTACAAAAAACAATTAGACTCAAGTTGGTTTGATCCTGGGCACTTTTGGAATAAGGTGCATTCTGTCATTAAGGGTAGTGATAAGGGTTCTATTGCAATGTTAACTGATAATGACAGAGAGCTCTGTGATCCACTTGATATAGCCAATGCTCTAAATTCCAAATGTAGCGATTACCAAGCTCTGATTCTGTTTTGATTGCTGCTGGTTCTTCCAAAATATCTGAGAAGAAAAAAAATACTGACCATAGTACTCTTGTTTCTTCTAAGGGAATCTTACTGTAGTCTGACTTGTGCAGTATGGTCTCACCATAGAACTGCCCCGGAGCTGAAATGGTTAATAGAACCTATGCAAATGATGGAATGCTAGGCTTAAGCTCGGTTTTCAAACCACTGTCTCTAGTAAACAACCTCTAACCATCAGATTCTTATGAAGCTTGCACTAAGCAGTTTCCAACTAATGGAAGGATAATAATAATAACAATAATAGTAATAATAACAACCATAGAACCCTCCCTTAACCAGAAATGACAGGAGAAAAACATAGGAAATTACCCTTCTTTCAACTACTCCAAAAACCTGTCATTCTTGAAGACTCAAGTCACAGATGCCAAAAATGAAAACAGTGTAAACTCCCCAGGTTTGCAACAACTGGCACAGCTGTGATGCAGGGACCTTAGGTTTCAGCAGGGGAGATAGTGAGGAAGCTCAGAATACAGTAAGATTCCCTTAGAAGAAACAAGATTACTAAGGTGAGTAATTTTTTCTTCAAACCCCAGGAAATCTTACTGTATTCTGATTTATGCAGATTACCAAGCAGTGCCTTTGAAGGCGGGCCTATAACCTGTTTAAGAAACAGGCTCTGCAGGACTGCTGTGCCAAATCTGGCTTCCTAGCTTTATATCAACTAACGGGGTTGTTTCAGTGTAAAGGTTATGTAAATCTAAGGATGGTGTTCACACATTTTCTGGAGCTGGTCCTCCGTTTTGGAACAGTATTTCCAATTCACTGTGGTCTGCATCTTCCTTTTATATTAAAAAAAAAACTTTTTACAGTATTTGTAGAGTCAATGTAACTGTAATTGCAATTTTGGTTAAAGGGAATCCGTACGATTCACTATATGATAATTTAAACATTTACCCTAGTTGTGCAGAAATTGATTGAAAAGCATATCTTTAGAAAGTAACTTTAATAAAACATTGAAAAATACTTTTTAAATAGGGATGTGGAGGCATCCATTTTGTGGACAGGAAGACTGTTTTGGTGAAGCCACAGCGTCACCAGCATTAACAGTGTGCAGTGCAGTAGGTGAAAACAATTTGGCTGTGCTGTTGGGGATCCTATTATATTCTGAAGAACACTATGGATTTTATGTTTCGCAGAGTGTAACAAAAGAATTCAGTGCTTTTCTTCATGATTTAACAGGATCCCTATCTGTAGGAGCAGTTTGTTTTAACCTGCTTCATTGCACACTGTTAGAGCTGGTGAGGTAGTGACATCATCACATCACCCTTCTTGTCAAGAAAATGGATTCCTGCACATCACAGTTTTAAAAGTAGTTTTCTGTCTTACTGAAGACATTTTCTAAATATCAACCAGCAGTTTACCTACTGGATCCTCATAGTAAACCTTTACAATATTTACATAAGAAATCATACAGATTCCCTTTAGTGTATTTGGTTTTATTGTATTATTGTCTTATGTTTTTGTATGTACAGTATTGTTATTGCAGTTTCTGCTTGGGCAAAGCCTGAAAAAGGACCCTCGGTCTAGCTCTCGTTCCTGGTTATCAAATAAATAAAATTAATAAATAAAAAAACAATGATATAACAAATTGTTCTCACGCTGACTCAAAACAAAAATAATGTCCGTCTAAATAATTTTGCACCAGACAGATAGAAGTGAAGCAGGAGGGATTTTCGTGACAGATTTAATTTAAGCTTCATTTGTTTTTTGCAGAACATTTGGCCCCACCTGTTCCTTTACCAAGAAGAAAAAAACCCCAGCCACAACCCAGACCTCGCTCAGTGGCTTCCGACCTGATCATGCCCCCGGTACCTAGGCCACGAAGCAAGCTTACAGAGGTAGAGTACATTTTCTATTTCAAAACTGTATGGGAAACCAGCACTGTTATGGGCTGGGACCGATGTGAAAACCACATGTTAATCCCATGGGCCAGATGCACGCTGCCATTGCTAGATGCAGGGCTACAGGTTCATATACCAAAGTAAGTTTTTTTTTTTTTTTTATTTAAAATTAGAAAATTCCACCACGTCATTCATTTCATTTAAGTGAGTGTTACCAGCATGGGTATTCTGGAAGCACAGGGATAGACAAATCTCAAGGAAAATGCAGTTGGCATGTATTTATTTCAAGAAACAAGCAAAATAAAAGATTTGAATATCACAGCAACCTTAATCAAATGTTGGCACTGTGGAAGATGCTGGGTGCCAGTCTGAAGTCTCTGTGAAGCATTCTGTGCAAGTTCCATCCTTCGTGCCTCCAGCATCTTTCCTCTGCAGTGACCAGATACCAACTGACTTGTGTCCCAATCAGCAGGGATTCCTTTAGAGGAAAACCCCCTCCTCCCAGTTCCATAGGCTCCACAGAAAGTGCTAGAATGTACACAACCGTAATATGGCATTGAACATGACAGAACATATATTTAGTGCAATCAGTGATATTCACTATCAAACTGTGCCTTATTACTTACTACTGTATATATAGAATAGTGGATGGGTGACTATCCACAACAAGGCTGTGTTTCTATCGAGGGAATTGGTGACATCATACAGACCTCGAGAGCGAAGCTCGAGAGGTCTGTATGATGTCATCAACTGCTGAGATGGAAACAGTGCCTTCGTTATGGATGCTCACCCATCTACTATTTTATATAGTATATGGTTGCCCATTCAAAGATAGAGAAAACCCATTCTTTTTTTTTTTACCGTCAGCATTTTTCTGCTGACGCTCTCGCTCATGCTCACTCCCACTCCAGCCTCTCCAATCTATCCCTCTCGGTATGGCTTGCAGAGACTCCGACCGTGTTAGGGAGAAGAACCTCTGTGTGGCGGTTACGAACACCTGTGGCTGCTCTCTTCATTTTTTTTATGACAAAAAAAAGGTTTACTTTATTTTTATAAATGCGAGGGTTCCGACCATGTCTGAACTGCAGCAGTGCATGGCGTAGCACTTTTCATAAGTCGCGTCACCATGTTTTTTCAGTTTTTCCCGTGAGAGGGTAGATTGCACCAATCAAATTGCAGGTGTCTTAAAAGTTGTACTATCGATGTGACAGAACGATACTACAACTTCTTTTTTGGCCTTTGAACTGTCCTACAACAGGATTTGGAAAACTATTGTTTACCATCCACAACAAACCCTAGCCATAAATATATAAGAAATAGACAGACATAGATACATAGATACATAGACAGTGTCGGCAGATAAGGGCCTATGGCCCACCCAGTCTGCCCATTTAAGTTTGTAAGTTCAGTTTATGTTTTCCAGGAAGTCTGTTGCCCCTTACCCCTGACCTCCAGAATTCCTTTATGTCTATCCCATGCATTCTTAAATCCCGTGATTGTTTCAGCCCCCACCACTTCCTCAGGCAGGGTGTTCCACTTGTCCACCACCTGTTCTGTGAAGAAATTCTTCCTCACGCTTCCTCTGAATCGTCCTCCCTCCAACTTCATCCCATGCCCTCTAGTCCTGGAACATCTTTTCACACAAATAGTGCATTCCTGCACCCTGTTCCTCCCTGTAAGATACTTGTATGTTTCTATCATATCCCCTCTCCTCCTCTCCTCCAGGAGTACATGTTCAGTGCCTTCAACCTGTCCTCATAGGACTTGTGATGCAATCCATGCACCATCTTTGTTGCCCTCCTCTGAACCTTCTCTACCTGTCTATGTCCTTACGTAGGTAAGGTCTCCAGAACTGCACAGTGTACTCCAGGTGCGGCCTCACTAGTGTCTTGTATAGTGGAATTATGACCTCCCTTTTCCTGCTGGTGATGCCCCTGCCTATGCATCCCAGCATCCTATTTGCTTTACCTGCTGCCTTGTCACACTGTTTCCCTGCCTTGAGGTCATCAGAGATGATAACTCCAAGATCCCTTTCCTGCTTGGTGCATGCTATATCCTCACCCCCCAACTGATATATTGTGCCAGGGTTTTTGTGCCCCATATGCATTATCTTGCACTTCCTTGCATTGAATTTCAACTGCCAAACCCCTGACCATTCTTCAAGTTTCTGCAGGTCCTTCTCATTCTGTCTACACCCTCTGGTGTGTCTACTCTGTTACAGAGCTTTGTGTCATCAGCGAACAGTGAAATTCTGCCTTCTGGGTCCTGTGCAATGTCACTGATGAAGATATTGAATAGTACCGGTCCCAGCACTGATCCCTGTGGTACCCCACTGGTCACTCTTCCCTCTGTGGAGTGACAGCCATTTACCACCACCCTCTGTGTCCTGCTGCCCAGCCAGTTACCTACCCACCGCACTACTGTCCTGCCCACACCCATATTCCCCAGTTTGTGCAATAGTCTTCTATGTGGCACAGTGTCAAAGGCCTTGCTGAAGTCCAGATAGGCCATGTCCACTGCCCTCCCCTGATCCACCTCCCTAGTCACCCAGTCAAAAAATTCAATGAGGTTGGTCTGACATGACCTTCCCCTGGTGAAACCATGCTTCCTTGGGTCTTGTAGTCCATTGACAACCAGATGTTCCACCAATCTCTCCTTCAGTAGTGCTTCCATGATCTATGAAACATTTGCTAGCTTAACTAGAAGTATGGTACATGCTGTCTGAATCAGTTGTCATAGAAATTCTAGAATATACCGGTTATTCTGCTGCACTCTTTTTCTTTTGCCACAAGATGGCACTATACACCAAGTAACTGCTTCACTATTTCTGCATACATTAAATTTATTTATTTGGAATTCAGATTAACACCTTTGAGCCAAAGCTCTTTTACAAAGGTTCCAAGTCAAAAAAAGAAACAAACAAGCAAGCACTGGACTAGGTTGCAAAACACAGAAAATAGTAAGGCTAAATATAATAGCTAGGTTTGATACAATAAACAGAGAGTAACTTTACAAAGTGTGGAGTTCAAAGACACAGTTATACGGAGGAAATATAATGCAGCAATGTAAGCCTCATCATCAGAGTAGAGGAGATGCAAGTGTAGCATGGTGGAGATACAATCAGAAATATTGACTACCAAGTGAGGGGGATGAGTAGGGTGTAGGGGGGTGGGTGATGAGTAGGGAAAGCGGGGTAGCAGTGGAGTTGGAGAGCAAGATGATGGAATAGAGCATTAAGGGGAGAGGGAGAGAGGAAAGTAGGGGGGATTATGGGAGGTGAAAGGTGAAATAGGAAATCGGGACAATGGAGACTGAAAGGAGACAGGAGTAGCAGCCCAGATGCTTAAGTGCAGCAGTCACATGAGGCCTAAGCTATGAGGGCAAGATGAAGATTGCGTTTGAAAAGGCCAAGAGTGGCTAAGTTGGTGACTTTATGGCCCAGCGAGTTGAATAGCTTCCTCTTTTCTTTTTATCAGCTTTCCCTATCATATGGCTTTCTGCATCTGGGTATCCTGTCCTTTTTCTTTTTGTTTTCCTGTGGAGCATCAGCACTGTTTGAGCACTGGTACCAGGAAAACTGCCCAACTAATGAGTGAAGGGAGTAAGATCCAGGCAACAGAGGAAAGACAGAGTGGATAGGACAGAAAAAATGTGCAACAGGCCCTGTCTGATCAGACCAGGGGTGAAACAAAGAACACAGGATAGCAAAAGGACTCCAATTTCCAAAACTGGGGGGAATGGGGGCTCAACCCCTCTCTTTCTCTCCTTTTTTTTCTTTGTATATTTCTACTCCTGCAGCTGGCCTGCAATTGTCCGGCTGCCATCCTCCACACACCATGCCATCCCCGTCAGCTCACTCGCTCTGTCTAGCACACACAGTACCCATGGCAGGGGCGCCATACCTCTGCTGCCAGGTCAGGATCTAATATGCAGGTTCAAGGGTGTGTGGGAGCACGGCCATCAAGCCACCACAAGCAACTTCCATTTTCCTTCATTTTCTCCTTCAGGAATACAGGTGTGCAATGATGTCAAGGTAATACATGCCAATATCCACCATACTTTTCCCCCAGATGCGTTGCACCTGTAGTGCCCCCGATTCCCATTGGGGGCCGTTGCAGAGTAGTGCAAGCCCCAAACTCTCCCCAGGGTGAGGACAGCAGTCAGTAGATACTCAATCCTCTCCCTCCCTAGCCGACTCCCTATGACCCGGGCTCGTTCCTGAACCTAGGTCATTGGCGTAGTGTGAGGTGTGGTGTCCAGCACCTTAACCCTCCACGCCACCAGGCCAGCGCTCCCCTTTCTGTATTTCTAATTGCTTAAATAGTGATGAGAGATGTCAGACCTATTGCAGTGAAGCTAGACCACTGAGCCAAGGCTCTTTTACAAAGATGTCCTATATTTGACATAGAAGTTACAGTAGTTAGTCTCATAACTGCATTCCATAACAGAAACATAGAATTTCATTGCAGGAGGAGACAAACGGTTCATTGATTCTGTCCTTACTGTATTACCTCACCCCACCAACCTACTGCAATGGTGAGCAATTACCCTCATCCCCAAATCATCCACCACTAAAATCAGTGTTGCCCTCCTTTGGAGATTGAGTCCCCTTGCCATGTCCGAACTGTGTTTAAACCTGTTAAGGTTAGATGCCTCCACCACTTCCGCTGGCAGTCTATTCCACAGTTTCACCAGCTGCCCTCACCCCTTTCACTGGCAGTCTGTTCCACAAGCTGCCATCACCCCTTTCACTGGCAGTCTGTTCCACAGTTCCACCAGCTGCCCTCACCACTTCCACTAGCAGTCTGTTCCACAGTTACACCAGTTGCCCTCACAACTTCCGCTAGTAGTCTGTTCCACAGTCCCACCAGCTGGCCTCACCCCTTTCACTGGCAGTCTGTTCCACAGTTCCACCAGCTGCCCTCACCCCTTTCACTGGCAGTCTGTTCCACAGTTTCACCAGCTGCCCTCACCCCTATCACTGGCGGTCTGTTCCGCAGTTCCACCAGCTGCCCTCACCACTTCCACTGGCAGTCTGTTCCACAGTTCCACCAGCTGCCCTCACCCCTTTCACTGGCAGTCTGTTCCACAGTTTCACCAGCTGCCCTCACCCCTATCACTGGCGGTCTGTTCCACAGTTCCACCAGCTGCCCTCACCACTTCCACTGGCAGTCTGTTCCACAGTTCCACCAGTTGCCCTCACAACTTCCGCTAGTAGTCTGTTCCACAGTTCCACCAGCTGCCCTCACCCCTTTCACTGGCAGTCTGTTCCACAGTTCCACCAGCTGCCCTCGCTCCTTTCACTGGTAGTCTGTTCCACAGTTCCACCAGCTGCCCTCACCACTTCCTCAGGCAGTCTGTTCCACAGTTCCGCCATCTTATCAGTGGAGTAGAACTTCTTCACATTTCTCTTGAACTTGCTCTCCTCCCAAACTCTGGTCATGTCTCCTAGTGTCTGTATCCCTATTTCTTACAAATGCGTCCTCTCTATTCACTTTGTTTATACCCATGAAAAATTTATGTTTAACTCATGTCCCCATGCTCCCACCAGGCCTCGAGCGAATGCATATTTAGTGACTCCAGCAGATCCTCATAGTATCCACCCTACTGATCTTGAATCAACTTGGTGGCCCCCTTAGCTGTACTGACTCTAGTCTGTCAATATCTTTACTCACGTAACGAGTCTGGAACTGGACACAGTACTCCAGGTGAGACATCACCAGGGATTTGTACAGTGGCAGTCACCTTGCTTCTCCTAAAGTCAAAATCTACTCTGTATACATCCCAGCATCCTTGATGTCTTGCTGTGTGAATTGTTGCATTGACTTGTCCTGAGGGAGTCACTGATCGACGCCCAAATTCCTCCTCTTTGTTGAAATATCTAATCTAACTTTTCCCATCCAGTAGTCTGTGCATGACCTTTGTTTTCCTTAGTTCATTATCTTGCACTTCTTGGTTTCGAATCTCAGCTTCCAGACCTTAGACCATCTTGTTCTCCAGGTCCTTCTGGAGTTCCCTCACCCCTTCCTCGTAATGTACCCTGTGCAGTCATCAAAGAGGGACTTTACTTGGATACTTTTCCCTGTGCCACTTATGAGCATATTACAGTAAACAGGACAGGGTCCAGGACACATCCCTGTGGCACTCTGCTCGTGATCTCCCTGTCCCCCAGTGTAGCCCTGTTCACCACTACCTTTTGTTGCCTCCCCCCATGCTAACTTGTTACTGACCTAACTAAACTCTGCTCTGCTCCAAAAATCCTCCAGCTTCTTCATCAGCCTCTGGTGTGGTATAGAATCAAAGGCTTTGTTGAAGTTGAATTAAGAGCACATCTACTACCTGCCCTCTGTCAGTCACCTTGGTGACCCAATCAAGAAACAGTATTAGGTTGGTCTGGCTTGACTTCCCTGACACAAAGCAATGCTGCTTGTTGTCCTGTAGTCTGTTAACATCTGAGTAGGCCACCAAGCTTTCCATGCTGCCCAAAATGGAAGTCAGACTGGCAGGGCTGTAGCTGCCTGGATCCTCCCTAACCCCCACACACACACACTTGTTGTGGTGTACTATGTCAGCAGATCTCCAATCTGCTGGCATCACTCTGAACTTCAGTGAGTTGTTAAATAGATGGTTTAAGGGTACTGCCAATTCTGCTGATAGTTCACCAAGTGCCCATGGTTGTAGGCCATCCAGGACTGGTGCCTTTTCTACCCTGAGATTCTAGACCCTTTTGTATACCCTGTCAACCAAGATCTGCACTTCATCCATTCCCTGATCCCTCTGTGTGGCGGCCTTGACACCGTTCTCTGACAGGGGCTGTTGTCCTCTATTGTGAATACTGATCAGAAGTAATTGTTTAGTACATTTGCATTCTGCTTGTACCTAAAAAAAACTTTAATAATAGCGGTAAGGTGACACTCGAGGGGGTGGTTACTAATTCGTAATTCCATCTCCCCACAAGAAACTACATGAGCTGAACCTAGGGGGAGTTCTTTACAGTAAGCCACCCCCTTTATGTCTTGACTGCTTAAGTATAAACCATCATTATCATTGCTAATGGCTTGGCTCAGATCCTCTGTACCTGAGGTTCTTAAACACAGCCCCAATATAAACCCTCATGATCTGTCCTCAGAAGTTTCAGCCACTATTTGTACCTGTTATCGCAGAGTCCCTGTGTAATTCATTCCGGTTGGGATTGAATAGCCTGATCTCATCTGCCCCTGCAATCATGCAGTCCCAGCAAAACTCCACTGTGGTTTATACTGGTCAAACTAAACCCATTTGCCCTTTTCATTCTCAGTATATGCTACCTTAGTATGTACTGCTCGCCCTCAGTCCATCTGGCTCTAGTTTCAGTATAACCCACAGTGTTCTAGGGTCGTGGATATGTTGTTCAACTCACACTTCTTGGCAGGTACCTTGCCGCTTTAAGATGTGCCAGAAAGTCTTCAAGCTGGCTCTTCCCACCCACCTGGGTGGTAAACCTCTTGGCTCCACCCCATGATGCCAGATCTTCCTTACCACTTGGAAACTCAGGTTCCCTCCTTAGCGCTCTTGCATCTCTAGGCCTGGGTCCTAAACCTTCAGTTTTCACGAAAATTGTTTTGAAGTTTATGTGACTTCAGTCTTCTCCTTCCTTCGCAGCTGCAATGGATTCTAAATCCACTCCCGGCTTCTGTCAGTGCCCTTGTGGGCAGAAGATATCTCGAACTGACCTGCATGCCACGTGTGTCTACTGCCTTGGTCTTGGCCATGATCCGCAGGCTTGCGATCTGTGCAAGTCCTTTTCGTCATCGGTTCTCGAAGACCGCGCTGCCTGACTCCATCTGGGGCACCCGGAAAAATGGTTTCCACCGGTGAAGTCAAAGGAGGCCCGTTGGGCGGTGTCTGCGGCGGCGGGCTCCATGGAGCAGCTGGATCAGTTAATCACCCTCAAGGAGGAGGCAGCCCAGGCCGCTTCTTCATCTTTCTCGGCATCGGCATTTATCCCACTCTCCTTGGACTTCTCTTACACTGCTTCCTTTCGGGAACTTTGCCAGTTCCTCTCCACAAAGGGAGAGGGGCCTTTAAGGACTCACTCCTCTCGGTCAAAAAGAAGGACCCGAAGGTAATTCCCCGTTGACGTTCGTGGGAGCAGGAGAGATCTCGCTCCCTGGACCATCCTCTATCAACCTCGGTCAAAGTTGCGGCCCAGGCTGCTGGCTTCTCGGTGTCCCCATCAGGCCAGCCGACTGAGACACCCGTCGATGCGATCGAGATCTTCCTCGACCCGTTAGACGGGCTGTTGACCGGAGAGGCCGACAACCCTCATTCACCAGTTCCCCCAGTGCCTTCCGAGAACTTGCCTCTGCCTCTCAAGCTGAAGTCCCCGGTCAAGGACCTCGAACCGGAGAATGTGCGGGTCTCCCTCGCCCCTTGTTCGACCCACTGTCGGTGACCTCGATGGTCTCAGTCTCGGTCCTCTTCTGTATCAGGCAAATCCCACCGATGCCAGTGGTCTTGGTCCCAACATCACGGAAGGCGACTTCGCCGTTCATCCTCATCATTCTCCTCAGAGGAGAGACTCTGGCACAAGTTGCGTCGGCGCTATGAGGATATGATGTGGCAGCAGCTCTTATTGGCCAGCAACAAGCCGACTCCGTTGTCTTCCCCGGCAATAAAGTGGCTGTCGCTTGAGCGGCTGAAGCGATCTTCTGCCCTCGGTTCCTTGGTTGAGGAGCCAACTCTGGCGCCGATTGCTCGGCTGAAACCGTCTGCTCCAACCACTGTGGTGGAACTCCCACCTCCTCAGCCGAAGACTGGGGCCCCCTCCAAGGATTCTCAGTCAGGTCAGGGCTTGCCCCACAGATTGTCAGTCACCCTCACCCCCAATCGGCCTCAGTGAGTGGAGGATGGCTCAGGCAGTCGGCAGCTGTTTGTGGACTCCTCAGAGTCCAACAACTCCTCTCTGTATTCCAGACCCCTCGATCTGGAATCCTCCGGGGGTCTGTCAGTGGACGAGAGCCCTTCCTCGTTCCTCTGTATTCTTTGGTTCATCTCAGAATCTACTAGGCTGCAGCTTGAACCCATGCAGAAACGGGCCAGATATCCCCTCACAGAGATTTTGGACCGAGGGCATTCCCCTATGGAGGCCTTTCCTGTGGCTGAGGCCATTGTTGATCCGGCCTTGGAGTTGTGGCAGCCACCTGCCTCCTGTCCTGCACCTTCGGCCAGGATGGCTGGCAAGTATGCAGTCCTGACCAGTTCCCTCTCCGGTTTTCCGGAGCACCCCTCAGCAGAAGGGCTGGTGACCAATATTTTTTTCCGGTGATCTGGAAATGCCAAGGACGTAGAGAAGCCCCCGGACAAGGAGTACAAAAGCTGGACTACTCTGGGCACAAAGTTTACTGCCACCCTAGGCCTTTGACAGGCTAGCTTGGCTCTACTGATGGCACACTTTTCACAAGCCCTTGTGGGATCCCTGGACAAGGTGCTTCCTCATCTCCCAGCTGACCTTCAGACGATGGTCGAGCAGGTGCAGGATCAGGGAAAGGTGGTGGCCAAGCAACAGCTCCAGACTGCTCTGGACATCGGAGACTCTTGTGCCCAGTCAGTAACGGGCAGAGTAGTCATGTGCCGCAGTGCTTGGCTGCAGATCTTGACCTTAACGGCAGATACCGAGCACAAGCTGACAGACGTCCTCCACTTCTTGGGCACCGACTTGTTCAGGCCCGGGATGGATGGCCACCTCCAGCAGATCGAGAAGTCCAGTGCCACCCTGGACTCAGTCACATCTGCCCAGAAGGACAAAGGCCAGCAACAGCGTAAGCCCTTTAGCCTCCTGCTGACGCGACCATTGCAGCACCAGCTGGCAGGGCCAGCAGGCTTGGTGTCCCAAGGCCAAGCCTGCTGCTTCCTCCAACAGAAAGCCTTGAGGGAAGGGTCCAGGCGGCTCCTTGGCCAGCCTTTCCTCCAAACCTGCAAGGTGACAGATTGAGGGGTGCCGCCCTCAACCTCGTCACTCCTCCCCTGGGTCCCCCGTGGGGGGCTGGCTCAGCCACTTCCTTTCCACATGGTCTGCTATAACCACAGACCATTGAGTGTTGGAAGTGGTTGGCAGGGGTCTGCCTCTGGAATTAGAGTAGTCCCTTCCCTTCCGAGCCAACACCTCGGGGGGCTACCGGTTCTGCAGCCTCTCTGTCGGCTCATCGGCGGGCAAACCATCTCTCTTCAAAACGGGGGTCAGCAAGGTGGGGATACTCCTCCATGCCCAGTGTTTGTGTCCAGGTACTTCCCGGTCCCAAAACGGACGGGGGGCTGACGGCCCATTCTCGATCTGCACGACCTGAACAAATTCCTAAGGCCGCGCACCTTCAGGATGGTCACTCTGGCTGAGATCATACCATCCTTGGAACTAGGCATGTGGTTTTGTTCTCTGGATCTCCAGGATGCATTCTTTCACGTCCCAATCCATCCATCTCATCGGCATTTCCTCCGCTTCAGAGCGGAGGGATCCCTTTACGAGTTCCAGGCCATGTCCTTTGGCCTCTCTCGAGCTCCCAGGGTCTTCACCAAATGCATGGCAGTGGTGACAGCATTTCTGTGGTGCCAAGGGATCCGAGTGTACCTTTACCTGAATGACTGGCTGATAGCAGCCCCCTCCAGGTTGGAGGCGGAGTGGTCCAGAGATCTGGCCCTCCAGGTCTGCTCCCAACTTGGCCTCCTGATTAGTGAAACCAAATCGGAACTCGTGCCATCACAGGTGATTCAGTTCATAGGGGCAGAGCTTGACTATCTTCGAGCCAGAGCCTGGCTCCCAGCGGACAGAGCCGAGGTCCTTTCCTCCTTTGCCCAGTCATTTCAGGTTGGGCAATTGTGCCCTGCCCAGGACTTCCTGCGCTTTCTGGGTCTCATGGCGGCCTGCACCAGCATGGTCCATTGGGCCCGCTGGCATATGTGCCCCCTACAAGGGGAGCTGGTCTGCCAGTGGTCTCAGTGCTCCAGTCCTCTGCACCTGGCAGTAACCATGACCCAGAAGATGTGGGATGGCTTGCAGTGGTGGCATCATCTGCAGGAGGGTATCCCATTTGTCCGTCCCGAGACAATGGTCATCCTTACAACTGATGCCTCCTTGATGGGTTGGGGTGACCATCTGGTGGAGCTCAGGGCCCATGGCCTCTGGTCTCATCAGGAGTCCCTATGCCACATCAACCTGCCGGATCTTCAAGCGGTACAGTTAGCCCTCACCACCTTCGCTCCATTTGTACGGGGTCAAGTGATTCAGGTCCAGATGGACAACACCACGACCATGTACTATCTCAGCCATTGGGGCGGGACACACTTCTTGCCCCTGTGCAAGAAAGCTCTCTGCACTTGGTCTCTCGTGATCAGCTTGGAGGTGGATCTGCTAGACATCCATGTGAACACAGAGAGCTCAACAGAACCTCAGGCACTGGAAACAAAAGTTTGTAAGTGAAGACTTCGTAACAAAAGAGAGCATCTTATAGTGAAAACACTCAGTAATTTATTAAAGTCTCCACAGTGATAGTACAAAAGTGTGAACCAGTGCAAAGTAATTACTACAAGTAGACAAAACACCCCTAGCGCCTCGACTCTCATGAGTCTTCAAAGACTTTGTTACGAAGTCTTCACTTATAAACATTAAGGATTTCTTCTAGCCATCCATGTGGCAGGAGCCTCGAACAGTCTGGCTGATGCTCTCAGCCAGATAGTCGCTGCATCTCAAGAGTGGTCTCTCCTGCCAGAGGTAGTTCAAGACCTGTTCTCCCATTGAGGCACCCCTCAGGTAGACCTGTTTGCCTCCAGGGAGAACGCGAAGCTGAGGCTGTTTTATGCCCGCACCCCTCAGCAGGGACCCCTGGCCTCTTCTGTTCTTTCCCTCCATTTCCTTTGATCCACAAGGTGCTTCTCAAGGCAAAGAGGGACAAGGCACAGGTGATTCTGGTAGCCCCAGACTGGCCCTGCCAGTTCTGGTATCCAGATCTCCTCAACCTCAGCTCCAGGCTCCCGAGGCAGTTTCCAGCCCTTCTGGACCTGATCTCAGTCCAGCAAGGGGAAGGTGTTCCATCCGGACCTTTAATCCCTGCACCTGATGTCCTGGTTCCTGAGCAGCTAGAGTTCCAGGCCTTGGGTCTTTCCGATGAGGTCCTCAACAAAATTTTATGCCTTTTAATGGAAGAGATTATCCATTTGGTGTCAGGGCAAGGGGTTGGACCCTTCATCCTGCCTGTTGGCTAGCATTTTGGACTACCTGTGGTTCCTTTCTCAGCTAGGGCTTCGGTCCATGGCCCTTAAGGTGCACCTGGCAGCCATCTCTGTTTACCGGGCGCGGGCCGGCAAGCAGTCAGTGGCGCAGGAGAAGGTGGCCTGGTATTTTTTCAAAGGCTTAGATCACATATCCCCTCCGGTGCGAGAACCTCCACCTCCGTGGGATCTACTGCTGGTATTGGCCAAGTCATTTGAACTGATGCACAGGTGCGATATCTCCCACCTGTCGTGGAAGGCCACCTTCTTGGTGGCTATCATGATAGCCAGAAGGATGGGAGAGATCCAGATGCTTTCCATAGAGTCTTCTTATGTGGTCTTCCACAGGGACAAGGGTTGTCCTTCGCCCCCATCCGAAATTCCTTCTGAAGGTGGTGTCAGAGTTTCACCTGAATCAGGTGTTGACTCTGCCGGTGTTCTACCCCAGTCACACCTTGGAGGCCGAATATAGGCTCCACACTCTGGACACTAGAAGAGCGCTCGCTTATTATACTGTGTGCTATACCTGGTTAAACAACTAAATAAATAAATAAATAAAATATTATAAGGAGCGGATGACTGAAGTTCGGGGAGAGGTTCGCCAGCAGTTTGTCACTTATACTGAAGCCAAGTGGACGATAAGCAGGTGGGTCACCTCCTGCATAGATCTCTGCTATAGGTTGACGGGCATGGAACCACCCAGAGGGATAAGAGCTCATTCAACCCGCCATACTGCTGCTTTGGTGGCTGCTTCTAGGGACGTCCCTATCCAGGAAATCTGCAGGGCTGCTACCTGGAAGTCAGCACACACCTTTATTTCCCATTACCACATTGACCTTGAGTCACGCAAGGATGCTGTTTTTTTGACCTCGGTTCTCCAGTCCTTATTCCCCAAGTAAGTATAAGGGGGTGCACACCTTGCCTCCCTCCTCCTGGAGAACTGCTAGGAGTCTGCCAAGAAGTGTGGATTAAACAACATATCCACGTCCCTAGAAACACAGGTTACTCACCTGTAACAGGAGTTCTAGGAGTGGTATATGTTGTTCATCCACATGACCCACCCGACCTCCCTGGCTTTGACGCACAGCCTGGCTTCCAGCGTGCTAGATCTGGTGTCATGGGGCAGAGCTGAGGGTTTTACCACCCGGTTGGGTGGGAGGAGCCAGCTTGAAGACTTCCCGGCACATCTTAAAGCGGCAAGGTACCTGCCAAGAAGTGTGGATGAACAACATATACCACTCCTAGAACTCCTGTTACAGGTGAGTAACCTGTATCTATGGTCTGTACTGAACATTCTCTGTCCTAGTCTGTACCTGGTATCTCATAGTCTCTGTCATACCTCTCAAGGGTCCCGCATTGTGCAGGACATTCCACATTTGCTCCCGTTTTTTGAAGTTGTCCCACTGTTCTGCCAGTGCCTGTCAGTGTCCCGAATTTGACAGTGACTGTAGTGCTGATGTCAGCAGGCCTTTTAAATGTGTACAGTCAACCTTCTGGAATGATCGGGATGGGAACAAGTGCGCAGAAGGCATGTCAGGTCAGGTTGGGGGCACTCCTCCTCTGACTCAGCATCGCATCGATGAGTCAAAGTGGCCAACCAGAAAATTGGCACGGCTTGAATTTGGCACTTCACGCAGTGTCGCACAGTAAGACGACCGTCCGTACCACTGCCACTCTCATCAATGGAAAGAAGTGAATGGATCTTGTGTTGTGGTGCATACCGTGTGAATTTTTGGACCCCCCCAAAATCCCCTATCCTTCATCGATCCTATGCGTGGCGCCACCGGTCTTGGAGCCCCAGAGTCCCTGTTAGCTAGTTTTAGCTACTTGCTGTCTAGTTTTTGCCTCCCTTGCTGTTAGTTGCCAGTAGCTGGTGTGCGTAGGTTCATGAATGAATGGCAACAGGCAGCACCCCCCCAACCCCACCCAGATGGAGGAAAGATTCAGTCACAGGCTCCGCGCAGGCCCACAGCACCCATCAAAGCCCCTGCCCTGCACTGCCAACTGGAGAACAAGCCAGTTACTCTGGCCAAGAGACCAGATGGTCAAGTAGTTCAACTGAGTGGTGCTGGTGAGGTAGGATAAGTTTTAACTCATCGCTCAGTCATTAAGGCTTGACAGTGCACTAATTCTCGATTCAGAGGATTTGATCTTGCTAAAGGTTTTTTTTTTTTCATTTTCCTAATGTTGTGAGGTGGAATGTGCCCTGTGTAAATGGTAGTTTACTCACCTGGTAAAGGTGACTGTGGCAGTATACATCTCTGAGGCATTCCACTTCCTTACTCCTGGGTATTGTGGCCACCTGATAGGTTGCTGATGCACATGTGACTTCAAAGGAAGTCTATCCCCACTTCCCTGTGATGCTGCCTTTTCTGAATCAGTTTGATGTCTTCCAAAGCTGTACCTACTAAGAAATTGTGGTCTCTTGACCTGTTATATATCCTTATACTGTAAAGAACATGTAAGCACGTATGCGTAATGAATTCCTGTCCATAATAAATCACACTGTTGACAATTCAAACACACCCTTGACTGAGTCCATTTATTTCCTATTTCTTACATACTAGTGTTAACCGACCTGTACGGCATGCCGGTGGAAACTGAATGTGCTGAGGACTCCCTCATGAGGTCTGACTATGTAGGTGGGTAGTGGAGTGCCTCAGAGATGTATACTCCCACAATCACCTTTACCAGGTGAGTAAACTACCATTGTGGGGGATAATCTCTGAGCCACTCCACTTCCTTACTCCTGGGTAACGATATAAAAAGCAGTACCCTAAATAAAGGGTGGGTAGTCAGACAAGTTATTCTTTCACTTCTGCCCTAGTGGCTAGCAGTACTGCCCTACCAAAATTTGCTTTTGCCTCCATAGACACATCCACTCTGTAGTGTCTAGTGAAAGTATGTGGTGATGCCCATGTGGCGGCTGCACAGATTTCATCTATGGATGCCATGTTCCTTTCCGCCCAAGATGTGGCTATAGCTCTAGTAGAGTGTGCTTTGACACCTTGGGGCGGTACTTGATTTGTTGCCTTATATGCTTTGGCAATAGCTGCCTTTAGCCAGGTGGCTATAGTGGTTCTTGTCGCTGCTTGACCTTTCCTGTGACCTTGAGTGATAATGAATAGCCGTTCTGGTGAGGTATCTTGATAGTACCCTCTTCATTCCCAGTAGTTGTAGTTGAGTTTCTGGTCCACTTCTTCCACTGGCATGTTGCTGGGATCTCTTATGTTCTGTTTGGTATGGAACAAGGAGCGTATCTTTGGTATGAATGATGGTATGGTACTTAACGTGATGTTGGCCTCGTGAAACACTAGAAATGGTGTCCTACATGATAGTGCTTGTATTTCGCTGATACACCTTGCTGAACAAATGGCCACTAGAAGAATAGTTTTTAGTGTCACCCACTGCAGACTGATAGTCTCCAGTGGCTCGAATGGAGTGTTCATCATTGATCTCAGTACCAAGGTGAGGCCCCAAGGTGCTGTAAACTGCTTGATCTTTGGACGGATGTTGGCGGTTGCTTTTATGAAATGTATAATGTCTCTTTGTGACCCTGGGGTAGTCCCTTCTATGGGGCCCCTGGCTGCTCTGACTGCTGCCACTTGTACTCGCAGGGATGCTGGTGATAAGCCTTTGTCGAGACCATCTTGTAGGAAAAACAGAATGTTGGCTACTGATGCTGTTAATGGGTCTATCTCTTTCTCTATGCACCATTTATGGAATACTTTCCAGTGTCTTTGGTATGTCGACATCGTGGATGTCCTCCTGGAATGTACCATCATGTTGATGACTCCAAGATGGTAGCCTGCTTTCAGCAATCTCTCCCTTTCAGGAGCCAGGCTGTCAGCTTGAGATTTGCTGGGTTGGGCTGAAATATTGGGCCCTGACTGAGAATGTCGTGCCTGCATGGTAGAATCCAAGGATGAGCCAGTGCCAGCACTACTATCATTGCAAACCAGCTTCTTCTGGGCCAGTACGGTGCAATTAAAATCACTCTTGATCTTGTCCTGCGGATTTTGTGCAGGACTTGTGGAAGTAATGGGATTGGTGGGAATATGTAGGCTATGTGGAAGCTCCAGGTTGTTGATAGTGTGTCCACCCCCATGGATTTGTAATTCTGAAAATGGGAATAGAACCTGGAACACTGGTTGTTCCTGTGTGATACCATCAGGTCGATTTCTATGGGGTTCCAGTGGTTGTTGATGGCCTGGAATGTCTGTGGGTGGAGCATCCATTCTCCTGGGTGGATCCATTGACAACTGAGCCAGTCTGCCGTGATGTTCAGTTTCCTTGCTAAATGAATGGCTGTCAGACTTGCGAGATTTTTCTGCGCCCAGGGAATTCGTTTCTGTGCCTCTTTTTGCATTCCTCTGCTTCTTGTTCCCCCTTGTTTGTTGATGTAAGCTACAGTCACTTGATTGTCTGACCGGATTAGCAATTTTTTTTCCCCCTTACTTCTGTTGTGAAATGTAGCATAGCCTTGAACACTGCCCTTATTTCTAATACAGTTATTGGTAATTTTGATTCATTTGGTGACCACCTTCCCTGCGCTGATTTTTGGCCCATTGTTGCACCCCAGCCTGTCAGGCTGGCATCGGTGTCTACCTGAATGTCTATCTGTATGTCTAGTGGCATGCCTTTTAGTAGGTTGTCCCTTATTGACCACCATAGTAAAGAACATGTAATCTTTGTAGGAAAAATCACCCTTTTTGTGAAATCCAAATCGTATGTGGGACCTTGTTGCATAAGGAAAGATAACAGTGGTCTCATATGCCATCTTGCCCATGGAATGGTGTCTATACAGGAAGACATGAGGCCTAATGTATGAGAAATGGTTTCTAATGATGGTTGTCTTGTGTCTCT